>OU466858.1:11317500-11942500 GCA_911865555.2 Thlaspi arvense
TTTATAGTCTGGACTACGCTTTGTATTATTTTTACTCTCATGCTTTTTAATTTGAAAACTATTTAATAAAAAAAGATTTACGGGAAAATGCCATAACATATCACTGAAGTCTACTTACTATCCCACTTATAAAACAAGTTTATTACCATTTGTAAAATATTTTATATGATTATTTTAAATCAACTTACCACTAATAATAATGTATTAATTTCTATATTACAAATAACTACCGTGACATTTAAAGTCTACCATAATTTAAAAGGCAAATGTTGATCGCCAACACCAATTGTGAACGTTGGTCGCAAAGGTTAATCGCAAACGCTATTTACAAATGTCAGTTATAAATATTATTCGCAAACGCTTATTATAAACGTTATTTGCAAACACTTATTAAAAATGTTAATCGCAAACATTAGTCACAAACAATGATCGCAAACATCAATTACAAACGCATTTATATTATATTCGTTTAAGAAAAATAAAATATATAATAAAATTAAAAAATAATATTTTATTATTAATTTTTTAATCTTTTAATAAAATTTTAAATTATACATAATAGCAGTTTCATAAAATTAAACAAAATAACAAGTTTTTCAAGTCTTTTCACATATCCTTCAAAGTCTTCAAACAATAAAAGACTATTTTTAATAATTATAGTACTTTTCAAAGTTATTCTAAGTAATTTCTCAAAACATTATGGTAAAAGAAATGGCATCATTTTAAAAATAAATCACAAACACATAATTTTATTATTAAATTGTGATTTATTCTTCGTATGAATAGGTATTCCAAATTTTTATTTTTTATGATTTGTTTGGTAAATATTGTATTCATCTAAAATATTTTCGATATTCAATAATTAGCTAATTCCAAAAAAAATTACATACAAAATTTGCAATGTAGAATTATAAGAAAATAAATTTCTAGATGCTAATGATATGGTATTTTAATGATATGGTATTGGATGTTGATGAGTTCAATAAAGAGGAGGATTAACAAAAATCATGTAGAGATGTTTTTAATGCAAGTCACTGAAAGTACCCCAAAAATATCCAAAAAATGTTTGGGTGAATATCAGATTCTATACATATAGAAAATAACTGAAAGTACCCCAAAAATATCCAAAAAATAAGAAAAACCTGAAGATATCCATAAAATCAAGTTTTGGGTATTTCGGGTTTGGATATTTTATATATTCGTTCCATTCTGAGATATTTTGGGTGTCAGTTCGGTTCTCAAATATTTTACAGAATTTTCATGATGTGTTTCATGTTATGCGTCCTGTTTACATTAAAATAACCTCAACTAAACAGAAGAAAGGGACAAGACAATAGAAACCTGATTTCTGAAGACAGACCAAACTTTCTTGAAACAGACATTAGAGCTTCATTCCATTTCTTCATCATTTCCTTTTCTTTGTGATGTTTTTTCTTCAAGTTCCAAAAATTTCGTCCAAAATTTCCTTTCACGTTCATCACATCTTTCGTCTCCACGTCGAAAAAGATAGGAATCACTTGAAGATTTCCTTGGTCCACGCGTTTTTTAATATGAACCAGCTCATTTAAGCACCACTTTGATCGCTATTCTTGACTCCGCGATCTTATCGAAGAGAAGCTTTCGATCTTCGCCTCTCACCTCATCTTCATCTACAAATATGTTGCCTTGCTCTTCTTTTAGGGCTTTAACAAGAATCTTTAAAAACCCTTCACGCAGCTCTGCTCCTCGATAGTTGATGAACACTTGATGCTGCAGTGGGATCCGCCTCATGAGCACTTCGATGAAGTTGTATGGAGACAAAAAGAAAAACGATGAAAATATAATCATTTTATCTAAGACCTTGTGCTTTTAATGGTATCAACGTGGGGTTAATAATTACTAGATGAGTATCCGCGCGATGCGCGGATTTTTTTTCACAATATAATTTATTAAAAAGTGTAGTTACAATTTATTTTATCGTATATTTTAAAAAATTTAAAGGATATTGTGTATTTGAATAAACATACAATACATATTTACATATTATGTGGATATTAACTATATATGTGATCAATAGTTTATTGATAAGAAAATATGAAATATATTATACCTTGTATATATAGAATATATTAAATGGATATGCAAATCAGAGAAGTACAATATAACAAAAACTAATTAGAGAAACTCTTCAAACACAACATAGATAGAGACGACTCTTTTTAACATGTCGTACTTGTTCACGGCGTAGATTTATACAATAGTAATATTGTGGTTTTATATTATTATGAGCTTAAATAATTAATTTATAATTCTAATTTATATAGCTTTATTAAATATTTTATAAATATATATATTAGGACTTTGATATCTTATTAATTTTAAAATTATTAATGGATCAAGTTTGCATAAGATAAATTATCAAATAATTATTAGTTTATAAAGAAATTGTTTTAAAGTTTATTATAATATTGTATAAATTTTTCTTCTATCTTTTTAAGGTTCAAAATATCAAATAATTGTTATTTTTATATTTATACAATTGTTTTTATAATAATATCTTATAATATTAATTAAAAATAAGAAAACACTCTTAAATATAAAACATAAATTTTGTTAATGATTTTTAAAAACTACCACAAAATAGATATTCAATAATTGTTTTTGGATATTAAGTATATATTGTTATATATTATCTTATTCTTCATATTTTTCATATTCTTTTAGTATTATGATTAAGAATACATTAAATTTAAGCATTAACTGTATTTTATATAATTTGTATCATTAAATTTTAAAAAATGACATGTCATTTCCACAATAAACCAAAATGATCACATATATAGTTAATATCCACATGATATGTAAATACTTATTGTATGTTTATTCAAATACACAACATCTTTAAGAAAAAATTAAATATACGATAAAATATATTGTAACTATACTTTTTAACAAACTATATTGTGATAATATAAAAGATGGCCAACTCTCTCCAATTAAGTGCCACATCAGCATTGTTGAGAGTGACACCTGTTATTTTAAATTTTATAATTAATAATCTATTATTTTAATGCAATAAGAATTAAATTAATTAATTATTTATCTTTTAATTACATACTAATTAAATTTATATATACTTAATAAATGCATAACATAATTTACATTTTCTGGTGATAAAATATTTATCACATATATAGTTATTATCGATAAAATATATATATATGTATTATATATTTATTCAAATACACAATATTTTAGGGAAAGTTCATATATAATAAATTATCATTAAAATTTTAATTTTTTTTATTAAATTAAAATATGTAATAATTTATAAGTACTCTTTTTTATTATAGTCAAAATATGTGGTAATATATTTTTGTAATTATAACAAATCTGTAAACTAGAGTCAAAACAGGTTGCATCATCAGGTTTCTAGATGAGTACCCGCGCGATGCACGGATTTTTTTTCACAATATAATTTATTAAAAAATGTAGTTACAATTTATTTTATCGTATATTTAAATTTTTTAAAGGATATTATGTATTTGAATAAACATACAATACATACTTATATATTATGTGGATATTGACTATATATATGATCAATGGTTTATTGATAAGAAAATATGAAATATATTATACCTTGTATATATAGAATATATTAAATGGATATAGTGCAAATCAGAGAAGTACTATATAACAAAAATTAATTAGAGAACCTCTTCAAGCATAACATAGATAGAGACGACTCTTTTTAAAAGGTCGTACTTGTTCACGGCGTAAATTTATACAATATTAATGCCGTGGTTTTATACTTTTATATTTTTATGAGCTTAAATAATTTATTTATAATTCTAATTTATATAGCTTTATTAAATATTTTATAAATATATATATTAGGACTTTGATATCTTATTAATTTAAAAATTATTAATGGATCAAGTTTGAATAAAATAAATTATCAAATAATTATTAGTTTATAAAGAAATTGTTTTAAAGTTTATTATAATATTGTATAAATTTTTCTTCTAACTTTTTAAGGTTCAAAATATCAAATAATTGTTATTTTTATATTTGTATAATTGTTTTTATAATAATATCTTATAATATTAATGAAAAATAAGAAAACACTCTTAAATATAAAACATAAATTTTGTTAATGATTTTAAAAACTACCACAAAATAGATATTCAATAATTGTTTTTGGATATTAAGTATATATTATTATTAAAATATATTATCTAATTCTTCATATTTTTCATATTCTTTTAGTATTATGATTAATAATACATTAAATTTATGCATTAACTGTATTTTATATAATTTGTATCATTAAATTTTAAAAAATGACACATGTCATTTCCACAATAAACCAAAATGATGAGGTGTCATTCATATAGAGAAAGTTGGCCAACTTTTATAGTATACATTCAATAATTGGTCATAATTTTTCCAAATTGACCGTAATTTGATTCTTTCATTAATCCATAAAATCATACACACCACAAAAGTCGGGATTTCATTACAAGAATTCTTTATGCTCAATAATGGTCTGTAGTTACACAACATTTTACAGTTGGTGGTAGTTACTTTAAAACTTGGTTTTATGGCATTTTAATTTTAAGATAATTATTGAAATGATCAGAAAATATTTTATACTTATGTATACATCACCAACAAATATTTTATACTTATGTATAAAAATTTTACATGTTCAGAAAATAGTTAGTTAATTGTTTTTAAAAATAAATTTCCAACATTTAATTTTTAAACTGTAACAAATTGTTTTTGTGGTATATACATTAATATAATAGTTAATACAATTTGTTTCAAACCCCCAAAATCTCAGGGCCGATCATGTGTATGTTTAGTCATCCTGCCAGTAGTCTGTCATTAGTCTGTTGTAAATCTACAAGTAAAAATAGTTTAAAGGATGACATAATACCATATGGACGAGAACAAAAAATAATGAATGCCGTGGACGAGAACAAAAAATAATGAATGCCATTTGTGTCGTTATTCTAGTTTTCGCTAGTTTTTACTTTGTACCAACTGTGTCTAGAGTGTATCCACCAAGCCAAATTGGGGAAAAAAACTGAAAATAAAATTCAAACTAAAACTTTGTTTATAATTAACTAATTTGGTTCAATTATATTTATGCCAGAAAAACTAAATTTCCGGTAATTGAGTCAACCGAACCAAACTAATTAAATATATCTTGAATATTACAATTTTGTATAATTTGATAAATTATAGTAGTAAGAAGTTGTTTTCTATTCCTAATTTGATTAGGTGATCGGTCTGCACTGTGTGCAGACTATAAAATATTTTATATATTCAATTATGATTAATATAGTATTAAAGATATTTTATTTGTATACGATTAATTACGTATTAATAATAAAATGATAAATATTTAATAATAAAAATAACAATAAATTAAATAAAAAATATTATATATTTCAATAGAAAATAAAGATAAAATATTATTAACTAAGATTTTAAAATATTTCTTTAGATAAAAAACTATAAATATAATAAATAAATAAATTAGAAAACATTAAAATATATAATAATTTATTTAAGTTTTAATTTTGGCCTGCACGCACGTGCAAGTATAATTTTTTTATAGACACAATTAATTGTAAAATTTAAATATTGATTAATTTTTTCTACATTATGTAAATGTTATGTTTTTATACATATATAATTTTAGTTATTAACAATAATCCCACAAGCATTTCATATTGTTTTGTGTCTTCTAAAAACTTTTTATTTTTCCTAGCGTTTACAGTAACTTATAATTGCAAATGTAAAAGTTATATTAAATAATAATTAAATTATTATAATACGTTTTGAATATTATCTATATAATACTTTCTTTTTCATTTTACATAATATAATCTTTCCATTATATATATTTTAAATATATATTTTTTCTTGACCTAATGCTAATGAAACCAAAATGAATTTACCATATTTATTTATCCTAAGAGTGGTGAGGTGGTTGGTACGCATGAATAAAGATTTTTTAAAAAATATAGATTGTCTAACAACTAAAATTAAAATTAGAGTGTAATCGAGGTTAACAAAATATATGCACGACAAATTTGCATACGAGTTTGAATTTTGCAAAATTAATATTTATATTTACACGCATATTTGTAAGAAAATTGAAGTATGGCTTTTATGTGTTAAAAGAAAATAACAAAGTATATGTTTTATAATATATATTTTTTATTGCGTGGTTAATTTTTTAAAAATAATAATAATAAGTATATTTATAATTAGATATAAGTGAATGGTAATATTTAGGTGTTGGTAAGTTTTTCTGGTATTTTCTGTAAACATTATTTTTTACACGATGCAGTTATTGGTGTTTAACAACAATCATGCAAATTGTTTCTATCGTTTTGTATTTAATTAAAGTTTCTTATTTTTCAGCGTTTGATGATATATGGTTTCTAAATAAAAAATATAATAAAAATTTATTATAAAATTTGTGAAATCATATTTTATAAAATTCTCTCGTAGCTCTCCGCTCATCTCTTCGTCAAATTTTTTATAATCCACAATCTCTCGATTCTACAAACTCTATGTAACCGAATCATTTAAACCAATCGGATCTATACTTATATGTGTATGATTTAAAGTGTAAAATAATATATTTAATATTTGATTTTTATTAAAAAAATTAAGAGTTGATCTATTTCTAATTTTAATATATTTATTAATATAAAATATAATGGATCACAACATATACAAAACTTGATTCATGAAATAATGTTATAATATGTTAGAAAAAATATATGCATGAAAGAATTAATATGTGTAAGGTAATATTTTTAAATATTTTAAATAAACACTTAAAATCGATCAAAATTATTCTTATTTTTTTTTGTCTTCTTTGTCTCATAGTTTTTTTCTTAACATTTAATAATATATTAAACATTGAGATCATCTCTAATATATTTTTCTATTTTTTTCCGCTAAAATATATTTGGACTTCTTTCTAACCTATTTCTATTATACAGGAAAAAAAGATTGTTATTTTTTTCTCTATAATTGGAAGAAAAAATAACAACCCTTCTTTTTTCTCTAAAATAGAAGATTTAAAATAAATGTAGAATGTAGATGCTTTAAACCAAAAATATAGGCTGAAATTTTTACATAAAATCAAAGTCTTAAAGATTTACTTTTATTTATATTTTTACTTTTTATTCATATATACAATATTATAATAAAAAGTTATCTAAGAGGCTATTTATAATTTATTTTTCTATCTGTTTATTTTTTGTTTCATTTATAATTTTGAATTCTTGCTATATAATGAGAATTCATTCATATATGATATAAACTATTTTTTGTTTAAAAATGAGATTTATTTAACTTAACCAATCAAAATATTTTGTTTATTTTAGAAAATTTACCATGTCACATATTATGAGGTGACATTGTTTTGCACTAACTTTCTTAAAGTGTTAGACACATAGAATTTTTTTAGTAAACCTGCTTCTCAAATAATAGTTAGGATTGTACAGTAATCCAATAATGAATGTAATAAATCCTGAATAAACCGAGAATTTAAATGACCAGCCCTAATAATTGAATGCTCATCCATGATTAATTTCCTTTAATAGTATACACTATACACAATACATACATTTTATTCTATTTAGACATGGACCAATCCATTGAATTATTCACTGCCTTAAGGAGTCTTTATGTAATATTAGGTTTTTAACTCGTGCGTAGTCTGTATTAATGATTTAATTTAATTCTTTTTTTTGGTTCATATCTTTTAAATTATAAAAACTATAATATCTTTATAGAAATTTTCTTTTATATAAAAAAAATTAAAACATAATTTGTAGTCTTTCCTATTTTTTGCTTAGAAAATTTAAAATTTTATTAAGTCTAATCATAGTAATGACACCTAACGAATTATTCAACTTCAACATACATATATTTGATTTAGAAAATGATTTTCTTACTAAACTTTTGGTATTTTGTCTTGTATCCTTAGGATTTCTATAGTTGTTCTTTTTTAAGATTTTATATGTTCAAATATTTAGTTATTGATTAAATATCTCACTGATGTTGTGTAACTATGCATACATAATATATGATTCATGTTGATTCAGATTTACTTTTGTTAGGATGCTACAATAGTTGTGTAAAGCTTCTTCTGCTTCTCCATCAGATCTTCTACGAAGTTTAGGTTATATCTCTATTTAATTTATAAAAATCTGTTTTATTTGCAGTTAACTATTTGATAATTTTTTTTAAAAAAACTTGTAAGATAGTGTGGAGTCTTCATATTATTTTTCACTATTTTTATCTTTTGTGTGTTTTATTCATGTTTTAATTTGAATAGTTTATATAGATATATTCTAATTTAAATTTGATTCACAACATTGTCATACATTATTATTTAAATAGAATTTTAGAAAGTGTTACTCATGTGCTGTTCATGTTTGCTAAGTTATAAGTAGTAGCTATGTATAAAAAATTAGACATTATTACTTGTTATATTTCGAATGTAGAGTTACTTGTGTTATATTTTTTTGTTAGTTTTTAAATCAGACGTAGCCAAAGTATTAGTCTTTATAAATTTAAATAATATATTTGATTTAGAAACTCGTATAACATACTGTAATTTTATATGGTTATTCATAGTGAATACCAATATTTTAGAAATCATAAATTTTCTGGAACTAAATTTCAAACTAATTTTCTTTTTAGATTTTGTTTGTTTATTATTATACATATCTTTTAATAGTAATTTTATATTTTATTTTAATTTATATAATTTTTTGCATGTTTGATATACTTAAACATATATATTTTTAATTAAGCTATTTTGTTATTGATTTTTCAAATAGGTAGCATATATATTAATTAAATCTTTTTTACATAAGTGTTTTATTGTTAAATTTTAATTTTAATTATAATATTTTTTTGACATGCTATAACTCGATATTCTAAATTTTATGTGGACTTATCTCAAAAGCTTATACCATCATTATTTTTTTTAGTTCATATTTTTATGTTGATTTTTCAAAACATTAGCCTAAATATCAAGCTAATTTACTGTATACGAATTTTGCCTTTGATAATTTATCTCTCTTGATACTGATTTCTATTTTATTTTAACACAAAATATTGACATTTTTGAAGACATAATTTCATTTTTTTGTTATTTTACTAGTTAAATTTTGTTTATATTGATTTCTTAAGTAGTTAGTCATATATCAAGTCAATTTCTTTTTTGATGAATTTTTTTAAATATAAAATTTTGTAAAAAATAATTTTCGTTTTATTTATTGATTAATTAATTTCTTAAAACTGATTTTTAAATAAGTAGCTTAAATATTTATCTTTTTTTTGTTAGTTAAGTTTTTTTAGTATGACTTAAGTTTTTTTATCCTCTTACTAATTTTCTTTATATTGATTTTGTTAAATAAATAGCATAGATATCAAGTTAATTTCTTTTTTTTTCTTTGTTAATTTAACCTTTTTGATATGAATTTTTATTTTAATTGTATTGACATGGTGTAAGAAATAATTTTTGTTTTGTTTTTTGTTAGTTAAATGTTTTTATCTTCAGTAAATAATATAAAATATTATTTTTTGGTTAGTTGAGCTTTTAATGTTGATTTTCTAAATAATTAGGCTATATATCAAATTTTTGATGACTTTTTTTTTGTTAATTTAACATGAATTTGCTTTTGTAGTATTGATAGTTTTAAATAACAATTTTATATGTATATATAACAATTTAACTTTAATATTTTTGTTAAATTAATTACTCATTTAAAATATATATGATAATTTATATTAACTTTCCATTATACTATGATAATTTATATTTTTGTATTTTTAATTTATTTAAATTGTTAATCATATTAAATATTTTTTATGTTTAATATAAAACACTGATTTTGACCAATCAAATTGAGTTTCTATATTCAATGTGGACGCTTTCATCAGTATAAAACATCAACATAGACCATAACTAATATATTTTAAGTTAGTAGCTCAGATTATAATTGTTTATCATAATTAAAAATTTGAAATAGTTTAATGATGGTCTTAAATAGATTTTTTAATTATTTTGTTTAATATATATGATTTTTCCTTAATAATCTATTTATATGTTAAATTACTTTTTGTTGTAAATAGAAAAATAAGATCTACTTTCTAACCTTTTTTTATTAATAACTAATTTAAAATTTAGAAAATTTCCTAATAACAACAAAAACGAAATTAATTAAAAATTGAAAATTGAAAATTTTCTTTTTAAAAATAAAAAAAACAAAATTAATTAATTTAACAATATATAATTAACTAAAGATAATGATGATGTGTACCAATATAATTGAATCTTTAAATCTTATGTGGACATCCTTAGAGGCATTTAACATCAACTTTTATTAGTAATAGATAAACGCTTTTTTTATATAACCCACACTTATGTAAGGCTAGAATTGAAATGGAGAAAAGGGAAATATACAGTACGGTGTTTATTCTAATCTATTTGGTGGGGGTGTGCTCGGATGGCATGCTCGGGGCTAACGCACAAACATATCGTATGTACCTAATCTGAAAATGATAAAACGAAACAATTTAATTATTTTGCTTTTTACAACTTCATTTCAATGTTATGTATATTGATGTTTTTTTATTGTGTTACACGTCTGTACGCATGCAGCTCTCGATATCTCTGCAGATGACTGGGATGATCTCGTGCTCAACTCCGAACTTCCCGTACTGGTTATGTACACGACCCTGCCCTGCTCTAAATTTCCAGATACTTCCTACACGGAGACGTGCAGCGTGAACCAGGAACATTTGAACAATGTGGCCAATCACTTTATAGGGAGGATCAATATGTATAGAATCGACGTTGGTAACTATCCACGGTTCGAACCAACTGCTATTGAGTTTGGGATGATTGATGGCGGCAAGCTAAAGGACACTTTGGTGTCTCGGTCCGACTCAGAAGAAGAATTATTGATGTTCATTACAGGATATTTAGGTAGTCTTCCCAACTCATATTTGTAATTGACTATATAATCTCCATTACTGAATGTGTTTGTTTGTTATTATTTACTTCTCGTTAATTTTACATTTTTACCGTGTAACTAAAACCTATTGCGTTAGCTTTACTATTAAATTTAAACGAGCCGGTAATGCGCAATTTATGATAATTTGGTGTCCAGAAGAATGCTCTGATACGATCAACCTATTAAATCACTTGGTTGATAAACATTGTGTCTAATCTTTGTCTAAAATATTACCCAAAAAAGTTACTTGATCTTAGAAAGGTGAATGTTTCATCATTAACAAAAGAACAAGAAGAAAAATAGATTTATTTTACAGGTACAAAGAATAAAGCTATTAGGTCAAAAAAAAAAAAGTTGCAAGGTAACTAGTAAGTATATAACTTTTTTATCATTACTAATGTTCGTTGGTAAGAGGTTTTATAATCTAAACATGAAATCTACCTATCTACGACTCCCTAAACAAGTATACTCAAGAATGTTAAAAGTTTTTGGCTTCCAACTCAAAACCAATTATCAATGCATAGAAAAAGTAGAAAATTTCTGAGTTAGTAAGTAATCGTTATAAATCATCAGAAAAAATTAACAAAACCCATATATTTTTTCTAAAAAGTAGAAGAATTTAGAGTTAGTAAGTAATCATTATAAATTATTTGATTAATCATATGCTTAAGGGGGATGTCTGAAATGTCAAATGAATATTGAATAATGGAATAAAAGAAATAAAATAGCAAAATACACGAATGGTTTTTTTTGTCTAATGTGTATAAATACTGTATATAACAAAGTTATTTTTTGTTTTTTTATAATTTGAAAACTTGAAAATGCGAGTGATTAACAATAGTAAAAAATATATTTTAAAAACACTGAAAAAAAAATGATATAACATTCTTCCGAAATATAACAAACAAATCATTGTGCTGTTTTACTGGCAATTAATCAACTAAAATATCGATTTTCAGAACAATCAATTAATCCACAAGTTAGCTGATTAATCTTAAAACGGATGATAATTCGTTGTATCTTTCCACCCAAGTAATCGAATTTTATTGGTTACTATAGACTAGTAGTACTTTTGTGCTTCCCACGTCGAACAAGGCTCCATTCCTGAAATAGTCATCAGCGAAGTTTCCCATCTCTTAACCCTAAAAGGATCGTATTTGTATTCCGTATATCTTTCTCTCATTTCCATGAATCGATCTCCAAACTCTCCCTCGAGATTTATCACGTCGTTCTTGCTCACATCGTAGAAGATAGGAATCACCAAGAGTTTGTTTTCTTTAGCTCGTTCCTTCATCGTCACAAGCTCGTCCAAGCACCATTCTGTCTCTAGATAGCGCAAAGAGAAGAAAGCGAGAGCGATTGTTGACTCTTCAGTACAAGTGAATATATGGTTTAGGTCTCTTCCCCACCATTCTTCTCTGTCTATCAAAACGTTGAGTATCCCTAAATCTTCCAAGCCCCACACGAGATGTGTGATGAAATCATCAGGCAGCTCGGTTGCACCTGAATTGATAAACACTTGAGGTGGTCGTGTTCTTGCTTGATCCATCGTTGAGCGTTGGTTAAGAGAGGTGAGACGATGTTGTTTGTTGGGTTTTGGAGTTTGCTTCTCAGTTAAACAAAGAGAAACGAATTAATATAGTATATATAATACGCAAAGACTTTGAAAAGCCTTTGCTTTACACTATGAAAAATAAAATTAGAAGACATTTTCCTATCTATTATAAAAAAAAAAAAAAATTTCTTAGTCGACAGAGTCTACGACCCTCAAAGTCTCTCTATAGGAATGTGATTTATATATGTTTAGATTCATTCTAACATTTTTAATTTGTTTGTGTGGTTAGACAGCAGCTGTAAACAAATTCAAAAACAAATTATTTCATTAACAATTAGAACATTAAAAATGCGACAGTGAAACGAGAAAGAAACTTATTTTGGGTTCTTTGCGTTTACATTTTTCGTTTCCTTGTTTATAATAGCCTAATCATTATAACATTTTTAACGGAAATACAAATTCCAAACGCAAACAAACAATCGTGGCATAAGATTATCGTGACCATTCACCAATCTCTTTCCACTTCATGATCAGAGCGTAGACAAGAATCAACAGATAAGGAACAATTACTACTGTAAGGAGAAGAATTAGACTTAGGTAACGGACAACAGATCTTATCATTTCCTCTGTTCTTTCCGCCAAATGGTTGCGTTTTGCTTCAACAATAGTTCTTCTCTCTCTCCGTGATATCTTTTATAGTAAGACTTGCTTAAAATCCTCTGGCAAATGTGATGACAGAGATCAACAGATCTTTTAGAAACCAAGTTATGTTCCGACTTAACCAAGAACAGAGTATCAAAAACAGAGTATTCTGACCAAGAACAGAAGAGAAGGTAACCAAACCAAAATTGTATTATCACACGCTCTCTATCTCCTCCTCGCGTTATCTATAGACAGAGTGGTGTTTGAGCGAGCTTGTGAAGATGAAGGAACGAGCTAACGAAAACAACCTCTTGGTGATTCCTGTTTATCTATGATGTGGATTGTGGACGTGAGAAATCTCAAGGGGGAGTTTGGAAACCGTTTCTTGGAAATGAGAGAAAGACAAAATACGATCCGTCTAAGGTTCAAAGATGGGAAACCTCGGTGACATCTTAACATTAATACAAAAAAAAAAAAAAAATTATGTGACGTGTGTCTCAAGAAAGGAGCCGGGTTTGGCGTGGAAAGCACAAAAGTATGACTAATCTATAATAACCAATGTTCTAATATTGTTTTTTTTTTGCCAAACTACTCAGCGGTTGACCAACGCAATGAGGCGTCCGTTTTAATGATTAATCAGCTGTTTATGGGTGAATTAATTGATTTTAATAATTATAGCAATTAAGCATTGTCTTAAAAATACCATGGTTTCCTACGAAATTAAACTTTAGAAATTAGATTTAGATCCAACTCTCATATGAATAACAGAGTAACATAATAACTGAAAAATTGTTAGTAAAACAAACTAAACGAAATAAAATTTTCACTAAATAAAATGCTGACAAAATAATTCTAACATGTTAATTATATATACCAGAATTACTTTTTTTATAAACATGAAAATTTGATAAATAGTATTAATGGTAAAAATGGCAAAATCACAGTTAATGTAAAAGACTTGCATACCATTCAGGCATATTGTAATTATCTTGACCACATTGTACTTATGGAGTAGTAGATTTAATTTTTATAGATGAAAAAAATGTCTTAAAAACATGCATGACTCATTGATGAAAGTTATGAGGAATTCTCATGAAGAGAACATGACTATTGTTTTCTCTTTTTTTCTGCCTATGCTCAATAACTCAAGAAATCATAACTAAAACCTGATTAAGACCAGACACACGACAATAATGTATTGTACGTGCTCTTGCTACATAGCATACATGTTAGATCTTTAACTTTAGGCCCCAATGTTTCTAGTTAGCTAATTCACCTAATAGCTAATAATATTAATATTGACCAAGAACTAAACTTATCTCATGCAACAATAGTTATTCGTTACAAATCAATATAATGTATGATAAAACCAAATAAATAAATAAAAAATCAATATTAGCAACAAAAAAAAAATCCAACATCTTTGGTCGTTACAAAATCACTACTCGATCATCATTAACCCATCGACCATTCAACTTCGATTGGTTGTCGAACGACCCGGTAAAATATAATATACCGCAGATTAATAACAAAATATAAGGAGCAGCAAGCATTACAATAAGAAAAACCAGAACTCCTCTAGGTAAAACATATATAATCATCGCCTCTATTTTTCCTGACATAGAGTTGCGGTTTGCTTCGGCAAGTTCATCTCTTTCTCTTATTTGTCTAACATATTCTTCTTCTTTCATGGAGATATGTGTTAACATTTTCTTAACCTCTTCCGCGATTGACTTAGCGATTTTCTTCTTATACCAGTAACGGTAGAAAAAATAACGGCATTCTGTAAGATACCTGTCACAACAGTAACCAAGATCAAATGATCAATAGGTTTTATTTGTTTTCGTACGTGTTCTGCAAGTAACACGTCCTATTCTGACTCTCAACTAAGAATAGAGTCTTGAAACACACGAAAGGGACAAGAGATGAAAAAAAAAACCTGAGATCTGCAGAAAAACCAATCTTTGTTGAAACACACTTTAAAGCTGTCTCCCAATTCGCCGACTTTTTTGCTTCATGGAGATGTTTATCAACCAGTTCCCGAAAATTGTTGCCAAATTTTCCTCTCAAATTCTTCACATCGTTAGTTTTCACGTTGTAGAAAATAGGAAATACTCGAAGATTGCCTCCCTCCATGCATTCTTTGATCGTAACCAGCTCGTCTAAGCACCAGCCCGAGCTGCTGTACATCTCGGAGAAAATGGTGACCGCTATTCTCGACTCTGCGATCCTCTCGAAGAGAATCTCTATCGGTTCGCCTCTCACCTCATCTGTATCTACATAGACGTTGACTTGCTCGTCTTTTAGGGCTTTAACAAGAGTCTTTAGAAACCCTTTACGCAGCTCTGCTCCTCGAAAGTTGATGAACACTTGATACTGCGGCGGTCTAGTGACGGATGAAAAGGAGTAGGCAAATGTCATCGGAGATTGTGCGCTTTGATGGAGTTGTATGGAGAGGAAAAATAAACGGCGAAGATAATCGTTTACCCTTGTGATTTTAATGACATCAACGTGTTTTTTTATTTTTTTCTGAGCAAAATGGCATCAACGTGTTTTGATAATTATTCAATAATTGGCCGTAATTTAATCAAGTTGACCGTAATTTTTATTCTTTCATTAATCCATCTAATTATATAGACACACACAGCAAAAAAAAAAAATATATATATATATATATATATATATATTTGAATTGCGTTTTATATTCATGTCATCCGTCGATCTAGCAGATAGAAAATACTCTGTGGTTAATTTAGTTAATTGTTACATGTACGTTTCCTAGCCTAATTATTTTGTAGTTCGTTTTTTTTACACACGAGAGACAATTCATTCCAAAACTCATACATGCCTTCTTCATATGAGAAGTTGTTTTCTATTTATAATTTGATTGTAATCCAATAATGAATGTTACAAATCCCGAATAAACCGATAATTTTTGTATGACCAACCCTTATAATTGAATGCTAACCTGCCTTAAGGAGTCTACGCCATTATCGTAAGTCTTTATGATATGGACCAATCCATTGAATTATTAACTGTCTGAAGGAGTCTACGCCATTATCATAAGTCTTTATGTAATATAAACTTTTTTTACATAACACTTATCTAAGGAATAGGACTATGAAATGGCATACAGAATCAGGCAACAACATAAAACATTGTGCTCTCTAATAGTAGTCACGTATAACAAACAATGATATCAGCTAATTTACAAACAATGCTAATTGGTTCTTGTGTTTGTTGCTGTCTTGTTACGAAGGAGCTTGTCCTCATCCGCAAGTAACAAGACAGCAACCAAAACAAGAATCAGTTAGCATTCTTCAAAGATCTCGCATCAATGAAGAATAAAGTAACCAAAAGAGCCTTCAAGGAAACTTGCTAATCACTCAAAATGATCTCCGCTGACATGTGAGGTGCTTTCTTAACCGCTTTTAATTATCTCCGTGATTAGACCAACAAAACCTGTCTGCAATATGCATCCGAGAAACGAATGAGATTGGGCAACACAAGTATATAGTGTCTTTTTTGGTAATAAAACCAAGAAATTGATTTCATGTTCTTCTAGCTAGCTAACTCTTTTGCTAACTATCAAAATCTAGGAGCTGGTTAAATTTGTTCTTTTAGAGTAAATCAAAGGACTCATCTTTCACATAAGACTTATTAATCCTTCTATTCACATCTATGGGATCAAATAGGAACCCTCTGCCTAAAAGTCTCCAAATACTATACTAATAAAACAATACCTGTGATTATGTTAGCATTCAATCTTCAGAACCTTGCCCAAGCATCAATCTGACTCCTCAAACTTCTGAGAAGGTGTTGTGTGTGTCTCCTGATTAATGAATAAGTTACGTGGCATTTGTCTATCATGTTCCATGCGTCTGGCTTCTTTTCTGCTGTTTTGGTTTCCCATCCTTCCACTCCATAAACAATCCAATAGCCAAAAGGCAAAGAAATATAGCAACTAGCGGCCAAAAGAACTTCAAGAACCTCAAGTAATAGTGAGGAGCAAAGACGATTACACAGAAAAAACTAAGAAAGATGTAACCCAATAAATCATCAAGCCAGCCACCACTCTTTTTCGAAGAACTTATATATGGGTTTGCTTCAACGGGTACGTGATGTGGTTCCGCGTACACAAGACTTATCCCACAATTCACCACTTCACTTTTACAGGCATCATTAACGTAGAACTCAAGGAAGGCCTTTGTATGTATAGAGTTATTACCAGAGTATTGATCCTCCAAACGTTTTTCTAGGTGTAAGCAACTAGCGTAGCCGATAAAAACATGGTCTGACTCAATCTTTCCTGGTTCTCTCAATTCTCCAACATCACAATCTAAGCTGATAGGAGGCCCTTCTTCGTTTTCTAACTGGATTCTGCATTTTACTGAGAAAGTGTCAATCGGATATTCGTTGTCATGGAATGAGACAACTGCGCAAAGAGCTATCCCGGAAAGCCTATTGTTACACCAACGTAGTTGCAGCTTTGGCTCTAACACTGAACCAACTGCTTGGTGGTTGAACCACGAAGGGACTTCAAATCCAGGATAGCAAAGGTTGAATGAAGCTCCTGAAACTACACCCTACAAAAAGCACAATGCAGAAGAAGAAGCATTAAGACTAAGGAATCAAGAAAAAAAGCAAAAGAGAGAAACTTTGAGAGAAAGAAAAAGACCCTATCGTAGCATTCAAGCGCAAGTCTATGGCATTTCCATTGGGCGTAGGACGAGATATCATCCCTTGCATCTTGTTCAAGATTGTTACAATTAGTGAAAAGGAAAGTGGAACGGATCTGCTCAGTCATCATACGAAGGGCCAACGGGTTCGCTACTGATTCAAGTCTCTCACAGCCATGTGCGTCGAAGAACTCGAGATTTGGTGGAAGCGTCGGAAGGTATCTAAGATTCTCGCAGTTCTTCAAGTCAAGCCATTTCAGACGATAAAGTTGACTGATGTTACCTTGCAGACGTACCATTGCATTGTTTCTACTCAAGCATAAACGCTGCAGTGAGTAAATCTCTGGCGTCTCTTTTATTCTTGTGCCATCAAGAAGTAAGATCCGCAGATATCTCATGTTTTCTATGTCCTTTGGAACACTCTCGAGCTTTGAACAGCCTGAGAGTATTAGCTCTTCAAGAGCTTTCTGTTTTCCAAGACATTCAGGAAGACTCTCCAGCAATTCACAACCTTTCAAATTCAATATGGAAAGTCTCTCCAGATTCCCAGTGGCTGGAGGAAGTTCTTTTAAAGCAGTGCCATCTAAATATAAAGCTTCCAGATTTTCCGAGATCACCTCAAATTCCTGAAGTTTCGAGCAGTTACTGAGTATGAGAATCTTCAGAGAGCTTAGCTTCATCACTGGGAGAAACTTGAGACGCTTACAACGTCTCATGTTTAGGAAGATGAGACTCTTCATGTTCTCCATCTCCTGAAGCAAGTTAACCAGACTTGTGCAGCCTTCAAGATTCAGTCTTTCAAGGTTTTGAGCATTTGACAAACCAGAAAGGTTGTTCAGTTTACGTGAATTACTGAGATCGACCCATTTTAGATTTGGGGTTTCCTGTAAAGAAGAAGAATTCAACCCCAAATAACTTTTATTTATTATTATTTCATGTATTTAGCTATAAGAGGAGAATTTTGGAATACAGTGTGACAAACCTTAACACCATCCCAAACTTGCTTAATAGAGCTGTAAGGCAGCTCGAGATTAACAAGCTTCTTTGCGTTGAAGTCTGATGGAAGTTTCTCCAATGGATATTTCAGCCAGTGGAGATACATCACCTTATCTAATGGCAACTGAAGCTCCTCAGAAATGCCAATTTTGAAGTCTGCTTTGCCTTCTTGAAGAAAAGCAGAACTGTATATTTTGAGATATAGAAGATTGCACATACTGCTGAAGATTTTAGCATCAACGCTCATTATCCCCGGAACTTCAGACATGTCTAGAAAAAAACCCCTGACATTTTTTATTTCCTACAGAAAATTAAGGAAAAACAGTTAGCAAACCACATAAAAAGGGTTATTACCAACACATTTTAAATTCTAGAGTATTTAGCACAACTAATACATGTTTCAATATGTTCAAATAATCTCACCAATTTGTTCTTCAGCACACAAATGATGTCTTGATGGTTCCACAGCCTGAATTGGATCCCTGTATTTTTAGCCAATGCTTGTGAAGCAAGCTCTTTGGCAAATGTGCACAACATATCATGCATCTCAACTCGACAACCAGAAATACTGACGAGAAACTTATCTGTCAGATCCCTCATGTCATCCCAGGCCTCAGAATCACATGAATCCACCAGGCATCTTACAAAATTTGCATTCTCTGATTTGAAGAAACAAGCAACGTCAAGAAAAGCATCTTTCTGTCCTCTTGTGAGTTCATCATATCTTCTGCTCAAGACATCTTGGATCATCTTATTGGAACGTTGTGTCAGTGTACCAATCCTCTGTTCCCAGTAAGCCTCGTCTTTCCCTCGAAGCTCTACACCCAAAGCCTTGAGAGCTAGTGGGTTGCCTTTGGCATAATCCAGAATGTTTCTGGACAGCTTCATGAATTTCCCCTTGGCATAATCCAAACCAAAGGCGTGATTAGTGAAGCACTGTAAACTGTCTCTGCTGTTCAATCTCGGGACTTCATACGTATCGTTCACAAGATCCTGAAGCAGTGACTCGTTGCTCGATGTAATAACAATCTTGCTTCCTTTCTTGATCCAGTCGCGTTTACCAAGAAGAAACTTGATCTGTTTCTTGCCACTAACATCGTCTAGAACAACAAAAACTTTCCTACTGAGAAGATCATCTTTCCAAAACTCATGTGCATTCTCTGTATATCCTATGTTAGGACGAATATCCTTCAAAAGCTCTTGCATCAATCTCTTCTGCAGCCAATCCAATCCGTGTTCCTTTGACATCGTACCAACGTCTGGAAAAAACATGCCGCTCTTAAACTTGTCTTCCCATTTTTCATACAACATTTTCGCAAGAGTGGTTTTGCCAATCCCAAGCATCCCAACAACTCCGACGAAACGGGTTTGTTCATAGCCAAATTGTAACTTCTCTTCAAGTTGCTTGAGGCGTTGCTCGACTCCAAATCTAGGTGTAGTATCAGGCTCTTCTCTTTCTCCTGTGATCGTTCTGTCAGTAAACGTTTCTTTGTTTTGATTCTTAGAGTTTTCTCTTTCTTTGGTCAAAGTCACGAGTAGCACTCTCTTCACATGCTCAACGATTGTGTCGACGAATTTGCTCTCGTCGCTAACCACACCAATGAAGAAAAATCAAATAGAATTTAGCAGATTAAGAATCGTTGCATCATTCAAAAGAACTCATAAAAATGCAAACACTAGAAAATTGCTGAAGCCAAAAGATCCTAATACACAACAATTTCATCTAAGGGATGGTTCAGAACTCGTTAAACCAAGATTCAAAATTCACTTGCGATTCTACCCCACGAACAGTTCCAAATGCAGAGGTGTTTCACATAAAAGTTGAATCAGAGTCATTAAAGTCCAGAGGTCGAAGTGAGTAGTAAAAATCTACTGAAACAAAAGCAACAATTTGTAATTGTCAAACCCAGATTTTGATTCGTGGACTGACCCAGAAAACCTTAATGCCGGAATTCGAAAATATGAGAGCAAAATCAAATTTTTACCTCTGTACATTCAAGCTTAGCCCAATGTTATTCGAAACAGATACAAGAGCTTCTTCCCATTTCATGATCCTCTCAGGCTCACTCCGATACTCCCAGTTCAGTTTCCTGAACTTGTCGCCGAAAGCTCCTTCCAGATTTTTACACGCGGTGGCGCTTAACCTGTAGAAAACGGGAATCACCACGAGTTTGCCTTCTTCCATCAGCTCCTTCATCTTCACGAGCTCATCCAAGCACCATCGCGATTCCGTGTACCTCTCGGAGAAAATCGCCACCGCGACTCTCGATTCCTCGATCCTCGCGAAGAGATTTTGCAGATCTGTACCTTTCAGCTCAATTTCGTCAGTGAACACGTTGATCTTCCCGAATATCATGGGCTTGACGAGAAAGCCGACAAAGCTTTTCCGTAGCTCGTCTCCTCTGAAATTGATGAACACTTGATACTGCGGTAGAGTGATTCCATCGTCCGCCATGGAAAAAAAAAAAAAAGAAGCTGGATCTTCAGAGGGTTCACACCTGAATCTCGATTTTCTCCTTATCGTTGATTTTGAAAAGAAGCGAATGACGACGACGATTCAGTAGGAGTCTACATCGTTTGACTCTCGAGTCTTTTCTTTTAAAAATTGAAATGCGAAAAACAAAAGCCATCGATTTAAAAATTGCGTGGGATTACTTTTGAGGATTTCAGTTTTTAAACATGACATCCAATTCGGGTTGACCGGATTCTGATACCGGGGTCGGGTATTGAGAAAATAGAGGAGTAGTTGGAGCTTTAGTCGGTAGGGTCAGAAATTAAGAATGACTAATTTTTATCTGTCTTGGTTATTTATTTTTTAATTTGAATCCACCGTAGAGAGAAATATGAATGATAATATTTTGTTTTTCAAAAGCATATATGTGAATTTTTTCAAAATTCGGAATTGTTAAACCAAGATTTTTCAAAATCCAGAAATCTAAGATACTGACATGTTTTTTATATATATAATTATTTCTATTGAATTGTTTTTTTCATGAAATAAACATAGAAAATAAATGTTTGATTTGGAAATTAATGTGTCATTTGAAAAAAAAAATTAAAGCTATTTTTATTGAATTCTCTTTCATCAAATAAAAATAAAAACAAATTTCAGTAGTTTTTAAAACACATTTGTGCTAAAATTTATGACTGCAGAATAAATTGTTGACTAGATTTCGGACCTGCGCTAAATACAGGTTTGAATTTAAAAATATTTTTGGCTCTTATATTATGTATTTACACAGTAAAAATAAAAAAATTGGATGAGATATTTTAATTAATTTATTATTATGTCCGAATCCAATATATTAGGCTAATATAAAATAAAAAGTCTATGTATTTTTGATATATTTTATTAGTTATTATTAACATTAACTTCATTTTTGTCCTTACAAATTTACGATAAGTTTAAAAATATTTTTAGCCAAAATTTTTTATGTAAAATATTTTGACATATTTAATTTTTTTTTAACTTAATTATTAGTAATATTCTGGACCAGAGTTTTATTTTGAAGCCTATCAAAAAAAATTGTCTAATATTTTAGCACATTCGAGAAGTGATATTTTTTTATTAATCCAATAGCAATACATGCAAACATAATCTTTTTTGTCTCAAATTGGATGCTCTCAAATTCTAAATTTTGTGATTGAGATCTTTTTCAATTTTTAGCTTCGATTCTTTGCTTCAGAAATCGGTAATTCTTCACGATTTTGATTCAAAAATTTTCTATAGAACCTGGTGTCTTATTGTTAATCATTTGAAAACAAGAAATCACAAAACAAATTAAGAATCATCTATATACAATTAAAGATGATAATACATACAACTAAGATATGTGATTCTGAATATTGTATGAAGACTACTTCTATTAAGACACATGTGAACACCCGTGATTTTTATATTAGTTCTCAGTCAATATTTATGTAATTTCTCTTAGAGAATAATTGAAACAATATGTTATAAAAAAACTCAAGCATACTTATACCCATAAATTATGTGGTTTTGTAATTATAATTTTTTAAAATGTGATTCGTGAACATTATACTAAATATTTTAGTTATTTTTAAACAAAAATTGTCATAAAATTATGCAATTAGTATAGAGTCTGATAGAAATTATTATGATCATAACGATTATATTATATATATGTTTAAAAAATTAGATAAGAAATATATGTTAAAGAAAAATTATCTTGTTCAAATTTATAAATTTAATCCAAATTATTATATAAAAAATGAGATTTCAGATTTTGTTATATAATTTTTTTTTTGTTGTTGTAAACTTATCAATGATATCTCATAATTTTTTTTGATAATATATCTATTTTGAAAGAAGAAGAAAAATGAAAAAAAGTTTGAACTATTTTTTTGGGAGATTTATTAATGAAAATTTGTTAACTGCCCACAAAAATAATTTATTTACATAATATTGTTTTCATAGTATATATGTAACCAAAAATAATTATTACACATTCATCATCGACTATAAATTGGCACATTTAGTAAATATTATAGTATTTTGGACATTTTAAAATAGTACTTCTCTTTTAATAGATAATAAAAATTGATTATAATATAATTATATTTAATTTATAATATAATATATATAATTATATTAGTCATTCATGACATATATATGATTATTATGTTAAGATATTATATGATATAATGAAAGATTCTGAAATAATTTTGAAAATAAATTAAATTAAATTATATTAGTACCATATATAATTGATTGATATTATCTGTTAACAAATTAATATAATTTACTTTCATTTAATGCATTTGTTAACAGTTAAATGATAAAATAAAATTACCTTTAATGAAATGATTAAATTTTCTAAAAAAATCAGTGGTACATTTAGTAAATATCATGATAGTTTTTGGACATTTAAAATTAATGTTTCTCTTTCAATAGTATAGATATTTTTTTATATAAATCATCAAGATATATATCATAATTGCCATATTTTTTTGCATAACTTGAGTTTGTGCTCTCTATATGTCTTAAATTACCAAATTAATATCTAGTTTTCTTGATGCATTTGAGTTAAAATTTTAGATTTTAATAAGACTTTGAGATATTGTATTTGTGTCGGAAAGAAAAATCTTATAAAATAGAATCCAGATTGTAATAATGATAGCAGTTTGAGCTTCAATGGGGAAGAGAAAGAAGGAGTGAACATTATTCGAAAAATAGTTAAAAACAACGATTACATATTTATTTTTTAATTTTCTCACATATTTTACTCTTTAATGACACTTTATTATTATTAGTTTATTTTCTCTATGTTTTCAGAAAAAATGAGATACCTATTAATTAAATTATGTCTTTTGATTTTTCTTAAAACATGTTATATTTTGTTTATTAAATTTTTAACATATGTCAGAAACTAAATAATAAGATTACTATGTGTCACATCGTTGTAAAACTATCTAAAATATCCAGTAACTTGCATTTTAATTTAATACTGTACATATATAAATAGATGTTACGAGCAGACTACAAAATTCCAATCACATTACTTTCATCATTTCTATTCAAATTCCAAACTTTTTTAAATTTTCTAAAATGGTTAATTATACATAATTTTACACATTCAGAAACCAGTATTGTTTATATAATGAATTCATAAAAAAAATTAATTTCATTTCATTTTTTTTTTGCAGGAACAATGTACGTTCAAGTTTAGTCCGATTGATGAAAATGCCAAGAATAAAGCCAGGGATTACATCATTAATTGCACAGGTACAGTAACACAGCCAGGCTTCAATTATAAACCCTCAATTTGTATAGGTATATAAGCAATCAGGGTTTAAAATTCTAAACAATGTTTACCAATGAAATTTTTCTTTGTGTTAAGAGTTAAGGATATAACATTAGAAGACGGGATACTTACTGTGAAGGGAAAATGACTAGATAAAGAGAAAATGCAGAAGAAGTTGGATAAGATTTTTTCAGGGAAAAATGGGTGTTTTCGTATTTTCGTTCCTAATAATATTATGTTTATTCATGTTTCTGTATTTATAAAAAAAATTGGTTTTTAATTAACAATTTTATGGTTTTTATTTACGTCTTCATATTCAATAAAAGTGTTTGAATTTTTTTTACTAACTATTCATGATTAAATTTTGGTTATATTATATTATTTATATAATATTCTTTCGTTTGATGATATTAATCTACACATATAGTATTTTATTTTAAATAAGAAGAGACGTTTACATATATACATATTTTTTGGACATATGTTTACAATTTAGACACTATTTGACTATAGGTACATTTTTTTATATATTTTACACACTTCAGTCCTTTATTTACTCTCTATATATTATATTGTTAGTTTTTTTACCTAAAATTATTTTATTATTACTGTTTTTAAGTTGTGGCTGAAGAATGGAAAAAAATAAACAGCAATGACGGAGGATCTGAAAATAATACGACGGCGGAAAACCAACATGGTGGTAGTGATTCTGCAAATGGTGCGACGGTGGAGAACCAGCACGGTGGTAGTAATTCTGAATATGAAATCAAAGACAAAAAAAGCTTAATCTTCCGTCTCTTCCGCACCCACCATCAATTTAATCGATCTCATTCGATCTCTGACGAACTTATGCAAACTTTGATGAGATTACAAGCATAGATCCATCTAGCCTCTCATGTAAATCAATTTTCTCTTTTTTTGCTTGTATTATATGAGGGCATGATTAGTAGAATTTGTATTATTATTGTAAGATGTGAAATTTGTGTGATTTGTTGCAGATTCTCGTGATGCGGAAGATTCAAAAGGGTCCTAACAAAATTCATAACATCATCATCATCCATACTGAGTGTCCATACCGTTTCATCCATATTAAATTATAGTTGTGTTTTATGATTGCTGAAACATGTTATTTTACTTTCTTTATCATTTGGATCAGGCGCAGATTTTCTTATCATTTGGATCAGGAGCAGGAAAAGTGAAAAGATAATACACTAATGTATACACACTAATGGACAAGAGTAAAGGACACCCTTTCATGGAGACCTTCTTGTGGTGCGAGAGATTCAGAAGGCTTCTAATAAAATTCATCATGTATGCTCGCACATCATCATCCATACTGATGTGTTCATACCGTTCATCCATGCTAAATGGTAGTTGTGTATTATGGTTGCTGAAAACGTTATTTTACTCTTTTTTTATCATTTGGATCAGGGGCAGACTATCTTATCATTTAGATCAAAGGCAGGAAAAGTAAAAGGAATACACTCATGTATACAAGCTAATGGAGAAAAGTAATGGACACCCTCTCATGGGCTCCTTTTCTTGGACAAATTATATGGACACCCTCTCATGGACACCTTCTCATAGACAGATTTTATGGACACCTTCTCATGGATACCTTTTCATGGACGATGGTGCCAAACTCGAGTACTTAGAAATTGATGATGATAATGGTACTTGTGAAAATGTAGATACTTTGTCCACAGTCCTTTGACCATGGTGCATTGTCCACGATTATGTGGTCAATACGGATGAATAGATAAAGATCAATAAATGCAACATTAAAATCCTATTTGAGACTTCAATATTGCTACGTACTAATGTTTTGAGTCACTATATCCACCTTGGGTTGACCATATGGACAGAACTATATTCGTCCATATGTTACTTATCCACCTGATGCAAACATGTGTATGATGTGAAAACATAAGGTAGTATGTTTGGAAAATATGCTTTTTGAAAACATGTGGATTGTGGACATGTTTCTATAGACAATGTTATGGGTATGTTTGTGTGGATATTGAGTTGTGGACAAGTGTGTGTGTGTGAAAAAGCAAATCACAATTTCGTGCATAACTTAAACTAAGAATGAGAGTTCAATAACCTAGGCGATGGTATCTACATAGTCAAACTTATATGGATAAAAGTGCATGGACAATGCTTATGTCGTTGAATAGAGAGGAGTAATATATTTGTTGGAACTTTGTCCATGTCATCTTGTCCACACAATATTGTACATACATCTCAATATCGATGGACAAGAAACTATTTCATCTTCCATATCGAAAACTAAGAAGACGATGGTGGTTGTATCAAAGTAGATCTGAGAACTCCGACTAAAATCGTCGTGTAAACCGTGGTTTTAGAGTTTTTGGTAAGTCTATGCTCATAAAAGAGCTTTGACGAGAGCTGTTAAGGGATTTTTATGAGATAAAAGTAAGAATTCAAGTCCTATGGTATTAGGATTTTTCAGATCTTAATGCCAATTGGTGGATTAAGATTGGTGAGGACATCAGATCGCGTCTTTGGTTAAAGATAAATGAGAAATTAAGAGATGAAGTATGGAAATCAAAGAGAGGTACGACAAGAAGGAAACCCAATCACCGAAAGTATAAAGAGATACAATGATTTTTTTGATTAGCGGTGAAAACTTAAGATTTTTATCGGCAAGATTTGTTTTTCTTGGAAACGATGATGTATAAGATTTTTTAACAGGAATCGTAAAATTAAAAAATTGTTATAAAAAAAAAGTTGCCCTGAAAGAAAAATGTGTCATATGTTAGATTGGATGTGTGTTAGTTTGTAAAATAAACTTAAAAAATGTGTACATGTGTAATTATCTCAAAAAAGAATTTGGAGATATTCTAGCCCATTTTTAAACCCAAATCTGTTGTTCGCTTTTTTGGTTTGTTTGCCGGGAAAGTCTAATTTACTTTTTGTTTGAGGATGTCATGCATTGCAAATTCCTCTCTACGGAAGAGATCGTTTTTACCTTCCTCTCTTCTTGGGAAAAGAACTTTACCAATCTCCCTTATTTGAGAGGAGGTTTTATGAAAATTTAACCGACATGTCTTCTTACGTAGTAATTCTATACGAGACCAGAAAAGACAACTGGAACCGCTTCAGCGAAGCTTGGAGATAAGATTTCAACTTCAATGTCACAAGTTAAAGTGAGTAATTTCAATCGTGGCGGTTTTGCTGGGAAAGATCTTATCGACGCATTTGAGCATGATCATCTTATATACGTTTAAATTTTATTGTCTTGAATTTGTACTGTCATAGCTTAAGAGGATGGGTAATTCCTTTTTGTTATAATATGGAAGATTAAGAAATGAAACAAAATTGTTGCACACAAAAAAAGAGAGATATAGAGATAGTGATAGAGAGGTCTTACCGAGGGGAGAGAGTCAAGGGGTGAGACACAACATAGCCGCCGAGGAAAAAATGAATGAAACGATTTAAGTCTTTTTTCTTGGAAAAGTGTATAGAAAAGAGAACATTTTCAATTTATTTTTCCTTTCAGATTTTAGATTCAAAATCTTAGAGAAAGCAATTTGAAATATTTTGAAAATTGGACCGATCGGTCCCATTAATTCAATAAATCTACACTATTAAAAGATGATCATTTTTTATAAATAATCTTTCCCTAACGTGTAATTTACCTTAATTGCCATTAATAAATTATAAATTATGTAACGATTCTAACAATACAATATATAATTGGATCATGGATCACTAACTTGGCTCAATGCTGTATCTTAATGCTAAACCGGCTTCAACCTAACCTGCTTCAATCAAACCAAAAAAATCAAACCATTAGTTCCCAAAAATCGATTAAAACAAGTTCTCCTATTCAGCCATATCTGTTTTTGTTTTTCTTTGTCCAATTAAGCAAAAACGTACACTACTTGATTGTAATCAAGTCTATTAATATCTTAACTTATAGAATACCAAACCATTAGTGTTAGAAAATCGATTTGACTATGATTAAGAATCGCTGCCATTAACTGGTTTCTTACTAAGACATTATCTATTTTTCAAACCTTTTCGATCTTTTAAACCTTTAATACGAAACTAAATCTGTTAAAAATATTGTCATTAAATCTTAACCTGCAACAACTACCTCCCCTAAGCATCTCAACTAGACATTTTATTTACAAGATATTACGGTGAAACTAGAAACTGCCAACTAACTAAAAATCATCTACAGTATAAATAATAGTGAGGATATTCTGTATATCTTAAAATTCCTAGCAATCTATATTCAATATTCTATATTGTTAGTTGGATATACTATTTTCTCAAACTATTCTGTATTTATTTATGGATATTGGAGATCTTCCATATCTTTTTGAATTGTTAATAACTATTCGACTTAGTTGAATTCATTTCGCCTATAAATACTGCCTTTGGCTTAGCTATTGCACACATTCTCAAAAACAAAGAAACCTAAATCTCACGCTCTTTTTAGCAATAAATTGACTTCCCTCATTGGCTTTACTAACATGTCCGACGTCAAGCCTTTCAAAACAGGCTGGAGAGTCTGTGTGAAAGTCCTCCATAAAGCAATACACTGCACAATGTGGTGGTGGGTCAATGGAGTTGATTCTTGCCGATGAATCTGTAAGCAGAAAATATTTATTAGTACACAATGTTCTCTTAAATCCTTAATTTTATGTTTTAAGTACTGTACTTATACTAAATATATGCTTATGGTAAAAAGAACTATGTTCAGTGTGTTGAGCGTTTACTTGGAATGGAAAGCGTCTTAAAACTTTTCATTAACCTCTGCATCTGGCGAGTACCGACCAACAAAACACCGTTACAAGATGTCTTTGACGGATAACACTTCTATCACTAAGTGTAATGTGAAGAAGAAAACATGACATGCATATTTCAATATTATCTATGGAACGTAATCTTACAATGATCTCTTGATGTAAAATGGGTCTTCAGAGGATGTTGAATAAGTGGTAAAGAGATCAAGCTACTTTTTGCTAAATTTTCAGTCTCACAAGTGAGAACATGATCAAACAATACTTCCATTCTTAATTTTAAAAAGACGAGTATCCATGTAAATATCTGATATTTTCTGTATCATCGATCTCTAAACATGATTTCATATTTACTATTCTGCAGTGAACTAGGAACGTTACCTGCACATACATAAAGCATCCAAGTTGCGTCTCTTCTAATTCCTTCAACGACACCATAACTCCTTGTTTGTCTTGTGCATGTGACTGCAAAAACAAGAGAGATGCACCAAGTGAGCAATACAAAAAGATGTACCTGAGCCGTAGTCCATCCCACATGTAAATTAATATCGTTTCAGTGATAGCAAACGACAAGAAAATGTCATCTGTCTCATATATAGGGCTTTTATAATTTGATTTCTAACAAGCAAGAGTGTTACAAAAATATATTTCAAGAGACATATCCAGAGAGCAGATTCAGGGGATTAAGTTAGTTTCTTTTACCAAAGGTGTAAAAGATTGACTTTTTTGAAAAACTTTTCAAGAGACAATCAAAAGCCAACTGTTACATAAGGTTAAACCTATGATATGGACCAATAGGATTCACATAATCATCTTTTATGTTGTTAATTCTTTTAGCTTTCGTATATTGATATAATTCGCAGTACAGCCAATCTCTAATTTCTGTAACCAAGTTTGTGCATTGCCATAATCTACCTAATGTTACATATTGAAACAGAAATCTCCTAAGCTTTCACTTTAAAACCAATTTCAGGAGTTGTTATAAGCACTAGCTGCAATAGAACATCGAAATTATACTTCCAAATGTTTTAGTTATAAACAGAATAAATTACTAAAGATCAAAACCTGTTAAGATCCATAAACATCAGTCAAAAGATTACCTAAAAATTCTTCAGATACCCTCTTCTGCGATTGTTCAGAATCAAAGACACTGTAGATATCGAGCCACTTCGATAGCCTTGCCGCTGCAACTATCAACGGCGTGTTTAGATAACAAGTGGGACAGTCCGAGTTCAACGTGAAGAACATCAGACCGGAGATTCTGAGAGAAGCTTCGATCTTTAGGTAAGAATTTCAATCGCTACGGAGAGTTTTTGAATCAGGTATTCAGTTACAATTCCAGCTAGAATCGCAAGTTAGGGAGGGACAGAGACAAATGTTATCGAAATGTCTTTATCGAATCCCAAGTGTTGGAGATGAGGTCACGACAGAGATGGTGGTTTTAGGGTTTTTGAGGGAGAGGTTGAAACTGGGGTTCATGGAGAATCCTAATTAGAGAGAAGAGCAAGACGAAGATAGAAAATCGCATCTTTAGACAATGTGACGTTCTCAATTCCGGAGAAGGGAAAAAAAATTGCTGTCTAAACCAAACAAAAAGGAGACTGGGCTCAAACAATATATTTCATCAGTAGGCCATAATTAAATTTCTTTATGAAGTATATCTTAATATGGGCTGGCCCAAATTCATCAATTTTTAATAAAATCCGCGCATAGGCGTGGATCCGAAATCTAATACATATTATTGGATTTGAAACTTGGTTCCACTGGTTGAGCAAGCCTGACCAGCCATTCAATGACAATGCTGAGTAAGTGGCCTGTTTATATACCATTAACAATTTGTGAGACAATGAATTTTATAAAATGTATGCATTATATATAATATAAGATGAGGTGATTTTTTGCCAAAGATACACAGTTATACATATAAAATAAATATAGTGTTGAAGGATATATTAAGATAAAAACAAAGCATTCATGCAATCAAATAAATTTTTAATTTCTATTAATTTTGCTATAATAAAGTATAGATTTTTTTTTTGTTTGTCAACAGATTTATTTCCATAAGATAAGAATTTCTATAATCAGATTTATAAATTGGTTTGTATAAAATTTTGATTTAAAATAATAAAATCTCAGCTTTTTACGGTCTTCTTTTGGTCTTAGTTCTGCAAGAAAAAGGTAATTTTTATTTTTTAAGTAGTGAACTTAAATGTTTCTTTGACCCTACAATTTTTGTCGTCGTGTCTTTGATCCTAATTTTGGAATTTTCGTTTTTTCGTTTTTTCAAGAAAGATCTAAACTTTTTTTTACCATTGATGTGACCTTCCTCCTTGTCCTTTACTCTCTGTGTAGAGATCTCTGAATTTTTTCATCAGCTCTTCTTCAAAGACACCTCTTTAACACCTTCTCAGCTTCGTCTTCCTCAAATTCGTTACATTCTCCGATCTCTGTAAACCCTAATTCAACCATGGATCTCGCGGCGGAGGAGCTTCAATTTCTCAGCATCGGAGGTATTCTGCGCGAATCCACCACGATCCCCAAATTTTCCCCCAAAACCTTCTATCTCATAACCCTAACCCTAATTTTCCCTCTCTCCTTCGCAATCCTCGCGCATTCCCTCTTCACACAACCGATCTTAGCTCAGCTCGATTCTACTCCTCCTTCCGATCAATCTCAGACCAACCACGAATGGACTCTCCTCTTCGTCTACCAATTCATCTACATCATCTTCCTCTTCGCCTTCTCTCTCCTCTCCACAGCCGCCGTCGTCTTCACCGTCGCGTCTCTCTACACCGGAAAACCGGTTTCTTTCTCCTCCACGATGTCTGCGATTCCTCTGGTTCTAAAGCGTCTCTTCATCACATTCCTCTGGGTTTCTCTCATGATGCTGGTCTACAACTCCGTGTTCTTGCTGTTTCTCGTGATCCTTATCGTAGCCATCGATATACAGAGCGTGATCCTCACTGTTTTCTCCATGGTTGTGATCTTCGTCCTGTTCTTGGGCGTTCATGTTTATATGACCGCTTGGTGGCATTTAGCTAGCGTTGTCTCTGTTCTTGAGCCCATCTATGGCATCGCTGCGATGAAGAAGAGCTATGAGTTGCTTAAAGGAAGGACTCACATGGCTTGTTCTATGGTTTTTATCTATCTCGCGCTTTGTAGCTTCACTGCTGGAGTTTTTAGTGGAGTGGTTGTCCATGGAGGAGATGCTTTCGGGATTTTCACGAGGATTGTGGCTGGAGGGTTCTTGGTTGGTGTTTTGGTGATTGTGAATCTTGTGGGGTTGCTCGTGCAGAGTGTGTTTTACTATGTATGCAAGAGCTTTCACCATCAGGCCATTGATAAATCAGCTTTGCATGATCATCTTGGTGGGTATCTAGGTGATTATGTGCCTTTGAAGAGCAGTATTCAAATGGAGAACTTTGATATTTAAAATTAATGGATTAAATGAAGAAGAAGAAACAGTTTTTGCAGTTTGTCATTGTAAGTTGTAATATTTGTAATTTTTTCTCATAGTGTTTTAGCTTTTGCATATCTGAATTAATTTGGGGGAATAGGCTGATATTGCAGATGTTCCTTGTAATCTCATAGTGTTTTGTTAAGAATTGGAGATTAATGGAATAAAAATTGTTACAAGACAATTGCTTGACATATTAGTCTTGTCTCTTGCGCAACACGGTCTCTTGTATTTTCTGGTTTTATGAACCAGAACCATTGACTTTTCTCCCAGTCTCTTTCTCTTGCCAACTAGTAATAAAATTTTAACTATTCTTATTGTCTCTTCTCTTTCTAGAGCCACACTTTTGTCTTTCTACGAAATTCACAAAGGTAAAGTCATGTACGTTTCAGTACCTATCATGTCCCAAGTGGTCGAATGAAATATCCTTTTATAGTCATTAGTTTGCTACAGTGTCTGTATATAAAAAATTGTGAAGGAGCATTCCCATTCTCTCAAGTTACCTCTTGGTTAACTTAAATTGCTTATTTAGCAACTATGGATGAACAAAGAGCCCACCATTCTTCGTTTCCTCTTCAGAAGCCAAGCGAAGAAGATTAGGTTGCACCAGGGACAGTTCTTGAAAAGGTAACCAATGAGTCGTAAACTTTTCTCTTTAGCTCTGTTACACTTATTAGATATTGAGAGCTAGTTCAAAAGTTATGATTTTTTGTTGACTTCTAATTTTTGGTGTAGTAAAAGCTACAAGATCATCTGGAGCCACGTTTAGAGAGCATCGCCGAGCTCAGCCATTGAAAATGAACAATTTGGGTGCTTCAAATCGTTCTACAACTACGAACAATATGAACAGTTTGAATCGGACTCAGGAAGCTGTGAGAGTGAATATTCCAGGACTGAACACATCATCATCATCACCTGGTCAAATGTTCACCCCTGGAAGAAACGAATACCTAGATCTATGTGTACCTCTGTATCAAGCTGCTTTGAAAGGTGAATGGGAAGCGGCTAAGTTAATAATTGATAACAACAATGATATTGTCCGAGCAGCAATTACACGTAACCAGGAGACGACTCTCCACATTGCTGCTGCTACCAAACACAAAGGGTTTGTGAAACATTTGCTTACAAGAATGAGTAAAAGTGACCTGGCCCTGAAGAACAAAGACGAGAACACAGCTCTTTGTTTCGCTGCTGCGTCGGGAATAAAAGAGATGGCTGAAATGATGTATGATAAGAATGAAGGTCTCCCTATGATTCGAGGCAATGGAAAAGTGACTCCACTTTACATGGCTGATCTGTTTGGTCACAGAGAGATGGTTTTGTACCTTTACGACAAGACGGTCCTTGGAAGTCTAGGTGATTCTGAACTTGTCAATCTCTTTCATGCTATCATAGGAGCTGATATCCATGGTATGCATCTCTGGCCTTGGTTGATTTATGCGCTTTTACTTTGTTTGGAACATCCTCCATTTGTAGTAGCACCTCTTATATAGATGTTGACATGTGACACCTCTTGTGTAGATGTTGCATTGATGATGTTGGAGAGGAAGCCGGCACTAGCCACTTGTCAAAATAGCAGTGGAGAGATTGGTCTGCACTTAATGGCCCGTAAGCCTACAACAATTGGCCGTGAGAGGCAGCTCAATCACTTTAAGAGATTAGCAAATACCAGTAAGTACATAAACTTGTAATACTACATCGTAGCTCGCCAATATCTCACATGCTCTCTTGAACTGTTCCATTACATCAGGGACTAACCCAAATTCATTCATATAGTTTTCAAAGATATCTTCTCTGAGGATAAAATGCAGACTTTGGCTCATCAACTGGTTGAGAATATGTGGAAATTAGTTGTGAGGCAGCCTGAGATGAAGGTTACCGAATTACTAAGGACACCAACGAGGCTACTCTTTGACGCTGCATCATCGGGAAACGTTGAGTTTCTAGTGATTCTAATCCGTTCATATCCTGATCTTATATGGAAAGTTGATGAGAAGAACCAAAGCTTGTTCCATGTAGCTGCATTGAACCGTCATGAAAGCATCTTCAATATCATCTACGAACTTGGTTCGATCAAAGATTTGATAGCAGCTTATAGAGAAGTTGAAACCAAAAACAATATGTTACATCTCGTAGCTAGCTTGCCTCCTCCTGGTCGGTTGCAGATTGTCTCAGGAGCAGCTCTTCAAATGCAAAGAGAACTTCTTTGGTTCAAGGTAATGCACATAACATTCCATTTTTTTCGATCTTGTGCCTCGTGCCAAACTAGGGTTTCTCTCCCGCAGGCTGTTAAAAAGATTGTACCAAATTCATACATCAAGGCCAAAAATAGCGAAGGCAAAGTGGCTCATGACCTCTTTACTGAGCAACACAGAGAATTGAGGAAAGAAGGAGAGAAGTGGATGAAAGATACTGCAACCTCATGCATGCTTGTTTCTACTTTAATAGCTACTGTGGTTTTCGCTGCGCCTTTTACAGTACCAGGCGGAACCAATGACACAACAGGGGTTCCCATCTTTAAGGAGAAGCTGTGGTTTGATGTTTTCATAGTATCAGATGCCATTGCTATGTTTTCTTCCTCGGTTTCCATTGTGATTTTCCTCTCAATCCTCACTTCAAGGTATGCAGAAGATGATTTTCTTGTATCGTTACCTTCGAGACTGATGTTGGGACTGTTGGCCTTGTTTGTTTCTATCATCAGCATGGTTCTGTCGTTTAGCGCGACACTGTTCTTGATCAAAGACTGGAGATTCTTGTGGAACCTAACACTCCTTGTCTGTATTGCTTTCGTCATCTCTCTGTTATTTGCTCTGCTACACATCCGTCTTTGGTTTGACACTCTTCGCTCAGCGTATTGGTCCAAGTTTCTCTTCCGGAGACGTAGCCGGAGATTATATCTCTGAAGAGGATTTGCTTTTAGTTTTCTTGAAAGAAATATCTTTCCTTATCTTCTTATTTCATTTTGTTTTACTCTCTGTTTAATTTGAAAAGGGACGTGGTTACCATACAAGAACCGGTTCCTTTCTATTATTGTCATTGAATAAATAAGTCATGTTGTATATTTATGTTCGTTTTTAGAATAACATTGTCATAACCATGGAAAGAGATTTGGATCCTGAAGAAGCTGTAACATAAGAGAAAGAAAAAGGAATTGTTAAAGCAAAACTTGATCCAATGAAATTTGAGATATCGAAAAAGACCAAAAGATTATCCTCAATGTCAAAGATCATGTTCTTCACAAAGAACATCAATTTTCGTATTACAACTTCAATATGAATCTTCTTGAGAGGTTGGTTATACATAACATTTACATCCACTTCAACTAGATAAAGTAAAGTTTAAAATATTTGTGGAGATGTTTACAAACACACAAGATGGTTCTCGAATCTGATAATCACAAGTCTGTCAAAGAGATTGCGTTTGCTGCAAGTCACACATATACATCTGAAAAGTGTTGTATGGTTTCCTCACAAAACAATATATAATGATAGTAGTTGTTTATTTTGTTTAAAAATGGTTACGTTGAAGTTAAAACCCGTATAAACTGTGTAACGTCCGTGTCGATGCTATTAATAAGCGTCCAAGTAAAAGTCTATTACGTTAAAACGCTGTGCCATACAAGACTGCGTACAAGACCTGGTCAGATACGTGTCTATGGAATATGGAATGATTTGTTTATTCTTTTAACTCGGACAGTAATCTCTTCGTGTTTACGTCTCTATTATTGTCATTAAAATTAACAAGTCAAGTAGATATATTAATAATGCTTTGTCCCTAGACGACTTTATGGGTTTTCTCAGTTCTTAACGAATCAAGAAGAAGTGTAAACCATGGAAAGAGATTTGGCTCCCATCGTTGAAGTTCTTGATGAAGAAACCAATCAAAACCCATCAATTCAAGATTCATCTCTTCTTTGCAAAGTTTCTCCAGGAAAGAGTTCCAAAAACATATCATCGTTTCGAAGGCTCCTTTCTCTTCTCTGTTGCAATGCTTCCCCGATGTGTTCATCCGTGTCGAGGTACAGTATCCGAACCATTGGTTCCATGTCGCCATCAAATGGATCCAACCCCAACAGAGTTGCTTCTTTCAGTGACGGATCCTATGATTGTTACTTGTCACCGTTTAGATCAGATCACATACGATCACAAAGTGATAATTCAAGCTATGCAACCGGAGATGAATCGAGTTTGAGTGAAACAATTACAGAACGCGAAAGCAGCACTCAAAGCCCTGTTTCTCCACTATCCGTTGGATCAACTTTCCCTGCACAAAATTCAGCTCCAGGGAGCTACTCGCGTAGGTAAGCTGATGAATCAGATGATTGTCGCTCTCTTTAAACACTTGGAGTTAGCTAGGATGTATGTCACGAACTTTTTCTCTTCTACTCTTCCTTCGTATCCTTCCATCCACTCAAAGATCTCTAAATGGGAAGACAAAAAACTTGGAACTGAATCTGGTTGGTTCCATGAGAGTGCCATATCCTCGAGATCGACAATCGCCTGCGAAGCAAGACGCATTATATATGAAACGATTGTTTAACTAATTTTCAAGTCATCCCTCAAAACAAGAAGAGGACGATGAGTATGATGATACGTACATAGTCAACCACAAGATGTTTTAGTATCGGAGAATTCCCAAGTACAACCATGAGTGGCTCCAACCAATCTGAGTCATCTGGACATATACGTAACTTTCCGAGTCGAGAGAAGTTGATAGTGCTACTGTACCTAAGCTGCGATGAAAACAAACAAAACGTAAACCACAAGCAATGTGGGGGGAGAGAGAGAGAGAGAGAGAGAGAGAGAGAGAGAGAGAGAGAGAGAGAGAGAGAGAGAGAGAGAGAGAGAGAGAGAGAGAGAGAGAGAGAGTGAAAATTCTATTCCCAACTTGAGCAAGTCAGAGTTGTAGAGAACCAATAGCACTTGAAGGCTCTATACTTGGGTGTGAAGTAAACATGTATTAGCAGTCAAGTATTCTTCTTCTTTTAATCATGGTTCTCTTTACAGATCAAACTCAAAACTAGAGGAGTGAATGTAAAATTCGGAAAACTTTTGCACATTCTCTGGATTCTTCTTCGAATCATTAGCCAAATCAGCCCTCTGAGTCTCTCGCTTTTTCTACTGGATCATTTCTCCCACGGAAAACCATAATCATTATTAGCCATTCCCAATTGCAGTTGATATCTTGTTACGCACTGGTCTCATACTATTTAGAGTTTTTTTTTCTTTGGCTATGAATTTAAATATCATTAAAAAATGAAATGTTTAGATTTTACAAATTTGAATATACCAAAAATGGAACACTTATTTTAGAAATGGTTCCATAGCAAAAATAAAAATAAAAACATGGAAGTATAAAACTATCAGTATTTTGTCTAGTCTTCTTCCGAAGATGATATAATAGCGATAAAGCGCTAGTGAGACAACCATAAAGGAAAACCCAAACTTGAGTCGAAGTTGGAATAGCAATTTGAAAGGATGGGAGAATCGATCACTAAATAAAAGGAAACTGTTTCACTGGATGCCCGAGCAAAAAGAGAGAACTCTAAGATGCTGAAAGAGGCTCGAACTATACCGTCCTCAGTATCTCAGTATCGATTCTCAGTCAACCAAACTTAGAGACCAACTCTAAGCGGAAACGACACGCACTAAAGCAACAAGGAAAACTTATTCTCTCTACCAAAATCTTTCCCCGATGTCGGCTAGCACATAGACAAGCAACCACATGTAACCAAAGTGTTACTACCTCCTCCAACTGCCAAGCTTCCCAAAAAACACAATCTAACCTGAGACTAACCTCCAACAAGCCAAGATGACAGCCATAACTCTAGATTTAGCAATACTAGCCAAGGAACTGAGATGAAGAAAACTCACCATAGGCAGAGACGGAGCTCTACGCCACCACCTTACGGAGCCTTAACGAGCAACCTTACAAAGCAAAAGCCTGAAAATCCCACTCTGGAAACCAGTCCATTCACACAAAGAAAAGCCTCCACGCAGCAAAACGACCCTAAGCAACTAGAGGAAACACACAAAATTGAACCGCCTAGGGGAAGAAGGGGATTCTGGAAGACGCTACTCTGCCCTGGCCCACCAAACAACCAACTGATAAGCTTTATGTTCCTCTGGCTTTCATGAAGCAGAAACATCTATCAGGGAGAGTTGTCAAGAAGTATGAAACATGAGTCATGAAAGTGGCTAAGGAGTCGAATATTGTTATTGAAATAGTCTTTGTTGCTTTTAATAAGTAAAACTCTATCGTTTAATATTTTAGGCTTTGGTATTTAAAGGGCCAAATGTTTAAGGTTTCCTTATCCAACAATATTAAACTATCAATCAATCTATTGCTGCCTCTTTCTCTATTCTCTCTCGATATCGCAAGTCACCGACTTGTTGTTAGGTCATCGACTTGAAATTTGGTATCAGAGACTCAGGAATTTTGATGCCTAACCCAGAGAGTTCAGGAGTCACAGATCCGACCGTTACCGAAACCCCATCTCAAGACCTGAAGTTCCACGAAAGGTTCAACAAGATGGAAAATGAACAAGCTTGGCTTCAGGAAGCGTTTGGAAACTTAATCCGAGTTCAGATGGGGCATACTCCGACCTTATTCACCACTCCGCTTTCTACGCCGTAGATCACACACACGACTCCAGCTCAAGGAAGTCTCTTTTCGCCTTCGGGAGAGAGGAACATAGACGACAGAGCAGCAGTATCATCACCACTGGAGATCCCTCAACCACATCTGGACAATACCACTGCGGGTGAAACCATACTGAAATCTCCGAGGAGGGTTGCGGAGATACCATTATTTGAGGATCAGAGCACAGAAGAATGGCTTTACAGGATTGACAAAGCTTTCGCTGCAAACAAGACACCTGAGAAAAACAAAATGGAGCATGCCACAACTTGTTTGACGGGTAGCGCAGTCACTTGGTTGAGGTACATTCAGGACAGAGAAGTCATTGAAAGACTGGAATGACTTTAAAGAGCACTTCAGGGCAAGATTCGGCCTCAGTAGAGGTGGTTCCATCATTGATCAGTTGATGAAAATCACACAGAAGGGTTCTGTCGATGAGTATCGCGAGAGGTTCGAAGAGCTGCTAGTGGAAGTCCCTCATGTGCCGAATGATGTAGCTGAATCAATGTTTCTAAAGGGGATGAAGAAGCATCTGCAGAACCAGGTGCTCAGGTGCTAACCTTTGGGGATCAACACTATTGTAGCTGCAGCGAGACTTATTGAAAGGCAAGAGAGCAAAAACCAAAGCTTCTCTTACAGACCTGCTCCTCGACAATACCCACTGTAGTCTGGAAGCTACACTTGCCTTTCTGGACTTAAGGAAGCCATAACGCAATGTGTTGGTGCTTCCCGACTTTACAGAGCCTTTCGTCATTGAAACAGAATCCTCTTGTAATGGAATATGCTCTATTTTATCTCAAACTAACAGACCTATCGCCTATATCAGTCAAGGTTTCACATCTAAGGGCAAGCAGAAGTCGGTTTATGAGCGGGAACTGCTAGTGATTGTCTTCGTCATCAACAAGTGGAGACGTTACTTGAAAGGAAACGACTGCATAATCCACACTGATCAGTGGAGCCTCTAGTATCTGCTTAATCAGAAATCAGGCACCTCCGAGAAGAAAAAATGGGCTTCAAAGTTGTTAGGGCTGAACTACAAGATCGAGTATCGTCCAGGACAGATAATAGAGTCGTTGACGCCTTAACCAGGAGACCTCACAAACACCAATACGTTCAGCTCAGCATTACTGCTCCTCTTTCGTTGGACAGAAATGAACTGGTGCAAACGGTAAGTACTGATCCTGAATTGCAAAAACTTGTTTCCTCCATCGAAACAGGTCAATGTGAATCAGGTTATACTTACGAGAAGGGGTTCTTGTTCAAAGAGGGCCGTTTAATGTTGCCACGAGGATCGATTTTCACCACACAGGTTCTTGAGCAGTTCACTCTAGTGCGTTGGGTGGACATGAAGGGGTGCTCAAAACGTACAAACAGTTGGCAAGAGAGGTGTTTTGGAAGGGAATGAAGAAGGATGTTGAAGACTTCATCATCAACTGCCAAACATGTCAACACAACAAATACTCCACGCTCTCTCCCAATCCCGAGCTAGGTATGGTCTGAAATAAGTCTGGATTTCATTGAGGGTCTACCGGTGTCTTATGGGTTTGATGTGATTCTAGTGGTGGTTGATAGATTGAGGAAATATGCTCATTTCATCTCTCTCAAACAACTTTTCACGGCAAAAGCAGTGGCAGAAATTTTCGTGAAGGAGGTCGTTCAGCTTCATGGGTTTTGGGAAAAGATGTTCTCTGACCGTGACAATGTCTTCCTCAGTTAGTTCTGGTCAGCTCTCTTTGCTGCACAGGGCACATCGCTGCCTAAGAGCATGGCGTACCACCCACAAAGCGATGGTCAAATAGAGGATGTCAACCGATGCCTTGAAACTTACCTCCGATGCTTTGCAGGGGAGAAGTCAAAGACGTGGGTGAAATGGCTCCACTGGGAAAAGTATTGGTATAACACCTCATTCCACTCTTCTCTCAGGAGTACTCCTTTCAAAGCTCTGTATGGTCGTGATCCTCCTCGGATGTTGAGATATGGGGATGTTCCCACGACAATTACAGCTGTCGAAGAAATGCTGCACAACAAGGATATCATTTTGGAAGAGTTCTGTGGGAACCTCCACAAGGCTCAGAAGCGCATGGAGAACTCGGCTAACAAAAGCCACCGTGATGTTGAGTTTCATTTGGGGGGGGGGGGGTGAGGGGGGGGGGATAGGGTCTACCTTAAACTACGCCCTTATATGCAGGCCTCTGTCGCAACTCGCAGAGATGAGAAGCTGGCACCTCGTTACTTTAGACCATTTGAGATACTTCAGAGGATCGATATAGTTTCTTACAAGTTGCAGCTCCCGCTGTATAGCCTCATCCATCCAGTCTTCCATGTTTCATTGCTCAAACGTGCCATCACTGCTCCTGCTCAGGTTCAACCTCTTCCAGCTATCTTAGCATCAAATCTGGAGTGGCAGACAAAACCAGAGGAGGTGTTGGACATTTACCGTACTGATACAGTGGGAAAGGCGTTAATCAAGTGGAAAGGATTACCTCTGTTTGAAGCTTCATGGGAACTACTCAACAAAATCGCAGAGCAGTACCCAGCTTTCCATCTTGAGGACAAAGTGAGTCTTCTTCTGGAGGGGGGAGGGGAGGGTATTGATAAGCTTGCTGTTCCTCTGGATTTCATGAAGCAGAAATATCGATCAGGAAGAGTTGCCAAGAAGTATGAAAGAGGAGTCAACCGTGAAAGTGGCTAAGGAGTCGAAGACTGTTATTGAAGTAGAGTCTTTGTTGCTTTCAATTAGTAGAACTCTGTCATTTAATATATTAGGCTTTGGTAGGTGGGCAAAAAAACCGAACCGAAGTGTCCGAACCAACCGAACCCGAACCGAGTCAAACCAAACCAAAGTCTATATCAAAACATTTCGGTTAAGATTTCTGTCAACCCGAATGGTTCGGTTCAGTTCGGTTTAAAACCAAACCGAACTGAAATTCAATATGTTTTCTTAATTATTAATTTATTAATGATTAATAATTTTATTATCTTTAAAAATTAACAGTTTAGCACTATTATTTAAATATTGTCTTCGATTCTCAAATCTTAAAAGAAAAACCTAAAACTCATGTTATATATAAGTAACTAGGTTTCATTAATAAAGAAAACCAAAGTTCTTTCATCTATTTCCTGCTTGATTCTTCATGGTTTCAAAGTAATAAGTTTTTAATTTTGATATTGATGTTACATTATGTTTATATAAGGTCTTGTTTTTCAATATGTTAACCGAATGAAACGAATCCAAATTAACTATAACCGAACCAAACTGAACTGTATTTAAACCGAACCGAACCGAATCCAAACCGAATTAAATTTGGTTGAGTTTGGTTAGAGTTTTAGTATAACCAAACTAACCAAACTGAACCGAACCCGAACCAAACCCAAAAATAAACCGGAATGCCCACCCCTTAAAAGGCCTAACTGTTTAGAGTTTTTTTATCCAACAACATTATACTACCAATCAATCTATTTATGCCTCTTTCTCTATTCTCTCTCAATATTGCAAGTCACCGGCTTGTTGTTAGGCCACCGGCTTAACACCAACCGAAACAAGAGAGACGACCAACCGAAGCAGCCAAGCAGCCGCCACGAAGAGGTGAAGCTCAGATCTCCACCGACGCCACTACCATCCCTAAGCAGGACAGATCGGAGAAGAGAAACTTGAAAAGACACCAATGATGAACCACCAGGCAACCACCCTGATACAAAATTAGAGGCGGAGGCTGATGTTCCTACAATGAGGCAAGCTCCAAGAACAAGATCAGGAACTAAAGACTTAGCTGAGAGCTTCAACCAAGCAGTAGAGACGCTGATCACCTCCCAACACTTAGAAGATGTCACTGCTCAACTTAGCCAACTGAGCATCGCCAAAGAAGCAGCTATGGTAAAGGCAAGTCTAAACGAGGAAGGCATTCCTAACGAGCAAGAAGACTCCCTAAGCAAGGAAGGCATTCCTAACGAGCAAGAAGACTCCCGAAACATAGAAGGCCTTCCCAATGAGCAAGGAGACGGTTTAAACATCCTCAACTGCCCTCACATCAAAAGCATAGGTTATACCCACAGCTTTCCACCTTGAGGACAAGGTGAGTCTTCTTCTGGGGGGGGAGGGGAGGGTATTGATAAGCTTGCTGTTCCTCTGGATTTCATAAAGCAGAAATATCGATCAGGAAGAGTTGCCAAGAAGTATGAAAGAGGAGTCAACCGTGAAAGTGGGTAAGGAGTCGAAGACTGTTATTGAAGTAGAGTCTTTGTTGCTTTCAATTAGTAGAACTCTGTCATTTAATATATTAGGCTTTGGTAGGTGGGCAAAAAAACCGAACCGAAGTGTCTGAACCAACCGAACCCGAACCGAGTCAAACCAAACCAAAGTCTATATCAAAACATTTCAGTTAAGATTTCTGTCAACCCGAATGGTTCGGTTCGGTTCGGTTTAAAACCAAACCGAACTGAAATCCAATATGTTTTCTTAATTATTAATTTATTAATGATTAATGATTTTATTATCTTTAAAAATTAACAGTTTAGCACTATTATTTAAATACTGTCTTCGATTCTCAAATCTCAAAAGAAAAACCTAAAACTCATGTTATATATAAGCAACTAGGTTTCATTCATAAAGAAAACCAAAGTTCTTTCATCTATTTTTTGCTTGATTCTTCATGGTTTCCAAGTAATAATTTTTTTAATTTTGATATTGATGTTACATTATGTTTATATAAGGTCTTGTTTTTCAATATGTTAACCGAATGAAACGAATCCAAATTAACTATAACCGAATCAAACTGAACTATATTTAAACCGAACCGAACCGAATCCAAACCGAATTAAATTTGGTTGAGTTTGGTTAGAGTTTTAGTATAACCAAACTAACCAAACTGAACCGAACTCGAACCAAACCCGAAAATAAACCGGAATGCCCACCCCTTAAAAGGCCTAACTGTTTAGAGTTTCTTTATCCAACAACATTATACTATCAATCAATCTATTTATGCCTCTTTCTCTATTCTCTCTCAATATCGCAAGTCACCGGCTTGTTGTTAGGCCACCGGCTTAACACTAACCGAAACAAGAGAGACGACCAACCGAAGCAGCCAAGCAGCCGCCATGAAGAGGTGAAGCTCAGATCTCCACCGACGCCACTACCGTCCCTAAGCAGGACAGATCGGAGAAGAGAAAGTTGAAAAGACACCAATGATGAACCACCAGGCAACCGCCCTGATACAAACTTAGAGGCGGAGGCTGATGTTCCTACAATGAGGCAAGCTCCAAGAACAAGATCAGGAACTAAAGACTTAGCTGAGAGCTTCAACCAGACAGTAGAGACGCTGATCACCTCCCAACACTTAGAAGATGTCACTACTCAACTTAGCCAACTGAGCATCGCCAAAGAAGCAGCTATGGTAAAGGCACGTCTAAACGAAGAAGGCATTCCTAACGAGCAAGAAGACTCCCTAAGCAAGGAAGGCATTCCTAACGAGCAAGAAGACTCCCGAAACATGGAAGGCCTTCCCAATGAGCAAGGAGACGGTTTAAACATCCTCAACTGCCCTCACATCAAAATCATAGGTTATACACGTGAATGGCCATTAATTCATGCATGCAAATGGGTTTCCTTATTCACCATCACGTTGCTTGAGTAAAACGCATCTCTTAGGCTTTGAGCTAAACCAAGGTATGATCCGAATCCTTAATTTCAATATGGTTTAGTTCTACTAATCAAACCTTTTCTGTTTTGTTTCTTGGTTTAAGTTTTGTTTCATTTAAACATTAGTTTAAGGCATGTTGGCCACATTTTTATTTACATTTCGTTTAAGGCATTGTTAACCGAGCTTGTTTAACCTTAGGGTTTTGTATTTGCTTCAAGTCCCCAAGAAGGGCAAAGCTGTTTGGACTATTTTATAAAGTCCCCTCACAGCCGTGTATCATTTACATCATATCAATAAAGAAACGAATTTCTTGGCTAAGTACCAATCTCTTGTTCTCTAAAGCTTTGTGTGATTCATTGCTTGAAGAGTTCTCTGTCTACTATCATCATAAAGCCTTGTGGCGACTATCAATCCATCATTCTATTCATCTCACAACTTAGATCTTGCAAATAGAGTTGTACGGCTCTTTGTTTGGTCCCCATCTCGATCCACTTCTTTCCACAGTCCATCCATTGATTATAAGCCGAGAGAGTTGAACAACCAGCGGCCCAATCCCATCACCAAACACGGTTACTAGCTTGTAGGCGTGTGTCATCTGGTATCAGAGCCGGAAGACTCCCTAAACAGGTGTACTCTATCCTTTTTTGCATCTTTCTTCCTAGTTATCGTTTGGTTCATTAGTTTCATTCATCTTTCAAAAAAATATATAAAAAGTTTCATTGTTTTACTGTTTTGATTCGAATTTTAAAACCATAAAACTTCAAAAGAAGTTTTCATTATTGCATCTTTCGTGTTTGATTCATTTTTACAAAAAAAAATCATAAAATTTATTCAGCTCTTAAAGTTGCATATTCGGTTTTAAAGAATTCTTTTCATAATAGTCATATATCGAGTATTACTTGCCTATTGTGTTTCAACGACATCTTGCTTGCATATTCCTACCGTGTGGCTTATTTACTTGTGTAGAACGGTCTAATACTGCTAGGTATCAACACTATAGCCTATAAGCTATTATTGTTGTATTTAGTTGAATATCTTAAGAACCCATTCAACACTTGTTCTTTGAGAGTTTTGTAGGTGTACGATGGGAGAAGCAGATCAAGCTGACGTTATGAGGCAGATACTCGAGTCCATTCAAGGCAACAGTGCTAGGATGACTCAACTGGAGCAGCGAATGCCAGCACCGCCCCCTGCTGGAGCCCCCAATGGTCCTAGAAACTGAGAGAGGACTCCCGTACCACAAGGAGAAAGTAAAACTGACGATGACATGCCGAGTTTGGAGGAAGATGATCCTAACCCGAGGCAAAGGAGGTACCATGATCATCATAGAAGAGGGAGAGATAGAGAAGATGATCAGCCGTGGCTTGGAGGAAAGGATATCAAGCTCACCGCACCCACATTTGCCGGAAGAGTCAACCCTGAGGCATATGTTGATTGGGAGTGAAGAATGGAGTATATCTTCGACTACTACTAATACAACGACGCCAAGAAGGTCTCCCTAGCTGCTGCACAGCTAACCGAGAATGCTCTTTCCTGGTGGGACAGAGAAGTTTCGGAGAGGAGAAGACATAGACACGATCAAATCACCACTTAGGCGGAGATGCGATATCACTTGAGGAAGAGATATGTCCCATCTTACTATCACCGTGATCTACAGAAGAAATTCAGAAAGCTCACACAAGGCACTAGATCAGTCGAGGAGTATTTTGAAGAGTTTGAGCTATTCAAGAATCGCTTGGAGACCAACGAGACAGAAGAAATACTCATGGCGCAGTTCATTGATGGATTACACGATCGAATATCAAGAAAGGTGGAGAGGACCACGTACCGAGACCTTGATGAGCTCCTACACTTAGCTGTACAAGCTGAGCAGCACGTCAAGAGGAAGTCAGCCTCTACTGCTAAGCCCGCTTTGAGTTCACAGCCGATAGCCTTTGATAAAGGCAAAGCACCAGAAGCAACTTCCAAGTACAAGAAGCCGGTTGTAGAGACGTCTAAAGCAGCTACTGGAGAGTCAAGCAAGCCCCAAAACCAGCGAGCTAGAGATGTCACTTGCTTCAAATATCAAGGAAGAGGCCATTACGCGAGAGAATGTCCAAATCAGCGAGTAATGTTACTCAGAGAAGATGGCGAATATGAATCACAAGATGAAGCCGAGGCCAAGCTTGATGATTCAGAGGAAGAGGTGACTGATTTTCCTGACGAGGGAGAGTTGCTAGTGACCCAGAGAGTTCTCACCACCATGTTTGATCCAGAAACCATTCAGAGAGAGAGCATCTTCCATACACGCTGTACCGTGAACACCAAGTTATGTAGCTTAATCGTAGATGGTGGTTCGTGTACTAACGTGGCTAGTAAGTACCTTGTAGACAAGCTAGGTCTCAAGAAGACAAAGCACCGAGGCCCTATAAACTCAAATAGTTGAATGACGAGACTGAGCTAAAGATCAGAGAGTAAGTATTAGTACCATCCGGCATTGGCAAGTATGAAGATCAAGTCCTATGTGATGTCGTTCCTATGCAAGCCGGCCAGATTTTACTCGATAGACCATGGCAGTTTGACAAGGAGACAATACACAATGGCCGCACCAACTTTTACAGCTTCTCTCACAACAAGAAGAAGCACAACCTTTCTCCACTTACACCCCAAGAAGTCTTTAACCTCCAAAAAACTATGGATAAGGGAGCTAAGATAAGTAAAACTAGCCTTTATGTTACTCCTAGTAATGTTTTAAAGGCTTTAGAATCCAAAACGCAGGTGCTACTCATGATATTTAGAGAAGGGTTGTTATCAGGTCAAGAGGAGAATGCTTTACCCGCCGAGATGAATGAGCTTTTAGAGAAGTTCAAAGATGTCTTCCCTGATGAGATACCAGCCAGATTACCACCCATCCGAGGCATTGAGCACCAGATAGACCTTATACCCGGAGCACCTTTACCCAACCGACCAGCTTATAGAGTCAACCCGGAGGAAGCAAAGGAGTTGGAAGCACAAGTTCAAGAGCTTATGTCCAAAGGTTACATTCGAGAGAGCTTAATTCCTTGCACTGTACCGGTTTTGTTAGTGCCAAAGAAGGACGGATCATGGAGGATGTGCGTAGTCTGCCGAGCTATAAACAACATCACCATCAAGTATAGGCACCTCATTCCCCGGTTAGACGACATGTTAGATGAGTTGAGTGGAGCTACTATCTTTTCCAAGGTTGACCTCAAGAGCGGCTACCACCAAGTCAGAATGAAAGAGGGCGATGAGTGGAAGATAGCATTCAAGACCAAGAGGGTTTATACGAATGGCTGGTCATGCCCTTCGGTCTCACCAATGCACCGAGCACATTCATGAGGCTCATGAACCATGTACTGCAAGCATACATCTGTAAGTCAGTAGTGGTGTATTTTGATGACATTATGATCTATAGCTCTAGCTTAGATGATCATCTTAAACACATTGAGCAAGTGCTAGAAACGTTAAGGTTAGAGGGCTTATATGCAAACTTAAAGAAATGTACCTTCTGCACTGATCAGTTAGTGTTTTTAGGCTTTGTAGTAAGTTCACAGGGGCTTAAAGTGGATGAGGAGAAGATTAAGGTGATTCAGGAATGGCCAACTCCATCTACCATTGGGCATGTTAGGAGCTTCCACGGCTTGGCGAGCTTCTATAGGCGATTTGTGAAAGATTTTAGCACCATTGCCGCCCCCTTAACCTCAGTAATCAAGAAGAATGTTGCATTCTCATGGGGGAACGAGCAGGATCTAGCATTTTAAAGGCTTAAGAATAGCCTTACACATGCGCCTGTTTTGGCATTACCTAACTTTAACCAAATGTTTGAAGTTGAATGTGATGCTTCAGGAACAGGAATCGGAGCTGTTCTTACTCAAGGAGGGAAACCCGTGGCTTTTTTTAGTGAGAAACTCAATAGAGCCGCCCTTAACTACCCTACCTATGACAAAGAACTATATGCTCTAGTAAGGTCTCTTGAAACTTGGCAGCATTACCTTTTATCTAAAGAGTTTATTATTCATATAGATCATGAGACCTTCAAGTACTTGAGAGGCCAAACTACTTTGAAAAAGAGGCATGCTAGATAGCTTGAGTTCGTAGAGACATTTCCCTATGTAATCAAATACAAGAAGGGAAAGGAGAATGTTGTCGCGGATGCTTTATCAAGGAGACATGCCCTCATCTCAACAATGGAGGCTAAGATTATGGGGTTTGAGCATCTCAAGCAACTCTACGGAGAGGATCCTGACTTCAAAGAGCTTTATAACAAATGTAGCTGATGAGTTTTTGGTTCTTTTTACAGGCATGATGACTTTCTCTTCAAGGACCGCCGGCTATGCTTACCTTAAAGCTCAATCAGAGAACTCATCATAAGGGAGGCACACGGTGGATGCATCATGGGACATTTTGGGATGGATAAAACACTTAGCATCGTCAGGGAGCATTTCTTTTGGCCTCACCTTAGGCGTGACGTTGAGAGGTTCTGCGCCAAATGCATCACTTGCTTGAAAGCAAAATCCAGGTTGCATCCCCACGGCTTACATTTCTTTACCTATACCTGACCTACCATGGGTAGACATTTCTATAGATTTTGTTTTAGGCTTACCCAAGATCAGAAACAAGGATTCAATCTTTGTAGTGGTGGAATGTTTCTCTAAAATGGCGCATTTCATTCCATGTGCCAAGACTAATGATGCTACTCAGATTGCTGATTTGTTCTTTAAAGAGGTGGTGAGGATTCATGGACTTCCAAGAACCATTTTTTCTGACCGAGACACCAAGTTCTTGAGCCATTTTTGGAGAACTGCTTGGAGAAAGCTTGGGACTAAGCTTCTATTCTCAACAACTTGCCACCCCCAAACCGATGGACAGACCGAAGCAGTCAATCGTACACTCTCCACCCTCTTAAGGGCTACGGTTGGTAAAAATTTAAAGAATTGGCTAGACTGCTTACCTTTCATTGAGTTTACTTATAATAGAGTACCCCACTCGGCTACTAAGCTTTCACCCTTTGAGATTGTCTATGGTTTTAGACCCCTTGCTCCTTTAGATCTTACTCCTTTACCACCGGTGCAACAAGTGATTCAAGATGGAGTTAGTAAGGCCGAGCTGATGAAGACTATGTTCAAGAAGGCCAAAGAGAACATAGAGAAGAGGAACGATCATTACAAGAAAAATGCTGACAAGGGACGCCAAGAAGTTACCTTTGGGCCTGGCGATTGGGTTTGGTTGCACATGACAACCGAGTGGTTTCCAGTTCAAAGGAAGTCTAAGCTCTTACCGCGTGGAGATGGCCTGTTCAAAGTCCTTAAAAAGATCAATGACAATGCATATCAGATCGAGCTTCCAGGTGAGTTTAACATTTCAAACACTTTCAATGTATATGAATTGTTACCGTTTGATGTAGGGGAATCAATTATGAGGACAGAACCTTTCCAAGGGGGAGAGGATGATACAAACTTAGAGGCGGAGGCGGATGTTCCTACAATGAGGCAAGCTCCAAGAATAAGATCAGGAACTAAAGACTTAGCTGAGAGCTTCAACCAAGCAGTAGAGACGCTGATCACCTCCCAACACTTAGAAGATGTCACTGCTCAACTTAGCCAACTGAGCATCGCCAAGGAAGCAGCTATGGTAAGGGCACGTCTAAACAAGGAAGGCATTCCTAACGAGCAAGAAGACTCCCGAAGCAAAGAAGGCATTCCTAACGAGCAAGAAGACTCCCGAAACATGGAAGGCCTTCCCAATGAGCAAGGAGACGGTTTAAACATCCTCAACGGCCCTCACATCAAAAGCATAGGTTATACACGTGAATGGCCATTAATTCATGCACGCAAAGGGGTTTTCTTAGTCACCATCACATTGCTTGAGTAAAACGCATCACTTAGGCTTTGAGCTAAACCAAGGTATGATCCGAATCCTTAATTTCAATATGGTTTAGTTCTACTAATCAAACTTTTTCTGTTTCGTTTCTTGGTTTAAGTTTTATTTCATTTAAACATTAGTTTAAGGCATGTTGGCCACATTTTTATTTACATTTCGTTTAAGGCATTGTTAGCCGAGCTTGTTTAACCTTAGGGTTTTGTATTTGCTTCAAGTCCCCAAAAAGGACAAAGCTGTTTGGACTATTTTATAAAGTCCCATCACAGCCGTGTATCATTTACATCATATCAATAAAGAAACGAATTTCTTAGCTAAGTACCAATCTCTTGTTCTCTAAAGCTTTGTGTGATTCATTGCTTAAAGAGTTCTCTGTCTTATCAAGGTTTATCATCATAAAGCCTTGTGGCGACTATCGATCCATCATTCTGTTCATCTCACAACTTAGATCTTGCAAATAGAGTTGTACGATTCTTTGTTTGGTCCCCATCTCGATCCACTTCCTTCCACAGTCCATCTATTGATTGTAAGCCGAGAGAGTTGAACAACCAGCGGCCCAATCCTATCATTATACACGGTTACTAGCTTGTAAGCGTGTATCACGCCCTGCCTTGCCGCGATGTTAGAAGTAAAACCTCATTTCATGATGTCAAAATCAGATCGCGAAAAATTGAATCCGCCAACAAATCAGAGCCAGAACCACTAAGAGGAAGGAAAAAAGGAAAGGAAAAAAGGGAAACCCTCCCATCAAGCTGGACGTCGGAGAGGCTAATCAGATCTCAAACTTTATACAAAACCTAAAAAATCGCTGGAGAGAAAAGTTTGGGGCGTGAATCCCACGCACAAGAAAAAAGTTGTAAAAGTAACTATTAAGTCTAATCTACTATTTAAAGTCTTCTGTAAATCTTATTTTAAAATTCAAAAATCACAAGAAAACAAAATTATAAGTCATCGCCATTGATCATTGTTAAACATTCAAATTTCTTATGACTTCTTGTTTTTCTTTTTTTGAACATTGACTTCTTATTACACACGTTAACCTCATACGTGCTTATTAAAACTCCACAAGCGTGTATCTACTACTACTACTTTAAAGTTTTGTGTAAGACCATTTAAAAGCAGTAAAAATTGATATTGTGAGAGATTCTTAAGAGGAAAAATAAAATAATTTTTTTGTGTTATCAACCAAAGACATGATCTGTAAGTAAATGCACATATGACTTTTGGTTACATTACATATTTATAAATTACCTAGATTGGTTAACCGATGAAGCGAAAAGACATGAGAACTCTTCCGACCAATCACCACTGCAAGAGTTCTCGGAGCTCGGCTTTAGGGAAATCTTTGGAGAGGCGGAAGAGAATCATTCTCGTTAGGTGTGCAAGTTTCCAAAAATATTTGATTAATGATGGATTCTAAGATCATCTGCAGCCATAGTTTATAAGAGAATCTATTAATAAATATAAAATAATACATAGTATTATTATATTGAATAAATATAAGTTTTAATTATAAAATAATAGATAAGTCCTTTAGAGAAAATTTCTCATATTTTACTATTTTTTATATTTTATGATTTGTTAAGAAATTCTCTTAAAACTTTGCAATGCAAATGGTGTAATGATTTTTTTAAGAATACAAAAGCCCATTATCCCGCTGTTATTTCCAAATTTAAGATTTTTAGCGAAAACTAAGAAAAGATTATTGGTTTTTGTATTTAATAGATTTAAAAATCTTTTTTGAATTTGATAAATCCATTAATTTTAAAATCAGCCAAATATATATTTCAATGTCAAATATATAGATTATTGTAAACCATAGAATTCGAATAAATAGATTTTTTCAAAATCAGGCAAATGGATTTCAATAATAGTTTAAATGACATTTTAGAAAAACTTTCATTTAAGAAAAAAACAAAGAAAATCTCTTAACAAAGTTGATGATCTAATAATTTGTCTAGAGCTTGCAGACTAAACTTGTACTGAAATGAATACTTTGACAACAATAACTCATAAACTCTTCACTCTAATACAAGTGAGAAAAGCAAAACAACAACAAGAAGCAGAGAAAAAGAAGAATAGCTTATGGGAAGCTATCAAAGAAGTTTCTGATTTGGAAAAACATGTTCGTTACAATGGTTACAATGCAGTTAAAGTAATTCACCAATTAGGAATGAAAGATGTGTTTGTTAGCATGTCTATTGATGTCTATTAATGTCATGAATTGATAAATTATGTTGGGTTTTATTTATTTTTATCACATTGAATTTTTTTCACTTTTATTATATATGTTGTTTGCATTGTTTCTGATTTTCATAATGAAATTGGCTTTTTCTTTCTTTCTTTGGAGTAGTAGTTATGTTTATATTGGTTTGTTTACATGTCTCTAGCTTTGTAGAAGTCACAAAATTCAAAACTTCATATGAGTGTAAAATTCCAGAAATCACAAAATCCAGAAATTCCAGAAAGTTCAAAGTTTTAAATAAGTGTAAAATTTCCAAAGATTAGATGAATCATCTGTAAGAATGTTATTATTATTTTTTTTTTGCAAGAGATATTTATGAGGACTTCTCTAATTTGTTGATCCTAATCGTTCTTGTTTTTGTTTAAACCAGAAAAAATGACAAGGAAAAAGATAAAAAAAAATATTCAAATCAATCCAAATAACAAAGCTGGACTCTGTATTTGAGTTTTTATATTTTAGTTATGAAAACACTTGTAAATCCATTCAAATTCAATTAAAATTCAAATCTTTAAAATACTTGAATTTAAAATCATAGAACCAATAACTCTGGATTTGAATATGGATTTTGAAATTATAGAACCAATAATACTAAGTAGGGGTTATTGGTTCTTGTATTTTGGTGGATTTATAAATCTTCTTTGGATTTGATAAATTTATTGATTTCAAAATCAGCAAAATAGAAAAAAATCAAATCCACTCAAATATCAAGGTTAGACCTTGTATTTGGGTCTTTGTATTTTAGTCATGAAAATCCTTCCAAATCCATTCAAATTCAATTAAAACTCAAATCCTTATTATATTTAGATTCTAAAATGATAGAACCAATAACACTGTATTTTATTATGGATTTTAAAATCATAGAACCAATAACATTGTATTTCAATATAAATTTTTAAATACAAGAACCAATAACACTGAATTTGGTTTGGATTCTCAAATCCATTAAAATACATGAACCAATAACACCTCCTAAATTTGAATATGTATTTTAAAATCATAGAACCAATAACACTGAATTAAAAATCAAGCCTTATTTTTTTTATTTTATACTAGTAGTGCATCTAATCAATAATTTATTTCTAAATAAAGAAAATTACCTGCAATATGCCCTATAATATCGTTCACCTAATCTACTTGCTGGGTAATTCCTCAATTCCATTTGTTTCTCATTCCATACCAACATAGAATTTTTGATTGTTTTACACTTATAGATATGGTCTAACTGAAAATATATATGGACTGATGTTACAATTTGAAATAAAGTATTATCCAAAAAGCAGAAAATGATTTTGAGTTTAATTCAACACAGCAATTGGACCAACCTGTATAATTTTTTGTATATTTTTTTTAACGTGCCACATGCACAAACATGTTTATTTTAGCAATTTAAGTATGATGTGAGAATGATGATGTAGTTGTGACATGTCAATTTTTAGTACACATAGCTTGTGATATGATATTATTTAATATATATATATACATATATATATATATATAACATGATACGAAGTTTAAGTATTCAAAATTTTAACAAAAAATAATATATTTAAATTCATATTTTTGACACAAAACCTTTGTCAGAAAATTTGTGGCAATATATTTTTTCCAGAAAGCTTTTGATATTGCAATTTGGATATAAATTTTTTTGGAATCACAATTTTTGGCGAACAAATCGAATTTTTGTCAAATTTGTTTTAAATCACATTTATAAAGTAACTTTTTACTAGAATAATTTATGTATTTACTTTTCTGACGGAAAATTTACAAATTCACATCTTTAACAAAAAAAATATATTTCATCATGAATGGAAAACTTCTGAAATCATATTTCATCTTGAATGTAGAATTTTTGATATATAATTTATGGATTAAAGTATTTGGTGAGAAATTTATGTCAACCAATTTTGACGGAAAGTTTTTGAAATCAAACTTTGGCTGAATTCATAATTTTGGGCTTAAAATTTGTAAAATTAGATTTATGATAAAAAAAAGTTTTTGAAATTTCATATTTGATGGAAAATTTATGACTGGAAGCTTTTATAATCACATTTTTAATGCAATTTTTGGCAGAATTTTTTATTAGATACATTTTTTGGTGGAAAATACACGGATTCAAATTTTTTACAAAATATTTTTGGAATCATCTTTTGACGTAAATATTTTAGTAAGAAAGTTACAAATTCATGTTTTGGCAGAAAAATTTCTGAAATAGGGTTTTAAAGAAATTGTTTTGAAATCATATTTTTAGTAAGTTTTTTGGCAAAAAAATTATAGCTTCACATATTTGGCAGGAATTTTATGAAATCAAAATTTTGAATGGTAGTTTTTGGAATCAATTTTTTAATATAAGTTTTTGGCAAATTGTTTTTTTAATGAATTCACTTTTTGGTTGGAAATTCACAAAATAAAAATTTTGACGAAATATGTTTGAAATCATATTTTTGACTTTATTTTTTTCTTGTTGGAAAGTTACCGATTCCTATTTTTTGCAACAAAATTTACGAAATTGGATTTTGATGGAAGTTTTTTTGAATTTTTTTTTAAGAATTTTTTTGGCGGAATATTTACAAGTTCAACTTTTTTAAAGGTTTTATTATCATCTCATCTTGTTTCATTACAAATAAAGAATAAAAGTTTATTTTATATTTGAATGTATTCCAATTATATAGTGAGAACTAGAAACTATAAATAATAATAAGTGTGACGTAATGAGAAAAAAACTATAATATGATAAAAAATTAAATAAACATAAAATGAAGAATAAAGAAATCAATTTTATTTTATATTTTTCTTTTTAATTTTTGAGTTTTGTGTATATTTTATCTTTTTGCTATATACAATTTTTGAAACCTACTAAAATATTTTTTTCACACACTAAATTTTTTTTACAAATATATTAATATACAGACCAATCACATATTTATTAGAAATATAAGGTTTGATTTCTTCTCTCTTTGTTTTAACCATTTTCTTGTTTGAATGGAATCTTTAAGTATTGGCAGAGTCAACTACTTTATTTCCTTAATTTAAACATTGCTTTGACTTATCTTGTGTGAACTACCTATGGTGTGGTTAGGTCTGTATGTGTTCGAATTCGGTATCGATGAAGGTAAAATATCGCAGAGATGAGGAGAAAATAGGAATTTGTGAGATACCAAACACAGCGTAAAGTAAAGAGGAAGTAGAAATTTAATTTTTTTTAAAAAATTTAAATTAGTGGGCCTTTTTAGGCTTAGTTTGCAATTTTGTTAGGCCTATGTTGAAAACCCATCTAATCTGCCGGATAAGAGACAAAACCATTGGGGACGAACTTAAAAACGGATTCAGTTGCTACCCACGGCTTAATCCGGTTCGGTTCGACCCACGATTATATGTTCGAAAATATACCCGTTAAGAAACAATTTGCTGTTAAAGACGCGTATCAGAGAAATATATCTCCATAGTTGTTTATTTATTTTTCTCCCAATCTCTCTCTCTCTCTCTCTCATTTTCCTGACGAATCCTCTCGATAAGTCTTCTTCGGCAATTTGTACAAGCGGGAAGTTCATGAGATTCTTAGATTAGTAAGTTTTTCGATTTCTCTAGTGTCTTCTAGATCGTGAATTTGTTTTTGTTCGTTCTTATTTTTTTCAGGGTTTCGCGTGAAACTGACGCGATCGGTTGGATTTCTTCCTCCTCTTTGCGATTTTGTTTTTAGGGTTTCAAGTTTCCCGTTTCGTTGGTTGAAATTTCACGTAAATTGTTTTTGTTCCTCTGTCTCTCGAGCATTCAATTGAACGAGGACGAACACATCTGATAAATTTCGATTCTTTCTGACATGGACGGTGTTTTTACGATTTTGGAATCATGATATTTTCTCGATGTGTTTTCTTCATTCAACAACAAAGATTCGTCTTTTAATAAAGATTTCAATAGATTTTCTTTTGGTTTTGGTTTGATCAAACCCCAAGAGATTATCAGATAAACGCTCGTCTTAGTTTTGTAGGATTTTGGAATCAGGATAGTATCTCGATTTGTTTTCTTGATTCAACAGCAAAGTTTCGTCTTGTAATAAAGAATTCAAAAGATTTGCTTTTTGTTTTAGTTTTAACAAACCCAAGAGATTAGATAAACACTCGTCTTAGGTTTGTAAATCCCAGACAAGATCAAAAGGCAGACACTAATTTAATAGTGTTGTGCCAGATTCTAGTTTGGGTACATATTGTCCCGTTGCATGATTGAACGATGTGTTGGGTGGTAGTGCATGCTTAATCAAAGGCTTAAAAGTCCTATGGGTACTGTGACTGAAAAGGCTTCCTTACTTTACTAAGTATCAACGGCTTACAAGAAGTCTTCAGACAAAGTTGGATGGATATAACGACCAACGGCTTGAAAGTCTTAAAGACAAGGCCTATGAAATTAAAATGGTACCCACGGCTTATGAATGAACAATGTTGCTACCCACGGCTTATGAAGAGGCTTATGTAAAGTTTTGACAAAGAGTGTGAATCGAGCACATAATCACTGCTTACCCACAGCTTATGAAAAGTGCTACCAACGGCTTACAAAAGAGTCTTTAGACAAAGGCTTACAAAAGAGTCTTAAGACGAAGACAATAAATCAAGATCACAGACTCATCACTGCACCACAAGGGTATTTATCCAAAGAGTACCTTACGGCTTACAAAAAGTCTCTAGACAAAGGCTATGAATGTGTTGGATGGATTAAAGGACCTACGGCTTAAAAGTCTTAAGGACAAGGACAAGGCCTATGGATTAAAAAAAGGTACCCACGGCTTATGAAAACGGATTCCCACGGCTTATGAAGAGTCTTTAGGCAGAGACTGTGAGTGAACAATATTGCTATCCACACGGCTTACAAAAGAGTGTTAAGACAAAGGCTATGAAATTGGTTGGATGGATATAACGACCGACGGTTTACAAAAAGTCTTCAGACAAAGGCTCTGAAAGGAGAAAAAACGATCAAGGGATTGAGAAAAAGTATTTGAGACAAAGAAAGTCTGTGATAATGGTGGATTCATTACCTCACTACCCACGGCTTATGAAGAGTCTTTAGGCAGAGACACTGTGAATTAAAAACGGATTCAGTTGCTACCCACGGCTTATGTAAAGTGCTACCAACGGCTTACAAAAGAGTCTTTAAGACAACACTACTACCAACGGCTAACAAAAGAGTCTTTAGACAAAGGGTATGAATGGATATAACGACCGATGGCTTATGAAGAGCTTTAGACAATATTGCTTACAAAAGAGTCTTTAGACAAAGGTTATGAGTGGATATAGACGACCAACCGCTGAAAAGAGTTTGAGACAAACTCCTCACTTCACCACAAGGCTTGGCAAAGTATTTAGACAAAGTGTTCAGTTGGGGTTTTTGCTTGTTGGATGGGAGTAACGACCAACAGCTTAAAACAAGTCTTAAGACAGAGACTATGAACCGAAAAATTGGTTCCTTACGTAGCTTAAAAAAAGTTCTCAGATAAATACTATGAGTGGAGAACGAACCAATGGCTGAAAAGAGTTTAAGACAAAGACAATAAATCAAAAACAGACTCCTCACAAGGCTTGGCAAAGTACAGGTCGGTTTTTTGCTTGTTGGATGGGAATAACGACCAACGGCTTAAAACAAGTCTTTAAGACTATGAACCGAAAATTTGGTTGCTTACGTTACTACCAACGGCTTAAAAAAGTTCTCACACAAAGACTATGAACGGAGAAATTGAAAAGTCTTTAGACAAAGATTATTTTTCGATTTGTTGGATAGAAAACAAAAAATGGTCAATGACACAGAGAAAGTCTAAAGAAAAAGACCTTATTTACTTTACCACCCAGAGAGTAAAGATTCACAAGGTAAGTATGAGACATTTTATCAAGTACAGACTAATTAATTCTGATTTCCTCAGGTATGTATGTGCTTCAGAAGGTGCTCAAATTGTTAGAGATTCAGAGGAGATTTCAAGTGTAACAGATTTCTTTGACAGGTATGTGCTTTTCAAACTTGTTTGTAAATTAGTTGATACAATTACGAAAATCACAAGGAAGACACAGACATGAAGTAAAGACTAATTTCATTTTTTTTAGGTATGTGCTTCAAAAACTGTTCATATCTTCATTGACGCCAAGGATTAGTTCAGGTATATGGTTTTCTTGACTTTTTCTCTCTTATAAATTGATACTGTTACATATAAAAATTTACAAGCTGAGTTCAGTGATATACGTGTAAAGTAAAGAAATTGGAAATAAAGATCTAAGCTCCAAGTATAGCTAAAAAAGTTCTTTTAATCTCTCTTAACAAAAATGCTAACATATTCATTGATGAACAGGTTGATTTTCTAATTTTGAGTGTATTTACAGTGTTGGTAATCTCTATTATCTCTATATTTGTGCTTGTATGTATTATATATCTCTATATTTGTGCTTGTATGTATTATATTATAAGGTCTCTCATTTCATGAAATGGATGCATTTTGAATTTTATGTTTTGTGTTATGTTATACTTTTATGGAATGGATGCTTGGAGTCTCTTGTAGATCAACATAGGTGAGAGACTCCTGCAGATTGTGGTAGTAGTTTCTTTGAATCTTGAATGTTTCTGTTATGTGTTATGGTCTTAATTCTGCATATACGTTGATGATTACTGTGTTAGATTCTATAAATTGTATCTGTTGACTCGAGTTTTAACAATAACAATGATTGAAATTTCTTCTGTTATGGTACTTATGTCTATCGTTTGGTCTCTGAGTCTTGAAAACATTTCTCTTATTGATATAGTATCCGTAAGAGTGTAGTGACATATTGCATAAAGCATATCCTTGGCAATATTAAGTGACATATACTTAAAAGAAAAGAAAATTAGACCATTTAAGCATCATTTAGAATTAAAAATGTTTCTTAAATAACTATTTTGATATCATCAGAAACTCTTCTTAATTTATTATTTGTCAGATTCTAGAAACTGATTATCAAGATTCTAGAAACTGATTATCAATATATCCATTGGTATATTATATTTTCTGGCATTGGAACATTAGTTGTGGTTACAGTGTTAGTATTCTCTATCTTGGTTAGATAATATTTTTTTTTTGTCTTTGTGCTTCTATGTATCATAATGTCTCTCAGATTATGAAATGGATGTATTTTGGAGTTTCTAGTAGATCAACGTAGGTGAGAAATTCATGTGGATTTTGCATTTTGAATGTTTACGTTTTGTGTTATGTTCTACTTTTATGGAATGGATGCATCTTGGAGTCTCTTGTAGATCAACATAGGTGAGAGACTCTTGCAGATTGTGGGAGTAGTTTCTTTGAATCCTGAGTTTTTGTATTTTGTGTTATATACCTCCTAACCCTTTGATCATTCATAACAGTGTTAGTAATCTCTCTGTTTATTTGATTCTTTTTAGTTCAGTGCTTGTAGCAATGTATTACAACGTATGTGAAAGATTCCTGCAGATTGTGGTAGTACTTTCCTTGAATGTTTATGTTTTGTGTTATGATCCTAAGTTCCTAACCATCAGTGATCATTCGAAACATGTGAAATGACGTGATTGTATCTGTTGAGTTGAGTTTTTACAATGATTGAATTTTTATCTGTTGACTTGAGTTTTTACAATGATTGAATTTTTATCTGTTATGGTACTTGTGTCTATTGCTTAGTCTCTGAGTCTTGATAACATGTCTCTCATTGATCTAGTATCTGTGAGCTTGTAGAAATTTATTGCTTTACACAAATCCTTGACGTCATTAAGTGATATATACTTAAAAGAAAGAAAATTAGACCATTTCATTTGGAATTAGAAATGTCTCTTGAATGTAAGTATTTTGATATCATTACCAACTCTTTTTGATTTAGCATCTGTCAGAATCTAGAAACTGATTGCCAAAAGATAGATGATATTTTCTGGTATTGGAACAATAATTGTGTTTACATCAAAGGCGTTTACAGTGTTAGTATTCTCTATCTTGATTAGATAATATTAAAAAAACAATGCTTGGTACTTGTATGTATCATAAGGTATAAATGGATGTATCTTGGAGTCTCGGTAGATCAACGTAGGTGAGAGGATTTTCGAGTAGTTTCCTTGCATCTTGAATGTTTATGTTTCGTGTTATGCTCTAAACCCTACTTGATCATTCTAAGCATGTGAAATGACAATATTCTCAATTCTGCATCATATGCTGATGATTACTGTGTTTACATTCTATAAATTGTACCAGCTAAATTGAGTTGTTACAATAACAGTGATTGAAAATATGTCTGTTACGGCACTAGTGTCTATCCCTTGGTCTACTTGTTTTACGGAGTTGATGAAGCTTGGAAATCACTGGTGTAGTTGTTAGAATGTGCAATTGATCTTTCTCCATTCTATGATTGATGTCAAAATCAAGAAATTAGCAGTAGCTAAGGTCCACTTGTAGGCACGTGGTATAGGTGCTATGATGATCTTCTCTTATTTTTAGGTCGACTAAATGTGTTACATGTTCGGTTATACGAAGTGCAGTTTTCTATAATAGGTGGTATGTAGACTTGGAAGTTCTTGACTCGCTATTACGATGCAAGATGTTTATGTACATAATCTCGTTTTCTGTCTGTTGTTAGGGAACTAAATCTAGTTTTCTGTACATCTCGAGTAATGTTATCTGTAGTTTTCGATTATATATTGATAAAAAGTAATGTTTTCTGAAGTTTTCTAGCTTTTTGTTAGATTATAATTGGATCTGTGGTAGATGAACATAGTTTCTTGCATTTTGGTTGGTTATACTATCGTGTGTTGTTCATTTCTTGTTAAGAACGATTGTGATTCTTGGCTTTCCTGGTACCAGATCGGAATATACCATCTTAACTTTTGATTTTTGATTCTTGAAACAGTTAGTGTTGCAAAATGATTATGCTCTTTTGGGAAAAGATTTGTTCTTGTTTGTTTATCCTAAATTATACATCATTAAGGGTTGGTTGATAGATTTTATATGGAGGATAGTAGTATGCTTTGATTGAATCCATGCGATTTGAATATTTTCTGTGGTACTGTGCTTTGATTATATCCATGCGACTGAATCCATGGCATATTACTTCCGTTTCATAATGTTAGATGTCTTACATTTTTCTGTACATATTAATTTTTTTTGGTAACACCTAATAATATATACTTGTTTAATTATGATATCTATAAATATAGAATAAGAAATGCAAATATATAATAAGTTTTTTTTTTGGAGACAATTTTATATATATATATATATATATATATATATATATAAAATATCTAATATTATGAAATGGAGAGTAATGTTTTACATGATTGAAGGGTTAAACCCATAACTTAAACACTAGTATTAAGCTAATTAAATAAAGCCAAATTTGTTTTTACAAAGAGGCATTTGCCTTAGGCCACATCTCATTTAGATATTTTTACAGCCACAATATCATGAAAATTGTTAGTTTAATCAAGGTTTCCATTGTTTAATATGACTAAATTTAAATATATATTGGTTTTTTGTTGCTGTCAGAAAAAGGAGAAGTCCAACTCCTAGTAAAATATATGGATCTAACTTAACATTTCTATTACGTACGATGTGATTTCTTGTTTTTCAGGGTAAAGTAATTTTTTTTCTTCTATATTACGAAATTTATGTTTAAATAAAAAATCACATTACCTGAATGAATTGTAGGTCTCTGAAACTGTAAACACGACACTATGTAAAATTCATGGCATATTACTTCCGTTTCATAATGTTAGATGTCTTATATTTTTCTGTACATATTAATTTGTTTTTACAAAGAGGCATTTGCCTTGGGCCACATCTCATTTAAATACTTTTACAGCCACAATTTCATGAAAATTGTTAGTTTAATCAATGTTTCCATTTTTCAATATGACTAAATTTAAATATATATTCCATTTCTTTTTAGACAAGTGTTAGTTGTGTGATCTATATATATGGATCCAACTTAATATTTCCATTACGTACGATGTGATTTCTTGTTTTTCAGGGTAAAGTAATTTTTTTCTTCTATATTACGAAATTTATGTTTAAATAAAAAATCACATTACCTGAATTAATCGTAGGTCTCTGAAACTGTAAACACAACACTATGTAAAATCCATGGCGTATTACTTCCGTTTCATAATGTTAGATGTCTTATATTTTTGTGTACATATTAATTTGTTTTTACAAAGAGGCATTTGCCTTAGGCCATATCTCATTTAGATACTTTTACAGCCACAATTTCATGAAAATTGTTAGTTTAATCAATGTTTCCATTGTTCAATATGACTAAATTTAAATATATATTCGATTTCTTTTTAGACAATTATTAGTTGTGTGATCTATATATCTATGGATCTAACTTAACATTTCCATTACGTACGATGTGATTTCTTGTTTTTCAGGGTAAAGTAATTTTTTTCTTCTATATTACGAAATTTATGTTTAAATAAAAAATCACATTACCTGAATTAATAGTAGGTCTCTGAAACTGTAAACATGACACAATGTAAAATCCATGGCATATTACTTCCGTTTCATAATGTTAGATGTCTTATATTTTTCTGTACATATTAATTTTTTTTGGTAGCACCTAACAATATATACTTGTTTAGTTATGATATCTATAAATATAGAATAAGAAATGCAAATATATAATAAGTTTTTTTTTTGGGAGACGATTTTATATATATATAAAATATCTAATATTATGAAATGGAGGGTAATGTTTTACATGATTGAAGGGTTAAACTCATAACTTAAACACTAGTATTAAGCTAATTAAATCAAGCCAAATTTGTTTTTACAAAGAGGCATTTGCCTTAGGCCACATCTCATTTAGATTGAAAATTGTTAGTTTAATCAATGTTTTCATTGTTCAATATGACTAAATTTAAATATATATATATTCGATTTCTTTTTAGACAATTATTAGTTGTGTGATCTATATATATATGGATCCAACTTAACATTTCCATTACGTACGATGTGATTTCTTGTTTTTTATGGTAAAGTAATTTTTTTCTTCTATATTAAGAAATTTATGTTTAAATAAAAAATCACATTACCTTAATTAATCGTAGGTCTCTGAAACTGTAAACACGACACTATGTAAAATATTATTTCACTGAGCTTTGAAGCGTTTTCAATGAGATCTTATGCATATTTTACACCAGATTTTATCCGCTCATTGCGGGTACTTATTTATCTAATTAAAAAATTATAAATTTATATTACTATATATATTTGTTAAATTAATATTATTATGTATTATATTTATCTTTTATTTTTAAGTGTTTTTATTGCCCTAATATATATATATATATTTGTAAAATTATTTTTCTAATATAGATTATGATGTACTAATTGTTAAAAAAATATTTCATATATTTATACACTGCAATATGTATTATCTGTGTTTTTGTTTTTGTTTTTTATGTATTCAATTGATTTTTCATTTTTTACATCTTATTTTTATAGATCAACAAAGTGAAATTATCATCGATCCCTCTCCACTCTAAACTAAATTTCTTCTTATTTTTTTATCGATTTTCAAAAAATCTAACTCATTTTCTTCTATTTGTTTTTTTTTCTTATAACTCTCAGTCTCGTTATTCTGATTAGAATCTACTTGGATTTTTTTCTCTTATTTCATACAGATTTCCATCTCATTCAGTTCTGTGATCAGTTATAACTCTAAATAAGAAGAATTTTAGTTAAAGTTGGCTAGGCAGAGCAAGAGAGATATTCAAACAGTACAGGTTTAATGGAGTTTTATATCAAAAAAATTATGCTTACTTGATACATTGTTGATTTTAATTGATTTAAAGCGCCTTTTTTCAATGATGAACTTCCTCACTATATTTGTGAATGTGTGAGAATATTTTTGTCTATTTTCATATCATGTGAATATAAACAGCATGACTACGTTAAAAATTATAATCAATAATCTTATTTTAGTTTATTAATATATTTTATATTAAAACTCATATATTATCTAGCTGATGAGTAAAGTGATCAAATATCAATTTTATATTGTCATCATTGAGAAAAAATGGTTGATAAGTATTTGTCATTTTTTCCTCTTTAGTATAAATCAAATTCAAATCTATGCTATATAATTAAACATTTTATTTTTATTTATTTATGAAAAACTTTCATTCATTTTATACAGTAAAGTAGATGTTCGGTTTTATTTTAGTTTCGAGCATTAATATTTTCAAACCTTTTTTAATAAGTTTGATAACTATTCTCAGCAAGTTATTTTGTCATTTTTCGTAGCTGTTCACTTTCCAATTTTTTTTTCAAATTCTGTTTGTTTATATTCGAAATAACATTTTTTTTCAAAGAGAATTGTTAATTTTTATATTTTTTAAAATAAGTATTTGTTTTATTTGAATAGTTTTACTTTAGCTTTATATATAGATCTGTTTAAGGTTTTTTTTATAAAATTTGATAATTATATTCTGTAAGTTTTTCTGTAATCTTTTGTATTTGGTTACTTTCCAAACTCCTTTTCACAAATGAAAAATTTGTAACTTTTATGATTTGTAAAATAAGTATTTATTTTTAATTTCAAGTTAATCATATTAAAAGCCCAAAAATAAATATCCAAAATTTAAGAATTTTAAAACAAAATCCAAAATATTTAAAAATTTATTTAAAAAAAAATTATGCTGATGTGGATACCTTAGACGCAGAGATATTTTGCTAATTATATATACGACTAGATTGTGGTCTGCACGTTGCGCATCTATAAATTTGATTTTAATTTTTGTTATATTTATATTAATATTATATTTATGTTTATTCTATATTATAATGTTATTTTTCTCCTAAAATGTATATTTATATTATAAATTTCTTTTTCTAATATAAAATATGATATATTATATTAAATATTATTAAAAGTCTCTCGTATATTTATACGTTGCAAAATATATAGATAAGCATTATCTAAAATTTGTGGATAAGCATTATCCTTTAATATGTTAATGTATAAAGACAAAAACAAATGGATAATCACAATCCATTTAACAAGTTTTTGGTTTTTGTTCACAAAAACACAAAATCTGTAAAAACTAGTTTCCTTATAATTTAGGAAATCTATTTATACAAAAACCTGAATGGCTTAAAAAGTAGTTTTTGAAAAACAAAAACCAAAAACCATTTCAAAAACTGTAAACAGTCAACTCCTTAAATGGACGGCGTCGATTTACTATTTCGCCAAAAGAGGATATGATGCTAAAACGTACTATATCTTAAATAAAAAGATATGGTTCTCTGCGTCAAAATGGTAACGACATAAAGAGTAGCAATTAAGAATTTTTCATCTGAAAAAAAGGCTGAGACGCTTTCGAAACTCTAGGAATAGATTCCAATTCCTCCATCACCTTCCGTCTCCTGTCAAGATCGAAGGTATTACTAAAGATGATTGTCGCTCTCTTTAAACACTTGGAGTTAGCTAGGATGTATGTCACGAACTTTTTCTCTTCTACTCTTCCTTCGTATCCTTCCATCCACTCAAAGATCTCTAAATGGGAAGACAAACAACTTGGAACTGAATCTGGTTGGTTCCATGAGAGTGCCATATCCTCGAGATCGACAATCGCCTGCGAAGCAAGACGCATTATATATGAAACGATTGTTTAACTAATTTTCAAGTCATCCATCAAAACAAGAAGAGGACGATGAGTATGATGATACGTACATAGTCAACCACAAGATGTTTTAGTATCAGAGAATTCCCAAGTACAACCATGAGTGGCTCCAACCAATCTGAGTCATCTGGACATATACGTAACTTTCCGAGTCGAGAGAAGTTGATAGTGCTACTGTACCTAAGCTGCGATGAAAACAAACAAAACGTAAACCACAAGCAATGTGTGGAGAGAGAGAGAGAGAGAGAGAGAGAGAGAGAGAGAGAGAGAGAGAGAGAGAGAGAGAGAGAGAGAGAGAGAGAGAGAGAGAGAGAGAGAGAGAGAGAGAGAGAGAGAGAGAGAGAGAGAGAGAGAGAGAGAGAGAGAGAGTTACCGAAACATCATCGATAGATAGAGACAAGACCGATGAAAGAGATCTTAGAGACTGGTCAATAGATTCACATATAAATATACTGAATGTGATATCTGCAAGATCAAGACAAGGCATATTCTCGATGAAGAAATAGTCTTCCACCCAAGAATCAATGATAAGGTGCTTTAATGCCGGAGTATCTAGAAACAAGCACATATTAGGAGCTTTTCTACTCACCGTATTCTCATACGATAAGAACAATAAAGTAGGCACCCTCACACAAAAATTTGTCACATTGTCATCGAATCTTCATTTCACAAGCAGTTCCTCAAGAACAGGGCAGCTCGATAATAACCTTTCGAGTGAAGCCTCGTCTTTATAGACCACAGAACTTAGGATTAGCTTTTTGAGTGATGGGAGACAACCTTGAGAAGGAAAATTTATGAATTTTGTTGGAAAGTTTCAAGTCTAGAAGCGTTTCGCAGGTATAAAGGCTATTAGGCAAGCTGATTGAATCTCCGGACCAGCGAAGATCGAACTCTAGTGATATAAGACTCGGTATGAGAGGCTTATATGATGTGGGAGTGATGGGATGATGGAGTCAATATGCTGGCTATGTCGCTCTCTCGTACGGACTAGTGGATGAAGGGTGGTAGAACAAGGCTTGTTAAACAAGTCTTGAGCCGATATGGGATCTATCAAGTTGGTTTTAACGCTCTCCCTTGAAGGATCAATGAATGGTGAAAGCAATGGGACGATGGCACCACAAAGAGTATGGAAGGCTCTCTGATACAGCAACAGTTAGAACTTGGTGAATCCACACGCAAGAACAAGCAAGAACAAAGGCTAGCGGCGGCTAAGCTTTTGTGAAGAAAGTTCGGTCTCTTTATTGATAATGTAGGGTAACCAAAAATACGACGCTGCAGGGGAGCTTTATAAACAGCTCGTCAGCTAGCCTTAAGACCGAAAATAAAAAGCAAAACGACATAACAAGAGAATACAAAAGAGCAAAAACGCACAAGGGCAAAAATACATGAAAAAAGAAAGTTCACTTAAACTAAAAGAAATAAAACTAAGCCGACTTTCTTGATGCCTTAAGGGCTCGAACTGGTGTTGCCTTGGCGTGTTGGAAGGCTTAAGAACCACTGAGGCAAGCCTCATTACCTGCACAAATCGTATAAACTGAAAATACCTGGTTTTGGCGCGCATGTACCTTGGTTGGCAAGTAGTGGTTTAGGTCCGGTCTTGGGCTGCATTGTCTGAGTTCCTTGAAGCCATCATCTTCCTGATATCCTCTGAAGTCAAGTTGGGGTGGTTCCTCGCGAGTTCCTCCTGGTTCCTGGCTTAAAGTGTCTTCTAGCTCCATTGATGTCTTCTCGGCTCTTAGACTTGATCCGGTTGTATCTTGGCGCTCCGGTACGACATTGGTGAGATTCTTGTGGTTTTGAGCTCTATTTCCTGTCAAGTAAATGTTCATACCTTGGTTTATGGCTGGCGGATCCTCCTTGAAGCTCATTTTGGCAAAACCCTCCGATATGTCTTCTACGGGTGCAATGGGGTACGGTTGAGGGTTTAGTAACATTCCCATGTCCATATTGATCAGTAGTATCTCCACGGCCTCATTAAACCCTTCTCGCATCCTTCTGGTCTTGGAACGTGTCATTGGTGAACCGTTCACTGGTGGTACGACGTCTGGTTCCCACTCTTCTTGTTCCGGTACAAACGATTGGTCGATGCTCTCATCATTCCCTCCCTCTTCGAGAGGTTTTGTCCTCAAAATTGGCTTACCTGCATCATAGGGAGATAAATCAGTGACATTAAAACTATGAGAGATGTTGAACTCACCTGGCAACTCTAAACGATACGCATTGTCATTGATCTTCTCTAGTATACGAAACGGGCCATCTCCTCTAGGGGCAAGCTTTGAACTTCGTTTATGTGGAAATCTTTCAGGTCTCATGTGAAGTCAGACCCATTTTCCTGGCTCGAATGTTAAGGCCTTGCGCTTCTTGTCCGCTTGCTTCTTGTAAGCTTCTGTTTTCTTCAAGATATTATCTCTAACTTTCTCATGAAGCCTCTTGACAAATTCTCCTTTCCTGAGGCCATCTAAATTAATTTGCTCAACTTGGGGAATTGGCAAGAGGTCAAGAGGGGTTAGTGGGTTAAAACCATAAACAACTTCAAAGGGAGACATCTTAGTAGCTGAATGAATAGCACGGTTATAAGCAAACTCTATAAAGGGTAAGCAATCAAGCCATGTTTTTAAGTTTTTACCAAGTGTAACCCTAAGCAAAGTAGAAAGAGTACGGTTTACCACTTCTGTTTGCCCATCAGTTTGTGGGTGGCAGGTGGTGGAGAATAACAACTTGGTACCAAACTTTCTCCATAAAGTTCTCCAAAAGTGGCTTAAGAACTTTGTATCCCGGTCAGAGACAATTGTTCTTGGTAAACCATGCAAGCGCACCACTTCTTTGAAGAATAAATCGGCGGTTTGAATGGCATCATTGGTTTTGTCACAAGGGATGAAATGGGCCATCTTTGAAAAGCGATCAACAACAACAAAGATAGAGTCTTTGTGTCGGATCTTAGGCAAACCTAGCACGAAATCCATAGAAATATCCACCCATGGTGCGTTAGGAATAGGTAATGGTAAGTAAATGCCATGTGGGTGTAACCTGGACTTGGCTTTGTGACAAACAACACAACGTGAGCAATGCCTTTCCACATCTTTCTTAAGGTGCGGCCAATAGAAATGATCAGCCACCATTGCTAGTGTTTTATCCACTCCGAAATGACCCATAAGTCCTCCACCGTGGGCCTCCTTAAGTATCAAATCCCTCATTAAACTTTGGGGGATGCACAAGCGCTTGTCTTTGAATAAGAACCCATCGTGTAGATAAAATGAACTGAAAGCGTCTTTGACGTGTAGTTGATAGGCTTCTCCAAGTTCCGGGTCATCTTTGTATAGCTCCTTAAGATGCTAAAATCCTAGCACCTTAGCCTCCATAGTAGATATCAAAGCATGTCTTCTTGAGAGTGCATCGGCTACAACATTCTCTTTCCCTTTCTTATACTTGATCACGTAAGGGAATGTTTCCACGAACTCTAACCACTTAGCATGTCTTCTCTTGAGCGAAGTTTGGCCTCTTAAATGCTTCAGCGTCTCATGATCAATGTGAATGATGAACTCCTTAGACAGTAAGTAGTGCTGCCATGTCTCTAGAGCCCGGACCAGAGCGTAGAGTTCCTTGTCATAGGTTGGGTAGTTGAGCGTGGCTCCGCTGAGTTTCTCACTAAAGAAAGCTACTGGCCTCTTCCTCTGATGCAGCACGGCTCCAATGCCCAAGCCTGACGCGTCACATTCCACCTCAAACACCTCATCAAAGTCTGGTAGTGCAAGAACGGGTGCTTCGGTCAGTTTCTCCTTAAGTGTCTTGAACGCTGCTTCTTGGGCTGATCCCCATGCGAATGGTATATTCTTCTTAATCACGGCTGTAAGTGGAGCTGCTACGGTGCTGAAGTCCTTCACAAATCTCCGGTAGAAACTAGCTAAACCATGGAAGCTTCTCACTTGGCTGATTGTAGTTGGTGTTGGCCATTCCCGTATAGCTTTGATCTTCTCCTCATCTACTTGTAATCCCTGTTTACTTACTACAAAACCTAAAAACACGATTTGATCAGTACAAAAGGTGCACTTCTTAAGGTTGGCATATAGACCTTCCTTTCGAAGTGATTTAAGCACTAGTTCGAGATGTTTAAGATGATCAGCTAAGTTCTTACTATATATAAGTATATCATCGAAATAAACAACTACGAATTTGCTTATGTATGATCGAAGAACCTGGTTCATGAGTCTCATGAATGTGCTTGGGGCATTGGTTAAGCCAAAAGGCATCACTAACCACTCGTACAGCCCTTTTTTGGTCTTGAAGGCGGTTTTTCACTCATCTCCTTCCCTCATTCGAACTTGGTGATAACCGCTTTTGAGATCCACCTTTGAGAAGATTGTTGAACCGCTTAGCTCGTCCAACATGTCATCTAACCGCGGTATAGGGTGGCGGTACTTGATGGTGATGTTGTTGATGGCTCGGCAGTCCACACACATCCTCCATGTTCCATCCTTCTTGGGGACTAGTAGCACCGGTACAGCACAGGGGCTAAGACTCTCCCGGATGTATCCCTTCTCCATTAGGTCTCTTACTTGATTCTTCAACTCCTTAGTCTCGGTGGGATTCATTCTGTAAGCCGGTTTGTTGGGTAAGGCTGACCCTGGTACAAGATCTATTTGGTGTTCTATACCCCGGAATGGGGGTAGTCCCGGTGGTATCTCTTCGGGAAACACATCTTGGAACCGGTCTAGTACAGCTTGTACTTCTGGTGGAACCTCTAAGTCACCTAATCTTGCGCTTATACATTCTTTGAAATACATTAGTAGCACGGTGCCCTTGGCACACATGGTTTTAGAGATGTCATTAGCTGAAAGATAGAGACTAGCTTTACTTACCCCAACCTCCTTAGACATGTGTTTTTGCAACTCATGTACCTCGGCTGGACTAAGTGGGGCAAGAGTGAACTTACGGTCCTTATGCATGAAGACATAGTGGTTGGTACGTCCGTTGTGACTAACGGCTCGGTTAAACTGCCACGGCCTCCCAAGCAGTAAGTGTTCCGCTTGCATCGGTACCACGTCGCATAGAACCTCGTCTAAGTACTTTCCCACACTGAATGGCACAACGACTTGTTCCGAGATTTTAAGCTCGGTTTGATCGTTTAACCACCTTAGCTTGTATGGTCGTGGATGTTTGATCTTCTCAAGAACTAACCTGTCCACCATATACTTGCTAGCTACATTAGTACATGATCCACCGTCTATGATGAAATTACATACCTTTCCTTGGATTGTACATCTTGTGTGAAAGATATTTTCTCTTTGTTCTTTCTCCTCGGGGTTAACTAGCACGCTAAGCACCCGCCTTGTAACTAGAAGGTCTCCTCGGTCAGGGTATTGAATGCCACCCTCGTCACCATCCGAGTCCTCTTCTAGCTCATCTTGTGATTCATACTCGCCGCTAGGGGTGAGAATCATCACTCGATTGTTGGGGCATTCTCTTGAGATGTGTCTCCTGCCTTGACACTTGAAACAAGTTATGTCTCTAGACCTTTGATTAGTACTAGGGAACTTACCTTGCTCTGGTTGGTTGAATTTGGGGGCCTCGGTAGTCTTGCTCTTAAAACGAGTGTCTATCTCTAGACCCTTTCCCTTATCTAAGGGTTTTGAGCTACTTGACGCCCACGACTGAGTAGGCTTGTTGCGGTTGAAGTGGGGGTTCTTGCGCTTGATTTGTTGTTCCACTTACACAGTTAAGTGTAGTAACTCATGCATCCCCGCGTACTGCATCCGCTCCACCTTCCTTGCAATCCTCTCTTGCAAACCATCTAATAACTGAGCCATTAAGGCTTCCTCCGATTCCTCTAACTCTAAAGAGTTCATCAGCTTCTCAAACTCCTCAAAGTACTCATCTACGCTCCTTGTTCCCTGAAAAAGCTTACGAAAACGTTTTTGTAAGTCCCTATGATAATGCTCAGGTACATACCTTTGTTTGAGCAGATACTTCATATCGCTCCATGTTGACACTTGGCCAAACCGTTGCCTTCTCCTTTCGGCTACGGTTCTGTCCCACCACGCAAGTGCATTCTCCGTGAGGTTAGCAGCTGCTACGGCTACTTTCTTACGTTCAGGATATCCATAGCACTCGAATATGTGGTCCATACGCCTCTCCCAATCCAAGTATAGCTCAGGATTAGATTTTCCTGCGAAGGTAGGAGGTGTTAGTTTGATGTCATGGGTTGTATCTCTAACATTTACCTCACGGTTTGGGTTTCTTTGTAGGGAATCTTGTCTCCTTTGCCCTCGTCTCATGAGAGGATCAAAGTTGTCATCATCAGTGTCTTGTAACTCATCTCCCAGGTCTACTGGTGGTATGGGGGGGCCTCGTACAGCCGCTCTCCTTGGCTGAGTTTCAATCTGTTCAAGACAAGCTCCAAACTCTTGACGAATGGTACCCATCTGTTGGGTCATGTTTCTCATGTCCTCCCTCATGGCTGCTAGCACTTGGGCGAGGTCAACTGGTGCACCGTTTGCTCCCTCGGTCATGTTGTTAAAACTACTTAACCTTGCAACACTTAACAAACTTGTCAAGGCACCAACGAATTAACAACTAACAAAGATTACTAACTAGTCTAATAATCAAGCAATATGACCAAAGACAATTAGCAACACGCAAACACAAAAGGGAAAAACTTTTTTTATGGTTTTTATAGGTTTTATGAAAACACTTAACAACTTAAACAAGGAAATGAAACAAGCAACACGGATCTATTCTTTTGGGTTTTTTTTTTATAACTAAAAACATGAAACTAAGCAAGACAAGTAACGATTCTTATGGGTTTTTCAACAAAAGGGATAAGCAAAGAAACCAAATCAACAATGAAAGCAAGTGCAACTAGAATCGGATCTATAAAAGGTAAAGGATAGAAAAACCGAAGATAGAATCTTCGGCTCTGATACCAGATGATATAAGACTCGGTATGAGAGGCTTATATAATGTGGGAGTGATGGGATGATGGAGTCAATACGCTGGCTATGTCGCTCTCTCGTACGGACTAGTGGATGAAGGGTGGTAGAACAAGGCTTGTTAAACAAGTCTTGAGCCGATATGGGATCTATCAAGTTGGCTTTAACGCTCTCCCTTGAAGTATCAATGAATGGTGAAAGCAATGGGACGATGGCACCACAAAGAGTATGGAAGGCTCTCTGATACAGCAACACTTAGAACTTGGTGAATCCACACGCAAGAACAAGCAAGAACAAAGGCTAGCAGCGGCTAAGCTTTTGTGAAGAAAGTTCGGCCTCTTTATTGATAATGTAGGGTAACCAAAAATACAACGCTGTAGGAGAGCTTTATAAACAGCTCGTCAGCTAGCCCTAAGACCGAAAATAAAAAGCAAAACATAACAAGAGAATACAAAAGAGCAAAAACGCACAAGGGAAAAAATACATGAAAAAGGAAAGTTCACTTAAACTAAAAGAAATAAAACTAAGCCGACTTTTTTGATGCCTTAAGGGCTCGAACTGGTGTTGCCTTGGCGTGTTGGAAGGCTTAAGAACCACTGAGGCAAGCCTCATTACCTGCACAAATCGTATAAACTGAAAATACCTGGTTTTGGTGCACATGTACCTTGGTTGGCAAGTAGTGGTTTAGGTCCGGGTCTTGGGCTGCATTGTCCGAGTTCCTTGAAGCCCTCATCTTCCTGATATCCTCTGAAGTCAATTTGGGGTGGTTCCTCGAGAGTTCCTCCTGGTTCCTGGCTTAAAGTGTCTTCTAGCTCCATTGATGTCTTCTCAGCTCTTAGACTTGATCCGGTTGTATCTTGGCGCTCCGGTACGGCATTGGTGAGATTCTTGTGGTTTTGAGCTCCATTTCCTGTCAAGTAAATGGTCATACCTTGGTTTGTGGCCGGCGGATCCTCCTTGAGGCTCATTTTGGCAAAACCCTCCGATATGTCTTCTACGGGTGCAATGGGGTACGGTTGAGGGTTTAGTAATATTTCCACGTCCATATTGATCAGTAGTATCTCCACGGCCTCATTAAACCCTTCTCGCATCCTTCTGGTCTTGGAACGTGTCATTGGTGAACCGTTCACTGGTGGTACGACGTCTGGTTCCCACTCTTCTTGTTCCGGTACAAACGATTGGTCGATGCTCTCATCATCTAGCTTACGCACCAAATGATCGAAAACCTTTGCAACCAACTTTTCGACATCAACATCAGCAGGACACCTTGGACCGAGATCGACACACAAGCTGTCTACTACAGGTGCCTTGTGGAGTTGCAATGAGTTGTAAAGAAACCACCAAACGCTCTTTGTGGTCTCTTTGTACTTGAGTTTAGGAATCATAGTCCAGACAAAACGCCATCGTTTTGACAATATCATAGTGGACATTGCATCTTTTGTTGGGATCAGCAATAGAATCTGCACGAGCAAGTCGTCCGATAACTCACTGATCTTGTCTTCACAACCATCTTCTGGCATCCTAAGAGATCGCTAGAAAAGAACAACAAAAATTATGAAACTTTTTGAGAGTTTGTTTTCGTGTATGATTATGTTAACAAGTCTTTAAATCTCATATGTATTTATAGTATCTAAAAAAAAAAACATCCGATTTTATAAGGTTAAAAATTGCGTATATACCCTATATAAGAAGCTATCCGAAGAACGGAGGAAGCAGAGAGCCCTTAAGTAACAATTGCTGCGACGGTCTCATGTTGTAACAAACCCTAATTATGTATTCCTAATTATACAATTCATACATCGGACATGTTTCAGCCAGCTGGTTTAGGCCCGGCCAGACAAAGCCTGCTCCGTTTAATTTTATTTTGTTTACTAACGTTTTTAGGTCAAACTAGTTAACAAAATTTAGTAGTACAAAAAAATCAAAATAATTTGTGAGGCACATGATAATCTGTATACTAAAGCCTAGGTAACTATAATTAGTTACTACAGTATCTTTTAGAGGTGAGCAAACGAGAATTCGAGACGGGATTTTAGAGAATAGGATGGGAATTTCCAAAATTATTGAAAATATGATATTCGTAAAATTTTAAACAGATTCGTCAGTTATTTATTTTTAATAATATATCATATGTAAGAAGTTGAGAAACTAATAGAAAAAAACTTCAAAAATATAAGTTCAACAAAAAACTTCAAAAATATAAGTTTAAAAAAAAACTTCAAAAATATCAATTTTAAAAAAAAATTAACATAATTTATTATAAATAAATATTTAATTATATATATATTATATATAATTTGTTTTAATATATTTTTTTTTTTGAATTGAACTTTAGAAAATTCTGTTTCCATCTCATCCCATTTCCAAATCAGAATCAATAAGTTGTTTTATACACAGTAAAAACATATTATATCCTGATTTTAGTCTATTTGGACAGAATGACGAGACAGAACAGGAACCGAAATTATGCGTACTCTAAGTTTCTTACTCGCATTTATTTAAAAGATGATTAAATATTTGTTTAAATGCGCAAATTTGAAAGCCGTTAATTTGACTCTTCTTATTGAATCGCCAATTTACTCGACAATTATGTAAAAAAAGTTAAGTTACCTTTTAGAGGTTACTTTCATTTAAGTCAGGGCTAAACTAGGATATAACTGGACTTAATCACTAGCCCATACCCCTAGTTCGCTTCAGATGCATAATGTCAACCCCAAAACTTAGGGAATTAAGTATTATGTGCTAAAGATTATATCTAATCCATTATTGATTTATAGATTATTATATAGTTGAAGGGAGAAATAGAAAGGAGGTTTGTCTGCCAAATAATCAATCAATAAAGCCATGAAGAGCATAAGCACCGACTCTTCTTCTTTTTTCGGCTACGAACAGGCTGGCCCTGGCGGCAGAGCCAATGTTTGATCTATTGGGTCTGACGGTTCGACCAGTCAAAGAGATGTGATCAGAGTCGTGTTGTTACTCACAAGTCACAACCGTGGCACTTTCTTGTCTTTTGGTCTATAAATCTGTGAATAAGCCTCTCCAAGTGATGTTGCCTCAATGAAAAATCATTCGGCGTCCTTGAACTTTTTTTTTGTTAACAACATATCCTCTACCTATTAATTGAGAATGTAGTTTAATGAAAAATGTTGATTTGTTTTAATTTGATTGGTTAATATGTTTAGTTTGAGCAATTTTAATGTGATATGGAAATGATGATGTGTAATGATGATGTAATTATGACATGTCAGTTTTTAGTACACATGGCTTGTAACATGGCATTATTTAATCTATAAATAAATTTTGATGTTAAAATTTTGATACAAAATTAAAGTATTTGGAAAAATTATATTTTTATTAAATAGATTTGAAATTACATTTCGACACAAAAATTTTGCTAAAAAAATTTACGCATTTCAAATATTTAGCAGAAAATTTGTGACAACCTATTTAGCGAGAAACTTTTTGATATCTCACGAAATCAAATTAAAATACTCTTAAATAAATATTTTTGGTGGGAAAGTTACAAATTCATGTTTTTGGCGAAAAAATTTTGAAATCAGATTTTCAAGAAAGTTTTTTAAAATTATATTTTTAAATAAGGTTTTTTGACGGAAGATTTATGGTTTCACTTATATAGCAGAAAATTCATGAAATCAAAATTTTGACTAGTAGCTTTTAGAATCACATTTTTAATGTAAAGTTTTTGGCGAATTTTTTTTATGAATTCACTTTTTGGCGAAAAATTCACAAAATCAAAATTTTGATAAAGTGTTTTTAGATCATATTTTTGATGTAATTTTTTGGATGTGAAAGTTACCTATTCATGTTTTTGGTATGAAATTTGTGAAATCTGTTTTTTGATGGAAATTTTTGAAATCTTATTTTAAGTAAGTTTTTAGCAAAATATTTATAAGTTCAATTGTTTGTTGTGTGAAATTTTGCGGCATCAAAATTTTAGAAAGAGAATTTCTTTACTTTTATTATCATCTTATTTTGTCTCACTATAAATAAATATCAAAAGTTTATATTATATGTGAATGTATTTCAATTATATAGTGAGAATTACGAACCAGAAATAGGACATAAACTGATAGAAAATATATATAAAAAGATGAAAAATATAAATAAAAAGTAGAAAATAACGAATAACGAAGAATTATTTTATTTTATTTTATAATTTTTAAAAAAATATTTAAAATTTTTGTATATGTTTTATTTTTTACTATGACTCAATTTCTCAAATCTATTAAAACGCTTTTTTACAAACAAATTTTTTTAATAAATATATTATCAAAACAGGTCAATCACTTATTTATTATTAATGATATATATTATTAATAATTAATTTTTTATAAATTTTTCATGCCCACACATTATATGCGGGCCAGCTACCTAGTATATCACTGAATTTAAACCCACGCAACAACGACATTAATACAAACTATTGAGCTACAAATTTAGCAAAACAAAATAAAAACTATTAAGCTACATACATGTCATAATATCACATATGTACGTTGATCCTAATTATATTGAGTTGGTGTTAAATAGATAAAACAGAGATAACCGGTTTTGGGACTAGAAAGAGTACTGATGAAAGCGGCTATGGAAAACAATACGGTGATTATAACGACGCTAAACAATGCATGGGCCGCTCCAAACTCTACTTTTGATTTGTTTTTAGAGAGTTTTCAGACCGGACTCGGGACCGAGAGGTTATTGAAGCATGTGATTGCGGTTTGCGGTGTTTGGTTGTTCATTCTAATTGCTTCTTGATCAATTTCACTGATTCGGATGAGCGCTCGGGGAGGAACAAATACATGTCTCCCGGTTACTTGAAACTCATTTGGCTGCGAATGGATCTTTTAAAGGAAGTTCTTGGTGTTGGCTATAACTTCCTCGTCACGGTAGGCAATATCATAATAAGTTAATTGTATCACCAATTTAACCCGTACTATATTTAATGTTGGAGACCATTCGACCTATTATTTAGTTTCGTTATATCATATTATTCTGTCTATATTAGGCGTTGAGATTTCGGTTTGGCACGGTTGGATTTGCTTTTGGGTTATTTGGTTTAATTAGATGAATGTTTTTTTTTTGAACATTTATTAGAAGAATGTTATTAAAGAATAGTTTTGAATAACACGTTTTTTTTTTGCAATTAGTTTTGAATAACACTTGAATTTAGTTATACCAATAACATAGAATTTTTTGAAATCAATGATCCAATAATATGTGATTTTGTTTGAATTTGAAAATATTATTTTGGATCAAAATCTATAAACCATAGGTCTACAGGTGACCACTTAAAACCAACCAATGTTTATTTAAATCAGTTTTCGTTTGGATAGGTTTAAATTTAATTTACATGCGCATGCGTGATGCATACGTAATGATATTATTTGTTTTTTTTGGGGTTTTCTGCTAAAAAACCCTCAGACTAAATTATTTTTGTAAGAAAAACTCTCACCCCAAATAAATGCAAGTCAACCCCCTCAACTACAAGGTCGCCTGCAATACAACCCTTCCGTGAAATAGCTGTTATATCGATTACGGAATTGAAAATACAGCGTTTTGTGTAGGCAAAAATCATGTTGTTTCGGATTTGTAATAATGCACGTGTGGTTTTAAAGGAAGAAGAAACCCCAAAAATCACTGAGTCGATGAATTGGGAAAATTGTTAGGGTTTCGCGGTGAGGTAACATTGAAGGAGATTTCCAGCAATTCTGGTAAGTAAAACAAATCTTTGTTTGTTGGTGTGATATTTTGTGTTAGAGAGCAAATAAAATTCGTGTTAGAGAGCAAATTTGTTTTGAAAGATAGAAATTCTAGAGTAAAACCTTTATTTGTTCTTGTTTTCAGGTTAAATATGGGGAGGACTTTCAGTTACAGTTGGAGCAGCTCTTCATCAAGATCAAGTGTGACTTCAGAGGTCGACGTGAAGGACGATTCGGGATTCCCCAAAAGTGTTTGTGTGGTAGTGATGTTGTGATTTCCACCGCTCACGCTGGAACAGACCCTGTAAGAAGATTTTACTGTTGCAACAGCAATAACACATTGGTAAGTTTACTTACCTTAACTTTTAAGGTTTAGCTTATATATGGTCGGATTGTAAGCTATGTAGATGTGTAGGATGGCCGCCACCACATTAGAAAGTGGTGGGATGAAGCAGCAATGATGGATGAGGTCAATGTGCTTATTGAGAAAGTAGATGAACTGTCAAATAAAGTTCAAGTTGAGAGTGATGCGAATTTAAGTAACTTGAATGGTTTTGTATCTCGACCTGAAATGGAGACACTTCGCCACAATCTCCAAAAGGTTGTTGAAGAGATTGAACAGCTGAAGGAAACTATAAGAGACCCAAATTTGGTGGAGAAGATGAAAAAGTTGGAGAAGAGGGATGCTCACAGGTCAGAGCTCCAGTTCAAGATTGCTGTGGTGGTGAGTGTTGTTGTCATATTCATGGCTTTGATTATCTGGTATATGAAGTAGAGGAGCTGTTTTAGTATTGTCAGTTTGTATGATATTATTGTATCTCGGTGTAGAGACCCTTAGTTTTGAAAACATTGAAAGGGATTTCTAAGTATGATTATGGTTTGTAATGACTTTGTTTGTAATGAGCTGATGGTTTGTAGTGACTTTATTTGTATTGAACTTATGGTTTTTATTGAACTTATAGTTTTTAATGACTTCATTATGTTTAAAATATTATGTGTTATCACTTTAATGCATTAGTAGTTCTCGTTAGTATCTTTAATAGATTAGTGTAGTTCTCAGCCTGATGAAAGTAGGGACTAATGTTAGGGATTTGAGGTTCAGAATGCAAAAAAAAAAAAAAATCAAAAAAGTTGATGTTTTGAGAGACTCGAATCCGCGACGGTTTGCTTGAAACCCTTAGTTTTCCTTCATTTACCAATCTTGCCAGGTCAATTAACTGGTATAGAGTATTGAAAACTAGTTTATATCTTTCTAATTTTTATTTGTTGACTATAACTGAGTCAAAATAAAAAAGTTGGTGTTTTGAGAGACTCGAACCCGCGACGGTTTGCTTGAAACCCTTAGTTTTCCTTTATCTACCAATCTTGCCAAGTGAATTAACTGGTATAAAGCATTGAAAATTAGTTTATATCTTTATAATTTTTATTTGTTGACTATAACTGAGTCAAAGTTGAGAGAGGGAAATTCAGGTTTAGGTCGAGAGTGAAATAGAAACAGAGACAAATCGAGAGCTGCGTATACCAAATTCCAGAGTAAAACCATGAGTTCTTCTTCTTCTTCATCTCGTTTACCCCATCGTAGGTCTGTAACCGGAGTTCCAGCGAGATGTTGGTGTGGGATGAAGCTGAGGACATATGTTTCTCATACAGATAAGAATCCTTGTCGGCGGTTCTATAGGTGCGAGATCGCAATGCAGGTTTGTTCTTTTAGTGCGTTATTGAAAATTAGGTTTATCACCAAATTCGATTGTGTTGTGAACTGTGAAAGCGTTGTAATGGTTGTGTAGAGAAAAATGGAGTCGCATCTTTTTAAGTGGATAGACGAAGCTTTGCTTGAGGAGACAAGAATGGTAGATACAAAGCTGATGAGTCTAGTAGATAAAGTGAAAGAATTGAGAAATGAGATGGTGAATAACTTTGAAATTATCAAAAATATGGAATAAGCGATGAATGAGAAGATGAAGGAAGAGATGAAAGATAAGATGAAGGAAGAGATGATGAAGGAAGAGATCATGAATGTGAATGTAAGGATTGAAAAGATGGTCGAGATATGCCTAAATTTAGTATGGACAGAATTGCGATGGCTGTGATGGTTATTGGAGCAATTGGATGGATTTGTGGGAAGCTGCTATAAGTTAGCTCGAGATTTTTTTTGAGAAGCTGTTATATGTTAGCTCGAGATGGTTTGTGGGCGTGAGGGTTGTTAGTTTGTGATGTCACTAGTCGGTTTATTTTACTAAGTTTGTAATATAAGTATTGTCATTTTCAGCTTGAATTCTAAGTATTGTCATTTTCAGATTGAATTTTAAACAAAGTTTTTCAATACAAATCAGCTAAAAATCACATATGATTCAACTTTTTCAGTTTGAAAAGATCCCAAACATGACCATAAACGTCACTTAGAGTACAAAAGACGACCATAAAAATCACTTAAGAGTACAAAACATGACCATAAACATAAGTTGTTTTGTTTTGAAAACATCACTTAGAGAACAAAGCTTAACTTAACACAAAGTCAACATTTGATCAAGGTTGGGACGAAGACAACCAGTTTTCCACAAAGCCTCCTCCTGAGTTTCCTTGGGCTCTTCCACGTTCAACAAATATTTTTTTAGCTTATCTCGCTCTGTATAGGCTGCTTGGCAGGATTGTGTTATCGCTGGTGTCCCTCACAGATTTCCCAAGATGAACGTAGTCATCCCCTGACTGGACACTAGTGAAGACACTGTACCCTTCCTGCAACAAGTAAATGTGAACAACAACACACCTTATCCTTCTTGCAACAAGTAAATGTGAACCACAACACAAGCTTCAGGTATAAAGCGAACTTACTCTTGGGATCTGAATAGGTCCGGTGTCATAAATCGGCTGTCGAGAAGCTTGTTGTTCGGGAGGCTGTTCCGGTGGCACACTTCCCTCCACAAGATTCTTACGTGGTCTGCCACGCTTCTTCCGTGGGAGTGCAGAGGAAAGAGAAGGGAGATCTTCTGCAGGCTGAGAAGAAGACCCACCTTCTGCAGGCTGAGAAGAAGACCCACCACGTGCACGCTGAGAAGAAGACCCACCACGTGCACGCTGAGAAGCAGAGCCACCACATGCACGCTGAGAAGCAGAGCCACGTTCTGGAGACTGAGAGGCAGAGAAACGTTCTGGAGGCTGAGAAGATGAAGATGCACCAACACTTTCATTCCATAGCCTCCAAGAATTATTGTCAGCAGGATGAGAAGAAGGGCCACCTTCAAGACTAAGCCAATCAAGTCCTACATCAGATGACATAGGCCTAATGCATGGCCTCCCTGGTGGTTTCTTTGGTGGCTTATAGACAGGCTGGTTGTTACACTTTGTTACATTGTGTCCTTCCTAGCCACAATTTGAGCAATGCTGCAGACATAAAAAAAAAATCACTTAGATATGTCTCCAGAAACATAAAAAGCGACATGAAACATTAAGCAAATAATCACAAGTACCATTTTGATTCCTATCCTTGGTGCTTTTCCTGGTTTAGCCTTCGATTCCCCTTTCTCTCTCTTTCTCTTCTTTCTTGGAGGCCTACCTGGATGCTTCTTATATGGAGGTGGATTCACCCAAACATCAGTTGTAACTTTCCACAGGTTCATACCATTAACTGGTTGTAAACTTCTTGCATAGCACGCCCGAAGCTTCTCCACCTTAAACCAATCACTGATTAACGTTTTTGGATCTTGCTCAGCGTTTCTCTCTAGCATAAGTGCCGATGCAATATGGCAACAGGGGATACCACTAATGACGGACATCCGGCAGGTACAACTTGTTTCATTCCTCAAATGGACGATGTACCTATCACTAAAGTAGCTCACTTCGTACTTCCCCATCCCGCAAGGTAATGATCTACAATTCTTAGCTAGCTTTATCTGCTGCTCAAGTAACGATACTGCTCTAGGAGTGTAGTCACCTCTGGCTTTCTCGGCTTCGAGTTTTTTTTTCATTAGAGATCATGACCCTTCTCCTAATCTCCTCAAGCATTTCAACAATTGGTTTAGTCCTTTCAATTCGTATTGCTGCATTAAAAGACTCTCCCAAATTTTTTTTCACTGCATCACACTTAGAGTACTCCGAGAAGAAAGCCCTACATTCAATCAAACATATGAGAAGTTATAACTTATGAAACCGAATCAAACTCAGCTACTGAATTAAACCATTTACCTCGACCATGGACATGCAGTTGATATTTTCAATGCCGCATGCGCAGCAGGATCTTACTCCTTCATCTCTTTCATCTTTCGTTCAAACCTCTGTGGATAGTGTGAATCGGCAGCAGCCCAGAAGAAGTCTTCTAATTCTGCGCCTGAGTAACTCTTCTTCCAATAAGCAAAAATATGTCTAGCACACATCTTATGCTCAGCGAATGGCAATATCTCTTTCACAGCACCAATCAATCCTCGATGTTGATCACTAGCAAGAGTCAGTCCATTTCTGTGTTCAAGTCCAAGTCTTCAGTCAAATGCTCTAAGAACCACAACCAATTATCTTTAGTCTCCGCATCAACAATGGCCCAAGCGATTGGAAACATTTGATCGTTGGGATCTCTGCCACAAGCCACTAACAATGTTCCAGTCATTCTCCATTTCAAAAATGTCCCATCAAGATGTATGATTCTCCTACATGCTGCCTTTCATCCACTAGACAGTGCAGCAAAACAAACATAGAATCTATAAAATCGTGTTTCCCTCACCTCAAGTTCCACTTTCGATCCTCTATTACACCTCTTTAACTCATGAACATAGTCAAAAAGTCTTGCAAACTGCTCTGTATCGAATGTCTTCAAGCATCTAAGCTTTGTCCTCTCACATATTGTCCATGGAACATTAATGTTTGTAGACAATAGTTTCTCTTGCAACTGATTGGCTGAGAAATCCGGGTTCAACCTAAACTCTTCAATGTAGATATCTGCTATTCTAGCATTCGTTAGAAGAAACACATTTTCTTGCCAAGTGCAATTGTACTCCTCTTGCAATGATCTTATGACAACCCGAGTTGAAGAACTGTTGATTGAAGCATACAATCTCCGAGGACACTTCCCATCTGAACAGATTGCTGTGACATGTCTTCTATCTGATTTCTTATATCTAATATCCCTTCTCTTTTTCACTGCGTATTTGTTCACCGCACGCTTGAAACTATCAATTGTCTTGTACTCTTGACCTATCTCAAACTTCTTATATTTGCAATCATCTATCTCACGCCTCTGATTGTCATCACTATCACAATCGGTATCAGTATTATTCGCACTCTCATAAACATCACCTAAATAATCAGCGTTCTCTCTAATTTCTGCCTCATCACCTCTATCATCATTTTTCAGACAAACCATCTTCTTCTTCAGCCAAACCATCTTCTTCTTCATCAGATAACCAGCAACTTGTAAGACCTGCTCTCCGACCTATATAAGGATCATCTTCTCGGACAGCAAATAATGTTATCGCACTTGCCCCTAGTCTGTAATGTACCACTTTCTCCATTATCTCAGCATCATCAGTATCCTCTTTCGGGGCAGATGTCTCTGGTGGAAACCAAGATATCTTGCTCAGGTTCTCTTCGTAGCCAAGATACTGGACTATGAGCATCCGAATCGTTGCCAAACCAAATCCTTCAGCCAAGTGTTTTCCAGCTGGATGTGCCTCTCCACCAAGATACGCATCATCAGGTGACCAATACCCACTAGCGTAAATGTAGAGATCGAAACTGTTTCAATACAAATCGAATCAGAGTGAATGATGAGAAGAAGACGATAAAATCTATTCAAAACCAAAATACATTAGAGAAATCAAACTTCAATCTTAGAGATTAGAAATTACCTCATTTTCAAATTACAATAGAGAAATCGAAGTTCTTCTCCTTCTTAGTTTAATATCCAAAACCCATAAAATCTACACAGACGATCTCTTTAATCGAACCCAACACATATACGTTTCACTCTCAACTCTCCTTACATGCTCTCAGATTGATTTCCCCTTCCCAGTTCTATGAAGAAATCGCGACAAAACCTAAACAGTTCCTTTTCCCCAATTCTCCAACATCGTTTCATTTTTCGATTAAGAAAACCACACCAACTAATGCAAACTTCATGTCGTTTTTCTCATTTGATACGGTGCGTTTTTTATTCCGTAAATGGTTTCACAGAAGTTCAACCAAACCACGTCGACGATATAGGGAGGGGCTGTATTGCGGGTGACCTTGTAGTTGAGGGGGTTGACTTGCATTTATTTGGGGTGAGGGTTTTTCTTGCAAAAATAATTTAATCTGAGGGGTTTTTAGCAGAAAGCCCTTTTTTTTAATATACAAGGATGCATATATCTTATGGCTTCGGGATCCATTTCCCCGGTTCTTTTCCAACGTCGAACTCTTCACCTAAGAAATTTTGTGTACATATCAATAACCAACTGTCCCAAGATTTCCAACCCCCAATAATATAAAACTTAAAGTTTAAAAAAAATAAAATAATAGAAAACTTTATAAATCAGTATAGGACACATGCCACGACTTTTATAATATAGTGCAACTCCAGCTAGAGATTCCCAAGAAGACACGACCAAGATATTTTCAACTTCATCAAGAACGAACCATTCATTGCGGAACTCGGGATCACGATGAGGTTCTTAGACACGGTTTACTTTGGTGGGTTTTGTCAGCCGAGCCGAGACATCAACGTGGTTAATACTTAATATTATGCATACAAATTGTTGTGTTGGTTTGAACAACAAAGTAAAGCATCTTAAAGCCGCTCTTGAGGATTGGAAGCAGTATTTGTTGATGACTACGACCGTGACCGAGACTAAGGTGTGGTTATTAGAGGCTGTGAAACTACGAGGTCATGATTCAACAGCATTTCAATATAAATTAGGATGTTTTATTCAAAAATATTGTCGTGTCTTTTTTACTTTTCTTTATTATGGTAAATTAGTATATACTATTCAAAAATAAGGTCCTTTGAAAGTAAGATTGTTACTTGTTATCGTTGAGGATAACAGGAAAAAAAAACAAAATGCTTCAAAATTCACTATAGTCAGAATTTATCAACTAAAAATATGCTACTAAATTGGTATTTGGGAAAAATAAAATGAAATATTAAAACATAAAAACATATTGTAATCCAAAAAAGAGGAATATATTTAAACATATTAATCTTTGTCTCGAGCCAAAAATTCTTTAACTAATTTGCGTTTGGCCATAATGATTAGTAGAACAGAGGAAAAAACAAAGTATCTAAAATGTAAATGATAATTTAAAAATATAATGTAAAAATGATATAAATAAAAATTATGGAGCCATCAACCGCATCGAACTCACATCTTTTTTACATATTTTAGCTATTTTGAGCCTCATATTTTTGTTTTTTTTAAACTATAAGAGTTATAGATCTTCGATTCATAGTTTTCACCCACATTCGAAAATAGTTGGTAAAAACTATGACTATAAGCCCTGGGTTGTAAAATGTATGACTATTACTTTATAAAAAAATTAAAGTATGATTGGTAATTAAAAACTATAAAATTATTTACTTTTAAATATTATAACTTTTTGAAAAATATTATTTTGACTAAAATGGAAATTATATATTTTTATTTTATTGTGATTATAGATATATAGAACAAATAATTTGTTTCTAGTTTTTTAGTGAACTTTCTTAACTTTAAAATAAATAAATTTAAAAATTAAATAGTTATATGGTAAATTAGATCTTAAAAGAAAGAAAAAAAAGTAGTGACAATTAATTTGTTAAAACTTAGTTGTTATCAAATTTATATTATGTGAGACGAATTTTGTTTTTTTTGGGAAAAATAAAGAAGAGATAATTTATTATTTTATTTATTTATGTTAGATAATTAAATTAAAAGGTAACAAAAACTAAAACACAACCGAGAGAAAAGAGAGAAGAAAAAAGAAAAGTGAGAAAATTGAATTAAAAAGTGATTGTAGAAAAAATCAAAGAAAATTTTGAAAGAGATTTTAGAAAGTGTTAAATATCATAATGCTTTAAAAATGTGATTGACCAATTTTTCTAAGACTCCAAAACATTTTACAACCCTTAGAGTCAGTGATGTCAATTGGAGTCTTTGGAAATTACGTTTTAAAGAATAATTTTCTATACCAAATAAAGTTTAAACTTTAAATCCTTAACACAAATAAACCAATCCCCAATATTAGACCATCAGACTTTTGGTAATCTTACATTCTTTCAAATAAATTATGTGCTCGCTTCCACCCATCTCAAGATCACAGCACGTTTTCATTATACATAAAGTGCATAATTTCAATAAACAAAAAGACTAATTTTTTCAAATTTTAGTATCACTTATGTTCATCAATTTGTTTTAAAAGTTTGATGGGTACATCATATGAATAATATAATAATAGAATAACTGGACAAATTCAAGTATAAATAATTGTACTATATCAAGTACTCGTATAATAAAATGTAAAATCTAAAAACCATTTTCAATTCATTAATCACTTTTATTTATTTTTAATTATATTTTAACATGCTAGTTTATATATAGTGAAACATCTTTTAAAACTACGAATGATTAAAAATAGTAGAATCATGTTTTAGGAACATGAAAATATGAACAAATAGTTGTAGGATAGATTCATCATCTTTAGAAAACAAAAATTCTAAATATCTCAAAGGACATTTCAAAAGTAATACAAATTTAGTTTTAAAATAGAAAAAAACTAACAGATGCATTAAAATTGTAAAGCAGATATCAAATCGCGAATAAACACATCAAAATTATGTATCAGGCATTAATTCATGAATTGTTTTGTTTGTTTCCACTTCTATGTTCCAAACAATATCACCGAAGCTTTACATTATAAAATTTGTAATTCGGTTTCTAGTTAAATTAGACGTTAAATAATAAAAAATACATTAAATCATGAATAAACACATTAAATCGCGAATAAACGCTACATGAATAATAAAAAGGAATTATTGGACTTACATAGCTTCAAATGTTGAAAAAGGCAAGGCATTAATCAATTCAATATGCTTAAATTTTTTTTTCTTCAAGATTTATTTATCATTATGTAATAATCAGGGTAAATTAAGAACGTAATGATTCATTAAATTTGTTTATACTAATCAATATTAATAAACAATAAATGCATCTAAATTTAGTTTTGTATACGGAATTTTCAGTGTGTATTTTATTTATTTTCCCTTGATTTATGTATATTCATTTCCCTTTAAACTTGTATTTTTTCATTGCTTTCCTTTTAAGTTTCATTTTTTTTGTTCATTTCATTTTGCATCTAAATTTAATCTAATAAGATAGAAAATAGACCTTATATCCACACAAATATTTATAAAAGTCATAAAATTTTGGTTAACAAAAAAAAAAAGATTCATAAAATCTTGGGAATAAGTAACATACAGTATGTGAAGTTTAAACTACATTCATGTTTTGTAAGTGTATAAATACGTGAAAAATAACCCATAAATATACACACTTTACCTTACATCCAGTCATCTGTCATCATCACACAATGGTACATGCGAATTCAAATAAAGTCTCTCTTTAACTAAGCACTATGTTATATTTTCCCCTAACCATAATATTTTTTGTTAAAGGCTTCTAACAATATTACTTTTGGATGTTGTAGGAAATCATGCATGTTGTGTTCGTGTTGACTATACTCTGTTTTGGTCTTGCAAATGGCCAAATCTATGATGTGCTTAAATTTGGTGCTAAGGGAGATGGCACAACCGATGATTCAGAGGTACCATACTTCAAAATATTATTCAGATTTTTAAATAGTTTAAAGTTTAAATGCAATTTTTTACTAATCGTATATTAACGAGAAAGAAAATTTGTATATACAACACACACTTATAGTTTTCTTGTAGTAAAAACAAATCATGAATTGGAATCATATTCAAATACAGTAATTGAACATGCTAAAAGACTGGTTATGTTTCAAGCTTGTAAAGAGCGTTTAAGATGTCATGAAATTTCTCATCAAAATTGCTTTAAGATTCATTCACTACTTTATATTAAAAAAAACGTTCAATGAAGCCAAAATTTGAGTATGCATTACTATTATTTTTATTTCTATCATTGCCTTTTTCCTATATGTAGATCATAATTTGATATAAATTTTAGTTAGTCCTTGACAAATTTTATAAATTTGATTTTTTTTTTTTTGGGGTGTGGAAAAGGCTTTTGTAGAAGCATGGAAAGCTATATGTTGTTGCGGTGGAGGGAACAAAACACTCCTTATTCCTTCAAATAATATTTTCTTACTACAACCTCTAGTGTTCCAAGGCCCTTGTAAATCACCTTCTGTACAAGTTCAGGTATTATTATCAAAAAATAAATACTTTTATTTACAAATTTACGTGATGACAAAAATATGTGTGGATATAAAATGTATATGTAATCAATTTTGCAGTTTGATGGAAATATCATTGCCCCTATCAACAAAGCAGCATGGTCAGACTCTAAGGCAAATGCATTGCTTTTAGTGGCATAATTGGTTTAAGAGTCACTGGCTCGGGAACAATCAATGGACGTGGTTCTTCTTTTAGGAAGGTGAGTATTTTTGTTTATATATAATTGAAGATCTAAAATTGATTTAATTACATATATTAAATGTGAATTTAATATTGTTCTTATATTTTTTTTTTATATATCCAGCCAAAGTTGTCTGCTACTCAACGGCCTACTGTGAGTATATATATATTTTCCACTAAATTGACTCTAAATTCTGTAACGAAAAAGGTTATAACGAAATATGTTTTTTCTATTTTTCTTGTAGCAATTGCATTTTCAAGGATGCAGTAATCTTCAGATAACTGGAATAACTTCAGTCAATAGCCCAAAAAATCATATTTCAATCAGCAATTGCAAAAATGTTGTCATAACGAAGATAAAACTTGTTGCACCCGATCTGAGTCCTAACACCGACGGAGTTGATATCTCAGGTTCAAGTAATGTCAACATATTCGACACTATCATTGGAACTGGTACGTAGTTAGTTATCTCTCGTTTTGCAACCATTAGATTTTCAATATCAAAATGGCAACAAGGTTATTTGAGTTTCAAAATTTTAAATCTTTTCAGGAGATGATTGTGTAGCTATAAACACTGGAAGCATAAATATCTACATCACAAGGATGTTTTGTGGTCCTGGGCATGGAATAAGGTATTTATATATATTTATATGTATTAACGCAACTATATAAGTATTAATTTCTTCAATTACATAATGAATTTTGTTCTCTATCTTTCTAATTAAATTTCAGTGTGGGAAGTCTTGGAAGAAATGGCGAAGAATCCGAAGTTGAAAATGTCTTAGTGACTGACTGCACTTTCAATAAGACGGATAATGGGGCAAGAATTAAGACATGGCCGGTAAGGATTTTTTAATTATATTTGTTTGTATAAAATGTAAATGAAGTGTTAATAGTGATTTAATTTTTTCTGATATTTTATTTGATTGTTTAGAATGGAAAAGGATATGCAAGAAATATAGCTTTTAAGAACATCAATCTCATAGACACAAAAAATCCGATTATAATCAACCAAAATTACATAGATAAGGGACGTATTCTTGACGTTGAGGTAAATATCTTTCCTTTTTGTAAAATTTAAAAGTCTTTGATCTATAATTGTGTTGATATTTTGGAGTATAATTTATGTTAACAGAAATCAGCAGTGGCAATTAGCAACGTGACATTCACAGATATTCATGGAACGTCACAACTCGATGAGATTGTGAAGATAGATTGCAGCAAAGTCACATATTGCAAAAATATCATTCTAGATCAAATCGATATTACAACGGTCAATGGAAAGAAGCCCATCGTTGAATGCAATAACGTATATGGAAAGTCGAGCAATGGTAACGAGATTGATGGTTGTTTCATGCAACAATAATCACTGTATGTGATGGTATATTAACTTCCATTATTTATAGATTTAGTCTTCATGAGAAATAGTTTTATACACAGTGGATGTAATAGTATATCAATTATTATACATGTGTAGTTCCAAAAGGTAATTTTATATGTAAGATCATGCCGGTATACTTATGATTGCCATTATCTAAATCAAACCCAAAATTTTTATTGCACCTACTTATCAATAATACCAAATGAGCAATATAATCAGGCCCTGTTGTGGGCATGTGCCCAAGGTGCAAATATACATGGTCTATTTGAATTTTGGCAAATTTTCTTTATATTTAAGGGCCCGTTTAAAAAAAAATGAAAATATTCATAGGTTCATTTTTTTTTCTGGCCCAAGGTACGGTATAAAATTGGGTCAGGCCTGAATATGATCTAAACGAGTTCTATACCAAATGAGCAATATTGTTAAAGGACGTAATTTAACATGCAAGTACTACACTTTTCTATATTCATATCAAAAGTAGGAATTAATCCTTTTTTAGACATATCAATCATACGCTTATAATGTACATGATCTAATCTAGTGTACCATAGAGAAGTATTGTTTTTACTAGAACTTGTAATATACATAGAATTGATAACTTTATTACTATTAAGCATAAACATGCCATTACAGAAATATCCAAATCTAACAAATACACCACACTTCGATAAGACATACTTAACGGATTTATATACTTGTTGATAACCACACTTATTTAAAACACTACGAGAGAGTAAGTTTTTTCTAATTCCGGGTACATGAAGTACATTCTCAAGATTAATAGTTTTTCCAGAACTAAATTCCAACATCACTTTTCCACTACCTTGGGTAGGGGCAGCTGACTCATTTCTCATATGAAGAACAGATCCATCTTGAACAGGTTCATATGTCTTGAACGATCCACGATCTTTGCAAACATGTGTTGTTGCACCCGAGTCAATCCACCACGTCACTTCATCATCCTGCACATAAAATGCCTCAGAAATCTTTGACACATAGTCCAGATTAGAATATGAATCAAAAGCAGAGATCTGACCTTGATGAGTGGATGGGCCTTGGTCCTTAGACCCTTGCTCCAAATGGTTTTGTCCCGTTATGTTCTTATCCTTTCCTGCCCGACAATCACGTCTCAAGTGACCAGGCTTATTATAATTCCAACAAACGCTCTTAAGCCTTTTGTTAGATCTATAGTTAGTGTTGTTATTAGAGGGGTGTTTCGTCCCTTTATTATTCATCTTAGAACTCCCAATTACCTCCATCATATTGATGGAAGAATATCCAGCCTCCTTGGGTTTTTCTCCCTCATGCGCTCATAGAGATTCCTATATGCGCAAATGGCTGCCAAGTTGTACAAGTGACAACTCTTCCTTTTTGTGTTTCAACATGTGTTTAAAATCCTTCCATGAATGTGGTAACTTCTCGATGATACTCGATACTGAGATGGATTCATCTATCTTCATGTTGTGTTGGGCGAATTGCCCAAGGATGTGAAGCAATTCATTGTATTTCTCCATAACCGGTCTAGAATCAGACATCTTGTAATTATTAAAATTACTCATAAGTAACTTCTTACTAGAAGCATCCTGAGCCATGTACTTTGTATCTAATGCATCCCACAACTCTTTTGCAGATTCAACATTCTGATAAACATCAAAGAGTGGATCTGACATACAGTTTAGAATGTGGCCACGACATATGTAATCGTCGTTTTCCCATTTAAGTAGCTTCCTTGTCTCCTCCACAGACTCGTTCTCATCATCCTCTGGCACAGTAGGCATTGTCATGCTTAGAACATACACTATGTTAAGCGTTGTGAGGAGGAAATGCATCTTCTTTTGCCATCTTCGAAAATCTACTCCCTCAAACTTATCCAGTTTTCCAAACTTGGATGTCATCTCTCGCACAGACACACTAGTCATAGTTCACAAGAAATCACTCTTTAAGATTGTTGGTTTCTGGTAACCCGAATGATGATTTGTGAACTTGGATAATGATTAAATCGCACACGAGGACACTTTTCTTAAAGAGTATTTCAACCCTTATCAAGCCTTGGGTTACACAAAATCCCTTGTAGGATAAGACAACCAAAAGTCTCTCTTGTTCTAGGCTAAGATACAAGTCACACACTAGAGATCTAGTGTTGATATGTGTTTTTCCAAAGATCTTTATGATCTTTTGGAACAGTGAAACTCTCTCTCTCTCTATTTCTTTCTTATTTTCTCTGTTTCTGTTTGCTTTCTGTTTTTGTTGTTGTGATTTTGGTAATGCCCACAACTCCTTATATAGAAAACTAAAAGTCACTTCAAAAGGTCACAATGGTTGATCAGGTTGCAATGGTTGATCACCAACAGTTGCAATGGTTAGTCACCGAAGATTATAACCACAAACCCAACAGTTGCAATGGTTAGTTACCGAAGGTTGTAACCATAAACCCAACAATTGCAATGATTCATTTAAATGGTTACAAATGTTCATTTAAGCAGTTCCAACAGTTCGTCAACGGTTGCACGAATCATATATATAATTAGAGAAGTTTCTCTCCATCTAGGGTGTCCACATCAGCATTTTAATTTTAATTTTTTGGGCTTTTAAATATTTTGGGTTTTCACATAATATTAACTAATATGAGTTTATTTTTATGCAGGTTTTTTGGGCCTTTTAAGACATTAACTTAAAAAACAAAATACCAATTTTACAAAATACAAAAGTTGTATGTTTTTTTATAAAAAAAGTATGCTAATTCTAATAAGAAACAAACAGGATGTAATAACAGATGTTAAAATCGAATAATGAAAGAGCTTGCACAGAATAGTTGTTGAAGTTTAAAAAAAAATATTTAGAGAAATGTATGCAGAAAAATAAAATAAAATCATCATACTTTACGTTGTAAAATGAATGAAGGTTTTTCATAAAAAAAGACTAAAGTTTTGCTGCGAAAAAAAGACTAAAGTTTAAAATCATGTACCATAAAAATAAACTTGATCTATAGAGTGACGACAAAAAAAAACTATACAAAAGAAAAAAAAAGATTTAGGACTGTTGTGATTGAGAATGATTTATAAAAAGTTTCTCTCCAATGAAGCTGTACAGCTCAGCAAGTAGTTTTTTTCTTTATTGACTTCTACATATTGTGATCTTTTCTTTATGGACTTCAAACTTAAAAAGAAAAACCGAAAAGATATATGTATAAAAGTAAAGTAAAATTATTCATATTTATTTTATTGTGAAAATAAATAAAGATTTTATATGAATAAAGAAGACTAAAGTGTTTAATCATATATCATGAAATGAACTTGATCTATATGAAGAAAATAATAATAATAAATACATGACTATTTGTGCTTCAGAATGAGTTAGAATTTTATAAAACTCATGAAAAATGAAGAAGTTATTCAATTTAAAGCACTGAGATTGTTGATCTCGCTGAAAATAAGCAATATAAAAAAGGTAGAAATCAATTGAATAGAGATATATGTAGTAGAAAACTTAAATACTTATGACATTATATAAATATAGATGAAGTTTTTAAACAATTAGCACATGTTAATAACTTCATAATATATCTATATGTTTTATAATAAAAATAATTTTAATTAAAAAATTAAAAATAACTATAAAACAAAATAAATATAAAACAAATTAAATTAAAAAACATAGTAATAATATAAATATATAAAATTATAAAGTACAAAAATTGATTAACAAATAACTCTACGCAACGCGCGGATCAAATCTAGTTCACTTAATTTCCAACAGAATTTGCTTCTGGGTTATTTGGTTTAATTAGAAGAATTTTTTTTTTAACATTTATTAGAAGAATGTTATTAAAGAATCGTTTTGAATAACACTTTTTTTTGCAATTGGTTTTGAATAACACTTGAATTTAATTATACCAATAACATATAATTTTGAAATCAATGATCCAATAATATGTGATTTTGTTTAAATTTGAGAATATTATTTTGGATCAAAATCTATAAACCATAGGTCCATAACTCCCACTAAACTTCGACAGGTGACCACTTAAAACCAACCATTGTTTATTTAGATCAGTTTTCGTTTGGATAGGTTTAAATTTAATTTACATGCGCATGCGTGATGCATACGTAATGATATTATTTGTTTTTTTTTTTAATATACAGGGATGCAGATATCTTATGGCTCCGGGATCCATTTCCCCGGTTCTTTTCCAACGTAGAACTCTTCACCTAAGAAATTTTGTGTACATATCAATAACCAACTGTCCCAAGATTCTCAACCCCCAATAATAGAAAACTTAAAGTTAAAAAAAAAAATAATAGAAAACTTTATAAATCAGTATAGGACACGTGCCACGACTTTTATAATATAGTGCAACTCCAGCTAGAGATTCCCAAGAAGACACGACCAAGATGTTTTCAACTTCATCAAGAACGAACCATTCATTGCAGAACTCGGGATCACGATGTGGTTCTTAGACACGGTTTACTTTGATGGGTTTTGTCAACCGAGCCGAAACATCAACGTGGTTAATACTTAATACTATGCATACAAATTGTTGTGTTGGTTAAAGGATCTTAAAGCCGCTCTTAAGGATTGGAAGCAGTATTTGTTGATGATTACGACCGTGACTGAGACTAAGATGTAGTTATTAGAGGCTGTGAATATACGAGGTCACGATTCAACATCATTTCAATATAAATTAGGATGTTCTATTCAAAAATATTGTCGTATTTTTTTTACTTTTCTTTGTTATGGTAAATTAGCATGTACTATTCAAAAATAAAGTCCTTTGAAAGTAATATTGTTACTTGTTAACGTTGAGGATGACAGGAAAAAAAAAAGCAAAATGCTCCAAAATTCACTATAGTTAGAATTTTTCAACTAAAAATATGTTACTAAATTGGTATTTGGGAAAAATAAAATGAAATATTAAAACATAAAAACATATTGTAATCCAAGAAAGAAGAATATATTTAAACATTAATCACTGTCTCGAGCCAAAAATTCTTTGACTAATTTGCATTTGGCCATAATGGTTAGTAGAACAGAGAAAAAAAACAAATTATCTAAAATGTAAATGGTATTTTCAAAAAATGTAATGTAAAAATGATATAAATCAAAATTATGGAGCCATCAACAGCATCAAACTGATATTTTTTTTTACAAATTTAAGCTATTTTGAGCCTCAAATTTGTTTTCTTATTTTAAACTATAAGAGTTATAGATCTTCCATTCATAGTTATCACCCACACTCGAAAACAGTTGGTAAAAACTATGACTATAAGCTGTGGTTGTAAAAAGTATGACTGTTACTTTTTAAAAAAATTTAAAGTATGATTGGTAATAAAAAATTATAAATTTGTTTATTTTTATATATTATAATTTTTTGAAAAATGTTATTTTGACTAAAATAAAAATTATATTATAACCAACTGTCCCAAGATTCTCAACCCCCAGTTGAAAATATCTATGTCCAAAGTTGTGTGGCCTTGCCTACTTATGTTATTGATGCAGTAATGTGGCTAGAAACTATGGCTAGACGGTATATATCGGGGAACACTATGATCAAACAGAAGGACGTGGAGAAGGTGGACGTAACTTCATCGAATAGTCTGCACTAATTATTCTCTTAGTCATGTCCTAACTCCTAAGAATACCCTTTGGACAAAAAAATCTTTTGTTTTCATTCGTACATTTTTCATCATTAGCCCGTATCTTAAATTTTAATGAAAATCTTAAAAAAAACAAGATTTGTTTGTTTATTTCCTTTTTACTATTGCCACCAAGGCACCAACTAATAAACTTTCCTTTACTAAATTCCTTAATGTAAAGAGGATCCCCTGAAACTTGTTTAGGAGTAACAACTCTTATTACTCTACTAACTAGTAATTAATGATAATTTCCTTTTTTCCTGATCGTTGCGTGTAAAAAATAGGAAACCATTATCCTTTTTGAAAAAGGAAAAAAACAAAACCAATCCGCTACACATATACACGAGGGCTCTCGCTCTCGCTTCTAACACTCACCCTATTAGGTTTCTCGCATCCGTCTCTCTCTACAAGACGTTTTTGCTTGGAAAGAAAGTCTCTTCTTTTCTGGGTTTTGTTAGATCCGCCGAATTGTTGCAAATCTGTCTCTGATTTGTGTGATTATAACTCGTCGCTTCAGATACAGCAACTTCAGAATAATTAGGGTTTCGCAACCGCACGGGTTTTGGGATCTGTAGAGAAACGAAGATATTTGTAATCAAGTAAGAGAAACTATCTCCAACGACATGGAAAGTAATCGTCAGGTTGAAGCTAGAAGAGCAATAGACATCGCTGAGACGAAAATCTCAGAGAATGATTACGTAGGAGCGAAGGAATTTGTCAACAAGGCTCAGTATTTGTGTCCGAATCTTGATGGCTTGAAACAAGTTTCGATGATGATCGATGTTTATATCTCTGCAGCAAGAAAGATCAACGGAGGAAGAGAAACCGACTGGTACAGAGTCCTTGGTGTAGATCCTTTGGCTGATGATGAAGAAGTAAAGAAACAGTACAAGAAGTTAGCGCTTTTGCTTCATCCGGACAAGAACAAGTGTAAAGGCGCTGAAGGTGCTTTCAAGCTGGTTTCAGAAGCTTGGTCTCTGATATCTGATAAGGTTAAGAGGGCTGATTATGATCAGAATAGGAAGTCGAAAGAAGTAAAGACGGCTTCTTGTAACAACAAGCCTGCGCCTGTGAATAATCCATCAACACAGAGAAGAGGCGGTACGTTTTGGACAATGTGCCATGGATGCAAGACGCAATGCGAATATCTGAGGGATTATTATCTTAACAGGGCCATACTTTGTCCAAACTGTGGTCAGACTTTCATTGCAACCGAGAAAACTCCATCGGCAAGTTTTGCGAGAGCATTCAAATTCTCATCATCTCCTCAACAACAACAACGGAATGATCAAAGTAAAGCAACAAACAAAAACACAAAGGCCAAAAGGGTAAAGCTCAGAACATCTGTTTGTTTTCCCACTAGTTGTTCAGTGTCAGCGAGGGACAGTTACAGTAGTGGAAAAGCCTCAAATCAAGCACAAGAAAGATCGAAAAGAGTTCTTCAAGAAACGCTAGAGATTGTTCGTAAGAAGCTGAGGGGACAGATATGAGATAAGGAGTAAGACTTTAATTATCAGATATTCAGATGTAGAAGTTGCAGAGTCCTGCTTTTTTCTTTTTTTTTAACCTTTGAGTGATTCTTTATGAATCTTTTTTCATCTCTAGGCTTTAATATTATTGTGGAACAAGAGCAAGTTCTTACATCTTCAATGTGTAATGTCCTGACTTCTCCTAAACATCTCTGTGTTGTTGAAATTTAAATCTTTTCAAGAATTGGAATCTTTTGTATATATACATCTGCTTTTTCACAATTGTTTGAGATGGTAATAGAGTAATTAATATTAGACTGAAACTTGGATGGAATAATTGTTTTTTTTTTGGTCACTGGCGGTTATGTAAAGTGACAAAGTCATCGGAAAAGACTTTCTGGAGTCACATACTCTTCTTGGGCTTTTAATTGATTATTGGCCCAATTTGCTTGTTCATTTAGCCCGATTTGTTTATCTAATCATATATATATATATGAATAGGGAAACCATCTCCAGCAACTTGACACATCAGCATTTTAGATTAATTTAGAAGTGACAAGTGGCTAACTAAAATTAAAACAATCCAATAAATAATTATCATTAAATAAATTACATTAGTTAGATACAAAACTGTATTTTGAGAATATGAAACATCTCTTTATTTATGATTTTAAATGATAAAATTGAATTGAATTTGAACTAAAAATAATTCAAAATAGAAAGAAACCAGAAAAAACTACTTCTTTTTATTGTGAAAAACAAAAAAAAAGATTTCTCAAAGCAAAATGTAGCGAAAACGAAAAAAAATTGAAAATGGTGGTGGAACTCTGATGATCAATGAACTAATTACATAACAAATATATATTTACTTGAAAATAGAATATAGTTGTAATTTGATGATAAATCGAACATAAAGTAAAATTAAGAAAAAGAAAAAAAATAATAGATGTGTGTAATAGTTCTATATGATGGTATTTTAAAAATTAAATAGAAAATAATAATTATTAAAACAAAATTATAATTATATTGATAAGTCTCTCCAAAAAATAGTATATAATATTATAAATTAATTGATAACATAGATTAAATATACAACTATATATATATAAGATGGAAAAAAACTTAATTATTATATTTACGAAGTAATGTTGTTCGTGAGAATAGATTTTTTACGGGGATGTGTGTGTTCATCCGAGTAGTACAGCTGAGCCTATTAGATTAGGCCTCGAGGGTCGAGCAGTATACACTCTCTGGATGAGAAATTTTTTGGATTCTGCAAATATTTGCAGCGGGTGAATCGTGCATTTGGAACACCAGAAATGGGTTTCCCTCTCAAAAGTTCTCTGATGCTCAATTTAGATTACGTCCCGCAGTGAACAGATATTCAGGAGGGCGGATGAATGGTGATGGCTTTATAGTTTGGATACCCCGTCCGAGGACCGTGATACTCTTCTGTCATTTGGTAAAGGAGAATGTGAAATGTATGAACCATTGACAGAGTGGGGGTGGAGCTATCTCTTAATGGGGAGATAGTAAAGAGATAGGGAAGAAGTGAATGCTTATCTCAGTTAGCGCTCCTTTGGGGGAACATTAGAGGTTCTTCAGCCTCTCGCCTTCGGGGAATGCTTGGGAGATCTTCGGGGGATCTTTGGCGTTTCTACTCCTATTTGACCTCTTCTTCTTTCCTTATACACCTTTCCCTCTGATATGTCCCATCTGAGAGAGACGCTCAGAGAGAGTACATATGCTACCACCGAACACTCATTGGGAAGTCCGCCATATACCGAGGAACATTTAGGTAGGGAGTCGTTAGATAAGCCTAGACACCAAGTTCATCATTCCGGCCAACTCTAACGTAACGTTTACCTATAGGGTACGGTAAAAATGAACCCAACAAATATATTATATTTTTAAAAATTTATAAGTATGAAATTCACATAGATACATTTTAGTTTTATAACAAAATACATTTTATTTTAAAAAAACCTGCACGTACGTGCGGGTATTAGTCTAGTTTATTCAATATACAAATGTTTCACTCTTCAACTAATCAACAAATTTATTATTAACTTTACATAAATTTTATGTAAAATAATTAATTATTTATCGTATTAAAAATAATAAAAGAGACGAAAAATCTTTTGTAACCTTCTGATTTTTTTCCAGAACGTGAACTAAAAAACAAAGTAAACTATATTGAATAAATTAATATCATTTTATGTTATGTATTATATACATATATGTATGTATACCCCGTTTCCTAACTTTTTAAAAAAAATAATTCGCTATTCCATTTCTACATACTCGTTTCTGATTGCATAGAACAATGATACAAAGTGATAAAAAATGTTTAACTTAAATATTTACATTATTCATATGTTTTAAATTCTCTATTTCAGTTTTAGAGAGAACAGTTTCCAAAAAGAATATTTGCTATCTAGATTGAGAAACATATTATTCTAGTAATGTGTCTGATTATATGGATTCGAAAACAACAAGATGTTCATCAAAAAAAAAAAAAATGAAAGGAAACAGTCAATTTAAAATAATGTTAATTACAATGAACAATTACTGGAATGTGATGTGTTTATATATTATTTGTAGTTGGTGGTGAGACAAAAAAAATGTTTAGGTTGAAGTTCTATTAAATGAACTAAAAAGGATAAGACTTGGTTGAGGTAACCAATGTTGGAAAGAAAAAGTTAGGTTTAATGCGTTCCGATGGTGGTGGTGTTGCAGATCTTGTGGGTGCTTCTGACAAACCAGCTGCTGGTGGAAAGATTAATATTCGTATATGACTTCTATAAATGGATCATAACCTTTTCTACCCAAACTACCAAAATTTGAAAAGACTCGACCCGACTGATCTGAAGACCCAAATGCCCAGGACCCATTTAGGACCTAGTTAAAAATTGGGTCGGTACGGTTCAGGTCTTCATTGGATTGGGTTGGGTATTGAAAAATTGTAAGAAATCGAATAAAACCCGCTATTTTTTGCTTTGAATCTGAATTCAACGTTCTAGACCCGAATAACCAGAAGGATCCGAAGTAAAAATTGAAAAATAAGATCTTTGAGTCAGCCAAGTGAAATTTTATTCAAAAGTCCATTAGAAAAATGAAAGTTTTTGGGTGCTCATGATTCCAAAAAAAGCTCAATCCAAATCTGATGTAAGACTTAGAATCGACCAAAATCTACACATGGGTGGCTGATCGATTCTACGAACAAGGGGTTATGCTTCTAACTTTTAAGGGCTCTTCCTCGCATAGACAATCAGTTGCATTACGAAAATGTAAGGGTTTGATTCCACGAACACTTAGAAAATTGCAGGAATAAGTGTTTAGAAGAGATACTCTTTAATAAACAACAAAAGAGGTTTTTCTTAATAATTTTTTTTGATTTTTTACAATGTTATTAGTGAGATTTTTATACCTCTTACAAGATATGATTTTAATAAATACATTTAAAACAAAATATTCAAACTTAAATTAAAAAAAAATAATTAGAATGGTCAAAGAATAGTTTTAAAGGATTTGTGATGTGAATGGAGATGGAGATGGAGATGTACCAAGTATTGGAGGTTGATTAATATCTTGTGGCTTAAAACGTGGCTTAGGAGGTGGGCGTTCTTCATGGGATGTTGGTTGACTAAGAAGAACAAATATGATAGAACTTTTCCGGAATAGAACCAACTGACCCAATTTGGGAGATTGGGCATAACTTGAGAACCCTGAGGACATATCTTTGGATCTTGGGCTTGCTGGTACCAGGAAAGACCCAGTAATAATCTCCAAGTGGTCTAGGGTCTAGAAAGCTGCCGGGTTGGGCTGTGCAGCTCGACATCTGGACTAGTCGCGTAGTTGACTCTAAAACAAGTCCACCTACTTGTAGGATCAATAACTTTTAAGCCTGAACCTTTATTACTATGAATCCAATTGTAGGATATTCTATGTTGGACCAAGATTTCATAACAAACTGGTTTGTAGTTTAGTTCCTCCCAGTCTGGTGCACGTATATCCGATTAGGCTACGCTCGAGATCACCGTTTTTGTAAGCTGAATAACATCTTCATTGTAATCTTGATTTGGATGATTCAACTTCGTCGTGAATCCTTGTTGAGTCAAGCTTCTGAAACAGGTTTATTTGTTTCTTAACTCCTTATGATTGGTTCGATATGCTCTATCAAATGCATATGTGTCCTGGTCAGACCTTTGGTAGCTAGAGTGACATGTTTGATGGAGTTCTGCTTCAGCTACTGGTTTAATGACCGCATCAAAATCGAACGCTAGAAAAATAAGATAATGAGAGTAGAACACACATCTAAGACGATGCACCAGAGTTTCACCACTTCAAGGACCAGAAAATCTTGTAAATTTCTACATTCACTTCAAGTGCAGTCGTTGAGTCAAACATTCTCAGCCTCTGATTTGAAAACTTGATTCATGTTCTAAAAGAAGGAGAATTAGAAAAGGAGAAGAAGGAAATAAAGAGACAGAGAAGAAGGAAAAAAGAATTAGAGACAAAAAGAAGGAAGAAAAAGAGAAGGAGAAGAAGAATTAGGATGAAAAGAATCAAAGATAGTGAATTGAGAATGAAAATTGACGAATGAGAATCAAAGAAGGTGAATTGAAGAAGGAGAATCGAAGAAAGAGACGCTGATTTAAGAAAATTAAGATTCTTTTCTAATTAATAAAATAAAAACATAAAAATATTAAATATTTTTTGGTTTGGTTTGAGTTATTCGGGTAGTCGATCGGATTTTAGATTTTACCCAACCAAACTAAGAACCAAACTAAAGTTGACCAAGAACCAATCGGGTTATTAAACGGAAATCAGACCGAACCTGTTTTTTCGGGTTCGGTCAAATCAGGTCTGTCAGATTATTGGACTGAAACCGGACCGAATTTGTTTCTCTAATTTTGTAGGTTCCATGAAAGAAACAACTTCGCTAACAAATTTATATGTACATGTCTTGTTTGATTGCACTGCATGTTTAGTGTTTACAATGATGTGATCGTTATTGAATTCTGATTGGTCAGCCTCGACAACACTTTGAATCCCTGAAGACACATAAAATAAAAAATATGATCATAATTCAGAAATTTAAAAGCTTTCTTAACGACAGAATCCACCACACCATTTGCATCTCTTGGATGGAACCCAAGTTTAAAATCTTCGAAGTTCAAAGCTAGCTTCTTTCCGTCGAGCCAAGTAGGTTAGAGTGTAGATTATTCCACAGGGTTGGAGAGGATATATCAGATCTAGACAGGTTCAAACTCGATTTTCGTATAGCAAAGGTTTATTACACAAAGAACATTCCATCTCAATGCCTATGCTTCAGTTCAGAAGCCAGTAGTCGACCTCGGAATGAATGTGGCTCCAACCCACTTCACTTATCCCATCCAAATCCCTGTAAAACTATTTAGAGAAATGTGCGAAGATGAATTAATTTTTAATATGGCCATAATCTTAGGTGTAAGCTTAATATACCTTTCACAAAAAAAGCTGGTCATATGATATGCATTCAAGCTTTTGGACATAACCATTAAATCCATATGGAAATCATCAGTTTTAGTGATGCATGCTATCTTTTACGCAACAAAGCACCAAGGATTTAGCGTATAAATAGCAAGGCATAGACTTTTTATAAGGTCTATTGTTATCAGATAGGAAGACCCATCGCTCTACTCATCATGAATTTAGCTCCAGATATAACTAAGACCAAGTTTGTTGTGAAGACTAACCTCTAGCAGTTGGAGGGTTCATCGACTGAAATTTTAAGAGAGAGCCAGAGTGATAATCAAGAATTAGATAGTTAGATTGGAAAGGGGAAAAAGTGACGTTTGGGAGTTGAGTTAATTTGAGGGGTTAAATATAAGATATGAAGAAATTGCTCAAGAAGATGATTCATTGTTACAAAACAAAGAGTTAGAAAGGTCTTAGGAGTAAGTAAAAATCGTCTCAGAAACCACAAGCTAAAGCGAGATATAGAAATGTTGTATTGAAAACGTGAGTTAAAGATTTATTTCAATAACATCAAATGATGTGGCTAAATTTTATTGGTTGATTATATCTCTGATTATTTTTGCTGATGTGGCAATCCTCAGAAGCTAGGAAAACTTTCTCTTTCAAATAAATGAATTATATTGTAGCTTTATAAAATGTTATCAATTAATTTTGTGTTTAATATTGTGATAAATTATAAAATAGTATATTTGCAAGTTATTTTTAGATATAGTCAAGTAAGGTAAATATTAGAGGAATGTAGTATGTATGTGAAAGTTGATAGAATTTTTTGTATAATAAATCAATGTATCTTTTGGCTTAGTTGAGCTTTCTTTTAAGAGTTAATGCATGTTTTTACAAATACGAAAAGTAAAGTTTGACCATTTTATAATATATGCAATTTTAATGTGTGTTTTTTATATTTTTTGTTTAAGTGAATAGCATCTACATGAACTATATTATATTAGAAACCTATTGTGTAAATTGGACATCTTACGTTATAATGTCATTTTATCAGTCAACACTATGAGTATTTTTTACCCTTTCAAAAACTTTTTGCAATATTTTGTTTTTCGCTAGGTGTTTTTAAAAAGAAAAACTCAATCCTTACTCCATTTTTGTTTCATACCGTACCTTAGGATTTTGTTTTTAATTTCATGTAGTATGCATTTCTATACTTATCAATTTCTAAAGATTCAGTGTGTACATAGATGTTTTATAATTAGTTCATATATTCAGCGAAGAAAAATAATGGCGATTAATAATAAACTTTTTCATTATATTAGTTCTTTATTAACTTATACAATATTAATTTGATAGTTTAGATAGTTCGATCATTTGCCAATATTGGTGAATTATATATATATATATATATATATATATGTTATATGTTATTTAAAAAAAATTCAGTTCTATGTTTTAACTTTTGCAGATGAGAATTAAGAAACGATGAGTATATCTCCACAATGTCTGATTATAACGAACAATATGGAACTCTATATCAGCTTTACTAACTTATGATCTATTATAAGATCAAAAATTACAATTTTTTAAATTATTTTTTTTAGAAGAAAGAAAACCGAATCATTCCTCAAGTTTTACTTTTGGTGAAAACGATGCTCTTGATCTCCAACAACACTATGACTGAGTCTCATTCTTCACATTATAAATATATATGAAAAACAGTTGTGAGATTGTATTTTATGTTGCTTACATCAATCTCAAGCATGAGACACATTAGACTTTTACAAAAACCAGGCAGTGTACTCTATTGTGTTTAGTGTAATTTTTGTACTCCCATTTGTGTCAGCTTAAACATAAGAATATGAACTTCAACTATAGCATCATTATTGAAACTAAAATTTTAAAGGATTTAAAAAGATTTGAATTTTAATAAAATTTTAGATGATATTATGTGGATTGGGGAAATTGATATGATTTGATATTAAAATTATATGAAATCTCACCTAGAACAATGAGATTTGGTTTCTTATATTTTTAACTAAGAAACTCTACCAAATCGTTTAGATCATAGACCTGAAACACAAAAAGTAAATTCTTTTTTAAATATAGAGGATTAGTACTTGTGAATAAAATAGAATGTAGGAACTCGATTCATTATTTAAAAAAGATAGATCGTTCATATCTTCTATTGTGTCTGAAACTTATGGTTTACATTGGTGCAAATCCAATCAATTCCATTTTTTAGAAAACCCCCAATGATAACAAATGTTTATCCATTAAGCGGGGGAAATTTCATTTTTTATTAAAAAGATTCCACTCTTGAAAGAAAAGAACGGACTAACAGGGTAAATGACTAAATAAATGAAAAAAATGAAATACCGTTACTGTATAAAGTGGATCTCATTGTGAAAGACCTATTACTGGAATATTAATGGGAGTAGAGCCAAAGATGTGAATTGTACAAGTTATCAATGGTATTGATTAATTAAAAGAAGGAGCTCCGGTGTATAGAGAGGACCTCACCGTTTTAGAAGTAACCATAGAAACGATGGAACCCACTATTTATCTATTTTTATTTACTACTTTTTGTAGTTATTTGCTTGAGTGATTTTTCTGACCCTTTGCTTGTTTTTGTTTATCAGGCCAGCTGTCCAGAGCATCGAAGGATCCCGATATCAAGCACCGGCTAGAGTTGTTCAGGCGAGGAGAAGTTGTCTGGAGCACGTTCACGCGAGAACGAGTTCGACGAGTTCTTTCATCGCCAGCCCCGGCTCCGATTGTCGCACCCGGTAAGTCTCCTTTTTTTTTTTTTGGGCGAGCTAGTGCTGCGACTTTTGCTCGTTGAGTTATAGTCAAGTGATGTGTTTGACTTGTTTTGCTGGCAGCTGGAGTTCTTCCTCTCCGTTCTATTCTATATTCTTTTAGTTCAGCAAGTTCAAGTTCAGCTATGTTTCGCAAGCCAACGTTTCGTTAAAGAGCCTGGAAAGCCGCGGCCGGCCCCAGCAGCTCCAGAGTTTGCTCCGGGAGCGTCAAGGAGGCCCTCGAGACCGCGCTCGCCTCAGCTGCTGCTTCCGCACCTCACCTCCGCGATGAGGAGGTTGAGCAAATGATGGACCCTCCGCCCGACCCCCCTCCCAAGTTTGTGGGGGCGATCTCCGTGAGCTCGGACAAGACCCATCAGCCCATTGATGACCAAGGGCCCGAGCACTCTTCCCAACCTGCCTCCAAGAGGCCGAGAGACGATGGGGGAAGTCGTGCTGCAGAGCCGTGCCCATCAGCGTCTAACGGGAGTGGTGGCTCGATGGGTAGTCGGCCTTTCCACTGGAAGTTCGAGCACACCAAGGATCATCCGATCACAGATGACTCCGAGGGCATGACGGCCATGTGGCATCACTTCAAGCCCGCTGGGTGCCAACTTCCGGCTCTCAAGAAAATGACTGAGAGAGAGCTCTACGTGGAGATGGCGACAACCTAGGGAAAGGTAAACGGTGTACCTTTGTATATATATTTTTTTTTGGTTAAGTGTTGTTTTTTTTAACACTTTGGTTCTCGATGCTCACAGGCTGCAAGGCTGGGAACTGGCTCTATGCTCGGCTTGAGAAAAGGCTACGGGACGTCCCCCACCCGGAGGAGATCGAGGAGATGGGGAAGGTAGTCGGCAAGCTAAAGTCCGACCTTGAGGCCGCGAATGTGCAGGTCGCTCGCCAGACTAAGCTCCTCAAACAGTTCCGAGGTCAGCAGGCCCACATCACCGAGCTCAAAAACGAGCTGGTCGATAAAGGTGAGAAGTTCAAGGTCACCACCAACCAGATCTTCGAAGCCCAGGCCGAGGCGGTGCAAGCTCTCCACGAGGCTACGGATGCAAGAGAGGAGAACCTCCGATTGATCCGCGAGCGTGAGGATGCCATCTGCCAAGCCAGCTGTGAGGCCCGGAAGGAGATATCTCGGAGGTTCATGGAGGTGATCGAGGGCTTCAAGCTAAAGTGGGAGAGGAAGAAGGCCGAGTGCGTGGCCGAATGTGACCTCCAGGAGTGCATCGCGAACAAAGAGTTGCTTGAGCAGGTCATCGCCGGGGCCACCACCATCGAGGAGGAGCTGGAGAGGGTGAAGAAGGATGAGGAGGACTTGGGAGCGGCTTCTAAGGCTGCCCAGGTCTCAGACTTCTCGATCAGCAAGCTGAATCTCCCTGTGATCTCTGAAGACTCGGTGGCTATAGATGTTAACCCTGCTTCCTGTGCGCCTGTCTGTATTAATCAATTCGGTATGAATGTGGAGGAAGGGGGTAGCAATGAGGCGAGGAGGGACGAAGACGACGAGAAGGCGGGTGGTTAGCTCGACTACTGACCACAGCTCCTTTCTCTTTCCCTTCCTTTTTTTTAACTTTATCTTTCGAACATGGTTGCCCGGCGGGGCTTTTACGCTGGTTCTTGTGCTCTGGAGGGGTTTAATCCTTTCATTTTCAAACTTATCCGTGCGCGAAAGGGCTTTTATTTAATGCAATCGGGCTTTATGCCATAGATTTTCTTTATCTTTTTTCTCTTGCATTTTCTTTTCAAGTAGGATATTTGCTAAGTCGTTTAATATCTTAGGGAAGCGGAGTAGGATTGTCAAGCTCGAGGCTTAGGGCGCTAGTCATGAATTCGATGCTCGAGCTGGTAGCTTCGAGTTCGTTGCTCGATTTATCGGACTTAGATAAAACGAATGGGTCGCGAAGGGCGATTCTTTTATTGAGAAAAATGGCTAAGTTTTTTAGCTTGACTTTTCTTTAGTTTTTAGAGTATGGATCGAACTGCTTCACGGTGAAGTTTCGGTGTTCGAGGTGGAGTTCGCTTTCTTTTGAACTAGGCATTTCTCAGTTTCAGCTTTGAGATGGGAAAGGGGGTTCGATTTTATTCTGAGTTTCCAATCATAGGGCTCAGTCGTCCCTGGCGAACTGCGAGCTGTGTTGGGCTCGTCGGCTCGAGGTCCGGAGCTCCGGCTATGGTTGGGGTCGAATTGTATATCTGGCCGCACCTGTGAAGTGGAGAAGGACTCCGAGCTTAGTTGTATTGCAAAATGAGAGGTGTGTACCTTGTGTTGTTTGGAAAGGCATCTAGGATAGGTGGCTCCCCCTCCCCCCCGAAGGAGTGAGGTACGTGTGTACGGTAGCTTGCTTATGTCGAGGTGTGGGAGAGTGGGACTACTTGGACTTCGAGGCCGGTGAGATAGGACTTTACCCCCCCCCCCCCCCCTCCTCTGAACGAGTGAGCGATGCGTGAGCTTGAGCTTGCTAGTTGCGAGGTATGGGTAGGCGGGCTATGTTTTGACCTCGAAGATGAGTTGTGGAGCTCGATTTTGTTTTGATGTTTTTCAGCTTATAGATGTATGGTGAGGGTGGTCCGAACTGTTTTGGTTCGTGATCTCGGTTTTGAAAAATATAAATTGTTGCTGAGATAAATGAATTGTTATTCCAAATTAAAATAAATAAAGGAGTTGATACAACGTAGGATCGTCGCGCGTAGCTCGCCTATTGATGCTGTCATGCTGTGGAATAAAAGTTTGATAAAAAGTGGTGGTTGACCTCGTGGGTCGAGCTGCCTACGTACCTTGTAAGGGGATCAAGCCATGAAGTAGTTCGATTGTTTAAAGTGCTTTAGCGATAATACCTCTTGAGGTTCATTACGTTCCAAGGTCTTATCTCGGGCACCCTTTTTCATACTTTTGTGAGCTTGTAGACGCCGTCACGAACTACCTTGGTGACGCGGTAGTGAATTTCCCAGTTGGTTCCTAGTTTCCCAGCACCGGGCTCTCTGGTGTAGTCTTGTACCTTGTGCAGGACCAAGTCTCCTACGTTGAATCTCTGGTGTTTAACCTTAGAGTTGTAATAGCGAGCTGCGGCCTGCTGTTAATTTTGGATCATGATCAGTACTTGATCTCGACGTTCGTCGATCAGATCGAGCTGGTCCCTTAAGAGCTGCTCGTTTAGTTCGGTGTTCGTCGGGCACAGAGTCCGACGAAGGCTAGGAACTGCAGTTTCGGTTGGGATCACAGCTTCCAGCCCATAAGATAGTGAGAACGGTGTTTCGCTGGTTGCTTTGTGAGGTTTGGTTCGACAAGCCCAAAGGATGGCCGAAATGTGTTCGGACCACCTCTATTTCTTGGCGTCGAGCCGTCTCTTGAGGTTACTTAAGATGGTTTTGTTTGTTGCTTCGGCTTGCCCGTTTCCTTGAGGATAACAGGGTGTAGAGTAGGAGATTTTTATCTTTTATTTTGCGCAGAAGTCTTTGAAATTTTTCGAGATGAACTGCGAACCGTTGTCTGTCACGATTTTATAAGGAATCCCGTGACGGCAAATCACATTTTTCCAGATGAAGCCGCGTACCTAGAGCTCGATTGTTTGCTGATAAGCTTTAGTTTCTATCCACTTAGTGAAATAATCAGTGAGCAACAGCATGTACCTGAATTGCTTTGTCCATTGGGTACCATGGGTACTACTATGTCCATTGACCATCTTATCAATGGATAGGGTGTGGAGGTCGATGACAGTCTTTCTGCTGGACAATGTATGATCGGGCATGCCTCTGACATTTGTCACAGATTTTGGATAGTCTTTGGCAGTCCGCTATCATGGTCGGCCAGAAATAGCCAAGTTTTTTTAATTCGAATGACGAACACTCGACCTCCAGCGTGACTTCCGCAGGGGCCTTGGTGAGTGTCGGACAGTACAATGTAGGCTTCCTCACCGTGTACGCATTTAAGGTAAAGTTCGGATATACCTCGCTTGTATAGCTTGTCATTGAATAACACGCTGTAGCAGGCACTTTTGACCTTGAGCTTTCGAGCTTCCCACTTGTCGGGGGGAGCTATTCTGTTTACGATGTACTCGAGGATGGGTACCCTCCAGTCCGCTCTGGCGACTAACTCATCCTTGAAGGTCGATTTGCCTGCGAGTGTAGTGTTGGTACTGTATGGATTGTTGATTCCTGAGTACTCTATGAAGAGGTCGGGTTCGACTCCGCATCCTCCGATGTAGAGTTAGCTGGCTCATCCTCGTCGGGATGGCTAGCTGTGTTAGAAGGTCCCGTATCTTGAGATTGTTGCGGTTGTGACCGGGTTGTTAGTCGCATGGTGATTGCGTTCACAGTCGGAGTTTTGAGTGCTAGGTCTATGCTAGGTTTCTCAATGCCTTCGACTGGGATTATGCCGGGTCCGAGGTGGAAGCTAGAGCTGCCAAAGCATCTGCTGCCGTGTTTTCTCCTTGGGGTATATGGTCGAGCTCGAAACGAGTGAACTGTTCTGCGAGGCTGCAAACTATAGTTAAGTAGGCTTCCATGCGTTCTTTTCTTGTTTCGTACTCGCCGCTGTAATGGCCAGTTATGAGTCTTGAGTCGCTGTGAGATTTGATCTCGCTCTCACCGACGCCGATCGTGTGCTGGAGCCCGGCTATTAGTGCTTTGTACTCGGACTCGTTGTTAGACGAGGTGAATCTGAGATGGAAAGATTGTTCCATCACTTCTCTGGTTGGGGAAGTGAGCTAGACCCCAACTCCGGAGCCTTGTTTAGAAGATGCTCTGTCGACGTAGAGAGTCTAAGTTTTGGAGGATGGGTTTTCGGAGCTGGCTTCTGGAGCCAGTTCGACCATAAAGTCTGCCAAGACTTGGGCCTTAGCACATATCCTGGTCTGATATTCGATGTCGTGCTTGCTGAGCTCGATGGCCCATTTCGCGAGGCGTCCCGACTGGCTGGGACTGTGGAGTATGGTTCGTAATGGTTGTGAGGTCATTACCATGATCGAGTGCGACTGGAAGTAAGGTTGGAGCTTGCGAGCTCACATTACTACAGCTAGTGCTAACTTTTCCATAGTTGGATACCTAGTCCTGGCATTGATAAGCGTTTTACTTACATAAAAGATTGGTTTTTGCTCGTTGATTTCCTCTCGAACCAGCATGCCGCTTATTGCAGCTGGAGATAAAGCTGTATAAAGGTATAAGGGTTCTCATTCGATTGGTTTAGATAGGATGGGGGCTCGGTGAGATAGGTTTTAAGTTGGGTTAATGCCTCCTCGCATTTCTCGTCCAACTGGAATTTTTTTGTTTCCTTTGAGAAGCTGGTAGAATGGGATGCATTTGTTGGTTGACCGCGAGATGAACCGGTTGAGGGCTGCAACTCGACCAGTCAAACGTTGTACTTCCCGAGTTGTTTTGGGAGATGGCATTTAGAGGAAAGCCGTGATCTGCTTCGGGTTTGCCTCGATTCCTCGTTCGGTTACTAGGTAACCGAGGAATTTGCCTGAGGCGACTCCGAATGTACATTTAGCTGGGTTGAGCTTCATCTCGTATTAGTTTAAGATTTTGAAGCATTCCCTGAGTTGTGCGACGTAGTCTGTGTCTCTCGCAGACTTGACCAGCATGTCGTCTATGTAGACTTCCATGGTTTTACCAAGCTGGTTAGTAAACATTTTGTTCACTATCCTTTGATAGGTCGCTCCTGCGTTTTTCAGGCCGAAGGACATTACTTTGTAGCAGTAGGTACCTCGATCGGTAATGAAGGCTGTTTTTTCTTGGTCCTTCGGACTCATCTTGATCTGATTGTATCCGGAGAAGGCGTTCATGAAGGACAAGAGTTGATGGACAGTTGTGGCCTCGACCAGGCAGTCAATGTGTGGAAGTGGGAAGCTGTCTTTTGGACATGCTTTGTTTAGGTCAGTGAAGTCGACGCAGACTCTCCACTGTCCATTTTTTTTTCTGACGACCACGAGGTTTGCTAACCAGTCGGGGTATTTCACCTCTCTGATCGATCCCACTTTGAGTAGTCTGTCTACCTCGTCGTTGACTGCTTTAGCTCGATCTGGACCGAGCTTGCATCATTTCTGTCTGACGGGTTTGATAGTTAGGTCGATGTTGATTTTGTATGCTGTGACCTCCGTATCGATGCCCGGCATGTCCGCGGTGGACCATGCGAAGGTGCTTAGGTTTTCTATTAGAAAATCTACTAGTTCGACGCGAATTATATTCGCGAGATCGACCCCGATTCCAACGCACCTTTTGGTGTTGGAGTCGTCTATGCATACTTGCTCGATTAGTTCTGTTCGAGGCTCGCATATGGAGGGGTCTTTATTGTGTTTGAGTTGTCGGACTGCGAGTTCCTCCTCTTTCAGTAATTGCTATACGGGAGCTTTCTCGGCTCGCAAGATGCTGCCCATGTAGCAATCCCTTGAGGCTCGTTGGGAGCCGCGTATCGATTTGGTTCCCCAAGGGGTTGGGAACTTGACGCATTGGTGGTACGTGGAAGCTACAGATTTCATTGCGTAGAGCCACGGTATGCCGAGAATGGCATTAAATGGAATTGGGCGATCTTTGACCATGAAGTCAATTTTTTGTATGACTCTGCTGGCCTTAGCTGGAAGCTGGATGGTTCCTAACGAGTAGGTGGTTTCTCCTGTGAAGCCGGTGAGTGGAGTTTGATCGTTCGACAGCATGGATGTTTGGTATCCCATGCGTCTAAAAGCGTTGAAGAACAGCACGTCTACCGAGCTCCTGGTATCAATCATGACCCTTGTGAGGTTGAAACTGCCTACAGCGATCTGGATGACAAGTGCGTCATCACGTGGTTTGTCTAGAGACAACGTTTCGCTTTCTAAAAAGCTGACTTTGTGGTCAGGTCCGTCCAGAGGTAGGTTTACGGTGGCGGACTCGTCCTTGGGCTGATATGCCTTAATCGAGTTGATTGAGTCTCGGCACATCTTCGAGCCTCCGCAGATGAAGTCGATTCGCTTCATTTTGGGTAGCTCCCCCTTTCCCCCGAACGAGTGAGCGATGCGTGAGCTGGAGCTCACTTGAGTTCGAGGTGTCGAGAGTTGGGTGATGCGAGGGTGATTACTGATTTCATTGATCCACCGCAAAGGTTTAACTCCCTGAAAATTAGGTCGATCCTTTTCCTCGCTGATGGAGGGGAGTCAGGGGTTTGGACTTCGATTTCGACTTCGCGATCTCGTTTTTGAGGTGTTTTGTCGTTGTCCGTTTCCCTGTTTCGTGTCGAGGTATTTTTGGGTTTTTCACTTTTTCACTCGGTCATCTCGGCTTTTTCCTTGGCGAGCTTTTTCGCCAGGATTCTAGCTCGAGTTCGACATTCCTCTGTGGAATGTCCGTTCTTTTTGTAATGCTCGCAATATTTGCTTTGGTCGAAGCTCGACTCCTTTTCGGGGGGCGAGCTTTCAATAGCATATGAATGCTGACCTTTGCCTTGCGGCTCCCTTTTGGGAGGTGTAACGTTTGCTTTCTTCGACCCAGAGGGTGCAAGGTGGAGCTGTGAGTTACGGTATTTTGCTTCGCAGGCCGCTGTTTCGTCCTTGAAATTTGCGTATATAGAAGCGCGATTTAGCGCGTCATCGAGTGTCCGTAGGTCGAAGCGTGAGCTCCGCCTTGAATCTCGACTGATACCAAAGGATGGTTCGGAGGGCGAGCAGGGTTACTACTTCGTTGGGGTTATCAATTTTTGCTTTGATCGCCTTGAATTTAGCGATGTATGATCGAAGTGGTTCGTTTGGAGCTTGGACTAGCTTCCAGAGATCGGCTTCGGTTTCTTGTATTTCGATGAATACCGAATATTGCTTGAGGAAGGCTACTGCGAGCTCGTTAAAATTTGAGATCGAATTTTCTTCCAGCGTCGCGAACCATTCTCTAGCTGGTCCGACTAAGTTTTCGGCAAAGAGCCTGCAGTATCCTGCTTCTTTCTCTTCTGGGGAGAAGTTAGCTCGGATAGCTGCGAGGTTGAAGAGTCGGATAAAAGCTTTTGCGTCGCTGTTTCCAGCGTATGCCGAGACTCGTACTTTGGTAGTGTCTTGGAGGTATATGCGCATGATCGAGTAGGTGAACGGAGTTCGTTGGGTCTCACGAATTACTCGATCAATGTCGGGAGCTGATCTCGTGGCTTGATGGAATATGGAGTTCATATGCCAGATAGCGTGGTCGGTTTCAAAGGATTCATAGTCGACTAGGTTTCTTGAGCCGACGTCGAGGTGGTTAGCTCGGGTCAGATCATTCGGAATGTGAGTTCCAAGCTGTTGGTGAACGAACCCTACAGGTTGTTCACGAATCCCGTTAGGAAGTCTTGAGCTCGAGGTCATGTTCGGTTGTTGGCCGAACTGGGGTGGTTTCTGCGAGCTCGAGGCAAATGCCGAGGATCCAAGCCATCTCTGTCAAGGTGGCTCGGTTCCAGGTGGTCTTAAAGGTGGAGACGGATATCTCGTGTTGGGACAGGGTCCCATTTCAGGTATTCTTGGTGTTGGCACAGGTGGAGACAGATGTCTTGTCGTGGGACAAGGTCCCATCTCCAGTATTTCTGGACCCAGAATATCCATGGTGACTGGTGTCTGGTTCGCCGCGTGGTCGAAGTTTGGTGGACCTGGAGCACGCATAGGTGTCACGTTAGGTCCGGGTAGATTACTCGGAGCAAGGATCGATAAAAAATCGAGCTAAGTCCGCAGAGGTGGACTCGCAGCGGATCGAGCTACGGTTTGTCGCCTTTCCTGTCTTTCTAATCTGATCTCCTGAGCTCGTTGTCGATCGATCAGATGTGAGAGAATTTGAAGTATTTCCGCTGACTCCGACGTGCTCGTAGAAGCTACAGGTATTGGCGGGGATACGGGAGCTGCTCGGCTCTGTGATGCTGAAGATGTAGGTGGATTCTCAGATCGCACCTATGTTCGAGAGGGAAGCCTCTCGGCTGTTTATGATTGGTTACTCGTCGTATCTGGTGGGGTGACGAGGTTGATCACGATCGGTTCCACGTGGCTGGGAACGTTGGAGTTTGTGCCGGTGGTATCGATGAGGGTTGTCACCCTGGGTTCGTTTCCGCTGGCTGTCTGGCTGACGTTGCCGGTCGGGGTAACTTGATCTGGAGAGATCGTAATCGGTAAAACGTTTCCCGAGGCTTGTGGAGTTGAATCCATTTCGGTTTCAGCTAGCTTAGGGTCTGCTCTTGAGTAAGACAAATATATAGATATTTCCCACAGTCGGTGCCAAAATGTAGATACAGAAAGCCACATTCAGAAATTTATGTGTTTTGTAAGAGAAGAAACTTTAGGAGAATTAAGGGCTACGTTCCCTCGAACAGATTGACTGTATAAGCAAGCACTAACTGAAATACGAACTCAAGGAGCTCTGAGAGCAGTTACAGAGTTTCTAGGTGTAAAAAGTGTGTAAAGAGATCAAGCCGAAGGTCCTCAAACTAAGCCGTTCTCCTCCTTTATATAGCTCGCCTCATCGAGCTTCGAACTCCAGCGCGTATCTTGGCCTCGTGCAGGAGCTTCAGCCGGAAATCTCGCCACGTACAGCAACCTCCTCTGCGATCTTCGGACTCGTTTGAACTGGCGAGAATATGCTCTGACTTGGCTTAGATCCTTCCTTGTTTCTCGGGATTTGGTCGAGCTGGAGCTTGACCTCGCCGAACGGAGCGTCTTGCTGCTCAGGATTGGATTGTTGAGAGGTGAATGGGCCTGGGCCGTAAGGTTGAAGCCCAATCATTTTGGCTTAGTTTGGACCTGCCACTTGGGCTTGAGTGGGCCGGATTTGGGGTGTCAAATTCAGCTCCAATAGAATGGATGCCTACCTAAAGCAGGTCCAATATATAACAAGATAATTCGACTCTTTCGAACTAACAAAAAACCCGCGAACTGAAAACAGTGCCGCCGATTGTGGATACAGAAATTCACACTCAGAAATTTATGTGTTTTTGTAAGGAAAGAACTTTAGAGGATTGAGGGCTAGATTCTCTCGAACAGATTGACAATATAAGCTAGCACTAACTGAAATAAGGACTTGGTATTAATCGGTTGAATGAAACGATTACAAAGATTTGGGTAGAAAATGGTGAAAAGATCAAGCCGAAAGAAAGACCCCTAAACTAAGCCGTTCCCTTCCTTTATATAGCTCGCCTCGTCGAGCTTTGAAATCCGCGTATCTCGGCCACGTGCAGCAGCTTGAGCCAAAAATCTCGAAACATGCAGTAACCTCCTCTGCGATCTTCGGACTCATTTGAACTGGCGAGAATATTCTCTGACTTGGCTTGGATCCTTCCTTGTTCTCGGAATTCGGTCAAGCTGGAGCTCGACCTCGTCGAATGGAACGTTCTGTTGTTCAGGATTGGATCGTCGAGAGTGAATGGACCTGGGACGTAGGATCAAAGCCCAGTCAATTTGGCTTAGTTTGGATCTGCCTGTTGGGCTTGAGTGGGCCGGAGTTAGGGTGCTAAATCCAGCTCTAACAATTGCCCCCCAGCCTATTAATGAGAGCGAGCTCGAGCTTTAATAGGCGGCAAGATGTGACTTTTGAAAGATATTGTGTTTGATTATACTGACGTCATGGAGTCAGATAATTATTCAAGATCGACGGTTCAGATCCTGGAAAGGTGAACAGTTCGTCGATCATGTGGTCGAGAATAGACCTCGAAACTGTAACTTGGCATGGTGAGATAAATCTGTAATTATCTCGTCCAGGTGGACGGTCGGGATTCGGAGTAAATATTGTCATTTACTTTTCTGTTTCGGGGGCCGAGCTTCCCGGGGCAAGGTGCATCCCTCGAGAAGATTCGCACTAAAGTTTGGTGACATGGAAGGTCCAGATGGAGAGAGAGAGAAAGTCGATCTGACGACCTCAATCGATCGAGCTCTGCAGCCCGTCAAATCGTCGAGGTCGAATATTCGACGGTTGAGATCGGGAGATCGAATGGTCAAGATTGGCGCGTGGCAAGATTCTCCGCGATCTACAAGGTTGATAATAATTACCTCAATATAAAGTCTACCCTCTCTACTCCTTCTTTAACCGCTTCCGTCTGTCGATTAAAGGTAACTCCTTCTTCTCTCTTTCTCTTTTAGTTTTCTGCAACTTTCGATCGTCGCTTTTACTCGAGAGAAAAAAAGTTTTCTGAATATCGTTTGCTAGGTTTTCGCGTTTGTTTCTTCGTCAAAAACCTCGATCTCCGTCTCTTTTCTTTCGATCCGGGTCCCTCCAAGATCGACCAGAAGGCCCTCAATGACTTCCGTCGAGAATGCGACATCCCTGATGGGGTGGAGCTGGCGGTCCTGACGCCAGCAGAGGATCCAGGAAACATGGAGCCAGATTTTTGTTGCGCGTACGCGACGTATTTCCGATACTGCGGGCTGTTCTTCCTGATTCACCGGTTCATCCTTGAGGTGCTGGTGGACCTGCAGCTGGCTTTCCCGCAGATGAGCCTGAATCTGGTTTGGGCCATCATCGAATGTGCCGTTCAGGCCCGGAAGGAGAACGTTATCTTCCGATACTCAGATATGAGGGTGTTTTTCTCGGTTAAGTACAACGCTCGGCGTCCCGGGACTTTTACGCGTCCCCGAGGTTGAACTGGCAGTTCATCGAGGAGTATCCGGAGAAGGACTCCGGCTGGGAGAAGACTGGGTTCAAATTCTGGGTCAACGAGGCGTCCATCGGAGCCTTGATTTTGCCCGACTGCCAACCGAATTTGCGGGCAGCGGTTGTTTAGCTAGGCTGGATGATTGCTAGTTGTTCAGACTTTGTTTTGCTCGACTGGTTTTCTGACCTTTGTTGGTTATTTTATTTATCGGGTCAGCTATCCAGAGCGCCGAGATACCCCGACATCAAGTACCGGCTAGAGCTGTTTAGGCGAGGGAAAGTTATCTGGAGCACGTTCACACGAGAACGAGTTCGACGAGCCCTTTCATCACTTGCCCCGGATCTGGTTGTTGCACCCGGTAAGTCTCTTTTTTTTTGGCGAGTTAGTGTCGCGACTTTTGCTCGTTGGATTTCAGTCAAGTGACGTGCTATGACTTGTTTTGCTGGTAGCTGGAGTTCTTCCTCTCTGTTCTATTCTGCCTTCTTCTAATTCAGCAAGTTCAAGTTCAGCCATGTCTCGCAAGCCAACGTTTCGTCAAAGAGCCGGGAAAGCCTCGGCCGGTCCCAGCAGCTCCAGGGTTCGTTCCGGGAGCATCAAAGAGGCCCTTGAGGCCGCTCTGGCCTCAGTTACTGCTTCCGCACCTCACCTCCGTGACGAGGAGGTTGAGCAGATGATGAACCCTCAGCCCGACCCCCCTCCCAGATTAGTGGGGGCAATCTCCGTAAGCTCAAGCAAGACCCAACAGACCGCTGATGATCAGGAGCCCGAGCACTCTTCCCAGCCTACCTCCAAGAGGCCGAGAGATGACGGGGGAAGTCGCGCTGCAGAGCCGCGCCCATCGGCGTCCAACGGGAGTTGTGGCTCGACGGATAGTCTGCCTTTCCACTAGAAATTCGAGCACACCAAGGATTATCTGATCACGGTTGATTATGAGGGCATGGCGGTCATGTGGCATCACTTCAAGCCTGTTGGGTGCCAACTTCCAGCTCTCAAGAAATTGACCGAGAGAGAGCTCTATGGGGAGATGGCGATGGCCCAGGGAAAGGTAAACGATGTACCTTTTACTTTACATTTTTTTGGTTAAGTGTTATTTGTCTTAACGCTTTGGTCCTCAATGCTCGCAGGCTGTGGAGGCTGGGAACCGGCTCTATGCTCAACTTGAACAAAGGCTGCGGGACGTCCCCCATCGGGAGGAGATCGAGGAAATGGGGAAGGTAGTCGGCAAGCTGAAGTCAGAGCTTGAGGCCGCGAATATGCAGGTCACTTGCCAGATTAAACTCCTCAAACAGTTCCGAAGTCAGCAGGCTCACATCACTGAGCTTGAGAACGAGCTGGTCGACAAGGGCGAGAAGTTCAAGGTTGCCATTAACCAGATCTTCGAAGCCCATGCTTAAGCGGTGCAAGTTCTTCACGAGGCGTCGGATGCGAGGGAGGAAAACCTCCGCCTGATCCGTGAACGCGAGGGTGATGTCTGCAAAGCCAGCCGTGAGGCCCGGGGGTGTGGCCAAAGAAGGCCGAGGGTGTGGCCGAGTGCAACCTCCAGGAGTGCATTGCCAACAAGGAGATGCTGGAGCAGCTCGCTGCGAAGGCCACTACTATCGAGGAGGAGCTGGAGAGGGTGACGCAAGATGAAAAAGCCTTGGGAGCGGCATTCAAAGCTTTCCAGGTTTTGGACTTCTTGATTGGTAAGCTGAAACTCCAAGTGATTTCTGAGGATTCGGTAGCTATGGAGGTCGGCCCAGCTTCAGGCGCACCCGTTGGTCTCAATCAGTTTGGTTCAAACGCAAAGGAAGGTGGAGGTAACGACGCAGAGAAGGGAGGCAAGGACGAGAAGGCAGGTGGTCAGCTCGATGGCTAACCGCGGGTTTCTTTCTCTTTCCCTTCTTCTTGTTAAATTTTATTTTTGAACTTGGTTGCCCGGCGGGGTTTTTACGCTTGTTTTGGTGCCTGGGAGGGCTTTTATCCTTAAATCTCGAACTCATCTGTGCCTGAAAGAGCTTTAGTTTTAATGCAATCAGGCTTCGTGCCTTAGACTTTGTTTATTTTTTGTCTCTTTCATTTTTTGTTCGAGTATGATATTTGCTAAGTCGTTTAGTAACTTAGGAAAGCGGACTAGGATTATCGAGCTTGAGGCTCAGATCGCTAGTCGTAGTTTCGATGCTCGAGTTGTCAACTGCGAGTTCATTGCTCGGTTTATCAGACATAGATAAATCGATTAGGTCGCAGAGTGTGATCCATTTATTTTGAGAAAAGTGGCTAAGTTTTTTAGCTCGACCTTTCTTTGTGTATTAGGAGGTAAGTCTAACTGCTTCGCGGTGAAGTTTCAGTGTTCGAGATGGAGTTTGCTTTCTTTTGAACTAAGCATTTCTCAGTTTCGGTTTTGAGATGGAGAAGGGGGTTCGATTTTATTCTGAGTTTCCAAACATAGGGCTCGGTCGTCCCTGACGAACTGCAAGCTGCTTTGGGCTCGCCGATTCGAGGTCCGGAGCTCTGGCTATAGTTGGAGTCGAATTGTAAATCTGGCCGCACCTGTGAAGTGGAGTAGGACTCTGAGCTTAGTTGTATTACGAAATGAGAGATGTGTACCTTGTGTTGTTTGGAAAGGCATCTAGGATAGGTGGCTCCCCCTCCCCCCCGAAGGAGTGAGGTATGTGTGTACTATAGCTCGCTTATATCGAGGTGTGGGAGGTTAGGAGTGCTTGGGCTTCGAGGTTGGTTAAATAGGACTTTACCCCCCCCCTTCGAACGAGTGAGCGATGCATGAGCTAGAGCTTGCTTGTTACGAGGTGTGGGTGGGCGGGCTACATTTTGACCTCGAAGACGAGCAGTGGAGCTCGAGTTTGTTTTAATGTATTTCAGTTTATAGATGTATGACAAGGGTGGTCTGAACCGTTTTGGTTTGTGATCTCGGTTTTGACAAATATAATTGTTGCTGAGTAAATGAATTATTATTCCAAGTAAAAATAAGAAAAGGAGATGATACAACGTAGGGTCGTCGTGCGTAGCTCGCCTATTGATGTTGTCATGCTGTAGAATAAAAGTTTGATAAAAAATGGTGGCTGAACTCGTGGGTCGAGCTGCCTACGTACCCCGTAAGGGGATCAAGCGATGACATAGTTTGATTGTTTAAAGTGCTTTTAGTGATAATACCTCTTGAGGTTCATTATGTTCCAAGGTCTTATCTCGGGTACCCTGTTTTGTACTTTTGTGAGCTTGTAGACGCCATCGCGAACTATTTCGGTGATGCGATAGGGACCTTCCCAGTTGGTTCCTAGTTTCCCAGCACCGGGCTCTTTGGTGTAATCTTGTATCTTGCGCAGGACCAAGTCTCCTATGTTAAATCTCCGGTGTTTAACCTTGGAGTTGTAGTAGCGAGCTGCGGCCTGCTGGTAATTTTGGATCCTGATCAATGCTTGATCTTGACGTTCGTCGATCAGATCGAGCTGGTCCCTTAAGAGCTGCTCATTGATTTTGGTGTTCGTCGGGCACAGAGTCCGACGAAGGCTAGGAACTGCAGTTTTTGTTGGGATCACAGCTACCAGCCCATAAGATAATGAGAACGATGTTTTCTGGTTGCTTTTTGAGGTGTCGTTCGACAAGCCCAGAGGATGGCCGAAATGTGGTCAGACCACCTCTCTTTCTTGGCGTCGAGCCGTCTCTTGAGATTGCTCAAGATGGTTTTGTTTGTTGCTTCAGCTTGCCCGTTTCCTTGAGGATAACGAAGTGTGGACTAGGAGATTTTTATCTTCCACTTCGCGCAGAAGTCTTTGATGTTTCACGATATAAACTGCGAACCGTTGTCCGTCAAGATTTCATAAGAAACTCCGTGACGGCAAATCACATTTTTCCAGATGAAGTCGTGCACCTGGAGCTCGTTTTTTTGCTGGTAAGCTTTAGTTTCTATCCACTTGGTGAAATAATCGGTGAGCACCAGCAGGTACCTGAATTGCTTAGGTCCCGAAGAGACCATAGGTCCTAGTATGTCCATTGACCACCTCATGAATGGATATGGTGCGGAGATTGACGATAGTCTTTCTGCTGGACAATGAATGATCGGGGCGTGCCTCTGACATTTATCGCAGCTCTTAGATAGTCTTTGACAGTCCGCTATCATGGTTGGCCAGAAATAGCCGAGTTTTTTAATTCGAATGACAAGCACTCGACCTCCAGCGTGACTTCCGCAGGGGCTTTGGTGAGTGTCGGACATTACAGTGTAGGCTTCCTCACCTTGTACGCATTTAAGGTATAGTTTGGATAGACCTCGCTTTTATAGCTTGTCGTTGAATAACACGCTGTAGCGAGCACTTTTGACTTTGAGCTTTCAAGCTTCCCACTTGTCAGGGGAGCTGTTCCGTTTATGATGTACTCAAGGATGGGTATCCTCCAGTCTGCTTTGGCGATGAACTCATCCTTGAAGGTCAACTCGTCTACGAGTGCAGTTGGTACTGTGTGGATTGTTGATTCATGTGAGGAGGTCGGGCTCGACTCCGCATCCTCTGGTGTAGAGTTAGCTGGCTCATTCTCTTCGGGATGGCTTGCTGCTTTAGAAGGTCTTGGATCTTGGGACTGTTGCGTTTGTGACCGGGTTGTCGGTCGCGTGGTAATTGCGCTCACAGTCGGAGTTTTGAGTGCTAGATCTATGCTAGGTTTCTCAATGCCTTCGACTTGAATTATTCACTTTACCGCTGGGTCCGAGGTGGAAGCTAGAGCTGCCAAAGCGTCTTCTGCTGTGTTTTCTCCTCTGGGTATGTGGACGAGCTCGAAACGAGTGAAATGTTCTGCGAGGCTGCGAACTATGGTTAAGTAGGCTTCCATGCGTTCCTCTCTCGGCTCGTACTCGCTGCTGTAATGGCCGGTTACGAGTCTCGAGTCACTGTGAGCTTTGATCTCGCTCGCTCTGACGCTAATTACGAGCTGGAGCCCGGCTATTAGTGCTTCGTACTCGGACTCGTTAATAGACGAGGTGAATCCGAGACGAAAGGATTGTTCCATCACTTCTCTGGTTGGAGAAGTGAGCTGGACCCCGACTCTGGAGCCTTGTTTGGATGATGCTCCGTCGACATAAAGAGTCCAGGTTTTGGAGGATGGGTTTTCAAAGCTGGCTTCTGGATCCAGCACGACAATAAAGTCTGCCAGGACCTGGACTTTAGCGCATGTCCTGGTTCGATATTCGATATCGTACTCGCTGAGCTCCATGGCCCATTTCGCGAGGCGTCCCGACTGGCTGGGACTGTGGAGTATAGTTCGCAAGGGTTGCGAGGTCATTACCACGAGTGTAAATGAAAGTAAGGTCTGATCTTGCGAGCTGACATTACTACAGCTAGTGCTAGTTTTTCCATAGCTGGATACTTAGTCTCGGCATCGATAAGTGTTTTACTTACATAAAAGATTGTTTTTCGCTCGTAGAGCTCCTCTCGAACCAGTACACCGCTTATTGCAGCTGGAGAGACCATTGTATAAAGGTATAAAGGTTCTCCTCAATTGGTTTAGCTAGGATGGGGGGCTCGGTGAGATAGGTTTTGAGTTTGGTTAGTGCCTCCTTGCATTTTTCGTCCCACTGGAAATTTTTGTTTCCTTTAAGAAGCTGGTAGAATGGAAGACACTTGTCGGTTGACCGCGAGATGAACCGATTGAGGGCTCTAACCCGACCGGTCAAGTGTTGTACTTCTCGAGTTGTTTTGGGAGATGGCATTTCGAGGAAAGCCGTGATCTGCTTCGGGTTCGACTTGATTCCTCGTTCGGTTACTAGGTAACCGAGGAATTCACCTGAGGCGACTCCGAAGATACATTTAGCTGGGTTGAGCTTCATCTCGTATTGGTTTAAGATTTTGAAGCATTCCCTAAGTTGTGCGACGTGGTATGTGTCTCTCGAAGACTTGACCAGCATGTCGTCTGTGTAGACTTCCATGGTTTTACCGAGCTGATTTGCAAACATTTTGTTCACTAGCCTTTGATAGGTTGCTCCTGCGTTTTTCAGGCCGAAAGTCATTATTTTGTAGCAGTAGGTACCTCGATCGGTAATGAAGGCTGTTTTTTCTTGGTCTTCCGGACTCATCTTGATCTGATTGTATCCGAAGAAGGCATCCATGAAGGACAAGAGTTGATGGCCAGCTGTGGCCTCGAGCAGGCCGTCGATGTGTGGAAGTGGGAAGCTGTCTTTTGGACATGCTTTGTTTAGGTCGATGAAGTGGACACAGACTCTCCACTTTCTGTTTTTCTTTTTGACGACCACGGGGTTTGCTAACCAGTCAGGGTATTTAACCTCTCTGATCAATCCCACTTTTAGTAGCCGGTCTACCTCGTCGTTGACTGCTTTAGCTCGATCTAGACCGAGCTTGCGGCGTTTCTGTCTAATGGGTTTGATGGTTGGGTCGATGTTGAGTTCGTGTGCGGCGACCTTTGTATCGATGCCCGGCATGTCCGCAGTGGACCATGCGAAATTGCTTATGTTTTCATTTAGAAAATCTATTATCTCGTTGCGAATTATTTTCGCAATGTCGACCCCGATTGCAATGCACCTTTCGGGGTTGGCCTCGTCGATATATACTTGCTCGATCAATTCTGTTCGAGGTTCACATACGGAGAGGTCTTTATTGTGTTTGAGTTGTCGGAGTGCGAGCTCCTCCTCTTTCTGTAATTGCTATACGGGTAGCTTACAAGAAGCTGCACATATAGCAATCCCTTGAGGCTCGTTGGGAGCCGCGTATCGCCTTGGTTCCCCAAGGGGTTGGAAACTTGACACATTGGTGGTATGTGGAGGCTACAGCCTTCATCGTGTAGAGTCACGGTCTGCCGAGTATGGCATTAAACGGACCTGAGCGATCTACGGCCATGAAGTCTAATTGTTTTTATGATCCCGCCGGCTTTAACTGGAAACTGGATGGTTCCTAACGAGTAGGTGGTTTCTCCTGCGAAGCCCGTGAGTGGAGTTCGATCATTTGACAGCATGGACGTTTGGTATCCCATGCGTCTAAAAGCATCGAAGAACAGCATGTTTACCGAGCTACCAGTATCGATCATGACCCTTGTGAGTGAAACCGCCTACAGCAATCTGGATGACAAGTGCGTCATCATGTGGTTTGTTTAGAGATAGTGTTTCGCTTTGTAGAAAGTTTATTTGATGGTCGGGTCCGTCCAGGGGTAGGTTTACGGTGGCGGACTCAACCTTGCGTTGATACACCTTGATCGAGTTGATTGAGTCTCGGCACATCTTCGAGCCTCCGCAGAAGAAGTCGATTCGCTTCATTGTGGATAGCTCCCCCTCTCCCCCGAACGAGTGAGCGATGCATGAGCTGGAGCTCACTTTAGTTCGAGGTGTCGAGAATTGGGTGATGCTCGGTTTTGACGAGCTTCCGAATAGTTTTAACATGTGTCACCCCACGACCTTATAGAGCCTGGTTGAGCAAGAGCTCGATGGTTTCTTAGGTGCAGGGGAGGTGATTACTGATTTCATTGATCCACCGCAAAGGTTTAGCTCTCTGAAAATCAGGTCTATCCTTTTTCTCGCTGATGGAGGAGAGTCAGGGGTTTGGACTTCGACTTCGACTTCGTGATCTCATTTTTGAGGTGCTCTGTCGGGGTCCACTTCCCTGTTTCGAGTCGAAGTCTTTTTGGGCTTTTCGCTTTTTCCCTCGGCCATCTCGGCTTTTTTGCCAGGATTCTAGGTCGAGTTTGACATTCCTCGTTGGAATATCCGTTCTTTTTGTGGTGTTCGCAATATTTGTTTTGGTCGAAGCTCAACTCCTTTTCGGGGGACGAGCTTTCTATAGCTTATAAATGCTGACCTTTGCCTTGCGACTCCCTTTTGGGAGGTGGGACATTAGCTTTCTTCGACCCGGAGGGTGCGAGGTGAAGCTGTGATTTGCGGTATTTTGCTACGCAGGCGGCTGTTTCGTCCTCGAAGTTAGCGTATATGGAAGCGCGATGGAGCGCGTCATCGAGTGAGTCCGTAGGTCGAAGCGTGAGCTCTGCCTTGAACCTTGACTGATACCAAAGGTTGGTTCGGAGGGCGAGCAGGGCTACTGCTTCATTAGGGTTAGCAATTTTTGCTTTGATCGCCTTGAATTTAGCAATGTATGATCGAAGTGGTTCATCTGGAGCTTGGATTAGCTTCCAGAGACCGGCTTCGGTTATTCATTTTCTGATGAAGATCGAATGTTGTTTGAGAAAGGCTACTGCGAGGTCGTTAAAATTCGAGATCGAATTTTCTTCCAGCGTCGCGAACCATTCCAGGACTGGCCCAACTAAGTTTTCGGCAAAGAGCCTGCAGTATCCTGCTTCTTTTTCTTCTGGGGAGAAGTTAGCTTGGATAGCTGCGAGGTTGAAGAGTCGGATGTGCGCTTTCGGGTTGCTGTTTCCAGCGTACTCTGGGATTCGTTCTTTAGTAGTGTCTCGGAGGTACGTGTTCATGATCGAGTAAGTGAATGGAGTCCGTTGGGTCTCGCGAATTACTCGGTCGATATCAGGAGCCGAGGTCGTAGCTTGGTGGAACATAGAGTTCATCTGTCGAATGGCATAGTCGGTCAAGTTCTGGAACCTTTCAAAAGATTTGCAGTCGACTAGGTTTCTTGAGCCGACGCCAAGGTGGTTAGCCCGGGTCGAATCATTCGGAATATGAGTTCCGATCTGTTGGTGAACGAACCCTACAGGTTTTTTGCGGATCCCGCTAGGAAGTCTCGAGCTCGAGGTCGTGTTCGGTTGTTGCCCGAACTGGGGTGGTGTCTGCGAGTTTGAGGTGAAGGCCGAGGACCCAAGTCATCTCTGTCGAGGTGGCTCGGTTCCAGGCGGTCTTAAAGGTAGAGATGGATATCTCGTGTTGGGACGGGGTCCCATTTTGGGTATTCCTGGTGTTGGCACAGGTGGAGATGGATATCTCGTCGCAGGACGAGGTCCCATCTCTGGTATTTCTGGAGCCAGAATATCCGTGGTGATTGGTGTCTGGTTTGCCACGAAGGCGAAGTTTGGTGGACTTGGAGCACGCAGAGGTGTCATGTATTGTCTGGGTGGATTACTTTGAATAAGGATCGAGGAAAAGTCGAGCTGAATCTGTGGAGGTGGACTCGCAGCAGATCGAGCTGCGGCTTGATGCCTTTCCTATCTTTCTAACCTGATCTCCTGATCTCGTTGTCGATCGATCAGGTGTGTGAGCATTTGGAGTATCTCCGCCGACTCCGATGTGCTGCTTGAAGCTACGGTATCGGCGGGGAAACAGGAGCTGCTCAGCTCTGAGACGCTGACGCTGCAGGTGGATTCTCAGATCGCACCCAGGTTCGAGAGGGAGGCCTCACGGATGTTTGTGACTGATTACTCGTCATTCCCGGTGGGGTGACAAGGCTGATCACGATCGGTTCCACACGGCTGGGACGTTGGAGTTTGTGCCGGTGGTGTCGACGAGAGTCGTAACCCTGGGTTTGTTTCCGCCGACTCTCTGGCTGACGTTGCCGGTCAGAGTAACTTGATTCTGAGAGATCGGAATCAGTGAGACGTTTCCCGAGGTTTGTTGAGTTGAATCCATTTCGGTTTCAGCTGGCTTAGTATCTGCTCTTGAGTAAGAGAAATCTATAGATCTTTCCCACAGACGGCGCCAAAATGTGGATACAGAAATCCACACTCAGAAATTTATGTGTTTTTGTAAGAAAAGAACTTTAGAGGATTAATGACTAGATTCTCTCGAACAGATTGACAGTATAAGCTAACACTAACTGAAATAAGGACTTGATATTAATCGGTTGAATGAAACGGTAACTAAGCCAGCTGTAACTACTCTGTAAAAACTTGGTTAGAAAATGGTGAAAAGATCAAGCCGAATGGAAGTCCCCTAAACTAAGTTGTTCCCTTCCTTTATATAGCTCGCCTCGTCGAGCTTCGAACTCCAGCGCATATCTCGGCCACGTGCAGCAGCTTGAGCCAGAAATCTCGCCACGTGCATCAACCTCCTCCGTGATCTTCGGACTCGTTTGAACTGGCGAGAATATTCTCTAACTTGGCTTGGATCCTTCTTTGTTTCTCGGAATTCGGTCAAGCTAGAGCTCGACCTCGTCGAATGGAACGTGCTGTTGTTCAGGATTGGATCGTCGAGAGTGAATGACCTGGGCCGTAGGATCAAAGTCCAGTCAATTTGGCTTAGTTTGGATCTGCCTGTTGGGCTTGAGTGAGTTGAATTTAAGGTGCTAAATCCAGCTCCAACACCGATGTGCTGGCAGCATTGGTATCGATGACAGATTTTTCACTTCGCCGAACAATTCCAGTAGAAATCATCGAGCAACCCAGCATTCAGCTATCCAAAGGATCTTGCAACGTGGTGCTGCACCAAGAGGATGAAGTGGATGACCCAATGGAAGTAGATGCCGAACAACAAAAACAACCTTGGCAGGATGAGATTAAGTCCTACCTATCCGAAGGAATAGTCCCGCAGGATAGATGGACAGCTAGACGTCTCCGGAAGAAAGCAGCACAATACTTCATTCAAGACGGTAACCTGTTCCAATGGACGGAAAACAAAGTAATACTACAATGCTGCGACGAAGCACAAGCAAATAAAGTAATGGTAGAAACTCATGAAGGAGCAGGCGGCGACCATTCAGGAGGAAGAGCATTAACATTAAAAATAAAGAAGCATGGATTATTCTGGTCTAGAATGGTCCAGGATTACGAACTATTCGTACTACGGTGCGAACCGTGTCAGAAACATGCGCCCATCATCAACGCACCCATAGAGCTCCTTCAAACTGCCGTCCCACCTTACCCTTTCATGAGATGGTCAATGGATGCAATCGGCCCGATGCCTAAATCAGGTCGCAATCAACACATCCTGGTCATGACTGATTACTTCACAAAGTGAGTCTAATCTAAAGCATACCCCACTATAAAGGCGACTGATGTCCAACTTTTCATATGGGAATACATCATATGCCGGCATGGCCTCCCGTACGAGATCGTCACAGATAACGGCCCGCCATTCATTGCGTCAACTTTCTGAAATTTTTGTAAGGGTTGGGGAATACACATAAGTTATTCAACACCTTGCTACCCTCAAGGGAACAGACAAGCGGAGGCTTCTAATAAAACTATCCTCGACGGCCTCAAGAAACGCCTAACTAACCTAGAGGAAAGTAGGTCAGATAAACTAGACAGAGTCCTCTGGTCTCACCGAACTACTCCTCAAACGGCAACAAGAGAAACCCCTTTTTCACTGTCTCACGGCTGTGAGGCTTTAGCACCTGCCGAATTGCATGTAACGAGAGCTCGGCGAACCCTAATGGTTCAGAACCCTCAGCTAAACGAAGAAAAGCTAATCAATACTCTAGAAAGCGTGGAGGAACTTCGCGATAAGGCTTTATTGCGTATTCAGAATTACCAGCAGCAAGTCTCTAGATATTACAACATGAAATTCCAAAGCCGACTATTCTCGCTGCATGACCTCATCTTACAAAGAGCTATAAACCCGACGAAATTCAAGGCAAACTGGGAAGGTCCATTCCGCATCACCAAAATCGTCAAACCAGGCGTCTATAGACTGGAAGACATGGACAGAGAACCAGTAGAGCGAGCTCGAAATTCAATGAATTTTAAGAAGTATTATCCTATTATCCTCGAAAACCGTAGCTTGGCATGAGAATTTTTTAACAAGAACTACGGATGACTTGATCCCGCTTTGGGTACGTAGGCAGCTTTCGGGTCTAGTCACTATTTTAAGAAAATTATCCTTATCTTTGATAACCAGCTCGGCGTTCAAAGTAAGAAGCAACTACTGGTCTAAAACGACTATAAAATCAGTTCGGCGTATAGAACAATCTTCTCTTATGCAGATGCATCTTGCTGAATCGATGTTCTGGCCAAACATTCGATTCGAAAAAGCAAATAGCAAAAATTAAATTAGTGGCTGATCACCACTCCTGTGATACTTCGGTTCGATTTAATTACTTCCATATTAGATAAGACGAAAGCCGAGGACAATACTCGCACGACCCCTGATTATACCTTTTTGGGCCAAAGTGAATCCCGAAAAGCTCGATATTCAATCTCGACTGTCATTTAGTATAAGACGAGTGAATGAATCTAGCTTCCAGCACTGGCCTAAAAAATGCCTCTGTACTGCAATATGAAAGAAACTTTTTGACTTCACAAAATCATTGGAGATAAGGGTCACCTCGTCAACGAGTGATAACAAAAGCATTGCGATATTACTCTAATCTGAATTATTTCTTTTCATTAAAAGAAAAGGAGAGAGAGGCAGAAAGCGTTTATCTCGCATACATTTTTCAAAAAAAAACCAAACAACAACTATGAAAATCATTACAAAAATAAAAAAGCTCAATGCCGCTCAGCACTTGAATCCCAGCAGCCTCCAACTCAGAGTCAGAAGGTCGCATATGAACTCGTGTTGGAGCCGCAAAGTCGTCCTTAGTAAGCGGAGCATCCTTGATCCTGTGACGCTCCATTTTCAAACGGTCGGCGCAAGCAGAGTGGGACAAAAGTTTCTTAACTGGAACTTCATGTCCCGTCGACCTCAGCTGTTTGTAGCAATCCACCCTCGCCTCGGCATCAACTATCTAAAGCTCGAACTGATGGATGTCGAGCTCCTGCACCATAAAAGCCTTAATCCGCTCAATGCGGGGATCGTACCACTCACGAGAGCGTCGGTACATCAGGTCGACAACACGCTCAACAGACTTGTGATGTTGATCTCGGAACTCTTTCTCGGCGACAGATGCCGTCTTAGTATCTTCGGCCGCCCTCTTCTCCAAACCTTCCCTGTGGAGCTGCTTTTCTTTGGCAGATTCGACCTTAAGAGGCTGACACTTAAGCTCTAAATCGATCTTTTCGCGCTCTAGCTCTTTAATCCTCGCCGATGCGTTACAGAGCTCTCAATCTTTGGCTATTATCTCCTCGGCTTTATTCTCCTCCCATGAGAATTCTTGATCATACGACTTAATTAGGGACGCACATAAACTCAAACCCTGCATGAAACGCTGAGCCATTCCAGAAAAGCATGCGAACCACTTCACCTTTTCCACCAACATCCCCTGGTTCGGCGTCGCCCTACACTACCAGACTAAATTTGCCGCAAAGTATTCATTGAACATCGCTGGATAATCCTCGCTCAGCGAAGCAATAACTAGTGAGGATTAAAACTGGGATCATCATCAACACCATCCGGGTCCCTTGGCAAGCTGCTCGTCAGACTTGGCGAATTAGTTTTTTGCTCCTCCCTCGTCACAAAGACAGAGTCTTGCTCCTCGATTGGCGATATGACCTCCGGATCCTCCGTTGAAATTCTTGGAGGTGATCGCGCGTCCACAACAGCCACATTGGGCTTATCTAGTGGAATATCTTCAACGACGGTCAGATCCTGCGAGGGAGCCTCCGATATGGGCTTCTTATTCGGAGAAAAATCCAGGATGTCGATGTCCAATGAAGGAATCTTGTCTCTCTTCCTTAACCCCATGCCTCTAAAAAATGTGTTCAACCGAAATTCGAAATCGAAAGAAGAAGAAGCAAGATCGTTGAGCAAAGGAGATTATCGCGGAGAAGAACCGATTTGAGGGAAATAAGCTAGAGCGAAAGAAATATCAACAGTTTCCTAAAACGACGCTTGTCGAGATTTGCACAATCTCGCCGTCTCGCAAACCCTTCGCCTTTCCCGCTTGAAGCAAAACCCTAATGAGTCAAAATATTTAATAATTTATTCAAAGGAAGTGTCACGTGACAAATCCACTTAAAATCGGACCGAGCTGGCCATCGCGAAGAAACGTTCTTGACGAGCTAATACTTATTGCGAGCTCAATCCCACTTAACTTCATGAAGTTCGCCGACCTGATTTGCAATTAGTCTCGCCGGACTGGGGGGGGGAGGGGGACTTACTGTTAGAGGGGAAATGAGCATATTTCCTAAAAGACTTTCTCTAGCAATAACCCAAGCCCATCAAGACCAAGAAGACAACGCCAACCTAGCTCAGATAAAAGGAAAACTCCTAAAGATAATCTTTGAAGTTTGGAAGCATCGGATTAACTCGAAGGATAAAGGAGAATTTCCATATTCTTCGGAGAATAAGGGATATTTCCATATCGCAAATATGGAAATATTCACCAAAAGGAAAAAAAAAAGGAAAATGAGTAACCGACCTCCTATCCCTATAAATATGAAGACCCCGAAGCTCAAGAGAACAAGGCATACAATCTAGAGAGCAACAAAGTAAAAACCAAGAACTCCAACGCTTTCCAGTTTACTTCGCAAACACTTTCTTTTCACTTCGGCATAACCTCTCGGTTAAGCCATCTCTTGTAATCGCTTCATCTATGAGCTATTAATAAAAAGATCTTATTCTCCGAAACCCACAACTGTTAATCAAATCCTTAGTAGTGATTTCTTGATTCAACAGTTTCGTAAACTCTTTTTTAAACACATTTGCTTCATACATTCATTGTGTTTGAGGTAGAATGACAATATCATAGATACTCATTTTAAAATTGTAATTATTAATAGAGGCTGGAATAATCTAATCTAAGAGAATAGCAGCAGTGACATAACGATGATTGTGGAAGGGCACTGACAAGAATGATGATTAAAGCGTTAAGAAGGAACTTGGCAAACATAAATCCTCAAACAGAGCTCTATCTTCGCTTGTTGGAAGGCTAAACCCAAAACATGGAAATAAATGGGCTTAATTATTAATCTAACCTCAGATGATCCATCAGAAAGCATGAGTGGAAGTTGTGGACCTCTATTTCGAGTAAATCCTCTACAATAGGGTTTTGAACGGGAAGATTATCTAATTTTAGTGACGTGAACACATGAATGTAGATATCAAGATATCATGTGAACATTAGTTGAGGTAGAAACGAATGTAAATCACCATATGAACTAAAATCAAATTACCTTATGAGTATGCAATGGCTAAAGCTGGCTCTTCGATGTGGTAATAAGTCTTTTACCGTCATCATGTTCTCGATTTTAGAAGCTAAGGATTATGAGAGCTAGATTAGAAAATTCGAATATGTAACCACATAAAATAAAATATAAATCTTGAAGTCGTCGTTAATCTGTAGGTAAAATAACCGATCATAATTCTGATTTGCTTTTCTATAGTAACTTAAAAAAAGGATAAGATCATCACAAACCTTTAAAATTGTCGGGCGTGAATAGTTAGTTCTTCATCGGAAGCGTTTGGAGAATAGGAGAACTTATAACAAAATGATGGCATGAGAGAACTTATAACTGCATAGGAGAAGAAACCTAAACATTTTTTTTGGTGTGATGTGGTTTATAGTTATGAAATGGAAAGATGACATGACATGTTCGAATGTTCTTAGTGAGAGATTATTTTCCTTATTATTTTTGCTGAGGTGGAGTGTCTCAGAGCTCAAAATATTTCTCTTTTATATAAAGTAGACTGCCACTACTAGTCCAATAAATCTTTCTATACTAATTTCATTGTACTTCCTCCACCAAATTTAAAATATTTAAAAAAAAGAGTTGCATGTAATAATAGATTTGATATAATTGATTAAAATTATATAAGCATATACAGTTGTTTCTCTTTAGAAATAAGAAAACAATATAATGGTTTAGCTTTAAAAATCTTTAGATGAGTATTAGTTGTCAATTTTCTCTAAAATTAAAAACATAAATTTTATTAACATTTGAAATTTCAATTTTTAGTTAGTAAATATTTGTTAGGTTTTATATATTACAGACTATGGGGTGCAAATTGGATCAGTGATTTGAGTTTTAAATTAATATATATATGATTTAGATATAAAATTATAAAACTGTTAATGCAATTAAATTATGGTCTATCAATTGATTTTTAGATGAGTATTAACTGTTAATTTTCTCTAAATTAAACGCTTGGTATTTTTATTAACCTTTGAAAATTCACCTTTTAATTACTAAATATTTTATGGGTTTCGAAATAAAAAACAAAAATATCAATGCAATTAAATCATGATTATTATTTGGGTTTTTAATAAAACAATAACATACTAATGCAATTAAACATATAAAAATATTATTTTGGGTTCTATATATAAAAGTTTAAAACTATTAATGCATTCAAAATATCGTTTAGCTCTCTATTAATTTTAGGGTTGTTAATCTTTTTATAAATTAAACGGTTTATTATTTTTATTAACACTAGGTAATTTATCTGTGCTATACTGCAAGATATTATTCAAATTTTTATATATTTTTAATATAAAAATTATTTTTATAGTATAAATAAATATTATATTTATTTTGTATTTACCATAGCTTTTGTATTTATGCCCTATTTGTTTTTCCATCTAGATGGTTCATTTGAATGAAGGTCTGTTTGTTTCTCCATTGACATGAACCATCTAGATGGAGATGAAAATTTTGTTTATTTTGTGATAAAATATGAGTAATATCTGGATGGATCATTCGAATGAGTTTTAAAAATTTAGGCAAATTTGTTAAACTCATTTGGATGAACCAAATCGAATAATCTGAATAGAGATGATGTAGATGTACCCTTATCTACATAAAACATGTAGATGCAAATTCTAAATTATCAGAATAACATGATCTAGATGATATAATTTATAATTATTCCGAAAAACTATAAATAATTGCAAATTGTATTTTCGGTCCAAAAACAACAAAATCAAATTTTCTTACTAATATTGCAAAATCGTATCTTTCATCAAAAAAAAATTATAAATCAAAATTTATCTAGCCAAAACCGTAAAATCGTGTTTTCTCATGAGAACTGTAAAATTGCGTTTCTCAGACAAAACCGTAAAATTACATTTTTTGCCAAAACCGTAAAAAAAAATTTCCGCCGAAATCGTAAAAGAACATTTTTCCATCAAAATCATAAAATTGCATTTTCCCACCTAAACCGTAAAATCATATTTTCCCATCAAAACCGTAAAGCTATGTTTTCCCATCAGAACCATAAAATCATATTTTCCCACCAAAATCATAAAATCGCTTTTTCTGCTAAAATCATAAATTCGTGTTTCCCGCCAAAACCATTAAATCACGTTTTTTCGCCAAAACTGTAAAATTGTGTTTTCCCGCCAAAACTGTAAAGAAGCATTTTCCAGCCAAAACCATAAACACCAAACTGACAACGGAGGAAATTATAGTATGTCTAATGTTGATAGCTGTGAATTGAGGTTTTTGCGGATGATTGGGAGCAGATATGGAGCTGCGAAAGTGGAAAAGATATGTGAAATAAATAAAAAGTATCGATTTGTTTGGGCTTTTGAATGGGTTTGGCAAAAAAAAAAATGAACAAAGATTACCATATCAAATATTAATATGATGTGTTAAAAGAGTTTTGACTTGTTTGAGCTTTATAATGGGTTTCGCAAAAAAAAAAGTTAACAAAGGTTCATATGAAATATTAATATGATGTGTATTATTATTTTGTTTTGACTGATTTTTGATTTTGATTATGTATTAGTCTTTTAAAGATTGAAAAAGCTGAGATTTCTTCTGGAAAGATACTTGTATTATTAGTTTGCTGTAAATAGAAAGAGTAGAAGAGAAGAAAGAAGTTTGAGACTGGTATTACTTTACTCGAAATAAAAAATCAATTCAGCACATACATGCGTGGCAGTAGTAAAAACACTTTATATATTTCAAAGTTAGAAAATATCCCTCTTAATAAAATAGTTAAAGAAACGCCTGCCTAATTTAAATTCAATAATTCAATTTCGGCTCTACATTAAAAAATGATATTTTCAATAAGCATAAACAATAAACATGAAATAGTTTTTTTTAATCAAAAATAATTTTTAAAGATATTTGCAACAACAAAAATATGTATGTTTCAGTTATTTTGCAATAATAAAAAATATAATATGAAAATATTCAATCATATATATTTCTTTTTGCAATTTACAACTTTTAAAAATATTTATTTTTTGGGCTTTTAAAGAATGTCATTTGTTTGAGTTTTGAGTTTTATAATTTTAAAAAGTATCTATTTATTTTGGGCTTAGAACATCATTTGTTTGTGTTTTGAATGGATTTAATAAAAAAAATAACAAAGTTAGTATATAAAATAATATGATGTGTATTATTAAAATGTTTTGATTGATTTTTTATTTTACTGATGTGTCAATTTCTCATAACATAAAAAGCTGATATGTCTTTCATTAGAGAGACATTGCTGTTTTTATAGTATTGATTTGAAAGTTGAAAAAACTTTTATATTTAATTAGTAAAGTTTTGTGGGTTTTAAATATATATAAAAATATTTATGCTATCAACTAATGCAATTATATTTTTGGGTTTTAGTTAGAAAAAAATTTAAATAACAGTTAATGCTATTTATTTGCATAGAATTAATTCTCTTATTTTTAAAATAAATATACTATTAATGCAAATCACTGTGATGAATTTTCCAATGTTTATTATATTTATTTTCTCTTGATCTTTTTATATTCATTTTATTTTTAACTTCATTCTTTATTATTTAATTTTTATGTTTCTGTTTTCTTTTTCATATTCTGATTTTTTCTAAATGTAATCTATTAAGATAGACAATAGACCTTATATGCACACAAATATTCATAAAGTTCATAAAATTTGGGTTAACAACAATAAAGATTCACAAATTTTAGGAATAAAATATGTGAAGTTTAAAACTATATTCATGATTTGTAAGTGTATAAATACGTGATGGATAATACATTGATATACACACTATCTAGCCTTATATTCAATCTTATATAATCATCACACAATGGTATGTACGAAATCTAATAAAGTCTCCCTGAAACTAAATTTTATATTTCTTTCTAACAATATTTTTTTTTGAAAAAGGGTTTACAAAATTTAAGCGATTTTGCCACTACACTAAGGAAATTTTCTTTCTTTCTAACAATATTGCTTTTGGATGTGTTGTAGGAACTCAAATTTGCTGTGTTGGTATTGACTTTGCTCTATTGTGGACTTGTAAATGCGCAAATCTATGATGTGCTTAAATTCGGTGCTAAGGGCGATGGTACTACAGATGATTCAAAGGTATTATATTGCAAAACATTATTGAGATTTTGGTAAATTAAAGTTTATATGCAATTTTTTTACCATGCATATATTTGAAGTAGAAAAAAGCTGTATATACACATATATAGTTTTCTTGTAGTAAAGATAAATTACGAATTGGAATCATATACTCAAATACAGTAATTGAACGTGCTAAAAGACTGGTTATGCTAAAAGAGTTTACAAGATGTCATAAAAATTCTCCGAGATTCATTATATAAAAAATTTCAATCAAACCAAAATTTGAGTATCCATTATTATTATTTATTTATTTATTACTGCTTTTTCCGATAGGTATATCATATTTTGATACAAAACTATAGTTATTTCCCTACTAATTCTTATAAACTAGAAATTAATCCACAGATTTATCTGTTAATTTATATAATATATATATATTTTTAGTTTTTTTATTATCATAAAATATATAAACTTATTTTGTAAAATACTTTTTCTAATATAAATGATGAAATGTTAATTATTTTAAAAAAACTTTCTCTTATAGTTATACGATGTTGTAAGTATTTATGTCTATATATTAAATATTTTTATTTAATTGAGTTCTTATATGATTTATTTCCAGTAAGATAAATAAAATGGTTTCATAATCGATCCTATACACTTTCTTTATTTTTTATTCAAAATAGATTTTTATATTGTATAAAATTTGTAGTTTTGTGATTTGTAGAAGAAGTTTTACTTTTAAACTAATGTCATGTGGAGATCCAATTTATAGTTTCTCTTTAGTATAAAGTCATTCAGGTGTATATTCTTTTTTCGTCAGAGTATATACATTTTTTTATCAAAAATATTGCTAATAGATTTTGATGTTTATCTATCCTTTTTTATATATAGATTTTAGTCAGCTTTCTTTGACTTTTTGTGTTTTTTTCTCTTTTGATTATTTTTCTAAATTTTTCAATTACGTTTTCATATTTTCTTTGATCCTTAATTATTAATTTTGTAAACAATTTCTAGATTTTTGGTTTGTAAATTTTTTTTTTACTTTTAAATTAATGTGATATAAATTCTTAAGAAAATATAAACCTAAAATTTTTAAAAGTCCATAAAACATAAAATAAAATACGGATTTGGACACTCTAGATGGAGAGAAGCTCCTCTAATTATATATATATGATTTGATTTTGTTTTTTTTTTCTTTTGGAAAAAGGCTTTTGTAGAAGCATGGAAATCTATGTGTAGTTCTGGTGGAGAAAACAAAACACTTCTCATTCCTTCAGAGAATACGTTTTTACTACAACCTCTAGTGTTTCAAGGCCCTTGCAAATCTTCTTCAGTACAAGTTCAGGTAACATTATCGAAATATCAATATATTTTTTAGATTGATTTAAAAACTTATGCTATAAAAAATGATTGAAAAATTATATGTGGATATGAAATGTATATGTGATCAATTTTGCAGTTTGATGGAAAAATCGTTGCCCCTATCAACAAAGCAGCATGGTCAGACTCTGAGAAACAAGTATGGGTTGGTTTTAATGGCCTAATTGGTTTAACAGTCACTGGTTCAGGAATGATCGATGGACGTGGTTCGTCTTTCTGGGAGGTGAGTTTTTTTGTTTATATAGAGCTAAAGAGATGAAACTGATTTAATTACGAATCTAATTGTTTTCATATTTTTTTATATATCCAGCCAGGATTGTCAACTTCTGAACGGCCAACTGTAAGTATATATTTTTTTTTTTTCATTATTACTTTAATTTCTAGATCGAAAAGTTCATGATGAAAGTGTTTTCTATTTATTTTATTTTTTGTAGCAATTACAATTTCAAGGATGCAGTAATCTTCAGATAATTGGAATAACCTCAGTCAATAGCCCGAAAAACCATATTTCGATCAGCAATTGCAAAAATGTTGACATAACGAAGATAGAACTTGTTGCACCTGATCTGAGTCCTAACACCGATGGAGTTAATATCGCAGATTCAAGTAATGTCAACATATTCGACACTAAAATTGGAACTGGTACGTATAGTTAGATATGTATTGTTTTGCAACCACTATATTTTCAATCTAAAATTGGCATAATGCATGGTTAATAAGATTTTTATTTCTTATAAAATTTCAGGAGATGATTGTGTAGCTATAAACAGTGGAAGTAAAGATATCAACATCACAATGATGATTTGTGGTCCTGGACATGGAATAAGGCATATATTTATTTTATATAAACTAATGCAACTATATAAGTATTGATTTCTTAGATTTTATCTTGAAATTTGTTTTTGTATCTTTACAATTAATTACAGTGTGGGAAGTCTTGGAAAAGATGGAGAAGAATCTGAAGTTGAGAATGTTCTCGTGACTGATTGCATTTTTAATAAGACTGATAATGGAGCTAGAATTAAGACATGGCCGGTAAAATTTGTTTATTATATTTGTCTATATAAAAACTAAATAAAGTGGTAATATATTAATATAATTTGTCTTACTGATTTATATTGAAGTTGATTGTTTAGAATGGAAAAGGATATGCAAGAAATATAGTTTTTAAGGGCATCGAGCTCATAGAAACAAAAAATCCAATTATAATCAACCAAAACTACATAGATAAGGGACGTCTTGGTGTTGAGGTAAATTATATTCCATTTATTTTTTTGTAAAATAGAAAAAATTGAAATTTTAATTGGGTTAATTTTAAAAGTATAAGTTGTGTGTTAACAGAAATCAGCAGTGGCAATTAGCAACGTGACGTTTACAGATGTTTTTGGAACTTCGCGAATTGATGAGATTTTAAAGATAGATTGCAGCAAAGTCACATATTGCAAAGACATTGTTTTAGAACATATTGATATTTCTACGATCGATGGAACTAAGCCCATAGTTGAATGTAGCAACGTATATGGAAAGTCGAACAATGCTAGCCAGATTGATGGCTGTTTCATGCAAAAGTAATCTGATTTAGGTATGAAATATATACATTTACTATAGCAAAAAAATGAAAGATAAACTTAGTTTCTTTGTAATAAATATATAATTATATCCAATAAATGTATTAATATATTAACTATTGTTATACATGTAATACTAGGTGATCGGCTCCCACTGTATATAGACTAGAAAATATTTTATATACGTAATATATGATTAATGTTGTATATTATTTTATTACTAATTGTACATGATTATTTATAATTTAAGTAAAAATATTGTAAAAATATTTAATAATAAAAACAACTATATATTAAATGAAAAGTATTATAGTTTCTAATATAAAGTGTAAATATGATAACTAAATAAACAGAAAATATTAAAACATATATAAAAGTAGAGTTAAAATATATCAAAAGTATAAAAACTAAACAAGATTTTGAAATATTTCTTTATAAATAATGTTCATAGTTTTCTTTTGCACATTTGCTTCTTTTTCATTTACGAGAACTTTAAGTCTGAATCTAAAGTTAACTCTAGATAATGCAGCATATAGTTTTTCTTAAGAGAAAACTGGTCTAGGTAGAAACAAGCCAACATTCTCAAGTGATTATCCTTGGCTTTTATTGATGGTCTTTATGAAAGCTAAATCCAATGGGAATTATCTACAACACTTTCTGAAAGAAAACTTTTGTGTATGGTGGTGTCACATATATCATAGGGATAAGAACTATTTGACCAATCAGTTTCTCATTTCTCGTTATAATTCTATTTTCAACCACATATCGAGTCATTTGAGTAATAATAAGTCTAGTTCTATTTGCATATTTCACTATTATAATCAATGTTACAAAGACATATGACTGGAGCACTAATCTTTAATTTCAAACAATGCTTCGGTAACCCAGAAACTTTGATGCTAGCCAAAAACTCAGTTGGGTAGTCCACATTATTCAATATGTCTTCACTTGAGATATTTATATAATAAAAATATAAATATGTGCAGTTATGATTTTTTATTGTTAGTTGTAATGTTTAAGTGTTCATTAGCTTTTTTACACATTTTGCAAATGTTATGTCTGTATACAAATGCAGTTTTAGTATTTAAACGTTTCATATCATTTTAAACTTATTAAAACTGATTTATTTTGAAACTTTTAATTTTTCTAACGTTTATAGTAACATATTACTGTAAATGTAAAATTAATATTAAATAACAAATAAATTCTTACAATATATTTTGAATATTACCTATAGTATGTTTTAATTTCTCTTTACACAATATAATATTTTCTTGACCTATTCTCAATTAGACAAAAATAGGTTTTACCAACTTTACTTATCCTAAGAGCGGGTAGAACTTTGACCTGCATGTAAAAAGTTTTAAAATAAATATATAAGTTGTTTAATAATGAAAACTAAAAAATGAATTGTAATCAAAATTAATAAAATGCATGCACGATAAATTTACATACGACTCCAGCTATATAGCAATTAATATTCATATTTGCATGCATATTTGTGAAAAAAATTTAAGTATGGCTTTTATGTGTTAAAAGAAAATAGCAAAATATTAATTTTTTAATAAATATTTTTATAATATATGTTTTATTTTTTATTAAATACGTATGTGTGTGCATACATGTACGAGTTAGAATAAAATTATAATTTTAAAATAGAATAAATACATATGTTTTTGATATTTTCTACAAACGTTATGTTTTTACACGGTATAATATTTGGCGTTTAATAACAATCATGAAAACTATTTCTACTGTTTTGTATTTAATCCCAAAAAAATATATTTAGCATTTTTGATGATATTTTAATTAAAAATTATATTCAATATTAACCAAAATTACAAATAACTTCTAAAAAGTAAAACAAAATATATATTTTACTACGCTAGGAAAATACATATAGTACATTGGATAATTTAATATTAATTTTCCTTTTTTCAATAATAATTATAATAAATATTTTTTTTATAAAATTTGTGCAATAATATTTTATAAAATTCTTCGGCAGCTCTCCGCACATCTCTTTGTTCATTATTGAAGAATTGAATTAATGAAGAAAATAATTTTTTTATGGTTGGCATGCACGCATGTATTCATTATAAAATTTTACATGCACATGAGTTCATTATAAAATTTGCTTCTTAAAATTTTTAAATGACTCAGTAAAACAAGGCACGAGAATTTTACAGAAATACAAAACTGTAGAGAAATATTTTTATTTTTACTTCTACATCGTAATCATATTTTATATAATATATTATTAATATATGTAAAAAACCAAAACTATAATAATAGTTATTTTCTGTTAGTTTAACTTTGTTAGTTTCAGTGTTACAGTAAAATATATATAACTCGATAGATATATAATTGCTATAAATTATTATATTTTGCTGATCCAAAATTTGAGAAGTGTAAAATTAGCAAATTTTAATAAGATAATACTTTTTTGGAACTCCTATGTAAAAATATGGTCTTAACAATTATACTATTGAGTCCACTTTTAGCATAACCAATACTAGAGTAACACGTGGACACCGGGTCCATCAGAGAGCTGACTTTTTCTTTCTGATTTCCTAGCAGACTGTTTCCGAGCAGGTGGCGTGCTTAACAAGACATGCATGCTAAACCAAGCCACCTGCTTCCACGGCGCGCTGCATGGATGGGATAGGAGGAGTTAGAGGGTGTATAAAAAGAGATCGAAGGCCAAATAGAAAGGAGAGGTCGGAGATGATAGATAAGTCGGAGATGACAATGATCTACCAGATTCATGACCCAAGAGAATCTGATGAAGATCCATACACACTACTAAGACATGAGGAGGGGGAGGAATCTTCGACTCCCGCACCTTCAGAGCTCACTTTGAGCTCCCTAAGTCAGCAAAACCAAAGTTAAACGCTCACCGTCCCCTGGAGGATACGTCTACCAAGATAAGCGTTCTCCTCCCTTTTGTTTATTACCCCATACCCGTGTGAAGAGAGTTGAGACCCCACTCTTCCCACGGTCCATCCATTACACTCTGCCACCACCAAATACCAGACGAGTGCCACGATCCCCAGACGGGGAATTCAATTCATGAACCACCTCTAAATCTACCTTTCTGAGTATCTGTTCTTTGTAGCGCGTTTACTAACTTGAGTTTCAGAGAACCTTCGGGAGGAAAACTCCTTTTTGGTCCATCTGGAGGTTCGGCTCACTCCTTTGCTCATGTTCACAGGTGCCATCAGACTTCCGCCCCACAGCCTTACGTCACTCATCTCCCCAGAAGATGCAACCCGGAGCCGCAACTCCTTACATCCGGACAAACACATATCCTCTGTAAGTATCCCATAATTTATATCCGAACATATACATTAAGACATATATAAATAATATAATATACTAAAATGTGATTATATTATTATTTCAAGTTTATAATTATTTTTTATTTATTTTTCAAATTCATCGTTATAATATAATCTAAATGAATTTTATATTATTGAAAATATTAATTTTTGTCTTTTGATGAATATTACGACTTTGAACCAAAAAATATTTCTATAAATTAATAAAATATTATTCGATGATTAATTTATTGATTAATTAATAACTTTATAAATTAATAAAATTTAAAAATCCTAATATTATTAATTTATAGAATTTTTATTATTTAATCTAGTATATTTATGTTATAGTTTCATAATCAATACACTAATAACCCTTGTGTCTCTCCATAGCTTGCCATATCAGATTTTTATAACTTTCTGTTGGGACCCATTTTACCGGGTCGAAAGAGAACTCGACATGTGGATCTAGGCTGCGTTAGACGCTGACACACGCCACTCTAGTTCGGCCACCCACTCCCGCATACTGTTACCGGGCAGTTAGCAGGCTTTTCCAAACACGCCAGAATCATTATCCTCACCTGCTCTTCTGGCATGCCACGTGAAAGGGACAAGACGAAGCGCCCGCGACTGTAAGTAAAGATGAGGAGAATCCCTCAGAAAGGGCTAAAAAAGAGATGATCAAGGGATGAGGATAAAAGAATCCCTCTGAGAGAGGCGGTATCTGCTCATGCCAAGATTGGTCGATCCAGGCAAGCAGCATGATCACGGGCGAACTGCATGCTCCTCCCGAGTGAATGCCGACCACGTTAACTCATTCCTAACCCGGAACCCCGCCTTCATACTCGCTCCATCTTCCTTTCACCATGTAGAAACCCCTTCGAAACACCCGAAAGCAGATAGAAACCTCAATCCCTGGACGAGGCTTCTCACACTTAGAAAACTCCCCTCCCCCTCTCCAGTACTTAATCCCAGTAGGATGTTCATTGACTTGAGCATCGGAGAACCTTCGGGAGAAAAACTCCCTTTCAATCCTCCCAGAGGCTCGCCTGACCTTTGTTTAAGTGTGACCAGGACCAAGCGCATCGTTCACCCCTTTGCCTCGGGACAAGAAGATCCATCCTGGAACAACGACTCGCTGCCTTTCCCCCCCATATGACGAAACTCGGAGGCTCAGCTCCAACCCCCGACGAATCACATATCTCCACGTCGCATCCCGAAATTTGCAATATGAACTTGTAGTTCAACACTTTATCAACTATTTTTAAATGTTTTACTGCATTAAAAATTTGGGTAGACAATTCGAGTTCTTCGATTATTTTGTTTGGTGGAAAATTATGAGAGGTTTTATGTGTTTATATAGATATGGATTGCATTTTTCTTTTAAGATGAGTGTTTTAGCTTTTTTTCATTTTTTAAATTGAAATATCTTATTTTATTAACTTTTGTATTTTTTTTTAAATTGTATTTTCTTTTTTCTTTTAGGATTAGTATTTTAAGTTATTTTCCTTTTCAAAACTGAAATATATTTATTTATTTATTTTTATTTTATTTTTAATTTAATCATGATACATGTTAAAATCTGATCGATTGACTCGTGACGTGTTGCAATCATGTGAATTACTAACTTAGACGGATCCAACTTTATATAATAAAATACATCGAACATGTTTAAGCCAGCTGGTTTAGGCCCGGCCAGACAAAGCCCGCTCCGTTTAATTTTCTTTTTTTTCTAACGTTTTTAGGTCAAACTAGTTAACTAAATTTAGTATTAAAAAAATCAAAATAATTTGTGAGGCACGTGATAATCCGTTTACTAAAGCCTAGGTAACTAGAATTAGTTACTACTCTAGTATCTTTTAGAGGTGAGCAAGCGAGAATTCGGGACAGGATTTTAGAGAATAGGATAGGAATTTCCAAAATTATTAAAAATATAATATTTGTAAAATTTTATACAGACTCGTCAGTTATTTATTTTTTAATAACATATCATATATTGTAAGAAGTTGAGAAACTAATAGAAACATAAGTTCAAAAAAAAACTTCAAAAATATTATTTTTAAAGAAATTAACATAATTTATTATAAGAAATATTTAATTTTATATATATTATATAATTTGTTTTAATATATTATTTTAAATAGAACTTTAGAAAATTTTGTTTCCATTCCATCCCATTTCCAAATCAGAATCAATAAGTTGTTTTATATAAAAACATATTATATCCTGATTTTAGTCTATTTCGACAGAACAAGATAGAACAAGAACCAAAATTATGTCCACTCCTAGTTTCTTACTCGTATTTATTTAAAAGATGATTAATTATTTGTTTAAATGCGCAAATCTGAAAGCTGTTAATTTGACTCTTCTTATTGAATCGCCAATATACTTGACAATTATGTAAAAAAAATTAAGTTACTTTTTAGAGGTTACTTTCATTTAAGTCAGGGTTAAACTAGGATATAACCGGACTTAATCACTATTCCATGCCCCTAGTTCGCTTCAGATGCATAATGTCAACCCCAAAACTTAGGAAATTAAGTATTATGTGCTAAAGATTATATCTAATCCATTATTGATTTATAGGTTATTATATAGTTGAAGGGAGAAATAAAAAGGAGGTTTGTCTGCCAAATAATCAATCAATAAAGCCATGAAGAGCATAAGCACCGACTCTTCTTCTTTTTTCGGCTACGAACAGGTTGGCCCCAGCGGCAGAGCCAATGCTTGGTCTATTGGGTCTGACAGTTCGACCAGTCAAAGAGATGTGATCAGAGTCGTGTTGTTACCCACAAGTGACAATCGTGGCACTTTCTTGTCTTTTGGTCTATAAATCTGTGAATAAGCCTCTCCAAGTGATGTTGCCTCAATGGAAAATCACTCGATATACAGAAAACCAGAGTTTTTCAAAACCGGTAAGTTCCTTGAACTTTTTTTTTGTTAACAACATATACATTACTGAATTTAAACCCGCGTAATAACGAGATTAATACAAACTATTGGGCTACAAATTTGGCAAAACAAAATAAAAACTATTAAAACTACAGTAGAACCTCTATAAATTAATATTTGATTCATTAATACTTCGATAAAATTAATATTTTTTGTCAGTCCTAAAGTTAGATTATCAACCAAATAGTATATCTATAAATTAATAATCACTATAAATTAATATTTTTTTTATAAACCTTCAAAATTCTAATATTATTAATTTATAGATATTTTACTGTACATACATGTCATAATATCACAAATATTGATCCTAATTATATTGAGTTGGTGTTATATAGATACAACAGAGATAACCGATATCGGGGCTAGAAAAAATACTGATGAAAGCGGCTATGGAAGACAATACAGTGATTATAACGGCGATGAACAATGCATGGGCCGCTCCAAACTCTACGTTTGATTGGTTTTTAGAGAGTTTTCAGACCGGACTCAGAACCGAGAGGTTATTGAAGCATGTGATTGCGGTTTGCGGTGTTTGGTTGTTCATTCTAATTGCTTCTTGATCAATTCTGATGAGCGCTCGGGGAGGAACAAATACATGTCTCCCGATTACTTGAAACTCATTTGGCTGCAAATGGATCTTTTAAAGGAAGTTCTTGGTGTTGGCTATAACACTCTCTTCACGGTAGGCATTATAATAATAAGTTAACTGTATCACCAATTCAACCCCTACTATATTTAATGTTCGAGACCATTCGACCTAAAGCTTGAAACTGAAGTTACCCGTTTATTATTTAGTTTCGTTATATCATATTATTCTGTCTATATTAGGCGTTGAGATTTCAGTTTGGCACGGTCGGATTTGTTGGTTTCTGGTAATCCGAATGATGATTTGTGAACTTGGATAATGATTGAATCGTGAACGAGGACACTTTTCTTAAAGAGTATTTCGACCATTATCAAGCTTTGGATTACACGAAATCCTTTGTAGGATAAGACAACCAAAAGTCTCTCTTGTTTTAGGCTAAGATACAAGAGACACACTAGAGTTATATGTGTTTTTCCAAAGATTTTTATGATCTTTTGGAACAGTGAAACTCTCTCTCTCTCTCTCCATTTCTTTCTTATTTTCTCTGTTTCTGTTTGCTTTATGCTTTTGTTGTTGTGATTTTGGTAATGCCCACAACTCCTTATATAGGAAACCAAATGTCACTTCAAAAGGTCACAATGGTTGATCGGGTTGCAATGGTTGATCACCAACAGTTGCAATGGTTAGTCACTGAAGATTATAACCACAAACCCAATAGTTGCAATGGTTAGTTACCAAAGGTTGTAACCATAACCCCAACAATTGCAATGATTCATTTAAATGGTTGCAAATGTTCATTTAAGCAGTTGCAACAGTCATCAATGGTTGCACGGATTCACTTAAATTTCCAACATTCCTCCCCCATTCAAGTGTAATCATAGATTCACTAAATAAATAACACATATCCAAACTTATGCATAAATGAAAATGTTGTAACGATTGAATTTCCATCTTAGTGATATTACACATTCTAAATGCCCGAGAATCAGGATGTCATATGGATTGAATCCTCTCAACACATTTGGGCACATGAAGATAATACACACATAAATTTCCACACTACTCTAAGTGTATATACTTAACACTATTATAAGCCATGTGTCCCTATCCATTCATGAGCGCATACAAAGCCAAGTCGTAGCTTCTTGAAACGGCTGCACTTCACACTCATATAGGTAAATATTTTAATCGTGCACCTGCAAAATACACTTTTTCAAAATATCTATTAAGAAGAAAACTTCAACCTATTTCTTCTTTGCAGGTCCAAGCACATACTTTGGGATGATATGAACATGTGCTTCAGTCTTTAAGTGTGGGCTTTCCACATTGAATTCAGCCTCTAACGTCGTATTAGAGGGGAAATGGGTATCCCATCACTAAAGATTTCAAATGAACTTTAACCCCATCCCTTTAGCCGACTTAATTACTAAGTCCCTAGCCAATCCTTTTGTCAAGTGATCCGCTAGATTATGATGAGACCGAACAAATTCGATTGTAATCACTCCATGAGTGATCAGCTCACGTATCACGCTATGTCTAACGCCCAGGTGTCGTGACTTACCATTATACATTTGGCTATACGCCTTAGCCAAGGTAGCTTGACTATCACAATGAATAGATATCAGTGATACTGGTCTTGACCTCAATGGAATCTTGTAAACTAAATTTCTTAGCCATTCTGCCTCTTTACCAGCAGCTGCTAATGCTACAAATTCTGATTAAATAGTCGAACTTGTAATGTAATTTTGTCCCATGAAATGGCACCTCCTCCAAGCAAAAACACCCAACCACTTGTAGAAGAATGATCTTCCACGTTGTTGATCCAACTTGCATCTGAATACCCTTCTAGAACTAAAGGAAATCCATCATAAGATAAACCATAATTTATGGTTCCTTTCAAATACTTATGCACTCGTCTTAAGGCTTGCCAATGTTGAGTACTACGATTACTAGTGTATCTACTCAACCTCCCTACAGCGTAAGCTATATCTGGCCTGGTGCTCGTCATGGCATACATTAAGCAGTCAATTACTTGTGAATACTCGAGTTGTGACACTACTTGTCCCATATTAGGCATAAGCTTCACACTCGCATCCATGGGAGTGCTTATTGGAGAACAATTCTCACTATTAAACTTCTTCAGCACTTTCTCAATGTAATGAGATTGTGTCAAAGATAGTCTTTTGCCATCACGCTTGATTCTAATTCCAAGAATCACATCTGCCTCCCTCATGTCTTTCATGGCAAAACTTGATGACAAAAATAATTTTGTAAGCTCTACTTGTCTAAGGTCAGTGCCAAAGATCAACATGTCATCAACATACAAGCAAATGATTACTCCATTACCAGACTCATCAAATTTGTTATATAAACACTTATCCGACTGATTTAACTTAAATCTACTTGATAAGACAACCTCATCAAACATTTGATGCCACTGCTTAGGTGCCTGTTTTAGCCCATACAATGACTATATCAACTTACACACCTTATTCTCATTACCAGGCACAGTAAAACCTTCAGGTTGCTTCATATACACCTCCTCTTCCAAAATGCCATTCAAGAACGCTGTCTTGGCATCCATTTGGTGAATCACAAGATTATTAATAGCTGCTAAAGCAATCAATAACCTTATAGAAGAGATCCTAGCAACAAGAGCATATGTATCAAAATAATCAATACCTTCTTTTTGTTTAAAGCCTTGTATAACCAATCGAGCTTTAAACTTGTCAATAGTCCCATCGACTTTCATCTTCTTTTTGAAGATCCACTTGCAGCCCAAAGGCTTGCAACCAGGTGGGAGATCTGATAAGACCCACCTATTATTTCCCATGATGGAGTCCATTTCATCATTTATTGCTTCTTTCCAGAATGCAACATCATGAGACTTCATAGCCTCACCATAAGTCCTAGGATCATTATCAATATGATAGCAGTATGAGTATTGGAATCCAATTTCATCTCTTGACCCTTCAACTAAATAAATCTGAAAATCAGGACCGAAAGATTTTTCAATCCTTCCTCGCTTGCTCCTACGAAGTATATGTGACATGTTAGAAGGCATAGATGTTTCATCTCCTTCTTTAGTTCCATTTGAACTAAGAACCAAATCCTTTGGTATGGAAATAGATGAAAAACGATTTTCATCAAATATTGCATCTCTTGATTCAATTATGGTGTGAACCGATACAGAATCATTAGGTTCTATGACATAGAATCTATAAGCTTTTGAATGCTCAGCTTATCCAATAAAGATGAAATCAATGCCTCTTTCTCCCAATGTTTTAATCTTGGGTTGGGGTAGTCTAACTACAGCCCTACATCCCCAAACTCGAAGGTAGTTCAAGTTTGGTTTCTTCTTATACCAAATTCATAAGAGGTAAGGTTGTTCCTTTTATTATGAACCGAATTTAATAAATAACAAGCTGTTAACATAGCTTCACCCCAAAATCCATCACTCAATCCCGAGTAGGATAACATGGAATTAACCATTTCTTTTAGGACTCTATTTTTCCTCTCTGATACACCATTTTGTTGTGGTGTATAAGGAGCTGTAGTTTCATGTATTATTCCTACAGACTGGAAATATGCAGGATCATAATACTCTCCACCTTTTTCAGTGCGTAATTTCTTAATCAAGTCATTCTGTTGCAATTCAACCTCAGTCTTATAAACCTTAAATTTATCTATGGCCTCATCTTTAGCATGCAATAAATACACATAACAAAAAAGACTATAATCATCAATGAATGTGATGAAATAGTTTTTGTTTCCTAAAGATGGTGTAGCATGAAAGCCACATAGATCACTATGTATAAGTCCTAGCACTACAGAATTTCTTTCAATACTTTTAAAAGCCTGTCTAACTATCTTATTCAACATGCAAGTACTACACTTTTCTATATTCATGTCAAAAGTAGGAATTAATCCTTCTTTAGACATACCAATCATACGCTTATAATGTACATGACCTAATCTAGTGTGCCATAGAGAAGTATCGTTTTTACTAGAGTTTGTAATATAAATAGAATTGATAACTTTATTAATATTAAGCATAAACATGCCATTACAGAAATATCCAAATACACCACACTTCGATAAGACATACTTAACGGATTCATACACTTGTTGATAACCACACTTATTTAAAACACTACCAGAGAGTAAGTTTTTTCTAATTCCGGGTACATGAAGTACATTCTCAAGATTAATAGTTTTCCCAGAACTAAATTCCAACATCACTTTTCCACGACCTTGGATAGGGGCAGCTGACTCATTTCCCATATGAAGAACAGATCCATCTTGAACAGGTTCATATGTCTTGAACCATCCATGATCTTGCAAACATGTGTTGTTGCACACGAGTCAATCCACCACGTCACTTCATCATCCTGTACATAAAATGCCTCAGAAATCTTTGACACATAGTCCAGATTAGAATATGAATCAAAAGCAGAGATCTGACATTGATAAGTGGATGGGCCTTGGTCCTTAGACCCTTGCCCCAAACGATTTTGTCCCGTTATGTTCTTATCCTTTCCTGCCCGACAATCACGTCTCAAGTGACCAGGCTTGTTATAATTCCAACAAACGCTCTTAAGCCTTTTGTTAGATCTATAGTTAGTGTTGTTATTAGAGGGGCGTTTCTTCCCTTTATTATTCATCTTAGAACTCCCATTTACATCCATCATATTGATGGAAGAATATCCAGCCTCCTTGGGTTTTTCTCCCTCTTGCGCTTATAGAGATTCCTCTATGCGCAAATGGATGTCAAGTTGTACAAGTGACAACTCTTCCTTTTTGTGTTTCAACATGTGTTTAAAATCCTTCCATGAATGTGGTAACTTCTCGATGATACTCGACACTGAGATGGATTCATCCATCTTCATGTTGTGTTAGGCGAATTGCCCTAGGATGTGAAGCAATTCATTGTATTTCTCCATAACCGGTCTAGAATCAGACATCTTGTAATTATTAAAATTACTCACAAGTAACTTCTTACTATAAGCATCCTGAGCCATGTACTTTGTATCTAATGCATCCCACAACTCTTTTGCGGATTCAACATTCTGATAAACATCAAAGAGTAGATCTGGCATACAGTTTAGAATGTGGCCACGACATATGTAATCGTCATTTTTCCATTTAAGTAGCTTCCTTGTCTCCTCCACAGACTCGTTCTCATCATCCTCTGGCACAGTAAGCATTGTCATGCTTACAACATACACTATGTTAAGCGTTGTGAGGAGGAAATGCATCTTCTTTTGCCATCTTCGAAAATCTACTCCCTCAAACTTATCCAGCTTTCCAAACTTGGATGTCATCTCTCGCACAGACACACTAGTCATAGTTCACAAGAAATTACTCTTTAAGATTGTTGGTTTCTGGTAACCCGAATGATGATTTGTGAACTTGGATAATGATTAAATCGTGCACGAGGACACTTTTCTTAAAGAGTATTTTGACCCTTATCAAGCCTTGGATTACACGAAATCCCTTGTAGGATAAGACAACCAAAAGTCTCTCTTGTTTTAGGCTAAGATACAAGTCACACACTAGAGTTCTAGTGTTGATATGTGTTTTTCCAAAGATCTTTATGATCTTTTGGAATAGTGAAACTCTCTCTCTCTCTCTATTTCTTTCTTATTTTCTCTGTTTCTGTTTGCTTTCTGTTTTTGTTGTTGTGATTTTGGTAATGCCCATAATTCCTTATATAAGAAACTAAAGGTCACTTCAAAAGGTCACAATGGTTGATCGGGTTGCAATGGTTGATCAGCAATAGTTGCAATGGTTAGCCACCGAAGATTATAACCACAAACCCAACAGTTGCAATGGTTAGTTACTGAAGGTTGTAACCATAAACTCAACAATTGCAATGATTCATTTAAATGGTTACAATTGTTCATTTAAGCAGTTGCAACAGTTCGTCAACGGTTGCACGAATCATATATATAATTAGAGAAGTTTCTCTCCATCTAGGGTGTCCATATCAGCATTTTAATTTTAATTTTTTAGGCTTTTAAATATTTTAGGTTTTCACATAATATTAACTAATATGAGTTTATTTTTATGCAGGTTTTTTGGGCCTTTTAAGATATTAACTTAAAAAAAACAAAATACCAATTTTACAAAACACAAAAGTTGTATGTTTTTTATAAAAAAAAGTATGCTAATTCTAATAAGAAACAAATAGGATGTAAAAACAGATGTTAAAATCGAATAATGAAAGAGCTTGCACAGAATAGTTGTTGATGTTTAAAAAAAAAATATTTAGAGAAATGTATGCAGAAAAATAAAATAAAATCATTCATACTTTACGTTGTAAAATGAATGAAGGTTTTTTATAAAAAAAAAGACTAAAGTTTTGCTGTGAAAAAAAAGACTAAAGTTTAAAATCATGTACCATAAAAATAAACTTGATCTATAAAGTGACGACAAAAAAAAAACTATACAAATGAAAAAAAAAGATTTAGGACTGTTGTGATTGAGAATGATTTATAACAAGTTTCTCTCCAATGAAGCTGTACAGCTCAGCAAGTAGTTTTTTTCTTTATTGACTTCTACATATTGTGATCTTTTCTTTATGGACTTCAAACTTAAAAAGAAAAACTGAAAAGATATATGTATAAAAGTAAAGTAAAATTATTCATATTTATTTTATTGTGAAAATAAATAAAGATTTTATATGAATAAAGAAGACTAAAGTGTTTAATCATATATCATGAAATGAACTTGATCTATACAAAGAAAATAATAGTAATAAATGCATGACTATTTGTGCTTCAGAATGATTTAGAATTTTACAAAATTCATGAAAAATGAAGAAGTTATTCAATTTAAAGCACTGAGATTGTTGATCTCGCTGAAAATATGCAATATAAAAAAGGTAGAAACCAATTGAATAGAGATATATGTAGTAGAAAACTTAAATACTTATGACAATATATAAATATAGATGAAGTTTTTAAACAATTAGCACATGTTAATAACTTCATAATATATCTATATATTTTATAATAAAAATAATTTTAATTAAAAAATTAAAAATAACTATAAAACAATATAAATAAATTAAAAAATATAATAATAATATAAATATATAAAATTATAAAGTACAAAAATTGATTAACAAATAACTCTGCACAGCGCGCAGATCAAACTTAGTTCACTTAATTTCCAACAGAATTTGCTTCTGGGTTATTTGTTTTAATTAGAAGAATTTTTTTTTAACATTTATTAGAAGAATGTTATTAATGAATCGTTTTGAATAACACTTTTTTTGCAATTGGTTTTGAATAACACTTGTATTTAATTATACTAATAACATAGAATTTTGAAATCAATGATCCAATAATATGTGATTTTGTTTAAATTTGAGAATATTATTTTGGATCAAAATCTATAAACCATAGGTCCATAACTCCCACTAAACTTCGACAGGTGACCACTTAAAACCAACCAATGTTTATTTAGATCAGTTTTCGTATGGATGGGTTTAAATTTAATTTACATGCGCATGCGTGATGCATACGTAATGATATTATTTGTTTTTTTTTAATATACAGATATGCAGATATCTTATGGCTCCGGGATCCATTTCCCCGGTTCTTTTCCAACGCAGAACTCTTCACTTAAGAAATTTTGTGTACATATCAATAACCAACTGTCCCAAAATTCCCAACCTCCAATAATAAAAAACTTAAAGTTCAAAAAAAAAAAATAATAGAAAACTTTATAAATCAGTATAGAACACGTGCTACGACTTTTATAATATAGTGCAACTCCAGCTAGAGAGTCCCAAGAAGACACGACCAATATGTTTTCAACTTCATCAAGAACGAACCATTCATTGCGGAACTCGGGATCACGATGAGGTTCTTAGACACGTTTATTTTGGTGGGTTTTGTCAGCCGAGCCTAGACATCAACGTGGTTAATACTTAATACTATGCATACAAATTGTTGTGTTGGTTAAAGCATCTTAAAGTCGCTCTTGAGGATTGGAAACAGTATTTGTTGATGACTACGACCGTAACCGAGACTAAGGTGTGGTTATTAGAGGCTGTGAATCTACGAGGTCACGATTCAACATCATTTCAATATAAATTAGGATGTTATATTCAAAAATATTGTCATTTTTTTTTACTTTTCTTTATTATGGTAAATTAGTATGTACTATTCAAAAATAAGGTTCTTTGAAAGTAAGATTGTTACTTGTTAACGTTGAGGATGACAGGAAATAAAAAGGAAAATGCTCCAAAATTCACTATAGTCAGAATTTCCCAACTAAAAATATGTTACTAAATTGGTATTTAGGAAAAATAAAATGAAATATTAAAACATAAAAACATATTGTAATCCAAGAAATAGGAATATATTTAAACATTAATCACTGTCTCAAGCCAAAATTTTTTTGACTAATTTGCGTTTGGCCATAATGGTTATAATAAAATATAATTATATTATTGTTTCAAGTTTATAAAAATTATTTTATTTATTTTTCAAATTCACTGATATGATATTTTCTGATAGATTTTATATTTTTGAAAACATTTTCTTTTGTTTTTTAACAAATATTTTAAATTTGAACTGAAATATCTCTCTATAAATTAATAAAATATTAATTTCTTGATAAATTAATAATTAATAATCTATCGATTAATAAATAACTCTATAAATTAATAAATTTTTGAAGTCCCAACGTTATTAATTTATAGAGGTTTTACTGTATGTTTGGGGGTTACCCACTAATTAAAACAAAATTAATATTTTTATATAAAATATGTTGAAAATTTTGAAATATTTTGCAATATATATAAAAATTAGCTAACATTTTTATTTTAGATTTCAAAAATAAGTTTCACATTTATATTTTTTTATTAAATATTTTTTACTAAAAATTATATAAATATATATTATTTTTAATTTAAATATTTGCAGATTACCCATGGCCCTTGTTCGAAAACGGGCCGCCGCGATCGATTAGTCGGAGTAAAAGTGTTCGGCAGCTTCCGACCGCAGCGATTTCAACCTAATCGGTTGAAAATTCTGTTAGCAAAAAAATCATATTTGTATTCATTTCGCTTAAATAACGACATTTCTTTACAGATCTATGAATTTTGGATAAAAATTTGACAGAAATCGTAAAATGTAAATGGTATTTTCAAAAAATGTAATGTAAAAATGATATAAATCAAAATTATGGAGCCATCAACCGCATCAAACTGATATTTTTTTTTTTACAAATTTAAGCTATCTTGAGCCTCAAATTTGTTTTCTTATTTTAAACTATAAGAGTTATAGATCTTCGATTCATAGTTATCATCCACACTCGAAAACAGTTGGTAAAAACTATGACAATAAGCTGTGGTTGTAAAAAGTACGACTGTTACTTTATAAAAAAAAATTTAAGTATGATTGGTAATAAAAAATTATAAAATTGTTTACTTTATATATTATAATTTTTTGAAAAATGTTATTTTGACTAAAATAGAAATTATATATTTTTATTTTATAATGATTTTAAACATATAGAACAAATAATTTATTTTTATTTTTTATTGAACTTTTTTAAATTTAAAATAAATAAATTTACAATTTAAATAGTTATATGGTAAATTAGATCTTAAAAGAAAGAGAAAAAAGAGAAAAAGTAGTCACAATTAATTTATTAAAATTTAGTTGTTATCAAATTTAGATAATGTGAGAGACGAATTTTGTTTTTTTTTTGGGAAAAAGAAAGAAAAATAATTGATTATTTTATATATTTATATTAGATAATTAAATTAAAAGGTAACAAAAACTAAAACACAACCGAGAGAAAAGAGAGAGGAAAAAGAAAAATGAGAAAATTGAATTAAACAGGTGATTGTAGAAAAGATCGAAGAAAAATTTGAAAAAGATTTTAGAAACTGTTAAATATTATAATGCTTTGAAAATGTGATTGACCAATTTTTCAGTGTTAAGACTCTAAAACATTTTACAACCCTTAAAACATTTTAATACATTTTATAACTCTAAAGGAGAGCTTTGGGTGTCTAAAGTAAAATGTCTTACTAATAAAAATGAATAAAAAAAGTGAAAAGGTCTAAAACGCAATAATTTTGCTAATCAGAAAAACCTGCGGAAAAACGTAAAAACACAAGATCTGTAGAAATTGCGTTTTTACTTATAAAAAATACAAAGAAATCTTCATTAAGCGGAAAAGTATGTTTGAAGTAGATTATCTTCAGAATCAATATTTATTTTATTTAATTATATAATTAATTATATTTTATTATTTAAATAAATACAAATAACAAAATATTTTTAGGATTTTTTTAATGAGTTCTCCATTGGGGTTGGTACTCAGTAATATCAATTGGAGTCTTTGGAAATTACGATTTAAAGAATAATTTTCTATACCAAATAAAGTTTAAACCCATAACACAAATAAACTAACCCCCCTGCACAAATATTAGACCATCACACTTTCAGTGTCCACCCATCTCAAGATCGCATCACGTTTTTATTATACATAAAGTGCATAATCTCAATAAACAGAGAGACCAATTTCTTCAAATTTTCAATTTTTTTTAAAAGTTTGATGGGTACATCATATGAATAATATAATAATCGAATAACTGAACAAATACAAGTATAAATAAATGTGCTATATTAAGTACTCCTATAATAAAATGTAAAATCTAAAAACCATTTTCAATTCATTAATCACTTTTATTTATTTTAATTATATTTTAACATGCTAGTTATATATATAGTGAAATATTTTTTAAAACTACGAATGATTAAAAATAGTAGAATCATGTTTTAGGAACATTGAAAATATGAACAAATAGTTGTAGGATAGATTCATCATCTTTAGAAAACAAAAATTCTAAATATCTTAAAGGATATTTCAGAAGTAATACAAATTTAGTTTTAAAATAGAAAGAAACTAACAGATGCATTAAAATTGTATAGCAGATATCAAATCGCGAATAAACATATCAAAATCATGTATCAGGCATTAATTCATGAATTGTTTGTTTGTTTCCACTTCTATGTTCCAAACAATATCACCGAAGCTTTACATTACAAAATTTGTAATTCGGTTTCTAATTAATACAAAGTAGACGTTAAATAAATAAAAAAATACACTAAATCATGAATAAACACATGATTGGACTTATTGGACTTACATAGCTTCAAATGTTGAAAAAGGCAAGGCATTAATCAATTCAATATGTTTAAATTTATTTTTCTTCAAGATTTATTTATTATTATGTAATCATCAGGGCAAATTAAGAACGTAATGATTCATTAGAATTTTATTTTTTTATACTAATCAATATTCAAAAAAAAATTAATGCTCGTATATATGAACCCTATACCAAATTATTAATAAAAATCTAATTTTTAAGTTTACTGGCTATCTATTTACATAGAAATCAATGCTCGTATTTGTTAAATATATAAATTATTAATGGAGCTAAATCACAATCTGCATCTAAATTTAGTTTTGTATACGGATTTTTCAATGTGTATTTTATTTATTTTCATTTGATTTATGTATATTCATTTCCCTTTAAATTTGTATTTTTTCATTGCTTTCCTTTTAAGTTTCATTTTTTGTTCATTTCATTTTGCATCTAAATTTAATATAATAAGATAGAAAATAGACCTTTATATACACACAAATATTTATAAAAGTCATAAACTTTTGGTTAACAAAAAAAAATATTCATAAAATCTTGGGAAATAGTAACATACAGTATGTGAAGTTTAAACTACATCCATGTTATGTAAGTGTATAAATACGTGAAAATAACCCATAAAATATACACACTACACCTTACATCCAATCATCTGTCATCATCACACAATGGTACATACGAATTCAAATAAAGTCTCTCTTTAACTAAGTATGTTATATTTCCCCCTAACAATATTACTTTTGGATGTTGTAGGAAATCATGCATGTTGTGTTCGTGTTGACTATACTCTGTTTTGGTCTTGCAAATGGCCAAATCTATGATGTGCTTAAATTTGGTGCTAAGGGAGATGGTACAACCGATGATTCAGAGGTACCATACTTCAAAATATTATTCAGATTTTTTTGTAGTTTTAAGTTTAAATGCATTTTTTTTACTAATCATATTGCATATATATATTGGACGAGAAAGAAAATTTGTATATACAACACACACTTATAGTAGTTTTCTTGTAGTAAAAAAAAATCATGAATTGGAATCATATTCAAATACAGTAATTGAACGTGCTAAAAGACTGGTTATGTTTCAAGCTTGTAAAAAGCGTTTAAGATGTCATGAAATTTCTCATCAAAATTGCTTCAAGATTCATTCACTACTTTAAAAAAACGTCCAAAGAAGCCAAAATTTGAGTACGCATTACTATTATTTTTATTTTTACCATTACCTTTTTCCTATAAGTAGATCATAATTTGATATAAATTTTAGTTATTCCTTGACTAATTTTAAAAATTTGATTTTTTTTGGTGTGGAAAAGGCTTTTGTAGAAGCATGGAAAGCTATGTGTAGTTGCGGTGGAGGGAACAAAACACTCCTTATTCCTTCAAATAATATTTTCTTACTACAACCTCTAGTGTTTCAAGGCCCTTGTAAATCACCTTCTGTACAAGTTCAGGTATTATTTTAAAAAAATAAACACTGGTAATTTTAAATTTTATATACAAATTTACGTGATGACAAAAATATGTGTGGATATAAAATGTATATGTAATCAATTTTGCAGTTTGATGGAAATATCGTTGCCCCTATCAACAAAGCAGCATGGTCAGACTCGAAGGCCAATGCATGGGTTGCTTTTAGTGGCATAATTGGTTTAAGAGTCACTGGCTCAGGAACAATCAATGGACGTGGTTCTTCTTTTTGGAAGGTGAGTTTTTTTGTTTATATATAATTGAAGATATAAAATTGATTTAATTACATATATTAAATGTGAATTTAATATTGTTCTTATATTTTTTTTATATATCCAGCCAAAGTTGTCTGCTACTCAACGGCCTACTGTGAGTATATATATATATATATATATTTTTTCCAACTCTAAATTCTGTAACGAAAAGGGTTATGATGAAATTTGTTTTTTCTATTTTTCTTGTAGCAATTGCATTTTCAAGGATGCAATAATCTTCAGATAACTGGAATAACTTCAGTCAATAGCCCAAAAAATCATATTTCAATCAGCAATTGCAAAAATGTTGTCATAACGAAGATAAAACTTGTTGCACCCGATCTGAGTCCTAACACCGATGGAGTTGATATCTCAGGTTCAAGTAATGTCAACATATTCGACACTATCATTGGAACTGGTATGTAGTTAGTTATCTCTCGTTTTGCAACCATTAGATTTTCAATATCAAAATGGCAACAAGGTTATTTGAGTTTCAAAAATTTATATCTTTTCAGGAGATGATTGTGTAGCTATAAACACTGGAAGCATAAATATCTACATCACAAGGATGTTTTGTGGTCCTGGGCATGGAATAAGGTATTTATTTATATTTGTATGTATTAACGCAACTATTAATTTCTTCAATTACATAATGAATTTTGTTCTCTATCTTTATAATTAAATTTCAGTGTGGGAAGTCTTGGAAGAAATGGTGAAGAATCTGAAGTTGAAAATGTCTTAGTGACTGATTGCACTTTCAATAAGACGGATAATGGAGCAAGAATTAAGACATGGCCGGTAAGGATTTTTTAATTATATTTGTTTGTATAAAATGTAAATGAAGTGTTAATAGTGATTTAATTTTTTCTGATATTTTATTTGATTGTTTAGAATGGAAAAGGATATGCAAGAAATATAGCTTTTAAGAACATCAATCTCATAGACACAAAAAATCCGATTATAATCAACCAAAATTACATAGATAAGGGACGTATTCTTGACGTTGAGGTAAATATCTTTCCTTTTAGTAAAATATAAAAGTCTTTGATCTATAATTGTGTTGATATTTTGGAGTATAATTTATGTTAACAGAAATCAGCTGTGGCAATTAGCAACGTGACATTCACAGATATTCATGGAACGTCACAACTCGATGAGATTGTGAAGATAGATTGCAGCAAAGTCACATATTGCAAAAATATCATTCTAGATCAAATCGATATTACAACGGTCAATGGAAAGAAGCCCATCGTTGAATGCAATAACGTATATGGAAAGTCGAGCAATGGTAACGAGATTGATGGTTGTTTCATGCAACAATAATCACTGTTGGTATACTCATGTGATGGTATATTAACTTTCATTATTTATAGATTTAGTCTTCATGAGAAATAATTTTATACACAGTGGATGTAATAGTATATCAATTATTATACATGTATGGTTCCAAAAGGTAATTTTATATGTAAGATCATGTCGGTATACTCATGATATATGATTGCCATTATCTAAATCAAACCCAAAATGTTTATTGCACCTACTTATCAATAATACCAAATGAGCAATATAATCTAAAACGAGTTCTATACCAAATGAGCAATATTGTTAAAGGACGTAATTTAAGACATAAAGTTGAAAATATCCGACTATGTCTAAAGTTGTGTGGCCTTGCCTACTTATGTGGTTAGAAACTATGACCAGATGGTATATATCGGGGAACACTATGATCAAACAGAAGGAAGTGGAGAAGGTGGACGTAACTTCATCGAATAGTCTGCACTAATTATCCTCTTAGTCATGTCCTAACTCAACTCCTAAGAATACCCTTTGGACAAAAATATCTTTTGTTTTTATTCGTACATTTTTCATCATTAGCCCGTATCTTAAATTTTAATGAAAATCTTAAAAAAACAAGATTTGTTTGTTTATTTCCTTTTTACTACTGCCACCAAGGCACCAACTAATAAACTTTCCTTTACTAAATTCCTTAATGTAAAGAGGATCCCCTGAAACTTGTTTAGGAGTAACAACTCTTATTACTTTACTAACTAAATTAATGATAACTAGGTTATTACCCGCGCTACGCTGCAGGATATAATTCTGAATTTTATATATTTTTAAAATAAAAAATTATTTTTATAGTATAAATAAATATTATATTAATTTTGTATTTAGCAATTTGTGCCTTGATTGTTTCTCTATCTAGATAGTTTTTTTTTGAATAAAAATGACAATTTAGTTAGTTTTGTAACAAAATCAAAACACATTCAGATAAATTATCTGTATGATTTTTGAAAATTTAGACAAATTTATGAGAATTATCCATCAAAAATTGAGAAATCACATTATTACACCAAAACAAAAAAATTATAGTTTCCTGCTCAAGCCGAGAAATGTCATTATTCCGTCAAATCGGAAAATTTTATTTTCCTGCCAAAACTGTCAAATTACATTTTTTCCGCCAAAACCAAGAAGTTATGTTTTACATAAAAATTGAGATATCATATTATCCATCAAAAATCGAGAAATTGCATTTCTCATCAAAATCAAAAAATCGCATTTTTCGTCAAAACCTAGAAATTTTGTTTTTCTATCATAACTGAAAATTTTCCATTTTCCTGTCAAAACAGAAAATTGTCTTTTCCCGTAAAACCGAGAAGTTTGATTTTCCCATCAAAACCGGAAAATCATTTTTTCTGTCTAAATCGAGAATTTTTGTTTTTCCAAGAAATTTCATTTTTTTCAGTCAAAACCAAAAAATTTCATTTTCCTGCAAAACCAAAAAAATTGTATTTTCCTGTCGAAACCAAAAAATTTCATTTTCGTGTCAAACATAATTACGAAAATATGAAGTAATTAGTATTATTTATTTGTGTGACTAACATTTTTTATTTATTTTCAGTTTGTGTTTTTTTTAAAAGTTTTTTTGAACACTTTTTTATATATGTTATAATTAGGTGTAACCAAGAAAGAATGCGATATGGTGCTCGTGTAATTTATTATCATAATTATGATTATATTATTTTTGATCAATCCAATAAATTTTAGACTAAAATTTAATTTTGTTTTCCTTTTTGTGATTATATGCAAGATATAAAATTGTAAATACAAATTAATGTAAGTTTCTATTAACTAATCAAATCAAATTCAAGTATATTGCTAACATATTGACATGTTCTATTGGCTCAAAATTCAAATGAACCAAGATCACCTTAAATTTTAACTGATCATACATCTTTTAATTCAGGATGATATCATGTGAAGCCAATCCTTAGCTTTGATTAGCTGCATTGGTTTAAAGCAAACTGACTTTCTTCTCTACAATTTCTCCTTCGCTTTCTCGCCTTCTAACATAGTAACTTAATGATAAAAGATTATAAAATATGTTTGATGAGAAAAATATTAAAAATCCAAAACTGAAAAATAAATATCTTAAAAAAACACACTTTCTCCATTTTCGTATAGAATATTTTAAGATTATATAAATTAAAAAATCTAGTACAAAAAATTTGTAACCTAATTTATTATCAATTAAGTTTTCATTTATTAATTAATATAAGGATAAAAAAGTTATTTAGAATCATTTTTTCATACATTTCTGAAAACATCATATAATTTAAAACAAAAAACCTTTAAAACATCATATAAAAAAATAGAGGGAGTATTAAATTGATACTACTACTAAAATAACCAGATCATACTTTAAATTGATAAGTAAGAAAAACATAAAACGGATCAAATATGTACTTTAATTTCTATAATAGTCAATAGCTCATAGATTAACTAAAGCCAATCATTTTCTATAGTTGTTGCTGAAACTTTAAATTATTATTTACCAGATTCATTTGCACATACAGTATTTGTTTTACATTTCTAAAAATTATTCATATTTGATTCTACAATTTGTTGTAAATTAAAGATCCAAAAGTTTAAACCAAAAAAACTGAAGATAGTTTTCAAGATAGCATTATTTAAGGTGGATTTGTTTTTAGGAGCAGGAAACTCTAGTAAAGAGAAAGAAAATAAGAGAAGAAAGAAGTTTGAGATTGGTTTTATTTTATCCAGAATAAAAAAATTAATTCACCATACACATGCGTGGTAGTAGTAGAAATACTTCATATATTCCAAAGTTGAAAAATTATCTTCTTAACGAAATAATTAAAAATGATATTGTCAATAAGTATAAGCAACAAACAGTGCCGTGCCAATGCTTATGAGAGCATGAGGCAAAAATCAAATAATTATCTTTTATATATTATTAAACAGTAATTTTAATATTTTTTTTTTCAAAAAGTTTGTTAAAGTGCCAACAGAAAAAATATGAATGGGACTTATTAAAAAAATAACATTTATTTTAGTATGGTGGTTGGTTTTGAACTTAGGAGTGGAATCTCAAAATAACAAATTTTAACCATATTTTTACTATTATATTATTATTATTTTTTAGGAATTAGAGTCTCAAAATTATTTATTATCTTTAAAACATGAAGCAAATGCATTTTTCATAACATGGTAGGCACGGCTCTCGCAACAAACATGAAATAGTTTATCTTTTAATCAAAAATAATATGGACATTTCAGTTATTTTGCAACAACAAAATATATAATATGCAAACCTTCAATTATATATATATATATATGCAAACCTTCAATTATATATATATATATATATATATATATTGTTTTCTGTAATTTACAATTGGAAAAAGTATCTATTTATTTTGAACAAAAAAAAATGTCTACTTGTTTTGGGCTTTTAAAAAATATCATTTGTTTGGGTTTGGATTAATGGATTTAGTAAAAAAAATAACAAAAATCAGTATATAAAATAATATGATGTGTATTATTGAAATGTTTTGATTGGTGATTTTTTTTGCTGAAGTGTCAACTTTAAAAAGCTTGAAAAAACTGATGTGTCAAACTATAAAAACACACAAAGGTATTGTTGTATTGATTTCCTTTTTTCCTGATCGTTGCGTGTAAAAAATAGGAAACCATTATCCTTTTTGAAAAAGGAAAAAAACAAAACCAATCCTCTACATATATACACGAGGGCTCTCGCTCTCGCTTCTAACACTCACCCTATTAGGTTTCTCGCATCCGTCTCTCTCTATAAGACGTTTTTGCTTGGAAAGAAAGTCTTTTCTTTTCTTGGTTTTGTTAGATCCGCCGAATTGTTGCAAATCTGTCTCTGATTTGTGTGATTATAACTCGTCGCTTCAGATACAGCAACTTCAGAATAATTAGGGTTTCGCAACCGCACGGGTTTTGGGATCTGTAGAGAAACGAAGGTATTTGTAATCAAGTAAGAGAAACTATCTCCAACGACATGGAAAGTAATCGTCAGGTTGAAGCTAGAAGAGCAATAGACATCGCTGAGACGAAAATCTCAGAGAATGATTACGTAGGAGCGAAGAAATTTGTCAACAAGGCTCAGTATTTGTGTCCGAATCTTGATGGCTTGAAACAAGTTTCGATGATGATCGATATTTATATCTCTGCAGCAAGAAAGATCAACGGAGGAAGAGAAACCGACTGGTACAGAGTCCTTGGTGTAGATCCTTTGGCTGATGATGAAGAAGTAAAGAAACAGTACAAGAAGTTAGCGCTTTTGCTTCATCCGGACAAGAACAAGTGTAAAGGCGCTGAAGGTGCTTTCAAGCTGGTTTCAGAAGCTTGGTCTCTGATATCTGATAAGGTTAAGAGGGCTGATTATGATCAGAATAGGAAGTCGAAAGAAGTAAAGACGGCTTCTTGTAACAACAAGCCTGCGCCTGTGAATAATCCATCAACACAGAGAAGAGGCGGTACCTTTTGGACAATGTGCCATGGATGCAAGACGCAATGCGAATATCTGAGGGATTATTATCTTAACAGGGCCATACTTTGTCCAAACTGTGGTCAGACTTTCATTGCAACCGAGAAAACTCCATCGGCAAGTTTTGCGAGTCCGTTCAAATTCTCATCATCTCCTCAACAACAACAATGTCAAAGTAAAGCAGCAAACAAAAACACAAAGGCCAAAAAGGTAAAGCTCAGAACATCTGTTTGTTTTCCCACGAGTTGTTCAGTGTCAGCGAGGGACAGTTACAGTAGCGGAAAAGCCTCAAATCAAGCACAAGAAAGATCCAAAAGAGTTCTTCAAGAAACGTTAGAGATTGTTCGTGAGATAAAGAGTAAGACTTTAATTATCAGATATTCGGATGTAGAAGTTGCAGAATCCTGCTTTTTTTTTTTTTTTTTTTTACCTTTAAGTGATTTTTTATGAATTTTTTTCATCTCTAGGCTATAATATTATTGTGGAACAAGAGCAAGTTCTTTCATCTTCAATGTGTTATGTCCTTCTCCTAAACATCTCTGTGATGTTGAAATGTTAATCTTTTCAAGAATTGGAATCTTTTGTATATATACATCTGTTTTTTCACAGTTGTTTGAGATGGAATTAGAGTAGTATTAGACTGAAACGTGAATGGAATAATTGTTGATACTGAGGAATCGCTCGGAAACATTGTATATCCTTAACTTTTTTTTTCAAAATTATAATTTACTATCAAATTTATTTAACTAACTAACTAAAATGTATATGTAAAAATAAAATAATATATTTTAAGTACATTCATGTTAGTGGCAAATATAATCTATTTTCTTCACTAAATTGCCAATTGATCCTCTCTTATAATTATATAAAGAAAAATGCCATTTCAAAAAAAGATTTATTAATTAATATGATTATTTTAAATTATAAAATTTATTTATTGATCAAATATTTATTATAAACATATGTTTCTAAAACTACCAAATTATAATCAATACCATTCATATCAAAACCATTGCAATTGATTTAGAACTAAATAGAAAGTTCTGTTTAAACTGTTGAAATAACAATTTAGTTAAAGTTAAAGTTAAATAATTCAGTTTTGGTTACTATAAACATTTTTTAACTTAAAAATTTAGCACAGAGAAATTTTATCTTTTTACAAAAACCGAGAAATTGTATTTTCTGACAAAACAAAAAAAATTTATTTTTCCACAAAACTGAGAAATCGCATATTCCCGCCAAAAAAATCATTTTCTCATCAAAGCTGAAATTTTATTTTCCTACCAAAACAAAGAAATTGCATTTTCTCGCAAAACCAAAAAATTACATTTTTCCGCAAGAACCTGTGTTCTCACACCAAAACAGAGAAATCAAGTTTTTTTTCACCAAAACCAAAAAATTTTATCTTCCTGCAAAAACAAAAAAAAACATATTTATTTTCCCGTCAAAACGCAAAAAAAAATATTTTCCCGCAAAAACCGAGAAATTGTCTATTCCCGCCAAAACAAAAAAAAAAATATTTCTCGTCAAACCAAGAATCACGCTTTCCAACCAAAACCGATAAACTATAATTTCCTGCGAAAACCAAAAAATCACATTATATGTCAAAAACTGAAAATTTGCATTTCTAATCAAAACCGAGAAATTGTTTATTCCCGCCAAAACCGAGAAATTTTGTTTTCCCATCAAAGCGAGAAATTGCATTTTCTGCCAAAATTGTCCAATTACAATTTCCCGCGAAAACTAAGAAATCACAATTTCCCACGAAAATCAAGAAATCACATTATCCATCAAAAGCCAAAAATTTGCATTTTCTATCAAAACCGAGAAATCATATTTTTCGTTAAAATTGAAAAGTTGCATTTCCCTCGCATTTTCTCGTCAAAACTAAGATATTTTGTTTTTGCGTCAAAATCAAATTTATTTTTCTCACTAAAACCAAAAATTCACATTTTTCCGCCAAACTCGAGTATTCGTTTTTTTCTTCGCCATAACCGAAAAATCATGTTTTCCTACCAAAACTGAAAAATACATTTTCTTACCGAAACCAAGAAATTATCTATTCTCGCTAAACCCAAGAAAATTTGTTCTCGGTAACCACCGGAAGTGTGAATCTCCAAGGTGGGGTGGTCTGAGGTTCTCCTCATTTGCTTTTGATTTTTATTTTTTTGTAAACTTTGGGCTTTTTAATGGGTCAACAAAATAGTAAACTGATTTTATTAGTGTGTTAATGATATGTATTATTGTTATGTTTTTATTAGTTCAAATTTTTGCTGATGTGTGAGTTTCTTATAACATAACGCTTTTTGCGTTGTTGTTATGAAATCATAGTTGATGATGAAACTACACTTTCTTCAATCATATATGTCTCTATCAAGCAAACACATAGTTAGATTTTAATTTTTTTCCTGTTATTTATTATTTAAATTTCGGTTTGGCAAAAATATAAAACAAAGATTTAATTTTTATATTTTTTGTTATTTATTATTTAGATTTGGGAATGGTAAAAAATAAAACAATTTTTTATTTGCTGTTATTTGTTATTTGGACTTGAATTTGGCATAAAAAACAAAGATTAACAAAAAAAATATTTGGGCTTTTAATGGGTTTAAGTTAAAAATAATAAAAGTTAATAGATGATGTGTATTAATAAAATATTTCGATTGATGTTTTTTTGCTGAGATGTCAACTTTAGAAAATTTGAAAAAGCTGATGTGTCATCTCGTAGAGAGACACTTATGTTATTGTTGTATTGATTCATATCAAAACCATTGCTATTGCTTTAGAACTAAATAGAAAAATATGTTTGAACTATTGAGATATCAATTTAGCAAAAGTTAAATAGTTTAATTTTGGTTGTTGTAAACATATTGTAACTTGAAATTTTGCCACCAAGAAATTTCATTTTCTTACAAAAAAAGAAATATCGCATTTTCCGTTAAAAAAAAAAAATTATTTTCCTAAGAAAACAAAGAAATTGCCTATTCCTGCGAAAACCAAGAAATTTTATTTTTTCGTCAAACCAAAAATTTCATCTTCCCACCAAAACCAAGAAATCACATTTTCCTGTGAGAACCAGTGTTTTCTGCCAAAACCGAGAAATCATGTTCTCTCACCAAAACCAAAATATTTCATCTTCTTGCAAAAATGAAAAATATTTCCCGTTAAAACCAAAAAAATCATTTTCCACAAAAACTGCGAAATCGCCTATTCCCGCAAAACCAAGAAATTTCATTTTCTCGTCAAACCAAAATTCACATTTTTTCCACCAGAATCGAGAAATTATATTTTCCTGCAAAAACCAAAAATTGCACTATCTCGCGAGAAATTGTGTTTTTCCGCAAAAACTAAGAAATTACATTTTTCCACGAAAACTAAGAACTTGCATTATCTTTCAAACAATAAAAATTTGCATTTTCCATCAAAACTGAGAAATTGCTTATTTCCACTAAAACCGAGATATTTCATTTTTCCTTCAAACCGAGGAATTGCATTTTCTACCAAAATCATCAAATTATTTTTTTCAATGAAAACTAAAAAATCGTATTTTTCCACGAAAACCAAGAAATCGCATTATCTGTTAACTTAAAACATACGGTTTGTGAGCTTCTTATAACAAACGGTTTTTTGCTTTGTTGTCATAGAAGCATAGTTTATGATGGGATTACATTTTTTTCCAATTATACACGTCTCTGTCAAGCAAATATGTAGCTAGACATTTTAATTTTTTTAATTTGGTCTTATTTATTGTTTGTGTTTGGCAAAACAAAATAATTTTTTTATTATTATTTATTATTTAGACTTGGGTTAGAAAAAAAATAAAACAAAGATTTTTTTTTATATTCACTGTTATTTACAATTTGGGCTTGGGCTTGGGAAAAAAAAAACTAAAATTAACAATATAAAATATTTGAATTTTTAATGGGTTTAAATCTAAAAGTTAAAATAAATAGATGACTTGTATTAATAAAATGTTTTGATTGATGATTATTTTTGTTGAAGTGTCATGTTTATAAAATTTAAAAAAGCTGAGGTGGCATTTCCGGAGAGACACTTGTGTTATTGTTGTATTGATAATAGAGACGAAAATTTTTTTGTAAGCTTCCGGTTTTTTTTCCAGAACGTGAACTAAAAAAAACAAAGTAAACTATATTGAATAAATTAATATCATTTTATGTTATGTATTATATACATATATATATATACCCGTTTGGTAACTTTTTTTTAAAAAAATTTGCTACTCCATTTCTACATATTCATTTCTGATTGCATAAAACAATAATACAAAGTGATAAAAAAATGTTTAACTTAAATGTTTACATTACCCATATGTTTAAAATTCTCTATTTCAATTTTAGAGAGAACAGTTTTCAAAAAGAATATTTGCTATCTAGATTGAAACATATTATTCTAGTAATGTGTCTAGTTACATGGATTCGAAAACAATAAAATGTTCATAAAAAAAAATGAAACGAAGCAATCAATTTACAATAATATTAATTAGAAATGAATAATTACTAGAATGTGATGTGTTTTTTTTTTTTGCACAATAATGTTCATTCGAAATTAAATAGGGTCTAGTACAAACAAGTTTAAAGCTTGCTTTGCTAAACCATTTACCATGGTTAGCGAATCACGATTAAAAAAATGAAAAGACACTTTCTCAAACGAAGCCGGGAAAGAAACGATTTCTGAGATGAGTCCATGGAAATCCGAGAAGCTTGATCCTTCTTCAATTGCTGTCACTAAGCTCTCTGAATCCGATTCGAAAGATACATATTTGAAGTTCAAAGATAAAGCATATTCGAAGGCTGCTCTCATAGCTATTCTCTCCGCCACAAGGGGTGATTTCACATGCGCAAAAGTTTGGGTTTGAGTAATGCTCAATCCATCCCAGTCTCCCGAAAAATTCCATGCAGCTCCTGCTGCCAGTAACTCCGACTTCCAGGCAGCGTCCGATCGGCAAATGATTTCTTCTCTATCAGGTACCATCATGTCGTGTTCTCTTCACTAGATAGGGATTAGAACGATTTGAGCATCCCACCATTCGCGTGCATCACCGATTGCCTTTGTTACCGTATCTTGTTATGAAAAACTTCTGTCCTAAAAAAGTCGGTGATTTCTTGTTATCTATAGATTCCAGATAATCCAGGGAGCGAGAATTCTCTGCTCAAGTCCTACAGGAGGAAGGCAGGTAGTGTGTTGGAGGGCTCGCCATCCTGATCCGAAGCTGTCTTGTGCTGCTGCAGTAAACGGTGTTGTGTAAGGTACCCGTCTCCATACTCTTTGTGCAAAAGGGCAGTGAAAACATAGGTGTAGGATTGTTTCAGGTTCTCTACACATTGCACAATCCGGCATGGGAATGATTTGTCTGGCTGCTAAACTAGGATTTACTGGTAGTGCATCTAGAGTAGCTTTCCAAAGGAAGACTTTTATTTTCTCTACAGTTGGTAGTGCCCAAACATCTATTATCCAGTTTATCTCTTGTTTTTAAATACCTGATTCACGGTTTCTACTAGAGGCAAGGGCTGAGAAGTAAACGGATTTAGTTGTATAGACTCATGTAGTGTTCTTTAACCAAATTTTTCGGTCTGGTGCGTCTTGCTTACTGGGTTTGATGCTTAAATTTTTTGGGACCAGTAATGGGAATAAGATCTCAATCTTTTCTGTATCCCGCTCTCGGGAGTGAGGTTTGCAGAGGTTTGCCACCATGAGACTGGCAAATGTTTCAGGCGCATGTCCCATTGGGGTCTCCATAACTTCCGAGGAGAGCCAGGCGTCAAGCCAGACTTTTACTGATTCGCCATTACCTATAGTCCATCCTAGGTTCTTCTTGAGTAAATCTATGTCGATAAGGATGCCTCTCCAACCATGTAGCAGCTTGTAGGGTATGTGGCATATAGGAAATGTTTCTGTGTGCAATATATTCCTTGTAGGATCCGGGCTAATAGTCAATCCGGCTTTGAGAGAACCCTAGCGAGCATAGCGGCATTGAAGCACTGTAAATCTCTGAAACTCAATCCTTCATCCCTTTTTTACTTGGTCATTTTGTTCCACGCCACCCAAGATATTTTCTTTTCATCCACTTTCCGATCGCACCAAAATCTTGTCAAGGCAGACTGTATTCGCTTGCAGAGTGATAAGGGAAACTTGAAGCAGGAACATAGCATGTGAGGGCATTGAGGACAAAACACTCTTCAATAGTGTTATTTTCCTAGCTGATGAGAGGAACTTCATGGACCAGCTTATTGACTTCTGTCTGATCTTATCCACAATGACTGTAAATAAATCCTTCTTCTTTCGGTAAAGTGTTCTGGGAGTCCTAGATATTTCCCAACTCCCCCTTCATTCTGGATATGCAGCTCTCTCTTGGCTTTTTCCTTAAGCTCAACGGGTGCTTTCCTTGAAAAGGAAATAGATGAGTTAAGGTTGTTTATGCATTGACCAGAAGCCTGCTCATAGAGCTTAAGGATCTCCTTCAGTTACGAAATACTTTGATCATTAGTTTTCCAGAAGAACATTGTGTCGTCTACAAAAAGCAGATGATTGACCCTGGGTGACCCCATTGCCACTCTTATCCCTTGAAATTTTCTCTCATCCTGTGCCTTAGAGCATAGTCCCGAGAGGACTTCACTACACAATATGAATAGATAAGGTGATAAAGGGTCACCTTGTCGGATGCCTTAGCTTGGCTTGATCTTGCCTCGAGCTGAGTTATTGATCAGTATGGAGAATGAAACAGTACTAACACATTGCATAATAAGGTTAATCCATTTAGGATGGAACCCCAGCCACCAGAGTACTAGTTCGATAAATTCACACTCGAGTCGGTTATACGCCTTACTCATGTCCGTTTTCACAGCCATGGAGTATCGTTTGGTGGCTGCTGAGGACTTTAAAAAGTGTAACACCTCATGTGTGATTAAGACGTTATCTGAGATAGCTCGACCACGGACAAAAGCTGACTGGTTTTCAGAAATAAGATCCGACAATATCGGCTGAAGTCTTTGGGTTAGTAGCTTGGATATTATTTTGTAATAGACATTGCAAAGTGCTATTGGTCTGTAATCTGCTACTTTTCGAGGCCCCTGAACTTTTGGAATTAGTCTGATGTGGGTCTCATTCATGTTCTTTAGTAGTATCCCTGACGTAAAAAACTGCTTTATCTCCTCCACTATTTCGCTTCCTACCACATTCCAGTTTGCTTGAAAAAAACTTGCTGAAAACCCGTCGGGTCCTGGTGCCTTATCTGGGTGGATAGAGAACAAAGCCTCTCGTATTTCTGTACTCGCAGGGTTCTTAATAAGCTGCCCGTTCGTTTCTTCATAGATCTTTGGCTTCAGCGCGGCATTAACAATCTGTTGTCTTTCCCTTTCTTGTGAGGAGAATAGTTTATCGAAGTACTTCACTATGGTATTAATCATATCTTCCTCTTTAAACCAAAATTTTCCCTCATCATCCTCTAGGACTGTGATGTTGTTTACAGCTTTTCTCCCCTAAGTGGTGGCGTGGAAATAGCCAGAGTTCTTATCACCTAGGCTGAGCTATAGGATTCTACTCCTTTGTTTCCAAAACTCCTCTTCCGCCTTATAAGCGTCTTTCAGTTCTTTGTTTATCTTTAGGAGAATCTGCTCATCATGTCGAGGGCTGACCATTGCCTTTTCCATAGTTTTTTTCCCTTCCTCTATGATGGTCCTGCATTTGCGTTGCTGCTCTTTGTTCCACTTCACAAGTGCCTTTCGTATTCTAAAAATTTTGCCTTCCACCGTTTCTTTCCCTGCTTCCTTCTAGGTGGTTGCTATTAGAGTTTTCACCTCTGGATTATCTTTTAGCCGTCTATCAAATCGGAAAAGTCTCTTGCCTTTCCTCCTTGAGGTGTCAAAGCAGGATATCACTGGTTTATGGTCTGAGCATTCAAATTTTAAGTATTCGCAGTTGCCAGACTGGAATGTTTTAAACCATTCGCTATTTGCCAATGCTCTATCCAATTGGCACCTAACCACTTGATCCGCTCTAACCCCTCTCCAAGATAAGAAGTCACCAGAGTGCTGCAGATCATAGAGATCGCATTTTGACAGAAAGGACCTAAAGTCAACAAATATTCCTTCAGCCCTTTGTGTTCCTCCCACTTTCTCCTGGTTATTGGTTATATCATTAAAGTCCCCAGTGAGAAACCATGCTCCTCCTCTGTTGTCTGATACATTTGTTAGATCTCTCCACATTTGTCTTCTTTTGATTATATATGTGTCTCCATAAACAAACGTAGCAAAAAGAGTCTTGTTTTTATACAAAATTTTAACATCGATGTATTTGTTACAGGAAGAGATAATCTCCAGCTCGATTTCTTGCTTTCAGAAGAGTGCTAATCTCCCTGCAATGTGCTCCTGCGAAGGCACCAGATGCCAATTCGGATAGTCCAACGCTTGAAATTTCCAGATAATGAAATCGTTGGCATTCTTCGTTTCCGAGAAGAAGAATATATCCGGGCTTACACGTTTCCGTATATCCCGTATTTTCTGGCCTGTCAAGGGGTTCCCCAGCTCTTGACAGTTCCGGCTAGCTATTTTTAAGGAACTAGATTGGGCGAATTCAAAAAATCCGCCTTCTACCTCACAACCGCAGGGATGATATTACACACAGGTTGGCATGTGGAAAGATTCACCACAGATCGAGGGAGGTTTGTACGAGAGCTTGATCCTTTAGATCTCCTATTCGTCTTAGGGGATACACTTATAGTCCTTCTTCTCTTTGGAAATCCTTTTGTTTGTGCAACTTTCCGTTTCTTTGCAGTGGTTCCAGCCTCCAACTTGGGGGGTCTGCCCAATCTTTTCTTTGCAGGAACTCTTGCAGAGATTTCTTATGCCTCAGTGATTGGTACATCATTCAGAAAGAGAGGGCCAAGTCTTTGTGTAGCTGGGCGGCGCTCTTGTGAAGCTGTTTCCTCCTCCGGGCCTCCCTCGCGGTTTGCTATTGCACGAGTTGCGGATAATACCATCTGTATAGCTGTTTCTTCAACTTCCCCTTGTTGTTCTGCTAACCTAATTCTCTCTTTTCTTGCAGCACTTTCAGAGGGATCGGTGCATGATGTATACTGGACCATCACTTCCCGCAATTCCTCCCTAGCTTCAATAAGAGCTTCTTCAGAGATAATCTGGTTGGCTCGTGGAGGGGATACCCTCCCTGGTGGGGAAGGTCTTCTAGGTTGTGAGGACACCGAGCTCTCTCTTCTCTGCCCCGAGGAAATTCGAGTTGAGGAACCATAGTTCCTATCCCCAATACTCCCCTCAACCGTTTTATTATCATCACAGGTTCTTCTTCTTGACCCCGATAGAATAGAGTTTGAGATACGCCTTCCTGTTTCCACCCATCTGGAAGAGTTGTGAGAGTGTTCGTGACGATGGTAAGAAGAGCCTTTTCGATACTCAGACTGGTATGAGGATACTCTGACTCGTTCCCTTCGGCTATCAGAGCTTTTGTGCTCTATTCTGCGGGAATCCCTACTTGGGAGACGGTCTCTTGAAGGAACTGGTGCATAGTGTGTGTCAGTCATGTGCTTCGGATTTGGGTAAAGCTTCTCCCTGAGGTCTCGCGATGGAAGAGTTTCTCTCAGAGGAGGGACCAAGGGTTTGGTGCTTAAAGGGGCAGGGTCTTTTTTCAAGGCACTCGCTCAATTTGTGGTCAACCTTACAACACAGGCTGCAATGTTTCTCTAACTTTTCGTTTACCAAGGAAGCCAATACCTCGTCCCCGTTGGAGATCACCAGAGTGTATGTTTTGATTGGGGAGAGAAGCCCATTCACATGGATCCTCATTCTTTCACAAGAGGCCGTTATTTCCCAGCATTCAAAGAACCCTAAGTCTTCTCCTATGCTCCGGAGCATAGCTTCATTCCAGAGATGTACTGGGACCCCTTGGACCCTAATCCAGAAAGGGATCTGGGATGGGAAACTAGCTGAAACAGTTTGTTCCCATGGTTGGAGAATGAGCATCCATCGTGCAAAGTGATAGGGTCTGTTCTCAAGTACAAGCTGCATATTATCCCTCAACCCAAACAGGAATTGAAATAGCCCTTGCCCTAGATCTGCTCCGAGGGGCCGAGAGGAAGTTTTCCAGTGTTCAGCAAAGAATGGTAACAGCGACCACATCTTTTGGATTTTTGGGTTTGTCGTTCGCCCAATAAGCGTTAGAGAGTACTGTCTTATTAGGTCAGAGTTGTCGAAATCTGGTACCCTTACTCTGACTGTTCGAGGAGGTTCAGATTATTGTAGTACTCCTTTACCTTTCTCAGCATATGAAAGTATTCTTACTATTTTGCTAATGATGCTTACGAGCTTTAGATTTTCTTCAGAACAAGGAAAGGGTTACAACACCACGGGGGTGTGAGTTTTACAGGAGGTTACAACCACCGAGAGCTACTGTCATCGTCTTAGTAGGGGACTAGTAAGCTTTGAAGATTTGAAATCAGGCGAGCTTTTCTGCTTATAAACCAGAAGCTCTAGGAACTAAACGGCTGAAACCGTTTCGTTGGTTGAATGTGATGTGTTAATATGTTATTTGCAGTTGGTGGTGAGACAAAAAAAAATGTTTAGGTTGAGGTTCTCTTAAAGGAACTAAAAAGGAAACCAATGTTGGAAAGAAAAAGTTAGGTTCAATGCGTTCTGATGGTGGTGGTGTTGCGGATCTTGCGGTTGCTAATGGCAAACCAGCTGCTAGTGGAAAGATTAATGTTCGTATATGACTTCTATAAATGGGTCCTAACCTTTCCTACCCGAACTACCCGAATTCGGAAAGCCCCGACCCGACCCGATATGAAGATCCAAATGCCCAGGACCCATTTAGGACCTAGTTAAAAATCGGGTCGGTTCGGTTCGGGTCATCATTAGATTGGGTCGGGTATTGAAAAATTATAAGAAATTGAATAAAACCCGCTATTTTTGCTTTGAACCGAATTCAACGTTTTAGACCCGAATAACCCGAAGGATCCGAAATACAAATTGAAAAATGAGATTTTTGGGTCAGCCAAGTGAAATTTTATTCAAAAGTCCATTAGAAAAGTTAAAGTTTTTGGGTGCTCATGATTCCATTTTTTTTTAAAAAAAAAAGCTCAGTCCAAATCTGATGTAAGACTCATAATCGACCAAAGTGTACACATGAGTGACGGATCGATTCTACAACCAAGGGGTTATGCTTCTAACTTTCAAAGGCTCTTCCTCGCATAGATAGTCAGTTGCAATACGAATATGTAAGGGTTTGATTTCACAAACACTTAGAAAATTGCAGGAACAAGTGTTTAAAAGAGATACTCTTTAATAAACAACAAAATAGGATTTTCTTGATATTTTCTTGATTTTTTTACAATGTTATTAGTGAGATTTTTATAGCTCTTACAAAATATGATTTTGATAAATACATTTAAAACAAAATATACAAACTTAAATAAAAATAAAATGGTCAAAGAGTGGTTTTAAAAGATATGTGATGTGAATGGAGATGAAGATGGAGATGTACCAAGTATTGGAGGTTGATTAATATCTTGTGTTTAGGAGGTGAGAGTTCTTCATGGGATGTTGGTTGACTAAGAAAAATAAATATGATAGAACTTTCCCGGAACCAACTTGACCCGTTTTGGGAGATTAGGCATAACTTGAGAACCCCGTGAGCATATCTTTGGATCTTGGGCTTGATGGAACCAGGACAGAACCAGTAATAATCTCCAAGTGATGGGGTAGAGAAAGCTGCTGAGTTGGTCTGTGCAGCTCGATATCTAGACTAGTCGCGTAGTTAACTCTAAAACAAGTCCACCTACTTGTAGAATTAATAACTTTCAAGTCTGAACCTTTATTACTATGAATCCAATTGGAGGATATTCTATGTTGGACCAATATTTCATAACAAACTGTTTTGTAGTTTAGTTCCTCCGAGTCTGATAGGAATCCTCCATTCAGTGCATGTATGTCTGATTCGGCTAAGCTCGAGATCACTGGGTTTTTAGGCTAAATAACTTCTTCACCGTAATCTTGATTTGAATGATTCAACTTCGTCGTGAATCCTTGTTAGTCAAGATTCTGGAACAGGTTGATTTATTTCTAAACTCCTTATGATTCGTTCAATATGCTCTATCAAAGGCATATGTGTTCTGGTTGGGCCTTTGGTGGCTAGAGTGAGTGACATGTTTGATGGAGTTCTGGTTCAGCTACAGGTTTGATGAACTCATCAAAATCAAATGCTAGAAAAATAATATAATGAGAGTAGAACACATATCTAAGACGATGCACCAGAGTTTCAACACTTCAAGCACAAGAGACGAAACTTGGGCGAGGCAGAAAATCCGGTAAATTTCTACATTCACTTCAAGTGCAGTCGCTGAGTCATATTAAGAAATAGTATGTAAATATGTTAGTATAAATATTCTCGTATCTGATAATATGTTAACATTCCATTATTGTCCAAGAGTTGTATTTAGGGTTACGTATCCCTTGTATATATAGGATTGCTTGATCAATGGCATATGACAGATCATTCTCTTAACCATTTGTCATGGTATCAGAGCCAATGCGTTAAAAGAAAAAAAGAAAGGGGAGAGTTTAATCTCAAAAACAGAGTACTATAAGAAGAATGATGACGAGAAAAGATGATACACCTGGAGGAAGAAGTTCGAGTGGTTTAACGGTGGCAGACAAGGCTGCTTTGTCGCCGTTCTATCTACATCCTTCTGACAGACCTGGAAATTTAATCACTACGATGCAATTGAAGGGAGATAACTATGAAGATTAGGCTAAGCATGTGCAGAATGCCTTGCGAACGAAGAGAAAGTTAGGGTTCCTTGATGGAACACTGCAGAAACCAGAGAAAGGGGTTGAAGAAATCGAACAGTGGGAAGTTGTCAATTCCATGTTAGTGGCGTGGATAATGAACACAATTGAGCCGACGCTCAAGACTTTTATATCCATAAATGACGAAGCTCAGGTTTTATGAGAGGATTTGAAGCTGCAATTCTCAGCTGGAAACAGACCGAGAATCAGCAAACTTCGAGCTGATATTGCTAATTGTAGACAGAACGGAGATACTGTCATAGCATATCATGGGAGGCTTAAGAAGATGTGGGATGAGTTGGTAATTTACAATCCAATACAAACGTGTCGCTGCAGAGAGATGGCGGCTTAGTTGGAAGAAGATAGTAATGAAGAAAGGACAAACACGTTTTTGAATGGAGTGGATGCTGAAAGATTTGGTACCGTGCGCTCTACAGTCACAAGTATAGAGCCACTCCCAAAGCTTTCACAAGTCTACCAGCGTATTGTTCGAGAAGAAAGACAACAAACAATCAATCGTAACAGAGAGGTGACGGTGGAAGCAGTGGGATTTGCGGCAAACACTGGACACTGGGGACATAACACTCCTTATTACCAAAGAGAAAAATAGGTGACATGCACTCATTGTGGCAAGTATGGGCATGCACAAACTGATTGTTTCCAATTGAATGGATATCCAGAGTGGTGGGGAGAGTGTGAACGTTATAAAGCAAGATTGGTGGCGTATAAAAATCGTCAGGAAGAAGGTTTAGACTTTGACGAGGTGTTTGCTCCGGTGGTGAAGATGACTACTATTCGCATGTTTCTTAAGGTGGTGGCTGTGAAAGGTTGGACAGTTCATCAGATGAGTGTTCAGAATGTTTTCCTTCATGGTGATCTTCAAGAAGAGGTTTATATGAAGTTACCTCCTGGTTTTACATCTACGGACAAAAAGAAAGTGTGCAAATTGAAGAAATCTTTGTATGGCTTGCGGCAGGCACCAAGGTATTGGTTTTCTAAGCTAACTGCAACGTTAAAAGGGTATGGCTTTATTCAGAATAAGTCGGATTATTCTTTTTATACTTTGGTATGTGGCTCCATGAGACTTTATGTCTTGATTTATGTTGATGATTTGTTGATAGGAGGGAATGATACTCAAGCGATCAAAAAGTTTAAAGGATATCTTAGTCAATGCTTTCGCATGAAAGACTTGGGGGTGTTGAAATATTTCTTAGGTATTGAAGTCTCACGCTCATCTGAAGAAATTTATCTCTCTCAACGAAAGTTTGTGTTAGACATTGTTAAAGAATGTGGATTGCTTGCGTGTAAGTCGGCTTCTACTCCTATGGAACAGAATCACAAGCTTGCTAAAGATGAATGTGATTTCTTTCATGATCCGGAACATTATAGAAGATTGGTTGGACGTTTAGTTTGTCTGACCGGAGCTGTCGTATGCGGTTCATATGTTAGCTCAGTTTATGCAGAATCCCCGTTTTAAACACTGGGAGGCTGCAACGCAGGTGGTGCGCTTCTCAATGGGTGTCCAGGACAAGGCGTTTTGTTAAGTTCAGCATCAGACTTGCAGATCAAGGCGTATTGTGATTCAGATAGGGCTGTGTGTCCTTTGATTCAAAGGTCACTCACTGGTTTTGTTTTCATGATGGGGAACCCTCCGATAGCTTGGAAAACACAGAAGCAAGACACGGTTTCATGTTCTTCTGTCGAGGCTGAATATCGATCAATGGGTTTTACGACGCGGGAGTTAAAATGGAATCGTGGATTGCTTGGGTGTTTCGGTATCTCTCATGAGCAACCTATGCATTTATTTTGTGACAACAAGGCAGTGTTGCATATTGCAGCTTTTCCTGTATTTCATGAAAGGACGAAGCATACTGAATCATATTGTCACTTTGTCCGTGATGAAATTCTGAATGGTTCGCTTGTTACCTCACACATTCGTACAACAGCGCAACCTGCAGACATTTTCACTAAGGCATTGGGTTATCAACAATTCACTTATCTACAACACAAGTTAGGCATTTGTGATCTTCATGCTCCTAACTTGACGGAGGGTATTAAGGAATAATATGTAAATATGTTAGTATATATATTCTCGTAATATATTAACATTCCATTATTGTCCTAGAGTTGTATCTAGGGTTACGTATCCCTTGTATATATAGGCTTGCTTGATCAATGGAATAAGACTGAACATTCTCTTAACTCTTTGTCAAGTCAAACATTCTCAGCCTCTGATTCGAAAACTTGATTCATGTCCAAAGAGAGGGAGAATCAGAAAAGGAGTAGAAGGAAAAAATAACTAGAGACAAAGAAGAAGGAAGAAAAAGAGAAGGAGAAGAAGAATTAGGATGAGGAGAATCGAAGATAGTGAAATGAGAAAGAAAATTGACGAAGAAGAATCAAAGAAGGTGAATTGAAGAAGGAGAATCGAAGAAAGAGCCGCTGATTTAAGAAAATTAGGATTCTTTTCTAATTAATAGAATAAAAAACATAAAAATATGAAACGTTTTTTGGTTTAGTTTGAGTTATTCGGGTAACCGATCGGGTTTTAGATTTTACCCTAACCAAACTAAGAACCAAACTAAAGTTGACCAAGAACCAATCGGGTTATTAGACGGAAACCGGACCGAACCTGTTTTTTCGGGTTGGGTCAAATCAGGTCCGTCAGATTATTGGACTAAAACCGGACCGAATATGTTTCTCTAATTTTGTAGGTTCTATGAAAAAAACAACTTCGCTAACAAATTTATATGTACATGTGTTGTTTGATTGCACTGTTTAGTGTTTACAATGATTTGGTCCTTATAGAATTCGGATTGGTCAGCCTCAACTACACTTTGAATCCCTGAAGACACAGAAAATACAAAATATGATCGTAATTTAGAAATTTAAAAGCTTTCTTAACGACAAAATCCACCACACCATTTGCTTCTCTTGGATGGAACCCAAGTTTAAAATCTTCGAAGTTCAAAGCTAGCTTCTTTCCATCGAGCCAAGTAGGTTAGAGTGTAGACTATTCCACAAGGTTAGAGAGGATATATCAGATCTAGACAGGTTCAAACTCAATTTTCGTATAGCAAAGGTTTCTTACACAAAAAACACTCCATCTCAATACATATGCTTCAGTTCAAAAGTCAGTACTCGACCTCAGAATGAATGTGGCTCCAACCCACTTCACTTATCCCATCCAATCCCTGTAAAACTGCTTAGAGAAATGTGCGAAGATGAATGAATTTTTAATATGGCCATAATCTTAGATGTAAGCTTAATATACCTTTCACAAAAAGCTGGTCATATGATATGCATTCAAGCTTTTGGACAAAACCATTAAATCTATATATGGAAATTATCAGTTTTAGTGATGCATGCCATCTTTTACGCAACAACGCACCAAGTACTTAGCGTATAAATAGCAAGGCATACACATTTTATAAGGTCTATTGTTATCAGATAGGAAGACCCATCGCTCTACTCTCATGAATTTAGCTCCAGATATAACTAAGACCAAGTTTGTTGTGAAGACTAACCTCTACCAGTCGGAGGGTTCATCGACTGAAATTTTAAGAGAGAGCCAGAGAGATAATCAAGAATTAGATAGTTAGATTGGAAAGGGAAAAAAGTGACGTTTGGGAGTTGAGCTAATTTGAGGGGTTTATTATAAGATATGAAGAAATTGCTCAGGAAGATGATTCATCTTGACAAAACAAAGAGTAAGAAACGTCTTAGTAGTAAGTAAAAATCATCTCAGAAACCACAAGCTAAAGCGAGATATAGAAATGTTGTATTGAAAACGTGAGTTGAAGATTTATTTCATTAACATCAAATGATGTGGCTAAATTTTATTAGTTGATTATTTCTTTGATTATTTTTGCTGATGTGGCAATTCTCATAAGTCAGGAAAACTTTCTCTTTCAAATAAAGCAATTATATTGTAGTTTTATAAAAGATTGTCAATTAATTTTGTGTTTAATATTGTAATAAATTATATAACAGTGTGGTTGCAAGTGATTCTTAGATATAGTCGAGTAAAGTAAATATTAGAGGAATGTAGTATGTATTATCAATTTCTATAGATTCGGTGTGTACATAGATGTTTTATAATTAGTTTAGCGAAGAAAACAAATGGAGATTAATAATAAACTTTTTCATTTATTAGTTCTTTATTAATTTATACAATATTAATTTGATAGTTTAGCTAGTTCGATCTTTGCCAATATTGGTGAATACTGAAGAGTGTGGAACTATATATATATATATATATATATATGTTATTTGAAAACAAATTCAGTTTTATGTTTTAACTTTTGCAAATGAGAATTAAGAAACGGTGACTATATCTCCACAATGTCTGATTATAACAAACAATATGAAACTCTATATCAGCTTTGGAAACTTATGATCTGTTATAAGATCAAAAAATTACAATTGTTTAAATTATTTTATTTAGAAGAAAGAAAACAGAATCATTCCTCAAGTTCTACTTTTGGTGTAAAAGATGTTCTTGAGCTCCAACAACACTATGACTGAGTCTTATTCTTGCTCGACTCACATTATAAAGATATACTAGATTTTGGATCCGTGCACTTGCGCGGGTTTCTTTTTATAAAATATTTTTGAGTCATAGCAAAAATCAGTTTATAGTAAACTTTTGTTCAAAAAAAATAGCTTATATTATTAAATCTAAAATTATGGTCCAAACAAAAATTTTTTATTAGATTATATAAACTATTTTATCATTATGGTTTTATGTTTTTAAAATTATTTAGGCTTGATTTTATAAAAAAAAATATTTTGATTAGCAGATTTTTTGTTAAGTTTTGTAACAAATATTTTATAATATTATTTTAATGCAAGAGAGATTTTATTTGTTTGTAATTAAGATTCTTAGGTTTTGTTTGTTTTTGCCTCCAGAAACTTATTTGGATAGAAATGCTCTCAAATATTGTTCTTTTAAATATTTTTAAATCAGTATATAGAAATTTTATCTCAAAATTTGGATATTTAAAATGGTAAAAAATAGAGATTTGATGCAGCATTTGAATTTCAAAAATTAACAAATAAAAACATCTTTTAATTTAAACCACAAAATCAATTTTTTTTTTGTCAAAACCATTTTTTCTATCAAAATAAAAAGCCGCATTTTCCCGCAAAATCTTAAAATCACGTTGTTGTACAACCAAAAATTCTGGTAGAAACTGTAAAAATAGTATTTTCCATCAAACCATATTATCCTGCCAAAACTGTAAACCCACATTTTTAAACAAAACCAAAAATTATGTTTCCTCCAACACCATAAAATCGTATTCTATGGCTAAATTTTTAAAATTAAGTAGTTGCATTTTGTCGTCAAACCCGCAAACCTGTATTTTTAATAAAATCCATAAAACCACCTTTTTCATCAAAACCTATAAAACCCGCAAAAATATGTAAACCTCGTAAAATCCGCAAAATCACGTTTCCCACAAAATCCACAAAAACCCGTGTTTTCGTAATATTTTAAAATCCAAAAAATTGTGTGTTTACGACCAAATTTCTAAACTCATGTGTTTCTGCCAAACTCACAAATCCGCTTTTTCCTGTATGACTAGATTTTCTCGCTAAAACCTGTAAAACTCATAAAATTCGCAAAATTGCATTATTCGCATTTTGCAAACCCATGTTTTTCCGTAAACCCCGTAAAATCTGCAAAATCATTATTTACTACCAAATTTCAAAAATTATGTGTTTTTGCTAAATCTTCAAAAGCACATTTTTTGTCAAACCGACATTTTCTCAGAAAACTATACTTTTCGCTAAAATTTATAAAACCTGCAAAAATTTGTAAAACCCATAAAATCTACAAAATTATGTTTGTCAAATCTGCAAATCCATAATTTTCTGCAAAAAAGTCATTAACAAACCAGAAAAACTAAATTATTTACATAATATGTTTTATAGTATGTATATATGTAACCAAAAATAATGATTATATATTCATCATTGACTATAAATTATCACATTTAGTAAATGCCATAATAATTTTTAGGCATTTTAAAGTAATGATTTTCTTTTAATACTATAGAGAAGAAATTGATTATAATATAATATATATTTAATTCATCATATAATATATATAATTATATTAGTTATTCATGCCATATATATGTGTTAGTTATGTTAAGATATTATGAAAGATTTTAAAACAATTTCAAAATTAAATTAATTTGAATTTTATTAATATCAGAATTTATTGGTATTATCTGTTAACAAATTTATATAATTAAATTTAATTTATAAAGACTAAATTACCCTTACTGAATCTATAGAAATTTAATGGTATATATTATGAATAACACAGTAAATAAAAGTTAATTTAAAATAATGATCCTCTTTTAATAGTATAGATGAAAAACAGTTGTGAGATTGTATCTTTATGTTGTTTACATCAATCTCAAGCATGAGACACATTAGACCTTTACAAAGACCAGGCAGTGTACTCTATTGTGTTTAGTGTAATTTTTGTACTCCCATTTGTGTCAGCTTAAACGTAAGAATATGAACTTCAACTGTCTTTTAACAACAATATGCATCATAAAGATGGGTGTATTGAAACTAAAATTTTAGAAGATTTAAAAATATTTGAATTTTAATGAAATTTTAGATGATATTATGTGGATTGGGGAAGTTGATGTGATTTGATATTAAAATTATATGAAATCTCACCTAAAATAATGGAATTTGGTTTCTTATATTTTTAACTAAGAAACTCTACCAAATCATTTAAAAGTACTCAATATTTTTTTTAAATCCACTAATTAAAATATTTCCAATAACAGTGGAGTTGATTTAGATTTTATAAAATATTGATTGAATAACATTGATTTTTAAATGACTTTAGTTAGTTTTAGATAAATTTCTTGTTCAATAACATCAATTTTGGTAAGACATTTAGAAATTATTAATTCAATAATAGAGATTTTTAAAATAACCACCAAATCTTCTGAAATTTCTAATGCAATACACCTCCTTAAATTTTCATTCGCATTAACATGTGATTACCCTTACAGAACCCTTTATCTCTCACTTTTCTCCTTTGTGTCAAATATTTCTAAATCAATTCCCTTGAACAGTTAACACCTTTTCTTCCTTCTTTGTCTCCTTCTTTTCTTCCACTATGTTCCCTATAATTTTCAGGAAAAATATACATAGACTAAACCTCCTGGAAACACAGCACTTACGCTATTATGAAAAAGTAATGCATACTTTGCATAATTGAAAACTTAACTGGAAGAATAAACCAAGAAATTTAGAAAAATGTCACTTGTAAACTCTGAACAGAGGATTGCAGGTTTTGTGGAGAGTCATACCCAAACATATGAGCAACAGACATATGCAAACAGTTTCGTAGACTCTTTTTAAAACACATTTGCTTCATAAATTCATTGTGTTTGAGGTAGAATGACAATATCATAGATACTCATTTTAAAATTGTAATTATTAGGCTGGAATAATCTAATCTAAGAGACTAGCAGCAGTGACATAACGATGATTGTGGAAGGGCAGTGACAGAATGATGAATAAAACGTTAAGAAGGAACTTGGGAAACATAAGTCTTCAAATAGAGCTCTATCTTCGCTTGTTGGAAGGCTAAACCCAAAACATGGAAATAAATGGGCTTAATTATTAGTCTAACCTCAGATGATCCATCAGAAAGCATGAGTGGAAGTTGTGGACCTCTATTTTGAGTAAATCCTCTACAATAGGGTTTTGAACTGGAAGATTATCTTATTTTAGTGACATGAAGACATGAATGTAGAGATCAGGATATCATGTGAACACTGGTTGAGGTAGAAACAAATGTAAATCACCAAATGAACTAAAATCGAATTGCCTTCACGAGATACAGTGCAGAATTTGACGACTATGAGTACGCAATGGCTTATATTTTCTTGGACAAAGCTGGCTATTCGATGTGGGGATAAGTCTTTTACCATCATCATTTTCTCGACTTTAGAAGCTAAGGATTATGAGAGCTAGATTAGCAAATTCGAATATGTAACCACATAAAATAAAACATAAATCTTGAAGTCGTCGTTAATCTGTAGGTAAAATAACCGATCATAAGTATGATTTGCTTTTCTATAGTAACTTAGAAAGAGGATAAGATCATCGCAAACCTTCAAAATTGTCGGGTGTGAATAGTTGGTTCTTCATCGAAAGCGTTTGGAGAATAGGAGAACTTATAACAAAATGATGGCATGAGAGAACTTATAACTACATAAGAGAAGAAACCTAAACGTTTTTTTTTTGGTGTGATGAATGCATCGTGCGTTGGGAGGAGAAGGCGAAGGGAAAGAAGAATCATGAAAGTAATGAGATGATGTGGTTTATAGTGATGAATGGAGAGATGACATGGCATGTTCGAATGTTTTTAGTGAGAGATTATTTTCCTGATTATTTTTGCTGAGGTGGAGGGTCTCAGAAAGAGCTCAAAATATTTTTCTTTTATACTATGGTTGATCCGCACTTCGCGCGCAAGTTTTAATTATTGTTGAATTTTAGTTGTAGTTTTTTGTAAGATTTTATTATTCGGATTTCAGGTTGCTTCAATGTAAAATTTGTTTTGCCATCTGCTATTTTAATTTTTATAATTTTGTATGTCATGAAGTTTTATTTTGTATTTTCAATAAATTATTGTTTTTAACTATCATAAGTATTTTAGTAAACACATTTAGGATCTTATATTGAATATTATTTGATTAGTACTGTATTATTTTTAAATAAATACTATTATTATATTTAGTTTGTGTTATTTAATATTTAGTCTCCACATATATTCATTCGTTGTAATGTTATATTTATTTTATTTTTAATTTCTTACACATACTCTTCTGTTATAAAGGTCCATATATATTTCGCTTTGTTTGGCATTAGCTTAATTATTATTATTATTTTCTAACTTAATTTTATTGTAATTTTATCATTTGATGTTGTTTTATTATGACATGTTCTTATAGATGAGTTTTTTGGTCACAGCTTTTAAATATTATTTATTTAAATAATATAAATTTACTATATTAATTTTAGTAATTATTTTGTTTTTTTGAGTTTTAGAAATTTTTATTTTAAATTTCTATGCTTTGGAGTTTGGACGCTTATATATATTGAAATATTTGATTAAATTTATGTTTAGTTCTATGTATTTAATGTTTTGGTTAAAGATTTAGTTTTCTTTTTAAGTTTGAGTTTTTGTATTGCTTTGTTTTGATTTAGTTATTATTTGTTTATTTCTGATTTAGTTTATGTAATTTAAATGGTTTGATTTGGTTTGTATAGTTTGCTGAGATGGATGAAGTTGCATGTAATAATGGATTTGATATATTTTGTTAAAATTTTATAAGCATATACAATTGTTTCTCTTTAGAAATAGAAAAACGATATAATGGTTTTAGCTTTAACAATTTTTAGATGAGTATTAGTTGTTAATTTTCTCTAAAATTGAAAACATAATTTTTATTAAAATTTGAAATTTCAATTTTTAGTTAGTAAATATTTGTTAGGTTTTATATATAACAAACTATGGGGTGCAAATTGGATAAGTGATTTGGGTTTTCAACTAATATATATATATATATATATTTGGGATTCTATACTATAAAAGATGGCCAACTCTCTCCATATGAGTGATACCTCATCATTTTGGTTTATTGTGGAAATGACATGTGTCATTTTTTAAAAATTTAATGATACAAATTATGTAAAATACTGTTAATGCATAAATTTAATATATTATTAATCATTATTCTAAAAGAATATGAAAAATATGAAGAATTAGATAATATATTTTAATAACAATATATACATAATATCCATAAATAATTATTGAATACCTATTTTGTGGTAGTTTTTAAAAATCATTAACAAAATTTATGTTTTATATTTAAGAGTTTTTTCTTATTTTTGATTAATATTATAAGATATTATTATAAAAACAATTATACAAATATAAAAATAATAATTATTTGATATTTTGAACCTTAATAATTTAGAAGAAAAATTTATACAATATTATAATAAACTTTAAAACAATTTTTTTATAAACTAATAATTTATATGCATTATTCAAACTTGATCTATTAATAATTTTAAAATTAATAAGATATCAAAGTCATAATATATATATTTATAATATATTTAATGCAGCTGTATAAATTAAAATTACAAATCAATTATTTAAGCTCATAAAAATATAAAACCATGGCATTGCTATTGTGTAAATCTACGTGAACAAGTACGACCTATTAAAAAGAGTCGTCTCTATCTATCTTGTGCTTAGAGAGTTTTTCTAATTAATTTTTGTTATATAGTACTTTTCTGATTTGCACTATATCCATTTAATATATTTGATATATACAAGGTATAATATATTTTACATTTTCTTATCAATAAACCATTGATCACATATATAGTTAATATCCACATAATATGTAAATATGTATTGTATGTTTATTCAAATTCACAATATCCTTTAATTGTTTTTTAAATATACGATAAAATAAATTATAACTACACTTTTTAATAAATTATATTGTGAAAAAAAATCTGCGCATCGCGCGGGTACTCATCTAGTTAGATATAAAATTTTAAAACTGTTAATGCAATTAAATCATGGCTTATCTCTCAATTAACTTTTAGATGAGTATTAACTGTTAATTTTCTCTAAATTAAACGCTTAGTATTTTTATTAACATTTGAAAATTCACCTTTTAATTACTAAATATTTAATGGGTTTCGAAATAAAAAAAAAAAACAAAAATATCAATGCAATTATAACATGATTATTATTTGGGTTTTTAATAAAACAATAAAATACTAATTCAATTAAACATATAAATATAATATTCTGGGTTTTATATAAAAAAGTTTTAAACTATTAATGCATTTAAAATATCGTTTAGCTCCCTTTTAATTTTAGATGAGTATTCATTGTTAATTTTTTCTAAATTAAATAGTTTATTATTTTGATTAACACTAGGTAATTTATCCGCGCTATACTACAGGATATTATTCAAAATTTTATATACTTTACTATAAAAAATATTTTTATACTATAAATAAATATTATATTTATTTTATATTTATAATAAATTTTGTATTTGTGTCCTATTTGTTTTTCCATCTAGATGGTTCATTTGAATGAAGGTCTGTTTGTTTCTCCATCGAGATGAACCATCTAGATGGAGATGAGAATTTTATTTGTTTTGTGATAAAATGTGAGTAATAGCTGGATGGATCATTCAAATGAGTTTTAAAAATTTAGGCAAATTTGTTAAACTCATTTGGATGGACCAAATCGAATAATCTGAACGGAGACAAATCAGTTCAAAGTAACAAAATTCTAAAATACTATTAACTACATAAAACATGTAGATGCAAATTCTAAATTATCAGAATAACATGACCTAAATGATATTATTTATAATTATTCTAAAAAACAATAAATAATTGCAAGTCGTGTTTTTGGTCGAAACAACAAAATTGAATTTTTTTGCTAAAATCGCAAAATCGTATCTTTCATCAAAAAAAATTATAAATCAAAATTTATCCAGCCAAAACCGTAAAATCGTGTTTTCCCACGAGAATTGGAAAATTGCGTTTTTGGAACAAAACCGTAAAAATGCGTTTTTTTGCCAAAACCGTAAAATTTTGTTTTTCTGCCAAAATCGTAAAATTAGGTTTTCCCATCCAAATCATAAAATCGCATTTTCCTACCTAGATAGTAAAATCTTATTTTACCATCAAAACCGTAAAGCTGTGTTTTCCCATCAGAACCATAAAATCGTATTTTTCCACCAAAATTATAAAATTATTTTTTCCCGCTAAAATCATAAATTTGTGCTTTCCGTCAAAACTATTATTTCACGTTTTTGTGCAAAACTATAAAATTGTCTTTTCCCGCCAAAACTGTAAAGTGACATTTTCCAGCCAAAACCGTAAACACCATACCGGCAACGAAGGCAATTATAGTATGTCTAATGTTGGTGGCTGTGAAATTGAGGTTTTTTGCGGATGATTGGGAGGAGATATGGAGCTGCGAACGTGGAAAAGATATGTGAAATAAAAAAAAGTATCGATTTGTTTGGGCTTTTTAATGGGTTTGGCAAAAAAGAAAAAACAAATTACCATATCAAATAGTAATATGATGTGTTAAAAGAGTTTTGACTTGTTTGAGCTTTGTAATGGGTTTTGCAAAAAAAAAATAACAAAGATTCATATGAAATATTAATGTGTATTATTATTTTGTTTTGACTGATTTTTGATTTTGATTATGTGTTAGTCTTTTAAAGATTAAAAAAGCTGAGATTTCTTCTGAAGAGATACTTGTATTATTAGTTTGCTGTAAACAAAAAGAGTAGAAGAGAAGAAAGAAGTTTGAGACTGGTATTATTTTACTCGAAATAAAAAAAAACTAATTTAGCACACACATGCGTGGCAGTAGTAAAAACACTTCATATATTTCAAAGTTAGAAAATATACCTCTTAATAAAATAGTTAAAGAAACGCCTACCTAATTTAAATTCAATAATTCGATTTCGGCTCTACATTAAAAAAATGCTGAAATAGTTTTTTTTATTCAAAAATAATTTTTAAAGATATTTGCAATAACAAAAAATATGTATGTTTCAGTTATTTTGCAATAATAAAAAATATAATATGCAAACATTCAGTAATATATATTTCTTTTTGCAATTTACAACTTTTAAAAATATTTATTTGTTTTGGGCTTTTAAAGAATGTCATTTGTTTGAGTTTTGAATTTTATAATTTTTAAAATATCTATTTATTTTGGGCTTTTAAAGAATGTCATTTGTTTGAGTTTTGAATGGATTTAATAAAAAATAATAAAGTTAGCATATAAAATAATATAATATGTATCATTGAAATGTTTTGATTGGTTTTTTATTTTGCTGATATGTCAGCTTCTCGTAACATAAAAAGCTGACGTGTCTTTCATTAGAGAGATATTACTGTTTTTATAGTATTGATTTTTGAAAGTTGAAAAAACTTTAATATTTAATTAGTAAATTTTTTGTGGGTTTTAAATATATATAAAAATATTTATGCTATTAACTAATGCAATTATATTTTTGGGTTTTAGTTAGAATTAATTCTCTTAGTTTTTTAAATAAATATACTATTAATGCAAATCATTGTGATGAATTTTCCAATGTTTATTATATTTATTTTCTCTTGATATTTTTATATTCAGTTTTTTTTTAACTTCATTCTTTTTTATTTAATCTTTTGTTTCTATTTTCATTTTTATATTCTGATTTTTTTCTAAATGTAATCTATTGAGATAGACAATAGACCTTATATGCACACAAATATTCATAAAGTTCATAAAATTTGGGTTAACAACAATAAAGATTCACAAATTTAGGAATAAAATATGTGAAGTTTCAAACTATATTCATGATTTGTAAGTGTATAAATACGTGATGGATAACACATTGATATACACACTATCTAGCTTTATATTCAATCTTATACTATCATCACACAATGGTATGTACGAAATCTAATAAAGTCTCTCTGAAACTAAATTTTATATTTCTTTCTAACAATATTGCTTTTGGATGTGTTGTAGGAACTCAAATTTGCAGTGTTGGTATTGACTTTGCTCTATTGTGGACTTGTAAATGCGCAAATCTATGATGTGCTTAAATTCGGTGCTAAGGGAGATGGTACTACAGATGATTCAAAGGTATTATATTGCAAAACATTATAGAGATTTTGGTAAATTGAAGTTTATATGCAATTTTTTTACCATGCATATATTTGAAGTTGAAAAAAAGCTGTATATACACATATATAGTTTTCTTGTAGTACAGATGAATTATGAATTGGAATCATATACTCAAATACAGTAATTGAATGTGCTAAAAGACTGGTTATGCTAAGAGAGTTTACAAGATGTCATAAAAACTCTCCGAGATTCATTATATAAAAAGTTATAATCAAACCAAAATTTGAGTATGAATTATTATTATTTATTTATTTATTACTGCTTTTTACGATAAGTATATAATATTTTGATACAAAACTATAGTTATTTCCCTACTAATTCTTATAAACTAGAAATTAATCCACAGATTTATCTGTTAATTTATATTATATATATATTTCCATATATTTTTTTAGTTTTTTTATTATCATAAAATATGTAAACTTATTGTAAAATGTTTTTCTAATATAAATGATGATATATTAATTATTTTAAAAAACTTTATCATATAGTTATACGATGGTGTAAGTATTTATGCCTATATATTAAATATTTTTATTTAATTGATATTTTATATGGTTTATTTCGAGTAAGATAAATAAAAAGATTTTGTAGTCGATCTCATACACTTTTTTTTATTTTTTATTCAAAATAGATTTTTATTTTGTAGAGAATCTATAGTTTTGTGATATATAGAAGAAGCATTTATTTTTTACATTTAAACTAATGTCATCTGGAGACTTAATTTATAGTTTCCCTTTAGTATGAAGTCATTCGGGTGTATATTCTTTTTTTCATTAGAGTATATTCATTTTTTTATCGAAAACATTGCTGATAGGTTTTGATGTTTAATATCTATTGTTTTTTGTATATAGATTTTAGTGAGCTTTCTTTGACTTTTTGTGTGTTTTTTTTTTCTTTTTTGATTATTTTCCCAAATTTTCCAATTACATTTTCATATTTTCTTTGATCCTTAATTATTAATTTTGTAAAAAATTTATAGATTTTTGGTTTGTAATTTTTTTTCACTTTTAAATTAATGTGATATAAATGCTTGTAAATCCAAAATTTTTAAAAGTCCATAAAACATAAAATAAAATGTGGATTTGGACACTCTCGATGGAGAGAAGCTCCTCTAACTATATATATGATTTGATTTTGTTTTTTTTTTCTTTTGGAAAAAGGCTTTTGTAGAAGCATGGAAATCTATGTGTAGTTCTGGTGGAGAAAACAAAACACTTCTTATTCCTTCAGAGAATACGTTTTTACTACAACCTCTAGTGTTTCAAGGCCCTTGCAAATCTTCTTCTGTACAAGTTCAGGTAACATTATCGAAATATCAATATATTTTTTAGATTGATTTAAACTTATGCTATAAAAAAAAATGATTGAAAAATTATATGTGGATATGAAATGTATAGGTGATCAATTTTGCAGTTTGATGGAAAAATCGTTGCCCCTATCAACAAAGCAGCATGGACAGACTCTGAGACACAAATATGGGTTGGTTTTAATGGCATAATTGGTTTAACAGTCACCGGTTCAGGAATGATCGATGGACGTGGTTCGTCTTTCTGGGAGGTGAGTTTTTTTTGTTTATATAGAGTTAAAGAGATGAAACTGATTTAATTACATATATTAAAACAAATGTGAATCTAATGGTTTTCATATTTTTTTATATATCCAGCCAGGATTGTCAGCTTCTAAACGGCCAACTGTGAGTATATTTTTTTTTTTCATTATTACTTTGATTTCTAGATCGAAAAGTTCATAATGAAAGTGTTTTCTATTTATTTTATTTTTTGTAGCAATTACGATTTCAAGGATGCAGTAATCTTCAGATAATTGGAATAACCTCAGTCAATAGCCCGAGAAACCATATTTCGATCAGCAACTGCAAAGATGTTGACATAACGAAGATAGAACTTGTTGCACCTGATCTGAGTCCTAACACCGATGGAGTTAATATCGCAGATTCAAGTAATGTCAACATATTCGACACTAAAATTGGAACCGGTACGTATATGTATTGTTTTGCAACCATTAGAATTTCAATCTAAAATTGGCATAATGCATGGTTAATTAGATTTTAATTTCTTATAAAATTTCAGGAGATGATTGTGTAGCTATAAACAGTGGAAGTAAAAATATCAACATCACAAGGATGCTTTGTGGTCCTGGACATGGAATAAGGCATATATTTATTTTATATAAACTAAGGCAACTATATAAGTATTGATTTCTTAGATTTTATCTTGAATTTTGTTTTTGTATCTTTACAATTAATTACAGTGTGGGAAGTCTTGGAAAAGATGGAGAAGAATCTGAAGTTGAGAATGTTCTCGTGGCTGATTGCATTTTTAATAAGACTGATAATGGAGCTAGAATTAAGACATGGCCGGTAAAATTTGTTTATTATATTTGTCTATATAAAAACTAAATAAAGTGGTAATATATTAATATAATTTTCTTACTGATTTATATTGATGTTGATTGTTTAGAATGGAAAAGGATATGCAAGAAATATAGTTTTTAAGGGCATCGAGCTCATAGAAACAAAAAATCCAATTATAATCAACCAAAACTATATAGATAAGGGACGTCTTGGTGTTGAGGTAAATTATATGCCATTTGTTTTTTGTAAAATAGAAAAAATTGAAATTTTAATTGGGTTAATTTTTTAAAGTATTATTTGTGTTTAACAGAAATCAGCAGTGGCAATTAGCAACGTGACATTTACAGACGTTTTTGGAACTTCACGAATTGATGAGATTGTAAAGATAGATTGCAGCAAAGTCACATATTGCAAAGACGTTGTTTTAAATCATATTGATATTTTTACGATCGATGGAACTAAGCCCATAGTTGAATGTAGCAACGTATATGGAAAGTCGAGCAATGCTAGCCAGATTGATGGCTGTTTCATGCAAAAGTAATCTAATTTAGGTATGAAATATATACATTTACTATTGCAAGAAAATGAAAGATAAACTTAGTCTCTTTGTAATAAATATATAATTCTATCCAATGAATGTATTATTATATTAACTATTGTTATATATGCAGACTATAAAACATTTTATATATATTCTAATAAAGTAAAGTTTTTTTGAACCAATTTTGATATGCTGCCACGTGACATATAAAAACCTCACATGTGTCAATTTTTTATAATTTTTATTAAATTTTCTTTCATTAAAACAAACACATTTTCTTTCATTAAACAAACATAAATAGAAATATTCAGTTTTTTCACTTTTACAAATTATTATTTTGAACCAGCTCTGATATGCTGCCACATGGCATCTAAAAGCTAACATGTGTCACTTTTTTCTACAATTTTAATAAAATTTTTATTAAAAAACACATTTTCTTTTATTAAAAAATACAGATAAAAAGCTTCAGTTTTTTTTCTCTTTTAAAATGATTATTTTCATCCAACAAACAGAAACGAAAATTCACTCAAACAATTCTTATATAATATAATAAGAGAATGTGTTATTATATTTTTTTTTCTTTTTTTACTTCTCAGCAATATTCTCTTTCATTATGTCTCTTACTTCATATTATTTAAAAATATTTTTTATAATTTTTAAACGCTGATTGTGACATTGTTTCATCGCAAAAATATATTCATTTCTTTATGCTTTTTTTATAACATAATCGGATCATGTGTCATTTTTTTTCTTCTCAGCACTATTCACTTTCATCATACCTCTTATTTCATATTATTCAAAGAGATTTTCAAAACTTTTAAGAGCTGGCTGTGATATTGTTTTATTACAAAAAAATAGATTTATTTCTTTATGTTTTCTTTCTGGCCAAATGAGTAGAAAATCATGTATTATTTGCTTTTATAAAAACAAAATTAGATTTTTTACAATAGGCCTCAAATAAATAATGTGCTTCCAATCTTAGGCTCATCTTGCCAGATATTTTGTTTGAAATTGTAGATATATCAAATTATTAGGAGAAGATTTTTATTCTCTTCTACAAAAAAGTTATTTTTCATCTAACAAACATAAACGACAATCTGTAAGGTATTTTTTCAAAACCAGCTCTGATATGCTACAACATGGCATCTAAAAAATTGATATGTGTCACTTTTTTATAATATCTATTAAATTTTCTTTCATTAGACAAACACAGAAAGAAAGTTTTAGTTTTTTTTTTCTCTTCTACAAACGATTATTTTTTATCTAACAAACACAAACAAAAATTAGTAAGATTTTCTTTTCATAAACAACCCTGATACGCTGTCACATAACATCTTAGAAATTGACATGTCTTACTTTTGTTTTCCTATTTCCATTGTATTCACTTTCACCAAACAAATACAAAAATAATATTTCAATTTTTTTCTTTTTCTCCACTAGATTCTCTTTTATTATGTTTCTTATTTTACATTATTTTATATTTTCTTAATTTATAAAAGCTGACTATGTCATTGTTTCCATCGGGAAAATAGATTCATTTCCTTATGTTCTCTTTGTGGCAATCAAACAGAAAATCATGCACTACTTACTTTCAGAAAATCTTTTTACATTAGGGCCTCACTACTTACTTCTCTACTGCATCCAACCTCAAACCGCCATCACTATCAAAATATGGATTCTACTCTCGAGGACTTTCTTTTCGGTCATCCCTAATAGCGGCATCACTTCTCTAACAGGTTCAAACCAAACACTATTATTTCACCAACCTTTTTAACAAAATTTAAAGAGTATTTACAACTTAGAAACTAATATTTACCAATAAAATTTACTAAAAAATATAATAAAATTAAAATAGTTAAAATATCACAAATCCGCGCAACGCGCGGACCTTCTCCTAGTACTTAATATATGATTAATATGTATATTAATTTATTACTAGTTATACATAATTAATTATATTTTAAAAAAAAAAGTTATAAATATATAATAATAAAAAATATATTAAATGAAAAGTATTATAGATTTTAATATAAAGTGTAAATATGATAACTAAATAAATAGATAACATGAAAACATATATAAAAGTGTAGTTAAAATATATCAAAAAATATAAAAACTAAGCAAGATTTTGAAACATTTCTTTATAAATGATGTTCATAGTTATCTTTTGCACAATTGCTTCTTTTTTTATTTATGAGAACTTGAAGTCCGGATCTAAACTTAACTCTAAATAATGCAACATATAGTTTTTCATGAGAGAAAACCTGTCTAGGTAGAAACAAACCGACATCCTCAAGTGATTGTCCTTGGTTTTTGTTGATGGTCTTTACGAAAACTAAATCCAAAGGAAATGGTCTACGACACATTTTGAAAGGAAACCTTTGTGTATGGTGGTGTCATATATATCCTAGGGATAAGAACTATTTGACCAATCAGTTTCACATTTCTCATTATAATTCTACCTTCAACCACATATCGAGCCATTTCAGTAATAATAAGTCTAGTTCTATTGCACCTTTCACCCTTAGAATCAATGTTACAAGACATATGACTAGAGCACTAATCTTTAATTTCAAACAATGCTTCAGTAATCCAGAAACTTTGATGTTATTCAAAAACTCAGTTGGGTAGTCCACATTATTCAATATATCTTTATCTAAAGGAATAACATTGTCAGAGCTAATATGTACTTTCATTTCACTTGAGATATTTATATAATAAAAATATAAACATGTACAGTTATGATTTTTTTATTGTTAGTTGTAATATTTAAGTGTTCATTAGTTTTTTCATACATTTTGCAAATGTTATGTCTCTATACAAATGCAGTTTTAGTATTTTACAACAATCAAACAAACGTTTCATATCATTTTAAACTTTTTTTTTGTCAAACTTTTTAAAACTGATTTATTTTGAAGTTTTTTATTTTTCTAACGTTTATAGTAACATATTACTGTAAATGCAAAATTTTTATTAACTAACAAAAACATTTTACAGTATATTTTGAATAATATATATACTATGTTTTATTTTCTCCTTACACAATATAATCTTCTCTTGACCTATTCTCAATTAGATAAAATAGGTTTTACAAAATGCATGCACGATAAATTTGCATGCGACTCCAACTATATAGCAATTAATATTCATATTTATTTGCATATTTGTGAAAAAAATTGAAGTGTGGCTTTTATGTGTTAATTTTGAAAAACTTGAAGTATGGCTTTTATGTGTTAAAAGAAAATAATAAAATATTGATTTTGTAATATATATTTTTATAATGTATGTTTGAATTTTAAAAAAAAAATACATATATTTGTGCATGCATGTACGAGTTAGAAATAAAATTATAATTTTAAAATAAAATAAATACATATTTTTCTGATACTTTCCACAAACATTATATTTTTACACGATACAAAATTTGGTGTTTAATAACAATTATGAAAACTGTTTCTATTTTTCTGTATTGAATCCAAAAAACATTATTTAGCATTTTCGATGATGTTTTTAATTAAAAATTATATTAAATATTAACCAAAATTACAAAGAACTTCTAAAAAGTAAAAAAATATAATATTTTACTATGCCATGAAAATACATATAGTTGTTCGGACCGATTTTACCCAGCCCAAGAAGGGCTTTACACGTGGATCTTAGACTGTCCCCTGCACTGACACACGCTACGTTAGCTCGGCCGAACCACTCCCGCGCACTATTTCTGAGCAGTTGGCGAGCTTCTCCGAACACGCAAAAGAATCATCATTACCACCTGCACCCCTGGCACGCTGAGTGGAGAAGACAGGACATGGAGGATGGCAGTATAAAAGAAGAGAGGTTTCCACACAAGAGAGGGATCCGTTCAGAGGATCCAGAACCTCCTAGAGAGGGAACGACCATCCAAAACCGAGTCAACCGGGACCAACGAGCAGTACGATCAAGGGAGAACCCCTTGTTCTCCCGGGAGAATGCCATTCCGGATAAGCCCTTCTCATCCCGGAACCTCGCCTTTATATTAGTCTCATCTTCTCCCTTTTGCTTAGAACTCACCCTCAAGCACTTATAAACAAATAGAGGTCCCGATCCAAGGACGTGACTTCTCACCCTTAACCTGTAGAAACACCTCTCCTGAGTATTTGTTCCCGGTAGGACGTTCATTGACTTGAGCGTCAGAGAACCTTTGGGAGAAAACCCCCTTTCGGTCTTTCCGGAGGCCTGATTGACCTTTTATTGAGTGCTCGCAGGACTGAGCACGACGAACACCCCGTCACCGAGACCCAAGCAAGCTTCTGCCCCGGAACGACTTGTCGCCTTTCCCACCCAAAAGGACGAAACTCGGAGACAGGACTCCATTCCCTAGACGAATCACACATCCTCACGTGGCATCCTGAAATTTGCTCTCGAACAGTTGGCGCTAGAAGGAAGGGGTCTCACCGACGAGTGTTCCACGAAGAAAGCGGTATACACGGAATAACTTTGCAAGCCATAGATCTACTCGGCGAGGATCTAAGCTTCGAGACCATCACGCATGCGAAGAAAGTCCCTAAAACGGCGTGTAAAAGACAAAGACGTGTGAAGCAAACAAAGATGCATTAAAAGATAAGCAAATATGCACATAAGTTCATTATAAAATTTGCTTCTTAAAATTTTTAAATGACTCCGTAAAAAAAAGCACGAGAGTTTTACAGAAATACAAAACTGTAGAAAAATATTTTTATTTTTACTTCTAATTCGTAATTATATTTTATATTATATATTATTAATATATGTAAATAACTAAAACCATAATAATAGTTATTTTTTGTTAGTTTAATTTTGTTAATTTTAGTGTTACAGTAAAAACATATATAAATTAAAATTCGATAGATTAATAATCGCTATAAATATTATTTTTTTGCCATCCAAAGTTTGAAAAGTGTAAAAATTAGTAAATTTTGATAAAATTATACTTTTTTAGAACTCCTTTGTAAAAATATGGTCTTAAAAATTATACTATTGTGTCTATTTTTAGCAGAACCAATACTAGAGCAACGCGTGGACACTGGATCCCACCAGAGAGCTGACTTTATCTTCCTAGGCCTGTCACCGACTTCCTAGCAGACTGTTTCCGAGCAGGTGGCATGCTTAACAAGACATGTGTGATAAACCAAGCCGCCTGCTCCCACGGCGCACCGCATGGATGGGACAAGAGGAGTTAGAGGGTGTATAAAAAGAGATTGAAGGCCAAATAAGAAAGGGAGGTTGGAGACGACGGATAAGTCAGAGACGACAATGATATACCAGGTTCATGACCCGAGAAAATTCGATGAAGGTCCATACACACTACTAAGACATAAGGAGGGGAGGGGGAATTCTTTGATTCCCGCACCTTCAGAGCTCACTTTGAGCCCCCTCAGTCAGCAGAACCATAGGAAAATGCTCACCATCCCCCGGAGGATACGTCTACCAAGATAAGTGTTCTCCTCCCTTTTGTTCATTATCCCATACTCGTGTGAAGAGAGTTCACATCCCACTCTTCCCACGGTCCATCCATTATACTCCGCCACCACCAAATACCAGCCGAGTGCCACGATCCCTGGACAGGGAATTTAATTCATGAACCACCCCTAAATCTACTTTTCCGAGTATCTGTTTCCGGTAAGGCGTTCACTAACTTGAGTTTCAGAGAATTTTCGGAAGAAAAACCCCCTTTTGGTCCACCTGGAGGTCTGGCTCACTCGTTTGCCCATGTTCACAGGACCCATTAGAATTGCGCCCCAGAGCCGTACGCCACTCATCTCTTCAAAAGACGCAACCCGGAGCCGCAGTTCCTTACATCTGGACAAACACATATCCCTTGTAAGTATCCCGTAATTTATGTCTGAATATATACATTTAGACATATATATATATATAAATAATATAGTAAAATGTGATTATATTATTATTTCAAGTTTATAATTTTTTTTATTTATCTTTCAAATTCATCGTTATAATATAGTTTAAATGAGTTTAATATTATTGAAAATATTGATTTTTGTCTTTTCATGAATATTAAGAATTTGAACCAGAAAATATTTCTATAAATTAATAAAATATTATTCGATGATTAATTTATTAATTAATTAATAACTCTATGATTATTAAATTTGAGAATCCCAATATTATTAATTTATAGAAGTTTTATTATTTAATCTAGTATAATTATGTTATAGTTTTATAATTTATTTATTTTAATTCAGTCTATCAAAATATTTTGTTTATTTTATAAAATTTGTCATATCATATTTCCAAGTTACAATAGAACTGCACTAACTTTTCTTCTCATTTGACATATCAGATTTTTTAACTTAAATAGTTTATCAGATAATAGTATAGATTTCTTATCTAATTTAGATTTCTTATTTATAAACTAATGAAAGTAAAATTATAAAATCAATATATTGTATAGTTAAATATGACTTATATGTAATATCATGTCACGACTCATGATAGTTGATGGAATCAGCTAAATTAGACCCGATTTTTAGCATGTGTCAATGTGTAAAAGCACATAGCCAATTTTATCTTACAAAACTGTTTTATATCTTAAGGTCTTATTGAATATAAACGTAAATATGTTTTCTCTAAACTTGAGATTACATGTCCAGTTTTATATATCAAACACTTATCCTAAACGTAAGCAACTCAAACATCTAACGACATTGAACTGGCCCTATGCGAAGTTTGATATAAGTGTATTCAATTGTTAAGTTTCTCTTTAAAAATGATAAAAAAATATATTGGTTTAGCATTTTTATATATTTGTTTTTAGATGAGTATTAGTTGTTAATTTTCTCTGAATTAAATGCTTAGTTTTTAATTAAAATTTAAAAATTCACTCTTTAATAAGTAAATAAGTTTTGGTTCATGATAAACAAAATTAAAACTAGATAGCCATTTTAAAAGCAATTTGTCGGAATATAAGTATTATTATATGAACACCTAATAATTCATACAACAACAAAAATTTGATAACTAAAATTGACAACACGAGTAACAGAAAACAAAAAGAATAACAAAATCGCATAAAAACTTTCAAAATGGTATCTATTTACACTTTGAATTTCGAAGATTTTTATCTAATATTTTAAACTATCAAATTAATTTTTTTAACACATTAAACTATTAATGTAGTTTCTTTGGTTGCATCAATATTTTTTTAAAGGGACTTATTAGCTCAGATAATGAAATACGTTTCTAGTGATAATATATTACGAAAATCAAGAAACCTAACTGAAACTGATAAATCATATCCAAAAACTATTTACCCTAGCCAAAAATCTCAAAACCTAAAACCATGAAATCCCAAAATCCATCTTAAATAAATAGATTGAAAGTGCGATTTACCTAATTTTGACTCCAACGCATCTATTAGCCAGATAATTTATTTTGTGTTTTTATTTTTGTAATCAGAGATCATCGCCCAAAAAATGCATTTTGTTATCTAAGCTAATAGCTCTGTATAAAAAAATGTCGGTGCAACCAAAAAAAATTAAATTGATGATTTAATGTGTTAAAATAATTAGTTTGAAAGTTTGAAATATTAGTTAAAAACTTTCGAAATTTAAAGTGTAAGTAGCTAATATTTTTAAAAAAAATTATACGATTTTTCCATTCAATTATGTACTCAAACAGAAACAAACCAACAAAACAAAATTGAAATAAAGTTCAATAATATTGAAAAGGTAACATTTACACTCAGAATACGAATAAGCTACAATCAATGTTCGAAGTTGCAGCCTTGAAAAATATTTATTAATATGTGGGATGTAGCTCTAGTAATCAATGTCTTAGTAAAGTAGTTCTGTACATAGTAATTATATATCCATCTATTCTAATAAAGTAAGATTTTTTTTCGGAAGCAGGTCTGATATGCTGCCACATTACATCTAAGAAACTGACATGTGTTACTTTTGTATTATTTTTTATAGAACTTTCTTTCATTAAACTAACACAAAAATAAATGATTCTCTTTCATTATAAAATTTTTTTTTTCAAAATGATCCTTTTTCATCCAACAAACAGAAACAAAAATCAAATCCCTCAAATAAATCTTATATAAATTCGGTCATACTCAGCATCCTATGGATGGCAGAGTATTATTTCGCCTAGATCTCTGATTTAAAAAAGACTTATTAAAAGTGTCGGTTTAGGGGATTATATATTTGTATGGAATGATCCGTGGATACCGGCTACTCGCCCGAGATCAGCAACATGTCGAGGTTATAACTTATATCCCGACCTTAAAGTTAACAATTTGATTAATTTTACAACCAGGACCTGGAATCTACCGCTTATTGAGCAACTTATAGTCTCAGAGGATATACTATACATTACAAGAATTCCCACAAGTAGGGTACTACGACCAGATGTATGTACTTGGCATTTCACAAAACGCAGAAAATACACGGTGAAATCTGGATATGCTACGGAACAGGAATATCCAACAAATGGTAAAACTTTGCCTTTCTACAGCCCTGATATAAGTCAACTACAAAGCCAGACGTGGAAGGTCAAGTGTCCCCCAAATATGAAGCATTTTATTTGGCAGGTTATCTCAGGTTGTTTAGCGGTCATGGATAAATTAAATAGCTGGAGGATTAACTGTGACACACAATGTAGACGTTATGGAGCGGAAAGAGAAACAATCAATCATATGTTGTTTGAATGTCCACCATCCTTTCAGGTCTGGGCTTTATCAGTGATACCTACAGCAATAATGATATTTCCAACGGCAGCCATATACTCGAATATGGCACATCTTTTTTGGAAACTACCAAACACAATGGAAATGGAAGTGTTTCCATGGATCCTCTGGTACATCGAGAAAGCTATAAATGACAAAATCTATTCAAACATTGGCCGAGACCTCATGGAAGTTTTTACGGATAACACATGCAGAGGCAACAATGTGGGCTTTGGCACAAGTGATCCTCCACAGTTGGAAAGACAAAGTATGGAACTTTCAATGGTATTAGGAGATGACGGTTTAGTATGTCATACAAATGGATCTTGTAAATCAACAGCTTCAAATTCAGGTTTAAGATGGTATTGTCAAGACACGAAATCAGGTGATACGATAATGGGGGCAAAAAATGTAAGACGAAGCATTTCCCCTTTACACACATAATTGGAAGCTCTGATATGGGCTATGCACTGCATGCTTGATGCAAAAAGAATGGCGATGGCGTTCGTTACGGATAGTTCCGAATTGGTGAAGATGGTTTCTAAACCCGAGGAATGGCCGGCTTTCGCTTTACATCTGGAGGAATATGAGACACGCAGGAAGAAATTCCAGTCCTTTTCCATCTCATATATCCCACGCGCTCAAAACACAAAGGCAGACAAGTTAGCACGAGGTGCTCGAGATTACCTTTACAGTTTAAATTATGCAAACTCAACTCCACCAGTTTAGTTATCTGAACCATCTTAAGAGTTCGAGGCTGTTGACCAAAAAAAAAAAAAATCTTTTATAAATAGTAAGTTCATGTGTCCTTTTTTCTTATATATACTATATTCTCTTCAAACACAAAAACAATGATTAACATTCTCTTTCATTATGTTTCTTACTTGATATTATTTATAAAAGTTTTCTAACTTTAAAGAGCTGACTGTGACATTATTTTTGCTCCAAAAATAAGTTTATTTCTTTATGTTTTCTTTGTGGCCAATCGAGCAGAAAATCATGCATTGTTTGTTTTCGTAAAATAGTTTTCGAGAGGATTCATGCGGCACAGCCAAAGACAGACTTGGTGGCAAATTGGAAAGTTGATCTGTCTGAAAAAAACTAGAGGAGTACGTTCTCAAAATTTAGTATGGAGAAATCAACGGAAACGAAGAAGACCAGGATATTCCAGTTAGTTTCGCTGAAGATTTGTGATTTTGCTTTGATTTTGAAATTTCTGGTTGTGTTTGATTTGATTACACTAGCTCATTATACTTTCAAATTTTCCATACTCTTACACAATATTGCAAATCAGGGAAAACAATGGTTACAGAAATCAGTAACTAATTTCATATACGCTTGATCATGTGAGATTAAAGAGACTATCCAATTCCATATATTGTTTCTACCTGGAAAATAGACTCATTTCTTCAAGTTAATTTGTGGTCAATCAAATAGAAAATCATGCATTATTTGCTTTCATAAAAAAATTTACATTAATTGCTCAGTACTTCTTCCCTACTGTATTGAACCTCAAACCGCCACCATTATCACAATATAAATTCTACTCGAGGACCTTCTTTCTGACCATCTTCCTTAATAGGGCCAATCCTGACACTATTATTTCACTAACATTTTAATACAAAATTTAAATGGTATTTACAACTTAGAAACTAATATTTACCGTTAAATATTTAATAACAAATATAAAAAAATATATTGTAAAATTAAAAATATTTAATTTGAATAGTAATCATATATATATATATATGTAAATTATCTCCCGCAATTTAACATGTCAGCTTACAAATATTTGACACGTGTTGAGAAAAAAAAATGAAAACAAATTTGCAAACTTTTCAACCTTCTTGCCACTACAAATCTATCCAATCGAAAGTCCTAATTCAAAATTTCATTCATTCATTCTTCTCCCAAGTATCACGACACTCGCATTTGATTTCATTTGAATTTTAACTCTCCCTTCAGAAGCTTAATTTTCATGCATCAACACTGAACATGATGCCTCACAGTAGCTGTAGAGTCCACGACGAGAGGATTCATGCGGTACAGCCAAAGACAGACTTGGTGGCAAATTGGGAAGTTGATCTGTCGGAAAAAAAACTAGAAGAGTAAGTTCTCAAAACTTAGTATGGAAAAATCACCGGAAACGAAGAAGACGAGCATATTCCCGTTAGTTTCGCCGAAGATTTGTGGTTTTGCTTCGATTTTAAAAATTCTGGTTATGTTTGATTTGATTACACTAGCTCATTATACTTTCAAATTTTCCATACTCTTACACAATATTGCAAATCAGGGAAAACAATGGTTACAGAAATCAGTAACCAATTCCATATACGCTTCATCATGTGAGATTAAAGAGACTCTCCAATTCCATATATTGTTTCTGCCCAGAATAAAGACTCATTTCTTTATGTTCATTTGTGGTCAATCAAATAGAAAATCATGCATTATTTGTTTTCATAAAAGTTTTCTACATTAATGGCTCAATATTTCTTCCCTACTGTATCGAACCTCAAACCGCCACCATTATCACAATATAAATTCAACTCGAGGACCTTCTTTCTGACAAGCTTCCCTAACAGGGCCAATACTGATACTATTAGTTCACTAACATTTTAATATAAATTTTAAATGGTATTTACAACTTAGAAACTAATATTTACCGATAAATTTTTAATAACAAATATAAGAAAAATAGATTGTAAAATTAAAATATTCAATTTGAATAGTAATCATATATATATATATATATATGTGTGTGTGTAAATAATCTCCCGCAATTTGACATGTCAGCTTACAAATATTTGACACGTGTTGAGAAAAAAAAACGAAAAAACAAATTCGCAAATTGTTCAACCTTCTCGCCACTACAAATCTATCCAAGCGAAAGTCCTAACTCAAATGTTCATTCATTTATTCTTCTCCCAAGTATCGCGACACTCGCATTTGATTTCATTTGAATTTTAACTCTCCCTCAGAAGCTTATTTTTCATGCATCAACACTGTACATGATGCCTCACAGTAGCGGTATAGTCCATGGCGATAGGATTCATGCGGTACAGCCAAAGACAGACTTGGTGGCAAATTGGGAAGTTGATCTGTCGGAAAAAAAACTAGAAGAGTAAGTTCTCAAAATTTAGTATGGAAAAATCACCAGAAACGAAGAAGACGAGCATATTCCCGTTAGTTTCTCTGAAGATTTGTGGTTTTTCTTCGATTTTGAAAATTCTAGTTGTGTTTGATTTTATTACACTAGCTCATTATACTTTCAAATTTTCCATACTCTTACACGATATTGCAAATCAGGGAAAACAATGGTTACATAAATCAGTAACCAATTCCATATACGCTTCATCATGTGATAATAAAGAGACTCTCTAATTCCATATATTGTTTCTGCTTGGAAAATAGACTCATTTCTTTATGTTTATCTATGGTTAATCAAATAGAAAATCATGCATTATTTGCTTTCATAAAATTTTTCTACATTAATGGCTCAGTACTTCTTCCCTACTGTATCGAAGCTCAAACCGCCATCATTATCACAATATAAATTTTACTCGAGGATCTCCTTTCTGGCCATCTTCCCTAATAGGGCCAATCCTAATACTATTATTTCACTAACATTTTAATACAAAATTTAAATAGTATTTACAACTTAGAAATTAATATTTACCGATAAATTTTTAATAACAAATATAAAAAAAATAGATTGTAAAATTAAAATATTTAATTTTTAATAGTATATATATATATATATATATATATATATTATCTCCCGCAATTTGACATCTCAGCTTACAAATATTTGACACGTGTTGAGAAAAAAAAACGAAAAACAAATTCGCAACTTTTTCAACCTTCTCGCCACTACAAATCTATCCAAGCGAAAGTCTTAACTCAAATTTTGATTCATTCATTCTCCTCCCAAGTATTGCGACACTGGCATTTGATTTCATTTGAATTTTAACTCTCCCTTCAGAAGCTTAATTTTCATGCATCAACACTGAACATGATGCCTCACAGTAGCGGTAAAGTCCATGACGAGAGGATTCATGCGGTACAGCCAAAGATAGACTTGGTGGCAAATTTGGAAGTTGATCTGTCGGAAAAAAAACTAGAAGTGTAAGTTCTCAAAATTTAGTATGGAAAAATCACCGGAAACGAAGAAGATGAGCATATTCCCGTTCGCTGAAGATTTGTGGTTTTGCTCCAATTTTGAAAATTATGGTTGTGTTTGATTTGATTACACTAGCTCATTATACTTTCAAATTTTCCATACTCTTACAGGATATTTAAAATCAGAGAAAACAATGGTTACAGAAATTAGTAACCAATTCCATATAGGCTTGATCATGTGAGATTAAAGAGACTTTCCAATTTCATATATGGTTTCTGCCCGAAAAATAGACTCATTTCTTTATGTTAATTTGTGGTCAATCAAATAGAAAATCATGCATTATTTGCTTTAATAAAAAGTTTTAACATTAATGGCTCAGTACTTCTTTCCTACTGTATCGAACCTCAAACCGCCACCATTATCACAATATAAATTCTACTCGAAACCTTTTTTCTGACCATCTTCCCTAATAGGGCCAATCCTGATACTATTATTTCACTAATATTTTAATACAAAAATTAAATAGTATTTACAACTTAGAAACTAATATTTATCGATAAATTTTTAATAATAAATATAAAAAATAGATTGTAAAATTAAAATATTTAATTTGAATAGTAATCATATATATAGATTGTAAAGTTTTCCCGCTCACGTGAGAGAGAAGAAAGGTGTCTCTTAAAGTCTCTTTTTGTGACAGTATTTTTAAACTCTGTTTCAACACACACATGGTCATGGTCAGCCAGCCACAAATTTTACCAGAGTCAATTATATATATCTAAATTATTACAGGGGTCAATTAGCCAATTTTATAACATTTCCCCAATTTATCTTTGCAAAATATAAGTAAAAAAATTTTTACAAAAATTCACATGGGTCAAATGACCCCCCTCCTGAAGAGCTTCCTCCGCCACTGGTCATGGTGCCTCAGCATGAACTATCTAAGTATGTGGCAAACAAAATCTCAAGCAAGGAAGACTAACATGGTGTCCAATAGTTTTAACGTGAAGGGTAACTCTTCTGATTTTGTAATGTATCCTCCAACATTTAACTGACTAAACGTATATTTTTTTCATGCTCCATATTATTTTGCAAGGATCTATTAGTGGTAGTCGAGATATTCAAAGCTCCATAATTTTATTCATTATCTTCTTTATCTTTATGAATGAATTTGTCATACGTTGAGTAAGTGAGTATGTCGTCTATAATCTGGTTTACCTTTTAACTTCCGCTAACAATTGTGCTTATTTCTTTAGTTTACACTTCATAATTCATACTCTTTAGGTAAATTAGACATATAAAAATTACCAATGAAAACTCAAACTTACATACTTGCACGAGAAATAAGTTGAGCAATAAAAATTTCTGTTTAAAGAGAGTACATGCATGCTATTTTAAAATTGTATTCAAATTATATTTGAAGTGAAGATAAAATCTAATAAATTTTGACAACAAAAAGAATGGAAAAATATGTTATGAAAATGTAAAAAAAATTATATATCATAAATACTCAACATCTGGATATTCAAAAAGATCTTAAAATTAAAATTACAAACATATATAATAAAAGAAACATGCGCATATGCACGGGTATTAACCTAATCAATACAACAATAAACCATAAGTCTCTCCATGTATCTATTCAGGATGGTGGTTCTCGAAAGAGTTTGAAAAATATCTGCAATCGCATTGTGATGATGAATTTTCTGAAAGTTGAAACTTTAAAGTGGTAAAGCTTTGTCCCTTATGCTAAATACGGATGAGATATCCAATTACAGTAACACCAAATATAGTTTAAGTTGTATTTAGGCTTACGTTTAATATTTTAATGTTTTAGACCTTTGTATTTGGGTGTTACTCCTGTATCATATCTGTCATATGGCTTATTAATAAAACTATATCTAAATATAGTGTGAAGTTTGAAGGTTTGATATATACATATAAATGTGACTAATGTTTAGGTATGATAATGTTAATGTTTACATGTTTAAAGCAAAGATATGAGAAAAAATAAAAAATCCATAAAATTATGTTTTTTATATATTGAAATTAAATAATTCTTTATACTTTGACAAAGAGAGAGTGCACCAAATTTTAATTAATTATCAAAAGAATGAGTATTTTTTAATCAAGTTATTGTATACTTATGAATGAATATTTGAAAGTGTATTAAGTTTTTGAAAGCAAATATATTATGTTTAAAGGTATCAGAGATCTGATCGAAAAAATTGTCAACCGCCTAAATCTCGACCAGTGACTATGATTCAATAGATGAAAGAAACGCTGATATGATTTGGAGAATGAGAGGAATGGCGACATTGTGAAGCCATTTTCGTAGTTGTTAGACTTGTTTCTAGCATATGTGAGAGAAGAAGAACTGAAGAAAATAAAGTTATAAGATCTGAGGTCAATTAAATACGAGCTTCAGACATTTGACATGGTTATTTGGTTTTTTTCGATATATTTTGTAGCTTTTTTAATTTCTAGAGCTAAGGTAGCGATCTGATCAATATATAAACTTAAGCTATAGTAAATATGTAAGCTAATGTGAATTGTTGTTTCATTTGTGTTTTTTTACTAAATATTTTTTTAATGCTAAAGAAATATTAATTTTAAAATAATTATTTTAGTTAGTGTAAGAAAAACATGCATTAAAAGTTTCATAATTAAAAATATGAATATAACCTGCAAGTAGAGAAATTTATGATCATAAGTAAACTTATAATAGTAAAATGTGTATTTTTAGTTTTGGATGAAAAATAAATTTCTCGGTTTTACCAGAAAATATGATTTTACTAGTTTAGAAAAAAAATACAATTTTTCAGATTTCGTTAGAAAAGCATAATTTGTGGTTTTTTCGAAAAATATGATTTTAGGTTTTTTATTATTTTTAAATTTAAGAGTATTTTAGTCATTTGTCATTTTGAACTGAAACATCTCCATCAAGATGGTCAAATTTGGTTCATTCAGATAATTCTCATAAATTTATCTAAATCTTAAAAAATCATCTTGATAATTCATCTAAATATTTTTTGATTTTGCCACAAAACAAATAAAATTCTCATTTTTATTCAAATGAACTATAGATGGAGGAATAAATAGGACCTAAATCTAAAACTTATGCTAAATAAATAATAAATATAATATTTATTTATACTGTAAGAAATAACTTTTTATTTTTAAAATATATAAAATTTAGAATAATATCCCGCAGCATAGCACGGATAAATACCTAATTATTTATAAATTGCATATGAAAGATTCAGATTTCAGTTACATTGACAAATAGCTACTAGGGTGAAAAAAAAAAGAGTTGAATTACTAAAATGGGTTGATGTCCAATTGCTTACTTCCAAATTTAAATAATATAATACGAAAATCTTATAACTTAATACATTAACAAAAAAAAGTGTGGAATAGTATGTCTCTGTGTGTACTTTGACCAACAACAACTAAATTATTGTACAACTAATTTATGTCAAAGAAATGTTCAAAAAAAAAAAACTAATTTATTTTAGTCTAAAATATTCAAAAAATTCGGTGAAGTTTATATATCATTGGATAAAACTGTGATTATTCTAAATCCTTCGATTATAGAAAGCAATCCACTATATGAAATAAAATAATAGCTTTTAGAAAAGTTAATAAAACATAAAATAGTTTTTGGTTCATTTTGATATACTAAAAGATTGGTATATCGTGTTTCAATAAGATTTTAACCCAAATCAATTAGATTCTGAAGAGAACTAATATACGTTATAGGATAACAAGTAATCTTTTGATGAATACATGAATTGAATATATAAATTATGGAAAGAAATATAAGAGGTAAGAAAAAAAAAGTAGAATAGAATATTTCCATGTTATAACTAAAAGAACATTAAAAGTTAGAGGCATCAGGGTTGAATACAGTAATTCTCACTACACATTTATTACCAAGCAAATGGTAACATTGTACAAGTTCAAAGAACTGGTAACATTTTAAATGGTAACATTGTAAGGCGCAACACCATATTCAACAAAAGAATAACTTTCGGTGAAAATGACACAGTTTTTTAATGAAATGGTCAACTGTTTTGGCCCCAAAAAAAAGGAATGGTAACTATATAAATGAAATGATTTATATATATATATATATGTACATTACTGTGTATAAATATGTGATCAACAGCACATACAGACATGCACATGCATACTTCTTAATAATCATCATTTTAAAATGGTACACAGAAAATAAAGTTTATTTTTTAAATAACTTGATACATTTTTTTTGACTAAAATAACTAGATACATTCTCAATTCTTTTTTAACTCTTCCTTTTGGTGTTGTAGGAAATTGTATTACGTGTTGTGTTCTTCGTAAGTTTTTTATATTTTGGTTTTGTAAGGGGTGGAGACTATAATGTTCTTGATTTTGGTGCTAAGGGAGATGGTGAAACTGATGATTCAAAGGTATTATTTGAATTCTACTACATTTTTTTTCTTTTTGTAAAACAGATCTCTCTCGTTTTCATTAGCTTCCTTTTTAAAACTTTCTTAATCTTTATAATATTTTTTCAGTAGTTCGTTTACCATTATTAATTAATACTGATAAACTGTATGTATGTGAAAAAGGCTTTTGTAAAAGCATGGAAAACTATGTGTGGAGATGACGACGGAAACACAAAAACCCTTTTGATACCCTCAGGCCAAACTTTCTTACTCCAATCTCTTCAATTTCATGGTCCTTGTGGATCTTCTTCTGTTGTTCAGGTATGTATATACAATCAATGTTTTCGCAATTCATTAGGCCTTGATATTTTATTTTAATTTGTTGCATGTGTATAATACATGTTCATGTATATAGTAGGAGTATTTACATTATAATAGTGTGTTTTAATATATCACAAATAACACACTATTATTTATTTGTAAATAACAAATGCAAATGGGAGGAATATTTTTATATTATGCATTTGCTTTTACAAGTTTCAAAATTGTTTGATAAAAACAATTTACAAAAATTAAGATAATGTTTTAATATTTAATTGAAAACATGCAAACTTAGGCTTAAAACAAATGAAAAATTAATTACACTGAGACGATGATCTTAGTCCTTCATATTTACCAATTTGCAATAAATATAATTAATTACTTCCTCTGTTTCAAAAAGAGTGACGTTTTTGAGTTTTATTTTTGTTTCACAAAGAATGTCATTTTGTATTTCTAATGTAAAGTTTTAAACAAAAATCATCTTTTAATTTTTTTTATATCAATGTATTCATTAGAAAGAGAATGTTGTTTTTTTCAATGAAAGAGAATGTTATTTTATATGTTAACAAATGATAAAATAGAATTTTTAATAATTTTCTTAATTTGTGTGAAAGATATCAAAATGACACTTATTTTGAAACAGAATAAGTATTAGTTTTTGGTAATGACGTATATATACTAGATGATTAGAGGAATTATAGTAATTAGTAAATGAAAGAAACTTAAATTTTGAGCTCAGTTTTGCTAGATAAGGTTTTTTTTAGGTTTTGGAAGATAATTATGATAACTTTAAAAATTAAAGTGTGTAGATCAGTGATATTTTTATATTGTATATTTTTGTAATATTAAAATTTAAGTAATTTGTGAATAACAAAATATTGGATCACGTTTTTAAAATAAGCCATATAACAAACTGGTAATCATTTTTTGAAAAAAAATATACTAGTATAATTTATAAATACGACCAAATTTACAGATGAATGGCAACATTGTTGCACCAGTCGACAAACGAGCATGGTTGGACAACAAAACTCCAAACTGGATAGTGTTTGTGAGTATAAACGGTCTAACAATCATTGGTGTCGGAACTATCAATGGATTTGGTTCATCATTTTGGGAGGTAACAATTAATATCTCTAACAATGTATACTTCTTTTACCAAAAAAAAAAAAAACAATGTATACTTCTTTCGAGGCCCTTTAACAAAAACAAAATGTATACTTCTTTCATCATCTTATAGCACTCATTCAAAAAATTTATTTCTACTTCAGGAAACAATTGATAAAAGGCCTACTGTAAGTAATATAAACATCTTTATTGATTGTTAGTTAATTGCTAGAAGATCGATTAACTTATGAAATCATTTTTGGGTGTAGGCATTGGAATTTCGTAATTGTAACAATCTTAACATAAGCGGAATAACCTCGATTGACAGCCCGAGAAATCATATATCAATCAACAATTGTGACAAAGTTATGATATCAAATATACAACTTTTTGCACCCGAAAAAAGTCCTAATACTGATGGGATTAATATATCTTTCTCGACTAATGTTAGCATATCTAATTCTATCATTGGAACTGGTATGTATTTAGTTTACATATATATGCACCGCAAAATGATTGATTTAGTAAATTTGAGCTTGTAATTAAACACCAAAGATTCATGAAAAAAAAAATTCGAAATTTTGAATATCTTTTTTAGGAGATGACTGCATAGCTTTGAAAACTGGAAGTGTGAATATCAACATTACAGAGGTTGTTTGTGGACCTGGTCATGGAATAAGGTACTTGTGATTAATATATAAATATATATATTTAATATCGATTGTGCAATTAATTAAATAAAGTTCTTTAATAAATGTTTTCAATGAGTTTATATCTGCCACATATAAATAATTAAATGATTATTAGCTAAACAGGCCAAATATTCAACATATTTAGATAAACTTTTGTAGCAAAATCATAGAAAGAAAATTTTACTCAAACCGGAGAATAGTTATGCTTTTTTATTAACTAGTATAGAATCAGTTGATAATAGTTCTCCTGAGTATATATTTGAAATAATATGTCGTAAGAATAGATCATATAGTATGATATCATATAAAATAAAATATTAGTTAACTCACGTGAAGCCCTTTAACCGTTTGATTATATATATATATTAATCTGATCATAAAGTTATCTAATCTATCACAAAAAAATAAACCTTTTATAATTGATATGAAGTTATAAGGAGCAGGATTATTAACTAGACATATCTAATAACCTTTTTTTGTTTGTGGTCAACATTGTATAATTATTTAAGTATCGGAAGTTTAGGAGATAATGGGCAAAAAGCTAAAGTTCAGAACGTCCATGTGACCCATTCCACCTTCAACAAGACAACTAATGGAGCCAGAATCAAAACTTGGCAGGTATTAGTTTTTTTCAGCTGATATTAATATTAGTTAAAAAATATATATAATGATGTTTTATTCTTCTTTTTTTGTTAGGGTGGAGAAGGATATGCTAAGCATATCTATTTTGAGCACATTACCATAATTGATGCAATGAATCCGATTATAATTGATCAACAATATAAAGATAAAGGGCGTCACGGTCTCGAATCGAAAAAGGTACTTTATTTAGTTTTTAATTTTACAGTATTAATAATTTAATATACATATAATTTTTTCAAAGTAAAAAAAAATGTACATTTTGTGTTAACTAGAATTCTGCAGATGTGGCGATTAGCAATGTAAAGTTCATCGATTTTCGTGGAACGACGTCAAATGAAAAGATTATAACACTAAATTGCAGCAAAATCAAGCCTTGCAAAAACATTGTTCTGAATGACATTAACATTACGACGATGAATGGGGAAAAGTCTACAATTGATTGCAGCTCTGTGGTGGGAAATTCTGACAGTTCCGTTGTAACGGCGGACTGTTTTAAGATATAGTTATCTATGTTTACAAATTACAAGACACAAAAATAGATCGAAAAAATGATAGATAACATTTGTTTTTTAATTGTCGAGCAATGTTATCTCTATGGTGCAATAAATAAATGGTTTAGCAAAAGTTCAAAAAAAAAATAATAATAATAAATAAATGATTTAATATTATTATTGTACTTTTCAGGTTTAGTCAATGCTACATAAGTGTCCATCTTTTCACTCCAAGATCATATAAATAAGTAATATTCATAATGATCTGATATATGAGTAGATTTTAATCTCTTTAGTCCAGTTGTTTTGATCAGGAAGAAAATGCAGATAAACTAAATTTCTTTTTATTATGATTGTTTTGAAATGGACTAAATTATTCTGTATCAAGTTAACACTTAACAGATCTAATTAAGAAAATTTGCTAAGAAAAAAACACGCTTAGCAGATTTTCAAGCAATGTTATATAAATGGTGTAGCAATCAATGGTTGAATATATATAGTATAATCTTACCTCAACTTAAATGCTAAACAAATCTCACATTTTTCGTTCCTAGACCATCTAAGTAATGTTCATAATGATGAGACTTGTGACCAAATATATAACAATCACATAATTATATCAATTATATAATTATAGTTTTAATCAACACAACAATAACCCATAAGTTTCTCCATGGCTTGACACATCAGCATTTTCAAGCTTTTAAGAGATGACACTTCAGCAAAAAAATATACCAATAAAAACATTTCATTAATACAAGTCATCAATATATTTTAACTTTTAAATTTAAACTCATTAAAAACCCAAATATTTTTTATTGTTAATTTTAGTTTTATTTTTTGGTCAAGCCTAAGCCCAAATAATAAATAACAGCAAATAAAAAATTGTTTTATTTTTTTGCCAAACCCAAATAATAAATAACAACAAATAATAAAATTAAATCTTTGTTTTATATTTTTGCCAAACCGAAACTCAAATAATAAAAAACAGCAAAAAATTAAAATTTTTACATATGTGTTTGCTTGATAGATACGTATATGATTAAAGAAAATATAGACTCATCATCAACTATGCTTCCATAACAACAATGCAAAAAGCGTTATGTTATAAGAAGCTCACACATCAGCAAAAATTTGAACCAATAAAAATATAACAATAATACATATTATTAACACACTAATAAAATCAATTTACTATTTTACTGACCCATTAAAAAGCTCAAAGTTTTCAAAAAAAAAAGGAAGGCGAAAGCAAATAAGGAGAAACTCAGATCACCACAGCTAGGAGATTCACATTTCCACTGGTTACCGAGAACAAATCTCCTTAGGTTTGGCGGAAATAGAGAATTTATTAGTTTTGGTAGAAAAATGTGATTTTCAGTTTTGGTAGGAAAACATAGTTTCTCGGTTATGGCGGAAAAAAGCGAATTCTCGGGTTTGGCGAAAAATATGAATTTTTGCTTTTGGTGAGAAATAAAAAAATTTGATTTTGACAAGAAAATGCGAGGAAAATGCAACTTTTCAATTTTGACAAAAAATACAATTTCTCGATTTTGATAGAAAATGCAATTTTTCGGCTTTTGATGGATAATGTAATTTATTGATTTTTGCGGAAAATTGTAATTTGATAATTTTGGCAGAAAATACAATTTTTCGGGTTGATAGAAAAGCAAAATTTCTCGATTTTGGCGGGAATAAACAATTTCTTGGTTTTGATGGGAAATGCAAATTTTCAGTTTTTGACATATAATTTGATTTTTTGGTTTTCGAGGGAAAATATAATTTCTTAGTTTTTTGCGGGAAACGCAATTTCTCATGAGATAATGCAATTTTTGGTTTTTGCGGAAAATTGTAGTTTATCGGTTTTTGTAGGAAGACGTGATTCTTGATTTGACGAGAAAAATATTTTTTTCTTGTTTTGGTGGGAATAGATGATTTTTGCGGGAAAATATCTTTTTGGTTTTGACAGGAAAATACTATTTTTTTGTTTTTACAGGAAGATGAATTTTTTTGGTTTTGGTGAAAAACTTGATTTCTCTGTTTTGACGGGAAAACACAGGTTCTCGCGGGAAAATATGATTTTTTGGTTTTTGAGGGAAAATGTAATTTCTTTGTTTTGGTAGGAAAATGAAATTTCAGGTTTGACGAGAAAATGAATTTTTTTGGTTTTGGCGGGAATAAGCGATTTTTCAGTTTTGTGGGAATTTATATTTTTTTTTTGTTTTGTCAGAAAATACAATTTCTCGGTTTTTTTAAAATGATAAAATTTCTCTGTGCTAATTTTCAAAGTTACAATATGTTTATAGTAACCAAAATTGAATTATTTAACTTCAACTAAATTGATATTTCAACAGTTCAAATAGAATTTTCTATTTAGTTTAAAAGTAATAGTAATGATATGAATGTTATTGATTATAGTTTGGTAATTTTAGAAACATATGTCTATAATAAATATTTGATAAACAAATAAATTTTATAATTTAAAATAATCATATTAATTAATTTTTTTTAAATGACAATTTGCTTTATATAATTTCAAAAGAGGATCAAGTAGCAATTTAGTAGAGATAATAAATTACATTTAGCATTAGCATGAAAATACTTAAAAATGTATTGTTTTATTCTTACATATATATTTATAGATAGTTAGCTAAACAAATTTAATAGTAGATTATAATTTTAAAAAATTAAAAAATTAATGATATATAATGTTTATTCAGATTTAAAACATATAAATACATATTTTAAGCTAATAAAAAATAATATAATACTCATTTACATTATAAAAATAATTTTATTATATTAAAAATATATACAAATTTAGAAAAAATATCTCGCTGCGTAGATTTTCAGATTGCATGCGACCATTACATAGGAAACTCCTCTAGCAAGAGCAATGCGGTGAATTCAGGATTCACGTACGTCAAGGCGAACAACAAAACCATTAAATTTTATGAGTATGGGTGTCGCTCAAGATTTAGATTCCATGGTAGAAGAAAGCACGACCAAGAAGTGTTCAACCTCATAAAAAGAGATGCATTTGTTGATCAAATCGGAATCAAAATGAGGTTTCTATTAGAGTTAGAGATTATCAAGAAACCGGTTTATACTAAACCATGTAATTAGTCTTGGTTAGATGAATGTAAACCGATGTAATCTCGAGTATATAACGATGTACTCTTTGATCGTTGATTGAATAACAGAAAATCTTTTCCTCTTTGCTTCGTCGTCTTCTTCGTCACTCTGAATCAATTCTGGTTCACTAACATGGTATCAGCGCACTGAGGCTTTAAACCTCAATTGATCCTTCTTCAATTTCATTTTCCTCTTTTGTTGGCCTAGATTTTATCAGTGATTCTCCCGATAAATCAATTCTTCGTGAAAAATTCTTGGTTATTCCTCTGAGAACTGTTAATTTCACGAATTTGTTCCATTCGAAGCTTCGGATTTGCTATAATGGCGTTCGCTCACAAGATTATGCGTTCTATCAACAGAGTATCTCCGTCCGCTCGAAGAACCTCAGCTCACAAAGCTTAGCAAATTGCGATACCTATTGCATCAGATCGAGACTGTATAATACGTCTGCGATCCGATTTTTTGGCGCAATCTTGGATTTTATTTTTAGCTGGCTTGACCGATTCATATGTTGTCACTAGGAGCCATATAATCATGAAGAAATCTGCTCCGGTTTTGTTTGCGCTTTGTGAATTGCTGGCTCAAGTTCCAGATAAGGTTGCTTCTACGCAAGATTCAATTTCTCAAGTTTCTAAAGACCAGATTCACGAAGTAATGGCTTATTTCAGTTTTCTTGGGGATTCTACTTCTGATCGAATGATTGCTACTCTCCCTGGTATGGCGTTTTCTTCATCCACTTTGAAATTTGTGGGAATATTGCGTGCTACAGGGAATGTTCTGTCTTCTGAATCCTGGATCATAGATAGTGGTGCAACACACCATGTTTGCCGTGATAAAGAACTCTTTGAGAGTGTATCTGATGCTTTCAACAACTCTGTGACATTGCCTACTGGTTTGGGTGTTCGAATAGCAGGAATTGGGACTATCAAGTTGACTGCTCATTTGCTTCTCACTAATGTTTTGTACATTCCAGATTTTCGATTGAACCTTCTGAGTATCAGTCAATTGACAAAAGATCTGGGTTATAGAGTTGTGTTTGATCAGTCTACTTGTGTCATCCAAGATCCTACTAAAGGTTTAGTCGTTGGCCAAGGTGAAGAAATTTCCAACCTCTATGTTCTTGATGTCAAATCGGTTCCACAGGCATCCTTTCAGCAACCGTCCTTCTGCTCAAACGTTGTAGTGGACTCAACCTTGTGGCACAACAGATTAGGCCATCCGTCAGTACACAAGTCAGATGGAAACGTGGTTCTTTGTAAGGATATTTGGAATTTGGTGTCCAAAATTCAATTTAGCTACATTTTTAAATATCAATTTAGTTGCTTTGGGTTACTGATGGTAAGTAAAGCAATAATTTTGTTATTATTGAAAATCACATTTTTCTACCGAAACCAAAAAATATCCTATTCCCGCCAAAACATATAAAAAACTGTGTTTTCTCGCTAAAACCTAAAAATCACGTTTTTTCATCAAAACAAAAAAATTTCATCATTCTGCAAAAATCAAAAAGCTTGAAAAAGCTGATGTGTCATCTTATAGAGAGACTTAAGTGTTATTGTTGTATAATGGATGGGAAGAGGAAATTTTAAAAATGGAGAGAGGAAATTTTAAAAATTATAAATTGGTTGTGCTTTGTAAATTTTCAATCACAATTTAAGAATCAGATTCCAAAAAGAAAAAGAAGAAAAACACGACACAGCCAAAATTAAATACAAGCAAAACTGTTATTAGACTAAGAAATAACAACAATAACCCATAAGTCTCTCCAAGTTATGACACCTAAGTTTTTTCAGGCTTTCTCAACATGAGATCTCAGCAAAAAAATCAACCAATAAAAATATTTTATTAATACAGCTCATTTAAAAAAAACTAACCAAGATTGAAATCTATAAGTAAGCCCACAATTTATCTAAAAAATATTTTCAATTCATCTGGGTTAAAAAACTATTCTTAACTCATTTTATTGTTTTGATAATACAAGCTATTTAATATCATTAATGTTTAATTCGTTCATTTTCCTCTTCCCATCCATTATTCATATACGCTGTATTAGTGATTAGTACATGAGAACTAGAATATTGATTTTAACCATCTGTTCGGTTAATATTAAAAGATGATGTGCATGAATCCATTCTCTAATCTTGATTGCATATAGTACAGTATGAGAATTATAAATATATTTTAAAATTCAAAATAATCATATTAATTAATAATTTTGTTTTAAAATGGCATTTTACTTTATATAATTACAAAGGAGGATCAAGTGATAATTTAGTGGAGAAAATAAATTACATTTGCCATTAGCATGAATGTACTTAAAAATGTATTGTTTTATTCTTACATATACATTTATAGTTAGTTAGCTAAACAAATTTGATAGTAAATTATAATTCTGAAAAATAAAAAATTAAGGATATAAAATGTTTATTCAGATTTAAAATATATAAATACATAACTTAAACTAAAAAAACAAATATAATACTCATCTATAAAATAAATATAATATGATGGGAAAACAAAATATCTCAGTTTTGACAAGAAATGCGAATTCTCGGTTTTGATGGGCAATGTAATTTTTCTGTTTTTGATGGGCAATGTAATTCTCGGTTTTCAACAATAACCCATAAGTCTCTCCAAGTTATGACACCTAAGTTTTTTCAGACTTTCTCAACATGACATCTCAGCAAAAAAATCAACCAATAAAAATATTTTATTAATACAGCTCATTTAAAAAAAAACTAACCAAGATTGAAATCTATAAGTAAGCCCACAATTTATCTAAAAAATATTTTCAATTCATCTGGGTTAAAAAACTATTCTTAACTCATTTTATTGTTTTGATAATACAAGCTATTTAATATCATTAATGTTTAATTCGTTCATTTTCCTCTTCCCAACCATTATTCATATACGCTGTATTAGTGATTAGTACATGAGGACTAGAATATTGATTTTAACCATCTGTTCGGTTAATATTAAAAGATGATGTGCATGAATCCATTCTCTAATCTTGATTGCATATAGTACAGTATGAGAATTATAAATATATTTTAAAATTCAAAATAATTATATTAATTAATAATTTTGTTTTAAAATGGCATTTTGCTTTATATAATTACAAAGGAGGATCAAGTGGTAATTTAGTGGAGAAAATAAATTACATTTACTATTAGCATGAATGTACTTAAAAATGTATTGTTTTATTCTTACATATACATTTATAGTTAGTTAGCTAAACAAATTTGATAGTAAATTATAATTCTGAAAAATAAAAAAATTAAGGATATAAAATGTTTATTCAGATTTAAAATATATAAATACATAACTTAAACTAAAAAAACAAATATAATACTCATCTATAAAATAAATATAATATGATGGGAAAACAAAATATCTCAGTTTTGACAAGAAATGCGAATTCTCGGTTTTTATGGGCAATGTAGTTTTTCTGTTTTTGATGGATAATGCAATTTATTGGTTTTCGCAAGAAAATACAGTTTTATAGTTTTTGCAGAAAAATGCAATTTTACGATTTTGGCAGAAAATTGTAATTTCTTAGTTTGTCATAAAAACATGATTTATCGGTTCAACAAGAAAACAAAATTTCTCGGTTTTGACGAGAATATGAGATTTCTTGATTTTGGCATGAATTGGGGTTTTCTCGGTTTTGGCGGAAAACTATGATTTTCAGTTTTGGTGGAAAAACAGAAATTCTCAATTATGATGGGAAAATGCGAGATCTCGGGTTTGGTAGGAAAATGTGATTTTTGGTTTTTGTGGAAAAACAAAAAAAAAATGATTTTGAAGGGAAAATAAAATATATTGGTTTTGACTAGAAAATGTGATTTTTCGGTTTCGATAAAAAAATACAACTTTTCAATTTTGACGGAAAAATGCGATTTCTCGGTTTTGATGGGAAATGCAAATTTTCTGTATTTGACGGATAAAGGGATTTTTTAGTTTTTGCAAGAAACATAATTTTTTCGCAGGATAATGTAATTTCTCGGTTTTGGTAGGAAAACATGATTTCTGGTTTGACAAGAAATTGAAATTTCTTAGTTTTGATAGGAATCTGCGATTTCTTGGAAAATGATTTTTTTTTTGTTTAACAGGAAAATACAATTTTTGATTTTTTTTTCATTTAATAAACTTTTTTTTAAAGTTAAATTTTAAGGAAGGATCAAGCTGCAATTTAGTATAGAAAATAAATTATATTTGTCATTAGCATAAATGTACTTAAAAATATATTAATTTATTCTTACTTATACATTTATAGTTAATTAATTAAACAAATTTGATAGCATATTATAATTTTGAAAAATAATAAAATTAAAGATATACAATGCATATTCAGATTTAAAACATATAAATACATAACTTAAGATAATAAAAAATAAATATGATATTTATTTACATTATGAAATAGCTTTATTATATTAAAAATATATATAAATTTTTAAAAAATATCCTGCCAACTTAGTGCGGGTACATACCTAGATTGGTGAACTTCAGTAGCATTATCTTCAAACACTTTTGTTGGCTCTTTTTTTGTTTTTATTCTGCTTGCATCTTGTATATGATGAATTATTGATCTGAGCCACAAATATATTTTCCCGTAAATATTTTTTCATTACACAAATATAAAAATTATGCTAAATACAAAATAATATTTATTTATATTATAAAAATATTTTTTATATTTAAAATAAAGAAAATTTAGAATTATATCCCGCAAAAACTAAGAACTTATATTTTCCCTCGAAAACCAAAAAATCAAATTATATATCAAAAACTGAAAATTTGCATTTCCCATCAAAACCAAGAAATTGTTTATTCCCGCCAAAATTGAGAAATTTTGCTTTTCTATCAACCCGAAAAATTGCATTTTCTGCCAAAATTGTCAAATTACAATTTTCCGCAAAAATCAAGAAATTACATTATCCATCAAAAGCCGAATTGCATTTTCTATCTAAACCGAGAAATTGTATTTTTCGTCAAAATTAAAAAGTTGTATTTTCCTCGCATTTTCTCGTCAAAATCAAATTTTTTATTTCTCACCAAAACCAAAAATTCACATTTTTCCGCCAAACCCGAGAATTTGCTTTTTTCTGCCATAACTGAGAAACTATGTTTTCCTACCAAAACTGAAAATCACATTTTTCTACCAAAACCAATAAATTCTCTATTTCTGGCAAACCCAAGGAAATTTGTTCTCGGTAACCAGTGGAAATGTGAATCTTTAAGCTGTGGTGGTCTGAGTTTCTCTTCATTTGCTTTCGCCTTCCATTTTTTTTTGAAAACTTTGGGCTTTTTAATGGGTCAGCAAAATAGTAAATTAATTTTATTAGTGTGTTAATAATATGTATTATTGTTATGTTTTTATTGGTTAAAATTTTTGCTGATGTGTGAGCTTCTTATAACATAACGCTTTTTGCATTGTTGTTATGGAAGCATAGTTGATGATGAGTCTACACTTTCTTTAATCATATACGTATCTATCAAGCAAACACATAGGTAGAAATTTTAATTTTTTTGCTGTTTTTTATTATTTGAGTTTCGGTTTGGCAAAAATATAAAACAAAGATTTAATTTTATTATTTGTTGTTATTTATTATTTGGGTTTGGCAACAATTTTTACAACAATAACACATAAGTCTCTCCATGTGTTGACAACTCAGCTTTTTTGTGTTATTAGAAACTGACACATCAACAAAATACTGAACCAATAAAAACATTTCATTAATACACTTCATCTCAATATTTTAACACATAGGCAAATTTTTTTCTTTTTATCATCAAAAATTTTCATTAATAAGACCTAATATGGACATTACATAGAAATTGAAGCCCAATATTATTATTTTGGGATAACTGCAAAATTAACCCTCTTTATATCGATGACAAAAATTAAAACACACCATTTTTAATAATGTACTACGTGTTGTTTTATAATTTTTATTTTTTATTTTATTTTTTAAAAAAGAACAAACTGAAGCACATTTTATATTATCGACATCTTCTTTCTCCTTTTCCCTATCATCATCTTCTTCGTCCATCTTCCTCAATTATTCTAGAAATTATCTAATTAACCTAACTAATTAATAACGTTTATTGGCAAACAAACCTAAAATTCTAATGAATCAATTAATATTGTTATCTCATCAAACTTACGATTTCATTTCTAAGATTTTAACTTTGTGGGGAAGAAGGATTTTTTAACCATGTATCTATTCAGGATGGTGGTTCTCGAAAGAGTTTGAAAAATATCTGCAATCGCATTGTGATGATGAATTTTCTGAAAGTTGAAACTTTAAAGTGGTAAAGCTTTGTCCCTGATGCTAAAGACGGATGAGATATCCAATTACCGTAACAGCAAATGTAGTTTAAGTTGTATTTAGGCTTGCGTTTAATACTTTAATATTTTGGGCCTTTGTATTTGGGTGTTACTCCTGTATCATATCTGTCCTATGGCTTATTAATAAAACTATATCTAAATATAGTGTGAAGTTTGAAGGTTTGATATATACATATAAGTGTGACTAATGTTTAGGTATGATAATGTTAATGTTTACATGTTTAAAGCAAAGATATGAGAAAAAATAAAAAAATCCAGAAAATTATGTTTTCTATATATTGAAATTAAATAATTTTTTATACTTTGACAAAGAGAGAGTGCACTAAATTTTAATTGATTATCAAAAGAATGAGTATATTTTAATCAAATTATTGTATACTTATGAATGAATATTTGAAAGTGTATTAAGTTTTTGAAAGCAAATAAATTATGTTTAAAGGTATCAGAGATCTGATCGAAAAAGTTGTTAACCGCCTAAATCTCGACCAGTGATTATGATTCAATAGATGAAAGAAACGCTGATATGATTTGGAGAATGGGAGGAATGGCGACATTGTGAAGCCATTTTCGTAGTTGCTAGAATTATTTCTAGCATATGTGAGAAAAGAAGAACTGAAGAAAAATACACTTCTAAGGATATATTGTTGACTATGAGAAAATAATAGTGTTGAGTGATTCTTTCTGTAACTTGGCATTTTCCTGCATCTTCTATTTGCTAGCGTTAACTATGAAAAATTCATCTTGTTTGAAATTGACTTCGATGAGTTAGTTGTGGGAGATTGAAAGTTGTCGCTTAATCATAACTCATGAGTTTTACTTTGATGTTAATTTTCAAAACCTTCAGTTACATTAAAATTCTTGCATTGTCTTATTAAAATTCTTGCATTGTCTTGACATTAAAATTCTTATCGATCAGGAATGAAGGCAGCGTATGAGCTTGCTGCTTGTATGTTAGACTTTGCATGAACTTTGGTTAGAGTAAGTAAAGATTAGCCTTTACCTCTTGGATATGGAGGTTTTCCTAATATTGTTTGTACATCAGTTAATGTTGCAAGTTCTTTTATTTCCATCAAGTTGCAGGTTTTTAAATAGTCCATTTGCTTTAAAAGTGGCAGTGAGATGCTCCACCTTTATTTTCAAAAACTTTTTATCTCTTTCTGCATGTTCATGTTAACGAGAACACAATATACTCTAATACGAACACACATGTTATTATTGCCATTTATCACTTCCTTTCGTTTGTAAGGACAATTTGATGTTTACAATTTTGTATCTCTTCTTTGGAGGTTTGTATAACACTGAAATATGTAAAACAACTTTTGATCTCATATATCTAGGTTTTACGATTGATTTTTACAGGTTTTAGGATTAGTTTTGCAGGTTTTTAAATTGTTTTTCAAAAATATAACATAGCCCGCGAGCCAGCTTGCAAGTCCGTTAAATAAGGGCGGGGCGGGCTTGGGCTTAAGATTAGTTGTTCGCAATCCGCAGCGGGCCGACCCGCATGGACACAAAAAAATTGGAGCCCGCCGTAAACAAGCCCGTATGGACGCGGGCCGGCCCGTTGACATCTCTACGTCCTACTAAGACTTTTCTCTTATTGCAAAGGTATATCAAAGTACATGGACCAATTTAATATCATTTTTTCGGAGTTCATAACTACTCGGGCATGTTCTAACAACATTAGAAAGAGTTTCCATTACTTACACCGTGATCTTTGGAAGAAAAACTTTCCCATTTGTATATTTTTTTGTTTGAAAAAACTTTATTAGTATTTTTGGTGAACTTGTGGTTTCACTTTCTTTTGTTCGAAATATAATAAATCTTCTACCTATTAATTAACAATATAGTTTAATGAAATATGCTGATTTGTTTTCATTTCATTGGTTAAAAATATCAATCTAATTTAATTAATTGTGACATGAAAATGATGATGTGTAATGATAATGTAATTGTGACATGACATTTGCTAACACATGTGGATTATGACATGGCAAAAGAAAATTTATGTATTTAATTTATTTTAGTTCAAATAATTATTTTATAAAAACTGAAAAAAAAATATTTAATTACTAATATAAATTGTAAACCATCGTTTTTTATTACATGCACAAAACATATGTTATATTTTTTTATTACATGCACATATTTGTACACGTTAAATTATATAAAAATTATATCTTCATCACATGCACCAACTATATAATCTAAAGTAACATTAATTGTTACTAAAGAACCCATTTTTGTTGTCCACACAAAACACAAGCTAAACAAATATACAAAGAGAAGTTAGAGCATACCGCGTTTTGTTAACCGAAGTATGATTATCTACTTTTAACATTCTTCTTGTGATTGTTGTTCCGTAATATAATCCAAAGCAACATTAATTGTATCATCAAATTGTATAAAAATTATGAGAATTATTTTTATCACTATATAATCCAAAGTAACATTAATCTAACAATGTTTAACTAAAAAGCCTATTTTTGTTGTCCACACGAAACATAAGTTAAACAAATATACAAAGAGAAGTTGGAATATATTTAAGTTCAAATAATTTTTTATGTTTAATTTATTTTAGTTCAAATATTTGTTTTATATAAAAAAGTCTTCGAGAATTTAGAGGCTAAATAACTGGATAAATTAAGAAAGATTAATTGAAGACGAAGAAGATGATGAAATTTGCAGGTATGTATGCCTGACCAGCACATCCGCAACAGGTAACCCATTCAACCAGCTATCCACGAGTCTGATCTATTTGGCTTTTTAATATACTACACAAAACAAATATTAAAATTTCTACTCCCGCCAAAAAAAATTACAGTTTATTTTTGTATTATTTTAATTAGAGTTGGACAGTTTATTTATATATTAAACCTTATTGTCTAAACTTAGAATGTGGGAGTTATATTGATATCCTAACATTCTTTATGACTAAGCTATTGTTTTTAAAGCTTTAGATTGAGTTTATATTTTTCTTGTTTTGTTTTGTTGGGTTCTCAAGAGGAGACCCTTTGTTCTTAGAGCCATTCTGGATGCAAAACGCTGAGGGAAGTGCGGTTCTTGAGTCAGGATGGCACAGGATGAGTTGTCTTTTTCACAAAGATGGCTCATATGTGTCTGCAGAGCTAGAAAAGATCATCAGGAAGCTACATAATGTAGTTGGAAACGCAGTAACGGATAAAAGATTCATAATCTTCGGAACGGGAGCTACGCAATTGATTGCAGCCTCTGTTCACGCCTTGTCTTTGACAAACTCATCATCATCACCTGCAAGACTCTTGGCTTCTGTTCCATATTACGCTGTAAGGAAGTTCTGATATGGATTTTTGTAAAGAAACTTATTGGTGTGATTTTGATCAGTCTGTTGTGTGCAGACATACAAGGAGCATGCAGAGTTCTTTAATTCTTCAAATGTTAAGTTTGAAGGAGATGCGTCTGCATGGAAGAAGAGCAAGGGGAATGATAATATCACACAAGTTATAGAAGTAGTGACATCTCCGAGTAATCCAGATGGGAAGTTGAAAAGAGCGGTTCTTGATGGACCTAACGTGAAAACAATTCATGATTGTGCGTATTATTGGCCTCATTTTTTACCTACTACACATCAAGTTGATGAAGACTTGAGCTTGTTTAGTCTTTCCAAGGCTACAGGTCATGCTGGCTCAAGATTCGGGTGATTACTTGTACTTTAAGTAAAGCTTTGGATTGGGTTATAACAACAACTCACAAGTGTTTTTGTTGTTGTTGTTGCAGATGGGCATTAGTAAAGGACAAATATATTTATGAAAACATGAAAAGATACATATATCTAAGTAGTATGGGAGTTTCAAGAGACACACAGCTTCATGTTCTTCAGTTGCTTAAAGTAGTAGTTGGTGATGGAGGCGAGGAATATGTATATAAATTATACATACTGAAAAGTTGTTATAACCCAATCCAAAACTTTACTTAAAGTACAAGTAAACCAATGAACATGCATGTTATTTAGTGTCAAAAGTACACAATAATAACACTAAAGTTTCTCCATGGCTTGACACCTCAGCTTTTTTAAGCTTTATAAACATGATACATCAGCAAAAATAATCACCAATCAAAACATTTTATTAATACATCTCATCTACTTATTTTAATTTTTAAACTTAAATCCATTAAAAACTCAAATTTTTGTTTTATTTTTTATCAAACTCAAGCCCAAATAATTAATAACAGCAAATAAAAAATTATTATTTTATTTTTTGCTAAATCCAAACCTAAATAATAAATAAAAACAAATAAAAAGAAAATAAATCACTGTTTTCTTTTTTTTTGCCAAAACCAAATCTAATAATAAATAACAAATAAATAATAAAAAAAAATTCTAGCTATAAGTTTGTTTGACATAGACGTATATGATTGAAAAAGTGTAGGCTCAGCATCAACTATGCTTCCATGACAACAACGTAAAAAACCTTATGTTATAAGAAGCTCACACATCAGCAAAAAATTGAACCGATAAAAACATAACAATTTCTTAGTTGTTGGGGGAAAACACAATTTCACGGGGGATAATGCAATTTTCGGTTTTCGCGGGAAAATAAAATTTTAGTTTTTATGTTTGACGAGAAAATGAATTTTTTAGTTTTGGGGAGAATAGCCGATTTCTCAGTTTAATGGGAAAATATAGTTTTTTTTTTTGTTTTGACAGAAAATGCGATTTTTCGATTTTTGTAAGAAGATGAAATTTCTCTGTGCTAAATTTCCAAGTTGAAGTATGTTTATAGTAACCAAAATTTAATTATTTAACTTTAACTAAAACGATATTTTAAGAATTCAAACATAATTTTCTATTTAGTTCTAAAGCAATAGCAATGGTTTTGATATGAATGTTATTGATTATACTTTGGTAATTTTAGAAACATATGTTTATAATAAAATATTTAATAAATAAATAAATTTTATAATTCAAAATAATTATATTAATTAATAAATCTTTTTTTAAATGACATTTTTCTTTATATAATAACAAAAAAGTATCATGTGGCAATTTATTTAAGAAAATAGATTACATTTGCCATTAACATGATGGTACTAAAAATGTATTGCTTTCTTCTTATATATTTTATTCCTATATATACATTTATAATTAGTTAGCTAACTAAATTTAATAATAAATTATAATTTTGAAAAAAAAAATATATATATATATATATAATGTTTATTCAGATTTAAAACATATAAATACATAACTTAAACTAATAAAAAATAAATATAATATTTATTTACATTATAAAAATAATTTTATTATATTAAAAATATATACAAAATTAAAAAAATATCCCGCAGCATAGTGCAGGTAAATATCTAGCATAATTATCATAAGTCCAAAAAAAAAATTAATAGAAAGAGATCCTGACCATCCTGGATTAGTCGAAATATGTATAGTTTTCACTCTTTTTTTGTCCGATCCACCGTTAGTAGAAATATGATTTGTTATATAAAAGTACGGAAACCGGAAAAGAAATGTATTTGAGAGTACTACCAATTAGTCCTAGAACTTCTAATACAATAGGCTATTGTTGTCATGACTTATTAATTAGTGTAGTTTTTTGGTGATCGATGCTTTAATTTTTAAATGTTATTTATTGAGTAAAGATAAAGAAGATTGTTATAAATACAAATTACAAAAAATTATGTACAATCGCATAAATAAATCTTTTGTGTCATTTACAATTTTACTTTTAACGATAAAACTAGGTATTTACCTGCGTAACGCTGCAGGATATTTTTTCAAATTTTATATATATTTTTAAAATAATAAAATTATTTTTATAATATTTTTTCCAGCATTATTTTTATAATATAATTAATATTATATTTATTTTGTTATTAGCTTAAGTTATGTATTTATATGTTTAAATCTGAATAAACATTGTACAATCCTTTTTTTTTTCAAAATTATAATTTTCTATCAAATTTGTTTAGCTAACTAACTTTAAATGTATCAATTTTCTCTCATAAATTGCCACTTGATCATCCTTTGAAATTATATAAAGCAAAATGTCATTTAAAAATTTTTATTAATGAATATGATTATTTTGAATTATAAAATTTATTTATTTATCAACTATTTATTATAAACATATGTTTTTAAAATCATCAAACTATAATTAATAACATTCATATCAGAACCATTGCTATTGCTTTAGAACTAAATAGAAAATTATATTTGAACTGTTAAAATATCGATTTAGTTAAAGATAAATAATGTAATTTTGATAACTGTAAACATATTGTAACTTAGCATTTTAGCATAGAGAAATTTTATTTTCTTATAAAAATCAAGAAATCTCATTTCCCGTCAAAACCAAAAACTTCATTTTTCCATGAAAACTGAGAAATTGCATATTTTCGCTAAAACAAAAAGAAAAACATTTTTTCGTCAAACCTAAAATTTTATTTTCCCACCAAAACAAAAGAATTGTATTTTCCCGCAAAAACCAACAAATCACATTTTTATGCGAAAACCTGTGTTTTCTTACCAAAACCAAGAAATTACGTTTTTCACCAAAAAAAAAAAAAAAAATCATCTACCTGCAAAACCCAAAAACGTATTTTTCGTCAAAACCGAAAAATTTATTTTTCTGCAAAAACCGAGAAATCATCTATTTCCGCCAAAACCAAAAAATTATTTTCTCGTCAAACCAAGAATCGCACTTTCCTACTAAAATTGATACTACAATTTCCCGCGAAAACCATAATTGCATTATCTCTGGAGAAATTGTGTTTTCCCGCGAAAATTAAGAAATGGTAGTTTCCCGCAAAAACAAAAAAATCGCATTTTTCGTCAAAAACTGAAAATTTGCATTATCATCAAAACCGAGAAATTGCTTATTTCTGCCAAAACCGAAAAATTTTATTTTCCCAACAAATTGAGAATTTGCATTTTCCACCAAAATCTTCATATTACAATTTCCCTTGAAAACTAAGAAATCACATCTTTCCGCGAAAACCAAAAAAATCGTATTATCCGTCAAAAGTCAAAAGTTTACAAAAAAAAAAAATTTCATCTTCGTGCAAAACCCAAAAATCATTTTCCTGCAAAAACCGAGAAATTATCTATTCCCGCAAATTAAAATCATTTTCTTGTCAAACTAAGAATCACACTTTCCTACCAAAACCAAATACACTACAATTTTCTGCGAAAACCAAAATTGCATTATTTCTCAAGAAATTGCGTTTTTCCGCAAAAACTAAGAAATAGCAGTTTCCCGCGAATACCAAAAAATTGCATTATTCGTCAAAAACTGAAAATTTGCATTTCTCATCAAAACCGAAAATTACATATTTCTGTCAAAACCGAGAAATTTTGTTTTCCCATCAAATCAAAAAATTGCATTTTCCGCCAAATTCGTCAAATTACAATTTCCCGCAAAAACTAAGAAATCACATTTTTTCTCACTAAAACCAAGAAATCACATTATCCGTCAAAAGCCAAAAATTTGCATTTCATATCAAAACCGAGAAATCGCATTTTCTCGTCAAAATTGAAAAGTTGCATTTTCCATCAAAACCGATATTCTGTTTTCTTGTAAAAAAAAAAAATTGTTTTCTCACTAAAACCGAAAATTCACATTTTCTCGCTAAACCCGAGGATTCACTTTTTCTGCCATAACCAAGAATTTGTGTTTTCCTACCAAAACTGAAAATCATATTTTCCTACCGAAACCAATAAATCCCATATTTCCATCAAAACTGAGAAATTCCTCATTCTCGCTATAGCCAAGAAAAATTGTTTTCTCGTCGAACCGAGAAATCATGTTTTTCTAACAAAACTGAAAAATTCAATTTTTCGCCAAAATAGTCAAATTGTATTTTCTGCAAAATGTGAACCACAAACTTCCTCTCTTTCTCCTCTTCTCTCTCCTTTTCCCTCTTCTGCTCATCGAAATTGGGTTGGCGAATAACATCGAAATTGGGTTGGGCTATTTAACGTGTATTGAAAATAGCATTAGTGTGTGGGCTATCTAAGGCTATCTAATGTGTTGATTTTGGATGGTTTTTTTTAATGAGTTGTATTAATGAAATATTTTCATTGGTGAATTGATTTGCTGAAGTGTCATCCTAAGAAAACTCTAAAATGCTGAGATGTCTTGATCAGGAGAGACATTTGTGTTTTTGTTGTATTGATATTAATTTTTAGCATGTTGATAACAACTAAAATTAATTCGACTGAAAATCACACGTCAACAAACAATTGAATTGAAAAGTGGTGTGTATAGTTAGTAAAATAAATTAAATATTCCATACTCTTGACAAAAACAAAGTGTCGCTTTATGTTAATTTCTTTGTTTTTCAAAATTCTTGTCATTTTCAGAATTTTAATGCAATATTTTATAACTTAAAAATAATCTACAATCCTTCAAGTTATATTTAAAATCAACTTATTATTTATAAAAAAACTTTAACTCCATAGCAATCAAAAACATACTCTCTTTGTTTCAAAATAAGTGTTACTTTGACACTTTTCACACAAATTAAAAAAAAAATATTACAAGTTATGTTTTACCATTTATTCACACACAAAATAATATTCTCTTTCTAATTAAAACAATAAAAATCAAAGGTTAAAACTGGATATTTATTCAAAATTATGCATTGAAAATGTAAAGTAACACCTTTGTAAAACAAAAATAAAATTTTAGAATGACACTTATTTTGAAACGGAGATAGTAGTATCCAAAACAAAATAAGACATTTTTTGCCTAGCAGAAAATAGTAATTATTGGCTATTTTGAACTATTTTAGTTTTTTCATTTAACTGTTAAAAATTTTGATTTATCACAGTAATATGTTATTTTCTTATGTGGTTGTCTGATTTATTAAATAAACTTTATAAGAATTTATTCCTATAATTTCAAAAATGCATTATAAATAATTTTTCACGTTACATTTTCGAGCAAGTTATCATTTGTACCCTTTGCTATTCTCTTAAAACAAATTTAGATTTTTCTGAATTTGGTAAATGACAAAAAAGAATAAAAATTAGTTTTTACATAACTAAAAGTCAAAAACTAGTTTGGCATTATTATAAATGTAGTTAACAGGATCCTAAACTTTGACAGCATGGCTAAAAATCACATATAAACTAAACAAGTAGAGAAATGAAACATATGGATGTGCCAAATATGTAATGGTGTTTTGTGATTTCCTTACTATATCGTAGAATAAAGTAGTTAAAATAAACAATATTGAAGTAGATCTAGTCACACATATCGCATTAGTTAGCTTTGATCACCACAAAATTACAAAAGACAGCTAATAAATTCGAAATCTCATCTAAAATGCCACAAAGAGTACCCAGTGAGTATTTCACAAAATCAATATTCTTGCATGAGAACACGTCTCAGTATCAACCAATTAGTATGTTTAAAGGTATTTTCACATTCTTTCTTTTGTCTAATTCGGGAGAAAACAAGAAATTCTCCTATTTTGGTTTAAAGGTACCTTCAAGCCTGAGGTCTCTTCTGTGTGTTTTCAGCTAATAAATCACATTTTGCCTTAAAACTGATACGCAAACGCAAGCTCCTGCTATTTTTCTTTTTTCTTTGATTAGTTATTTACTGATTCATAATTACACATTTGTCAACTTTTTTTTGGGGAGAAACACTTTCTATCTAACTATTGACTTATATAAATACTGTATAAAAATAATAAACGTGAGAAAAAAAAAGTCTATCATGGCAGCCACAAACCATTTTCTTTTTATAGTTTTAAGTTTTAGCTGATTACTACTAATAGGAAACGCCCACGCGTTTACACTCTTTTGGACAATCAGTCTGCGGTTTCTAGTCAAATTATTGTATAGTCTTCTATTAATTATTACTTTCATAATCAACACAACAATAACCCATAAGTCTCTTCATAGCTTGACATATCAGCATTTTCAAGTTTTTATGAGATGACACTTCAGCAAAAAAAACTACCAATAAAAACATTTCATTAATACAAGTCATCAATTTATTTTAATTTTTAAATTTAAACTCATTAAAAACTCAAATATTTTTTATTATTAATATTAGTTTTATTTTTTTGGTCAAGCCCAAGCCTAATAATAAATAACAGCAAATAAAAAAATTTGTTTTATTTTTTTAACAAATCTAAATAATAAATAACAACAAATAATAAAATTAAATCTTTATTTATATTTTTGCTAAACCGAAACTCAAATAATAAATAATAGCAAAAAAAATTAAAATTTCTAACTATGTGTTTGCTTGATAGAGACGTACATGATTGAAGAAAGTGTAGACTCATCATCAACTATACTTCCATAACAACAATGCAAAAAGCGTTATGTTATAAAAAGCTCACACATCAGCAAAAATCTGAACCAATAAAAACATAACAATAATACATATTATTAACATACTAATAAAATCAATTTACTATTTTGCTGACCCATTAAAAAGCTCAAAGTTTACAAAAAAAATGGAAGGCGAAAGCAAATAAGGAGAAACTCAGACCACAACAGCCTGGAGATTCGCATTTCCACTAGTTACGGAGAACAAATTTTTTTGGATTTGGTGGAAATAGAGAATTTCTTGGATTTGGTAGAAAAATGTGATTTTCAGTTTTGGTAGGAAAACATAGTTTCTCGGTTATGGCGGAAAAAACGAATTCTCGGGTTTGGCAGCAAAATGTGAATTTTTGGTTTTAGTAAGAAATAAAAAATTTGATTTTGACGAGAAAATACGAGGGAAATGCAACTTTTCAATTTTGACGAAAACTACGATTTTTCGGTTTTGATAGAAAATACAATTTTGACATATAATTTGATTTTTGATTTTCGAGGGAAAATATGATTTCTTAGTTTTCGTGGGAAACGCAATTTCTCAGGAGATGATGCAATTTTTTGTTTTTGCAGAAAATTGTAGTTCATCGGTTTTGGTAGGAATGCGTGATTCTTGATTTGACGAGAAAAATAATTTTTTCTTGTTTTGGTGGGAATAGACAATTTCTCAATTTTTGCGGGAAATAATTTTTGGTTTTGACGGAAAAATACTATTTTTTGTTTTTGCAGGAAGATGAAATTTTTTGGTTTTGGTGAAAAAACTTGATTTTTCTGTTTTGACGGAAAAACACAGGTTCTCGCAGGAAAGTATGATTTTTTTGTTTTTGAGGGAAAATGCAATTTCTTTGTTTTGGTAGGAAAATGAAATTTCAGGTTTGACGAGAAAATGATTTTTTTTTGGTTTTGGCGAAAATGCAATTTCTCGGTTTTTGTCAAAAGATAAAATTTCTCTGTTCTAAATTTTCAAGTTATAATATGTTTATAGTAACCTAAATTGAATTATTTAACTTCAACTAAATTGATATTTCAACAGCTCAAATAGAACTTTCTATTTAGTTCTAAAGTAATAGTAATGATTTTGATATGAATGTTATTGATTATAGTTTGGTAGTTTTAGAAACATATGTCTATAATAAATATTTGATAAATAAATAAATTTTATAATTTAAAATAATCATATTAATTAATATTTTTTTAAATGACAATTTACTTTATATAATTTCAAAAGAGGATCAAGTAGCATTTAATAGAGAACATAAATTACATCTACAATTAGTTTGAAGGTACTTAAAAATATATTATTTTATTCTTACATATACATTTACAGATAGTTAGCTAAACAAATTTGATAGTAAATTATAATTTTAATAAATAAAAAAATTAATGATATATAATATTTAAAACATATAAATACATAACTTAAGTTAATAAAAAATAAATATAATACTTATTTAAAATATATAAATAATTTTATTATATTAAAAATATATACAAATCTAGAAAAACCGCAGCATAGCACGGATAAATACCTAGTACAGTATATAAGTATATAAGAATAAAACCGACTCTATGAGCTTTTTCTGGCAACGTAAATCTGAAAAACAGAAACAGAATTAAAAATTCAAGAACACATAAATCGAGAGTTTCGTTTCTCGTTGGTTCGTTGGTTAATTAAACCAAATAGAAGAGATATGTGCATTTTTAGTAGAATACATTCTTTACTATCAGGCAATATCATTTTTTAAGAAAAAATCAGCCAAATTCATTCAGAATAATTTACAAAATACAAATAACAACTCAATGATTCACAATATTATAACAATACACGATTCTACCAGTTGTATTTATTTTATAGAATCAGTCTTTCTTAGACAAAAATATTATAAACAAAACACTATAAAAATAATGATAAGCATTGCTGTTACAAAAAATTGCCAATGATGACTTTTGGCTTGCTCTCATACGTTTTTTTTATAAGAACCGACAAAATAACGAAGACCCAAAAAGAATAAAAGAAGCAAAAAAACTTCCAAAAGAAAGAAAGCAAAAAAACTTCCAAAAGAAAGAAAGCAAAAAAAATGAGTTCTTCGTCTTCCACCTCTTCTTCTTCATCTTCTTCATCGTCTCGCAGTAAATTTCTTGATTCAGGATTTGTGATCGGACAAAAGGACGTAACAAGAATCTTGATTCTATTTATTGGTTTGACTGCTTCATGTCTGGTTTTATACAAAACAGCTTATCCTATGCAAAGACTTGATGTCAACAATCTCAGTTCTGTTCTCGCTTCTCCATCTCCACCATTGCTAAATCTCAACTCATCAGAGATTTCTACGGAAATAACAGTAAGCTCTCTCATCAGTACTCAGATCTGATTTAAACTCTGTTTCTGCTATACTCTGTTTCATCTGATTTCTTAGGGGTTGGAATTGAATCTGTAATTTATGTCCAACTTTGTTGTTGTTTCAGACAAAACCAAAGATCAGTTTCAAGGATATTTTGGAGAATGCGTCGACGAAGAACAATACAGTTATTATAACGACACTGAATCAAGCTTGGGCAGAACCAAACTCGTTGTTCGATCTCTTCTTAGAGAGTTTTCGTATTGGACAAGGAACACAACAGCTTCTCAAACATGTAGTTGTGGTTTGCTTGGATCCCAAGGCGTTTGAACGATGCTCACAACTTCATACTCACTGCTACCAACTCGAATCCTCAGAAACTGATTTCTCCGGCGAGAAAGTTTACAACACTCCTGATTATCTCAAGATGATGTGGCGTAGAATCGAGCTTCTTACACAAGTTCTTGAGATGGGTTTTAACTTCATCTTTACGGTATATATCTATTGATCTTAATATTTCTATTCCTCTGTGATTTTTGTTCAAAATATAAAATCAATGATTTTGATTGGTATCTGCGGAATGGTTTTGAGATTCTTCAAGATTTTACAAATCACATTTCATAGTTTTATCTGTGATGTGAATGATATTAGCTTATTGTGCAAAAATGTTCACATTTTTTTTTTAGTTTTTCACGGCTAATCAGTTATAGACAATTCTTGTGTATGTAAATCTATAGGACGCAGACATAATGTGGCTGAGAGATCCATTTCCTCGGCTATATCCAGATGGAGATTTTCAAATGGCATGTGATAGATTCTTCGGAAACCCTTTTGATTCAGACAATTGGGTCAATGGAGGTTTCACATACGTGAGATCAAACAATCGAAGCATTGAATTCTACAAATTCTGGCACAGATCTCGCCTGAATTATCCAGAGTTACACGACCAAGATGTGTTCAACCGAATCAAGCACGAGCCATATATCTCTGAGATTGGAGTCCAAATGAGATTCTTTGATACGGTTTACTTTGGTGGGTTTTGTCAAACGAGCAGAGACATAAACTTGGTTTGCACAATGCATGCTAATTGTTGCATTGGATTAGAGAAGAAGCTTCATGATCTGAATCTTGTTCTTGATGATTGGAGAAACTATCTATCTTTGTCAGAACATGTGCAGAACACGACTTGGAGTGCTCCTATGAAGTGTCTGGAGGATTGAGATTTTTTTTTTGATATTTTGGATGAAAGTAGATTAAATATGAAGACTTTATTGTGAGTGTAAGAAAACATGTTCTACTCTCTAATCTAATCTTGTAACATTATTTTGGGTTATAATCTCCCAAGTTTAGATGTTCAACTGTTCATTTGTTTGAGCCGTAATTTAATTTTTGAACCAAAGAGTGATCTCGACAATATGTCCTAATTAAGAAAGCTGGCCAATGGCATAATCACATCCATAGGGGTTGATTTAAAAATAACATTCTCTATATGAACTTTCAACTAAACTGTGAGTTGAGTAGCCCAAACTCTCTCACTAGTTTTTTAATATTCAAGATGACAGAACAAATTACCTCTCATTTAAAAAAATATAAAATCACATTTTTTTTCAACCAAAAAAATTCACTGTAATTTGATATATCAGAAAAGGGAAATAACAAATTTATTTTTTTGTTAGCGAAAAAGTAATAATCAAATTCACTTTTTCATCATGTTATCATTCTTATTATATGGCACATAAATTATTTATATAATAATTTATTTTCGGAAGTTTTGGATACTGACTTTATAATTTTCGTTTAATATCAATAATATTATTTGAAAAAAGAAGGAAAATAAGGAAAAAAAGTTAAGACAGCAAGTTCAAGAAAAAAAAAGAAAAAAAAAAAAGTTAGACAGCGCTCACACTCAAAGGCCTAAAATGGGTCCCAAATGACGGATCCAAGTGTCAACACACAAGTAACCTAAGTCCGGCCCAAAAACCTGATGGTCCACTTTACATTTCTCATTAAATAATGTTTTTATTACCAGAAAGACGTTAAGTACAAAAAAAAATGCCAGGTAAAAAAAAACAAAGAATTTAAATTAGTTAAGGATTCTCTCTACAGAACATTAAATTTTTAAGAGTCAAAGATTGAATCTTTTTCGGCGGCGTATTTTTTAAAACAGAAGATTTCATTTTACTTTATTTTATAAAAAGTTAAAAAAAAAATCTAATCAATACTGTATAAATTAAAGAAAAGCTAAGCTCGTCGTATCTGAAAAAACGAATTTTTAACTATAACAAGCTTCAAACCGAAAAAACAGTTTTAAACTGAGGAGGATCTATCTATCTTAATAAACATCCCTTTAAGAAAAAAATCCATGGCGGATCCTGAGATTCTCTTCCTCTTTCATCTTCCCGTCGATTGAGGTTAGAGAGAGGGAGAGAAGAAGGATTCGAAGAAAGCGAAAAAAAAAAATCGACAGAGAGAGAGAGAGAGAAAGGTGTAGTAGTAGTTTGGTGACAGGGACACGTGGCGTGATAAGAGAGGTAGAGGTCACTCTCCGTTCTCCGGTTCTGTCTCTTGTGCGGTGCGTGCCATGTCAGAGTCCGTTCCCCTATGAGCCCGGCGAATCCGAATCATATGCCCTTTCCTTCTCTCTCTCTCTCTCTCTACAAACTCGCATCGCTATCCTCAAAAGACTTTCTCTCTCTTTATTTATTTATCGTTTCGCGTGTCGCGTCTCCATCTCTCTCTCTCTCCCCCTTTCCTTTCGTATCGTCGCAACCTCTCTCTCTCTCTTGAGGCCGTGCCCTAGAAGCCCCCCCCCCCCCCCCCCCCCCTTTCTCTGCCGACTTCAATCCCTAGCTTCCGTCGCCGGATTTCTCGTCCTTGATCATCGGACTAGTGTTTAACTTCTTCTTCCGATTTGAGATTCTCAGATTTGTGTAAGCTGTTTCCTCTTTTCTCCGTTGATTTTGATTCCATGGATTTACTTGATTGTGTGGGGGTTTTGGATGCTTGTGTGAGGTTAATGCTGTTTAATTAAGATAGTGATTTAGTGTTATTATGGTTAATTGGGGTTTTAAGTCTTTGTTTCTCTTTGGGGAATTGGGTTTTTTTTCTTTTCTTTCGGATTAAGACTTATGTGTTAGTGCCAATGTGTGTTGTGTAATGCTTTGCTTTCTGTCCCTCATGATTTATGTTTGAATTTCATGTTTCATTACCAGTTCAAGTGCTTCAAGTTTAATGTGATTGCTTAACTAAAACTCTGCCATTTGTGGTTTGGTTAAGGTTAAGTCCATACATTGATCTTTCTTTTAACATTGTGTTTACTGTATTTGCCAATTTGTACTTTACTAGTTTGAAGTAGAGGAATGTATTAAGTATTTACATAATGGAGAAATCGAATCCTTTTATCATCAAAGCTATTGCTGATATTAGATTAGTTACTAGGTTTGTGTGTTTCATCCTTAATTAAGAACTCTAGATTACGGATCTTAAGTGTGATATACTTCTACCGTTGTGAAGTTACCACCATAATTTAGCGGGGACATCACATAATTTCTTTAGCTTCTATGCTTGGACCAACGCTCTTTCACTCTTATTTTGTTACACAAAGAAGATTTCATTGCAAATGTGAATGGAATTGTGTGTTTGATTAAGCTGCATCTTTGATCTGAGTGATACTTTCGTTTTCAATATTTCTATGCATATGCATAATTTAACAGTCTCCTTGTTGTTTCAGAGTATCTTGAATCTTACACATCAAGGTCTCTCCAGTGCTATATCAGGCAGATGGTATGAACACAGAAATGGGAGATGAAAGATGCAGGCAGTGAAATGATAAACAGAGATTGGGTCATGAAGCAGAAACGAAGAAAGCTCCCTTGTATACTAGATTTGTTAGACCAAAAAGTTGATAGTTCCGTGGCTTTTGATTCTCCTGAACCAACTAAACATCGTCCTGTTACTGATTCAACTCCTGAAAGAGCCTCCTCTAAAAGGAAAGGACACGACGGGGTAACTTCAGTTTCCCTTCTTGGTGATATCTTAAAGTTAGTTTTTATATGCTGTTGTTCTAGTAATGATGACCTTTTAATAAAATTTCTTTGTGGCAGAATTATTTTGAATGTGTAATCTGTGACCTTGGTGGTGATTTGCTGTGCTGTGATAGTTGTCCTCGGACCTATCATACCGAATGCCTTGACCCTCCTCTTAAGGTAAACAATATTCTCTTCTCATTTCGTCCTCCCGTAATACCCAAATCCGGAAAACTTATCTTTAGTCCTAATCTTTTTTCCCCCTCTAGCGGATTCCAAATGGCAAGTGGATCTGCCCAAAGTGTTCCCAAAACAGCGATGCGCTAAAGCCTGTCAATCGTCTAGACGCCATTTCAAAGCGGGCGAGAACGAAAACCACGAAGAGAAACTCACAGGCAGGGCCAAAGGGAGAGAGAGCTTCTCAGATTTATTGCAGTTCTATAGTCTCTGGAGAACAGTCTTCAGAGAAAGGGAAATCTGTTTCGGCTGAGGAGAGCAAATCTATTGGGAAGGAAGTTTATTCGTCTCCGATGGAAGGTTGTTCTGCTGAGATTGCTCATGCATCTGTGGATGACAAACACGATTCTTCGTCTCGTGGAGAAGATGATCTGGGAACACCTGTCATACCATTACCAACTGCAGATGCGCCTTCCGGTGAAGATCTCTCCGAATCTAAACCATCAGATACCGGAAAAAACCTTGAAGCACCTGTGGAGGAAGCGGAAAACAAAGCTGTTGAAGCGGAGAGTGGAAAAGGTAAAAGGAAAAAACGGAAGCGTGAACTTAATGATGGGGAAACTCTGAAAAAGGGCAAGACTGACAAGAAACGTGCAAAGAAAAGTTTGTCCAAAATGGGTTCTCAGAGTACCAAAACACCAGAGTCTTCGTCTTCGAAAAAGAAGAAGAAGAAGAAAAATCGAGTGACTTTAAAATCCTTGTCCAAAACTGAGGCCAAGGTGGAATTACCAGAGAAAGTGAAGGTATGTTTTCCTAATTATCATATGCTTTGCAGACATTCTACTATGTTTATGTTGTGGAATATATTGTAGTTGTACGAAACCTTAAAATTTTGAGTCCGCGCCTTCGTCTTAAGTGTGTTGTAGCATTAAAAGATATCAAGATATTTCAGAGATCAGAGATTGATACTTGAGTTTACAAATTCATCATTGTATTTAATGTTGAGTATTTTCTGACATTAATGTAAAGAGTCTTTTGTCAATACTGCATATAATGTTCCTGTTCTGTCCTGAAGATTGTGCTCTTAAGAATAATTTTTAGTTCTTATTAACCAGTGTGGCATATTGTTTTACTTTTAACAGTTTGCAACATCTGTATATTCTGTAATCTCCCCTGCGCAACGTGAATAGTTTTTTTGCCGGTTGATTAGTAGAGTTGTTTCTCACAAGGCGTTGTGATTCATGTGAGATTGCGAATCTCTCTAGCTTAGAAGTAGTTTGTTGTTTATTCATTGGGATTCGTAAAAGCAAAATTACAGAGTTGAGATATCTAGCAAACCATACTAAACAGTCCTATTGGTTACATTCTCTATTCGCAGTTGATCTTGTATCATCTTTCATTTAGTAAATGTTCTTATCCAGTTGTATGTGTTAATAATGCAGAAGCTTTCCAAGGAGGAACGTCGTGCCATACGTGACACAAACACTATTCATTTGAATGACAAAAACTCTATTCCTCCTGCAAACCTACAGGTAATCAATCCTTGTGCCACTGCCATCAGAAATTTTCTTGTTCCTTCAGAATTGTCTTTGGTGATGTGTTTATGCTTGGTAATATATGGTTTCCTTCTTGTTTGTGTTTCCTATCAGGTCGACCGTGTTTTAGGATGCAGAATCCAAGATCCGAATAAAACCTCTCTGTATAGTGAAATTCCAGATGATTTACTAGCTAATGACGAGCGAGACAGCTCAGTGCAAGATACAAATGCTGAATCAGTTGTTGCCGAGGACAAAACAGAATCCTCTTCTGAAACAGGTAAACGTTCCAGGGACTCACGTATAAAGGATAAAGATGTGGATGAATCTGCTGTAGTTACTGAGGGTTTGGTTGAGGAGAAAGAAGATATGCTTTCAGAGGACAATTCTGATGCCACATTGAGTAGACATGTGGATAATGAAGATTCAAGAGCTAGTGAAACACCTGTCTCTGTTGATCCCGAGTTACTTAAAGATGCACATGAGGAAACGGAGGGAAAAAGCCCTATGGCAGGGGAAGAAGTTGAGGAGCCTGTTGCTGCTAAAACTTCAGATCTTATTGGAGAGACTGTATCGTATGAGTTTCTTGTGAAATGGGTGGGAAAATCTAATATCCATAACAGTTGGATTTCTGAAGCGGACCTCAAAGGTCTTGCCAAAAGAAAACTAGAAAACTACAAATCAAAGTACGGAACGGCTGTGATAAATATCTGCGAAGATAAATGGAAACAGCCTCAGCGAATAATTGCTCTTCGGGTTTCAAAAGAAGGTAACCAAGAAGCTTATGTGAAATGGACAGGTCTAGCTTATGATGAATGTACATGGGAGAGCTTGGAGGAGCCTATTCTTAAGAACTCACCCCATTTGCTAGATCTTTTTCAGCAGTATGAGCAGAAAACGTTGGAAAGAGATATCACTAAGGGTAATTCCTCAAGGGCAAAGGGTGAGGGTCAGCAAAGTGAAGTTATTACCCTCACAGAGCAACCTCAAGAGCTCAAAGGAGGCGCCTTGTTTCCACATCAGCTTGAGGCTTTGAATTGGTTGCGTAGATGCTGGCATAAATCGAAAAATGTAATACTTGCTGATGAGATGGGGCTTGGAAAAACAGTGTCCGCCAGTGCATTTCTCTCCTCACTTTATTTTGAGTTTGGAGTTGCAAGACCTTGTTTAGTTTTGGTCCCACTTTCGACAATGCCGAACTGGCTATCCGAGTTTTCTCTTTGGGCTCCCCTCCTTAATGTTGTGGAGTATCATGGAGGGGCAAAAGCAAGAGCCATAATTCGAGACTATGAGTGGCATGCTAAGAGTTCAACTGGGACGGCCAAGAAGATGATGCCTTACAAATTCAATGTCCTTTTAACTACTTATGAAATGGTTCTGGCCGACTCATCTCATTTACGTGGAGTTCCATGGGAAGTTCTTGTTGTTGATGAAGGGCATCGTCTAAAGAATTCAGAGAGTAAGCTGTTTAGCTTGCTCAACACATTCTCATTTCAACACCGTGTACTTTTGACTGGCACCCCTCTTCAGAATAACATCGGTGAGATGTATAATCTGCTCAACTTCTTGCAACCATCTTCATTCCCCTCTTTGTCTTCTTTTGAGGAGAGGTTCCATGATCTGACAAGTGCTGAGAAAGTAGAGGAACTGAAGAAACTTGTTGCTCCTCATATGCTTCGCCGGCTGAAAAAAGATGCCATGCAGAATATACCTCCAAAGACAGAGAGGATGGTCCCTGTTGAGTTGACATCAATCCAGGCTGAATATTATCGTGCAATGCTAACTAAGAACTATCAGATACTACGGAATATCGGGAAAGGAGTAGCACAACAATCAATGCTTAATATAGTGATGCAGTTGAGAAAGGTGTGCAATCACCCATATCTCATACCAGGTACGGAGCCAGAGTCTGGCTCGTTGGAGTTTCTTCATGATATGAGAATAAAAGCGTCAGCCAAGTTGACTCTGTTGCACTCCATGCTTAAGGTGCTTCACAAGGAAGGCCATAGAGTTCTGATATTTTCACAGATGACAAAGCTTCTAGACATTCTGGAGGACTACCTAAATATAGAATTTGGACCTAAAACATTTGAAAGGGTGGATGGTTCTGTTGCTGTAGCTGATCGTCAGGCAGCTATAGCACGTTTCAACCAAGACAAAAATCGGTTTGTTTTTCTGTTATCGACACGTGCCTGTGGCCTTGGTATCAATCTGGCAACGGCTGATACTGTTATTATCTATGACTCTGATTTCAACCCTCACGCTGATATCCAAGCCATGAACAGAGCTCATCGGATTGGACAATCCAAACGGCTTTTGGTATACAGACTTGTCGTCCGTGCCAGTGTTGAAGAGCGCATATTGCAGCTCGCCAAGAAGAAGTTGATGCTTGATCAGCTTTTTGTAAACAAGTCCGGATCTCAGAAGGAATTCGAAGATATTCTACGCTGGGGGACTGAGGAACTTTTCAGCGACTCTGCAGGTGAGAGCAAGAAAGATACATCTGAAAGTAATGGCAACTTAGATGTGATCATGGATTTAGAAAGCAAGAGCAGGAAAAAAGGTGGTGGCCTAGGAGATGTTTACCAGGACAAATGTACTGATGGAAATGGGAAGATTGTTTGGGATGAGGTTGCAATTATGAAGTTGCTTGACCGGTCAAATCTTCAAATAGCCTCCACCGATGGCGCTGATGCTGAGTTGGAGAATGATATGCTTGGCTCTGTAAAGGTGAGGAGTCATATTCTTGTGTATTTCTTGCTAAAGGACTTGGAGATAATGCACCTTAGTTTTGTCACTACTGATATGCATTGTTTTGATATGGCTTCCATACGCAAGTTTTTCTTTTTCTTTTGCATTTAATGTGTCTCAAGTAGGAGAATATATTCCACCTGATTTTGATAGGCAGTAAAGCGTACTGGACTCAAATGACTCTTTTATCACCTGAAGACTTTAAAGTCTATAGTTGAATTATGTTTTCCAAACTGATTACTACATTGCTTTTCTGTAATGGTTTATATATTTCTTCTTGAACAGCCTGTGGAGTGGAATGAGGAAACAGCTGAAGAACAAGTTGGAGCTGAATCACCTGCTCCGGTGACTGATGATACGGGTGAACAGAGTTCAGAGAGGAAAGATGATGATGTAGTTAATTTTATTGAAGAAAATGAATGGGACAGGCTTCTGCGTATGAGGTTGGAGTCCTCTTGCTCCGAGTTCAGCTACTGAGCTCTGTTTATGCTTCAGTCAAAATGATATTGGTAGCACATGTTCTTGCTTTCACTACTTGTTACTAGTTAGCTGATTTTTATGGCTAACTGTATTTGTAGATGGGAGAGATATCAGAGCGAGGAAGAAGCAGCTCTTGGTAGAGGGAAGCGTTTGAGAAAGGCTGTTTCATATAGAGAAGCATATGCCCCACATACCAGTGGAGCTGTAATGGAGGTAAGCGTTATACTCTACCCCAAAGAGCATCTTTCTTGGCTATGAATACCTTTATGTTATGTACCATTTCACTTATCACTTTGTTCTATGTTATAATTATTGCAGAGTGGCGGTGAAGATGAGAAAGAACCTGAACCTGAACTTAAAAAGGAATATACACCTGCAGGACGAGCCCTAAAAGAAAAGTTGTAAGTTTAAGTTCTAAGTCTATTTATTCATTATTGTACCTTTTGCAAGTACGTAGATGAATTCACGTTTGCTTCCCAGATATATATTACTTAGTCTAGAGATTATGTAGCAATATCAATTGGTGTTAATTTGGTTAGAAGATGTTGGATTTGTCATATTAATATGCGAGTGAAGTGAATTGCGGAGCTCCTTTTCATGCTTATATCAGGATCTGAAATAATGGTATCTTTTTTTTTCTGCTAAAACAGTACGAAGCTGCGAGAAAGGCAAAAGAATCGGCTTGCAAAAAGGAACTCTGTTGAAGATTCAGTTCCTAATGGCAATGTGGATCAGGTAACTGAAGCAGCTAATCATGACGAAGAAAGCCCTGCGATGATGGACTTGGACGATATCCAACAATGTGATGCACATAAAAGAAAAGCCAGCAGTTCTTCAGATCCATCAGATCTTCCAAGCGAACATCATGGCACAGAATGTTCCCCGTCTTTACCCCCAAATAACCTTCCAGTTCTTGGACTGTGTGCTCCTAACTTTGCTCAATCCGAACCATCCAGGAGAAATTATTCTCGTCCAAGTAGTAGACAGAACAGAACCATGGCAGGACCTCATTTTCCTTTCAATCTACCCCAAACATCGAGCTCGGTTGAGAGGGAAGCAAACAACCAGGAGCAGCCTTCTATGGGTAAACCAAAGCCACATAATGTAAAGGAGGAACCTTCTCAGCAGCCTCTTAGTAATATGGATGGTTGGCATCCACTTCGTCCGGTACTTCCTTCCCTCCCTCCTTTAATTCAAATGCTTCTTCTAGACACATCTACTTCACATACACATACATATAGAACATAAAACATATTCTATACTTATACTTGGGTTAAATCTTATGCACATTGCAGTTTCTTCCGTCAGGGGATTTTGAGCGTCCACGAAGTTCCGGTGCTTCTTTAGCTGATTTCCAGGAGAAGTTTCCTCTGCTTAACCTACCGTTTGATGATAAGCTGCTTCCTCGGTTTCCATTCCAGCCGAGAACCATGGGAACTTCGCATCAAGAAATCATGGCCAATCTCTCGCTGAGGAAAAGATTCGAAGGTGCTGGTCACTCTATGCAAGACCTATTCGCCGTACCACCAATGCCATTTCTACCAAATATGAAGATCCCTCCTATGGATCCACCTGCGTACAGCCAACAAGAGAAGGAGCTACCGCCGCCTTTGGGTTTGGATCAGTTTTCATCAGCTCTTTCATCTATCCCGGAAAACCATCGGAAAGTGCTTGAGAATATAATGCTAAGAACAGGCTCTGGAATTGGGCACTTGCAGAAGAAGAAAACAAGAGTGGATGCCTGGTCCGAGGATGAGCTAGATTCTCTCTGGATTGGGATTCGCAGACATGGGTATGGAAACTGGGAGACTATTCTCAGAGATCCAAGGCTAAAGTTTTCTAAGTTTAAATCTCCGGAGTACTTGGCAGCGAGGTGGGAAGAAGAGCAGCGTAAATTCTTGGATAGCCTTTCTTCTCTTCCATCTAAGTCAAGCAGAACAACAGATACGTCCACCAAAGCTCCTTTATTTCCTGGCCTTCCTCAAGCTATAATGAACCGGGCTTTACATGGGAACAAATATGCTACTACTCCTCCAAGGTTTCAATCTCATCTCACAGACATAAAGCTTGGATTCAGCGATCTAGCATCTACTCTTCCGTTGTTTGAGCCATCTGACCACTTGGGATTTCGAAGTGAGACTTTCCCTCCTATGGCAAACCCGTGCACTGAAGATCCTTCTGCTGGACCATCTGAACGATCAGGGACATCGGCGAGTATTCCCAACGATAAGCCTTTTCCTCTCAACTCTCTTGGGATGGGAAACTTAGGTTCATTGGGTTTGGATAGTTTAAGCTCCTTAAACACACAGAGAGCAGACGAGAAACGGGATGCCATCAAGCGAGGGAAGCTACCTTTGTTTCTAGACATGCCGTTACCTCCGATGCTTGAGTCAAGCAACAATGTGTTCTTGGGAAGATCAGCTAATCCATCTCTCCCTAATCCAAACCGAGTGTTGAATCTCTCTAATCCTATGGGATGTAGCTCTTCGGAGAACAAGCTACCTCATTGGTTACGGGATGCTGTAACTGTTCCCGCCGTAAAGTCACCGGAACCACCAACTCTGCCTCCAACAGTTTCGGCTATAGCTCAATCAGTCCGCGTTTTATACGGTAAAGATTCTACTACCATTCCACCATTTGTGATACCGGAGCCGCCGCCTCCTGTTCCTAGAGATCCAAGACAAAGTCTGCGGAAGAAGAAGAAACGTAGGTCACATCACTCGAGTCAAATAACTACAGATATTGCTAGTAGCAGCCACAATGTTGTAGAAAACAGCTCTCAAGGCAATCCACCAACATCCTCAACTTCTCCTTTGCCTCCATCAGGCGAAACTTCAGGGTCCTCTCAAGCGAATTTACCACCTCATAACCTAAACATCACAGAACCATCTTCCTCCGAGCCAATCAAAATTCCACCTCCTGAAGAAGATTCTATGGTAGCAGCAGAGCCATCTGAAGCACCAAAGCCAGGTCTTGAGGAAATCACTGGTGCATCAAGATCAATCTCGCCAGAGAACAAAATCTCTGAACCAAAATCTACCAACCAAGATGGAGACACAGATTTAGAAACCGTGGATGATCAAGTTCCTATTCATTCAGATGATAAGCCTTTGGATGTGAACCAAGAGGAACAAGAATCTGATAATGCGTCAAACAAGCAATGTGAACCCACAGAGGCTGAAACTCCAAACACGGACGCAGAACAAGAGAAAGAAGAAGAAGAAGAGACCATAAAGATGGTGACTGATAATTCTCCTGGTGACGATTGAAGTCTTCAGTGAAGTTGCATTGAAGCTACCAGTGTTTGCTTTGTTTAGGTCTTTGCAACCAAACCGGTACAATACGCTACTAAGTTTTGTAGGTATGACGCAAATCGGTGACGAAGCAGTATATGTATTTGTTGGAACTTCCATTTTTATCTTTGGCTAAATTTTTTTGTTTGTAAAGCTTTGTGTAAGAGAATGAAGAAGCTATTTTAGTGATCTAACTGGTCGGTTTGGATTGTGTAAAACCAGACACTTTAGACTGTAATGCTTAGTCGAATGCTACAAGTAGAGCTTTTACTTATTTCTGATTCAAATTCGGTTCCGGTTTAGCGAATTCTCTTAACCGGATTATATATTACATGTAATACCCTTTGGACTGGTATTAATAACTACTTGTTTCATTGCTCTGATTTTTTCGACAATGTGTTGAATGAGAAGTTTGAAAGACTCTGAATAGTTTAGAAGGTTCCCCTTTCTCCTGACATTTTAATATGCTTTAGTGATAATGAATTCCACAATTTGATTGTGGTTGGAGACATTATTGATGCGAAGATTTTGATCAGAATTGGTCCAAAAAAAAAAACCAACTCAAGAATTTGACACATTAACACTAACCAACTCTCGTTAGCTCAACTAAACTTAAATCTTTGTTCAACTAAAGATCATTTGTCTTAAGTTTTAGGACATTACTAGATTACCCCTGACTATGTTCAACGACTTCTTGACTTTTATTCTCCTTGTTTGCGTTTAATTTAATGTAACGCATGAACATATTAAATAAGTAGAATCGCGAGTTTGAAATAATGGGATTGGCTTTTAAGACATCAAGCAAGAATACTTTAAAAGCTTGTCTGGTTTTGGATGCGATACACCTAATACCTAAAACCTAATTTCTTTGACATCATTATGGTATAACATTACTTGCCTTTGACTTGCGAAAACTTTACCATTTTTGTTTTTCTTTTGTATACTAAACTCATTTTAATGAGGTAAAAAGATGCACACGAGATTTATAAAGGCAAATTTAATTAAATTTTAATTTGGTAGGTAGGTCATGCACCAAACAAAGCTTTTGATGCGTGTTTTGTAATTTTTGGCTGATGCAAATCCTTTTGTTAATAGATACTTTTCTTATTTCAATTATTCTTTTTTTTTTACTAAACTATTTCAATTAAAGATTATATTTTTAAAACATGATAACGTATATTTTGAAACTACGTGAGACTTGCTTTCAGAAAAAAAGGAAAAGCGTAATTAAAAACGAAAAGATAACAGTGATAAAAAGGAAATGAAAGACACATATAATAATTTTTAAAACAGCACATAACTGATGTCATTGGTTACTGTCTGATAAACAAGGAATTTTTTGTTTATAATAATGGGAAAAAAATGAGTCAAATGATTTCTTTGTTGAGAACGTATAATTATATGTTAGCAAAAAAAAGAGTAGAACTATGTTTTTTTCACCGTTCTAATTTGTTTGATGATTACTACTTGGATTATGCGTTTAGGTCAAAGAATATATGTACTATACGTTTGTGATTACTTAAACTATACTTTTAGGTCAAAGCTTATCTCTTGACCATTTATAAGTGGAAGGTTCCAATGTTATTATCTTTTCCTTTGTTTTTCTTGTGTGTTTAATTTTGTTCTTAGAAAGCATTATGATGTAGACACAGGAAAAGTATATTTGGTGTATTGGCTTTTGATCAGTGGAGTGGAAGTCACATTTCCAACAAAACCGAACTGACTTAACTATTTCAGAGTTACTTACTTTTCATTTTTCAATTTTTTCATAAATTTTGTTGTCTGTAGCAAAAAGAAAAGAGTATATCGACAAATCACAGGAAATGCGATTTTTGAAAATACTATGGATGTAAAATGAGGCCAACAAAAACAACTAAATCTTCTTAAATCTACATATATATATGATACTAGTTTTTTTATAATTCGTATATGAATGAATATGTAACTTCTGGATTGTAACCACATGTTATCTGTGTATAAATTGATAGTTTGTACTCGCATTTATTTTAGTACTATTTAAAAATTCAAACTATATCCCACAAGTCCACCACTAATTGGAATCGGACTAGATCCAATGAATCATCTTTTCCCACAAAAGTAGTATTACTAGTAAATTAGTTGTGGAAATAAAATAGTTGTTATAACTAATTTGCTATAGAAAAACACAAAGAGCTATGTGCCAAAAAATTACATTTACCATTATGATGGTGTCTTTTTTTTGTTCGTCTACCACTACGAGTCTGTGAATCTATAATGCTGAATCTAGAAATTAAATCATTTAGTAGACGACGTACGACGTCAAATAATAATTACTTATTATGTACTTGTTTTGAATGAGTATATATGATAAAAGATTCAACAAGGCCCATCGAAATCAACAATAAATGTCATTTAATATGTTTCTAAGAATATGAATATCAAACTCAAATGGAGTACAATTGGATGAGGATCTAAAAGTTCTCGCGATCAATTTTATTTTCAATATTTATTTTTATGATCTAGTCAAATAAATTTACTATATAAAGACTTTTAAATTTTATTTTCAAACGGTTTGTACAAACAAAAACTAATAAATGGAAAGAAAATTTAAAAAAATTATAGTAAAACTTTTATAAATTAATAATGTTAGGATTATGTAATTTATGATTTATATAGATTATTAATTTATAGATGTGTTATTTAGTTGATAAAATAATTTTAAAACTAACGAAAATAATTACGAAAATTAATGAGTGAAAAAATAGTTTCAATTGGATAGAAGTTATACGGATAAAAATGTAAAGTAGGAGCAAGTCTTTTTTATAAAATAAAATATAGTAGCAAGTCACAAATTCTATTTACAAATTTAAAACTAGTCATATAGGTTTTCTCCCACTCTTTTTATCCATAATAAAATAATAACATGTTTTCTATCAACGTACGATAATAATATAATACTTACTTTTAGTAAGGTTATTAAAAGGTAACATACATTTCTGTGTATCAAAGCCGTCTTAGCTCAGTGGTAGAGCGCGTGACTTTTAATCCCGTGGCCGTGGGTTCGATCCCCACAGACGGCGATGTTTTACAATTTCTTCTTTTTCTTCTTTTACTCCATTTTTCTTTACCAAAAATAATAGTTCTCCCTATATAAGAGTTTCATGGATACTCCCTGCCAGTAAATAAATAGCTTTGTTTTTTCTTTCTTTATTTGGTCGTTATATGTAATAACCCCACTCGCTAAGGGGTAATATTGTCATAATCAGGTGCGTGTTTTAGTTGACAAATTGCTTTCTCCACCTTCTCTATCTACAGAAATAACCTTTGAGTTCTTTCTTTTTTTTTTCTTTTCCTTTAATTGTTTTAATTTCTTTTTTTCCTTCTCCATTCTCACAAAAGCAAATCCTCCATTATTATTTCTTCTCTACATAAAAAGCAAAAAATGGGTCTCTGAAATTCAAACCATCATCTTCGGAGAATTTTCTTCCCCTTTCACCTTCTTCGATTTGCTCGATTCTCTCTCCGTCTGCTTGACGTCGGAATCTCACCGGAAATGGCGCCGAGTAGACGGGATTTACAGCTTACTCCGATCACCGGAGACGGCCTTGGATCTTCGGCTGCGGAGATCGGTGCGATGGAGGAAGTTCGTCTTCTGGATTCGTATAATGACGACGATGAGAGCGCAGGTCTTTTGAGTAAGATCGAGGAAGGAGGTGGAAGTGGAGATTCCGGTTTGAGGAAGATTCAGGTCGGAGTAACCGGTATGACTTGTGCTGCTTGTTCTAATTCCGTCGAAGGAGCTTTGATGAGCGTTAATGGCGTCTTCAGAGCCTCTGTTGCTTTGTTGCAGAACAGAGCCGATGTCGTCTTCGACCCGAATTTAGTCAAGGTTTTTCTTTTTAATTAACTGCTTCCATTTTAAAAATCCCCTCTAATTTCTCTTCAATTTCCGACGGATTTATTATAAATTTCTTGCTGAAATTCGCTTGCTTGTTTTGGGAAAGTAATACAAATGTTGCTACTTTGGGATATCTAATTAGGTGGATTTTTAAGATCATCCCAAGTTTAGATCTTAAGCGCGTTATTTTTTCCAGGATTTGATATTTATTTCTTTGTTTTCTTCTGATTGAAGCATTTAATTGTGTCTGTTATTATAGGAAGAGGACATTAAAGAAGCTATAGAGGATGCTGGATTCGAGGCAGAGATTTTGGCAGAGCCTGTTGCTTCCGGGACAAAGGCACAAGCTACTTTAGTTGGTCAGTTTACAATCGGAGGCATGACATGTGCAGCTTGTGTTAACTCTGTCGAAGGCATTCTTAGAGATCTTCCCGGAGTGAAAAGAGCAGTGGTGGCTTTGTCTACATCTTTAGGAGAAGTTGAGTATGATCCAAACGTGATCAACAAAGATGATATCGTTAACGCGATCGAAGATGCTGGCTTTGAAGGTTCGCTTGTGCAGAGCAATCAGCAGGACAAACTTATGTTGAGTGTCGACGGCATCTTGAACGAGCTTGATGCTCAGGTTCTTGAAGGTATACTTACAAGGTTGAATGGTGTTCGACAGTTTCGTCTTGACAGGATCTCAGGGGAGCTTGAGATTGTGTTTGATCCGGAAGTTGTGAGTTCGAGATCGTTGGTTGATGGGATTGAAGGAGAAGGGTATGGGAAGTTTAAGTTGCGTGTCATGAGCCCTTACGAAAGGTTGACTTCGAAAGATACTGGAGAGGCTTCGAATATGTTTCGCCGGTTTATCTCCAGTCTTTCTCTCAGTGTGAGTAAACTTCTCTACTCTATGATGTCATTTCAACGGTTTTGATTCTGTTAACTTAATGTCATTAATGAAAAAATTGATTTTGTTGAATCCAGATTCCTCTCTTCTTCATCCAAGTAATCTGCCCTCACATTGCTCTTTTCGATACGGTGCTGGTATGGAGATGTGGACCGTTCATGATCGGTGATTGGTTGAAATGGGCGTTGGTAAGTGTTATTCAGTTTGTTATTGGCAAGCGGTTCTATGTTGCGGCATGGAGAGCTCTTCGAAATGGATCAACTAACATGGATGTGCTGGTCGCTCTGGGCACTTCAGCGTCTTACTTCTACTCTGTTGCTGCTCTTTTATATGGGGCAGTCACTGGGTTTTGGTCTCCAACTTACTTTGATGCAAGCGCCATGCTGATAACATTCGTCTTGCTGGGGAAATATTTGGAATCTCTTGCAAAGGGGAAAACCTCAGATGCTATGAAGAAGCTAGTACAACTTACTCCAGCAACAGCGATTTTGCTAATCGAAGGCAAAGGTACTTTTACTTGTCCTTTCCTAAAATGCTCCTGATGAGAATCGTTTGATCAATGATTGTGAAATCTATAGAAAAAACTAACAACATCAACTAGTCAACTCTGTTTAAGCAGTTCTTTCTTCCATTTTTTAGGAGGAAAGCTTGAGGGGGAAAGAGAGATTGATGCATTACTGATTCAGCCTGGTGATTTATTAAAAGTTCTTCCTGGAGGAAAGATCCCTGCAGATGGTGTTGTGGTGTGGGGTTCAAGTTATGTCAATGAAAGTATGGTGACTGGTGAATCAGTTCCTGTGTCAAAAGAGGTTGAATCGCCAGTGATCGGTGGTACTATTAATATGCATGGTGCTCTTCACATGAAAGCTACAAAAGTGGGATCTGATGCAGTTCTGAGCCAGATCATTAGTTTGGTCGAGACGGCCCAAATGTCTAAAGCTCCTATCCAGAAATTTGCGGACTATGTAAGTAGACTTTATAAACATGTGTTATTACTTGTTCGTTTGTGATATAATCTTTAACTGGGAAATGAAATTATCCTGGCTTGTCTCATTTTCAGGTTGCAAGTATATTTGTTCCGGTAGTGATTATTTTGGCATTGTTCACTTTAATAGGCTGGTGAGATATAGTTCCTTAGCTTTTAATTACTCTCCGAGAATGAAAACATGTGTGATTAGTTTGTTCTCATTTTCTTGAATCAAAATGATTTTGTTAGGTCAATAGGTGGAGCTGTTGGAGCTTACCCAGACGAATGGCTGCCGAAGAACGGGACTCACTTTGTCTTCTCGCTTATGTTCTCGATATCCGTTGTGGTGATCGCTTGTCCTTGTGCACTCGGCTTGGCAACACCGACCGCTGTTATGGTGGCAACCGGAGTTGGAGCAACCAATGGTGTATTAATCAAAGGAGGTGATGCATTGGAGAAAGCTCACAAAGTGAAATATGTAATCTTTGACAAAACAGGAACCTTAACTCAAGGGAAAGCCACCGTGACAACCGCGAAAGTCTTCTCGGAGATGGACCGTGGAGAGTTCCTCACACTCGTTGCTTCTGCTGAGGTAAAAGATAAAACTTCTTGGATTGTTAGTGATTATATATATAAACGGTTACTAAAGCGTCTCTTTAAATCTCTTTAGGCTAGCAGTGAACACCCATTGGCAAAAGCTATAGTTGATTACGCTCGGCATTTCCACTTCTTTGATGAATCCAAAGACGACGGCGAAACAGGTAGCAAAGAGACTCAAAACTCCGGATGGTTACTCGATACTTCTGATTTCTCTGCTCTTCCCGGAAAAGGAATCCAATGCTTAGTCAATGAGAAGTTGATTCTGGTTGGTGTTTTATTCCCATATATTATCAGTTTCTTGCGCCTGGATCTGTAGTTTCCACAACTTAAAGAAAGTTTTCTTTTTTCTTCTCTTTTATCAGGTGGGAAACCGTAAACTCATGTCGGAAAACGCCGTAACCATCCCGGAACACGTCGAGAAGTTTGTCGAGGAACTTGAAGAAAGCGCAAAGACCGGAGTCATTGTAGCCTATAACGGCGAACTAGTCGGCGTGATGGGAATCGCCGATCCGCTTAAGAGAGAAGCTGCTGTGGTTGTGCAAGGTCTCCTTAGAATGGGTGTCCGACCTATAATGGTTACAGGTGATAACTGGAGAACAGCAAGAGCAGTAGCCAGAGAGGTTAGAGAATCTCCAATTCACCCTTTGTTGGGTTCGGTTTGGTCTGGTTTGGTTCGGTTAACATTAACGGTTTTATTCTGGTGGACATGACTTCAGGTTGGTATAGAAGACGTGAGAGCGGAAGTAATGCCCGCAGGGAAAGCCGAAGTTATCCGTTCACTACAAAAGGACGGAAGCACGGTGGCTATGGTCGGAGACGGGATCAACGACTCGCCGGCTCTAGCTGCCGCCGACGTGGGGATGGCGATTGGCGCGGGGACGGATGTAGCGATAGAAGCGGCGGATTACGTTCTGATGAGGAACAACTTGGAAGACGTTATAACAGCCATCGATCTCTCACGGCAAACGTTAACAAGAATCCGGTTAAACTACGTTTTCGCCATGGCTTATAATGTAGTGTCGATCCCGATAGCGGCGGGAGTGTTCTTCCCGCTTCTGCGGGTGCAATTGCCGCCGTGGGCCGCCGGAGCGTGTATGGCACTCTCTTCGGTTAGTGTTGTTTGCTCTTCTTTGCTTCTTAGAAGATACAAGAAGCCAAGGCTTACCACTATTTTGGAGATCACCAAGGAGTAAATCTCTTTTCTTTTTTCTTGGGATTTGGAGTGATTACTTTTGTTTTGAGTAAAGGAGGAAATAATTTGTATTTACTTTTTTGTTTTGTTTCTAATGTTTGTTGTTGTAATCATGTAATCATCCATGATATATTTGGTCTTGAGATGTTTCTTATCTCTCTGTATGTAAGATAATTTCTCGGCCTTTGTTGTATAAAAAATGGTTTCTCTCTAAGATGTATTTGGACTTGTCGACTGATGTAATAAAATAGAAAATTAGTGAATTTTTTTTAAAATTCTCTCTCACATAACCGTAAATGGATTGTTTTATCGGAAATCGAATACATTTTTTTTTCTTTCCTCGGGTCACAATTCCAATATAAAACGTAATCAAACCCTTACATTTTTCATCCAAATATATGAAGCTAATTGTGAAATTAAGTGAGAACCAGTTACAATTTTAGAAACAAAAATAAGAAATCCAATTATAAACTTATTTGTGGCAAATCGATAATAATTTTACTATTAGATATTAACATTGGCCCTTAACAAAAAAAACAATCTTTTCAAGCAAAATAATCAAATTTCATATAGATAATGAATACAACTACAAGGCTACAATCAAATCGTCGTTTTTGTATTTAACGATGCCTAACATTTATACCATTTAACCAAAAAAATTCTTAGACCATTTATTGCGTTTGATGCGTACCGGTAAGAGGATTAATGTATATCAAATGAAAATATGCTATTCTAACATAGTTGTATTGTATTGACCGGTGAAAGATCTAGAGACACGGTTTACCCCAAAAAACAAAGATCTCTCGAGAAAGAAAGATCAGAGCATCTTTAGATTTACTAAGTCAAGTCTCTTATGAGACCATCATCGATGTTCTCATCATCATGTTCATGTGTTGCTTCCTTGAAAAATATATATTGCATCCAAAGTTTTTTTTTTTATTAACAAATTTTTACATTACATCCAGATCAGTTATATATTATATTGCCTGATATGTAATAACAACACGAATATGTATATACAGATCTTACGAATTTATCTGGCTATTTAGATTGGATGTCTTGAACATTGAACGTGGACCCCTTGTTTCTCGAATTCTATATACGTACGTGGTCAAGAAGCCTACATTGATCAGTGTAAAAAAATGCAAATGCGAATTGTTATTATAAAACTATAGTAGAATTGTCAACGTCAACGACCTCTACTTCCTGCACGGCTCCACATTTAAATGAACCATGCAACTAAATTTAGCTTAGCGTCTTTGCAAACTAAAGCACGAGGAAAATAAAACACATGTAAATTACACACAAACAAAAAATGAATAATAATAGTAATAACTTTAGCGGAGACCAATATTTACTACACTGTGAACAACATCAATTACCACAATCGGCAGCTCCGTCTAGTAACGCCGTAGTAATGACGTCATCATCGGAGTCTACCCTTATCGCCTACGAAGCACAGATTTGCGATGCTGTCAGACGACGACGGTCATCTAAGGTATATATATGTTCCAAAACATATCATACAAATATCGTAAGTATTTGTTAATTAACGACCTATTCTTTTTTTTCACGTAAGTTTTGTAGTTTCCTCCGTACCGTTTGATTTTTTTTAAAAATAAATATAATTCCACTATTTCTTACCATTTACATTCATAAAAAAAATTGACGTTAAAAAGATATTTTATGATAAACATGCATTAATCTACAAAGAAAAAAAAACTACTAGTTTTGTAGTCTTTTATAGTTATTCAACCAAAAAAAAATTGTTTGGCTCAAATGTGTCCGTTGTTTTGTTATTTCTTTATCCTATCACTACGTTATTATTTGACATACTAATCATTAACATTATCATTTCCGTTCTAAATTATCATCACCCTCAAAATAAGGGATCAAGAAGAACTACGCCCACGACGCTCCTCAACGCTAACCCTAGCAATTTCCGAGCCTTAGTTCAGAAATTCACTGGACGTTATACCGGCATTGATGTCCCCGTCGGAAGAAAAGGTCCGGTGACGTTAGATTTCAGGTCGCCGGCTTCGGTGTCGAAAGAAGTCATTTTTCCTCGCTCCGGTGATATCCAAACTTACGATCGTGCCATTGATAGGCGCGTGGGCAATGGGGAGAGTCACGTGAGTGTGACCATGAAGCGGGAGGGTAAGGAAACGGCGTCATATAATCAGATGAGCCAACTAAGTGACTGTGCGCTTTATGGTGGGTGTGGTGATCATTATGCTTATGGCCATCATGATAATCATCACGAAGATGGTGATGATCTTGTGAGGGAATACTTGGAAAATAGTAGTTTTAATGGAGTGGATTACATGGGTTATGATGATTTTTACCATGATCCGCTATCGTTGGAAGAGATTATGATGAGAGATCTCAATTTCTGATTATATATATATGGAATTTATGATGTATGATACTTTTGATGTTATCGAAACTCTACGGTAATTCTTGAATGCTTAACTAGATTAATTACGTTTTATTCATTTATCTCATAATTAAAGATGTGACAGAAATGAATAACAAGTACAAATGAAATCAGGATTAGTTCTTTGAACATATATAAAACTAAGGACTTATACTCGACTGACAACGAGAAGTTTTACGACTTAGTCAAGTAAATTATATATTATTTCTTTTCTATTTTGATAATGAAATGTTACCAATAAATGATATGAAACTCCTTATAGTCTCAACCAATATATTTAAGCAATGTAACAATTTCGAGATTAAGTTTTAACCTGTTGCTACAAGTGGTTGGACTGTGGCTGGTTTTTGTTTCAAACTTGGTTGGCTTAAAAAACACATCAATAATTTTTTTTAAGTGGCCGGCGGTTTTTTATGTCATTCACGATATTTTATTTATGAAAATGGCTTAAAATTGATGAGATTTATGTCCTAGAATGAATACATGCAGAATGATGTAAATACTACAATTACAGTTTGCTTTTAAAAAGGAGAATTTGCAAACATTACCATTATTCCTTGATATAACATTTACTCCACCAATTTTATGTTAGTTTTAATCTTATAGAACACACATAATTTGCTGTACGTATAAAAGGGTCAACTGAAAATTTTCCTTAGTCAATGATTAAGATAGGTTTATTTGTTTTCACTAAACATTTATAAACTAACAAAAGTTTTTAGTAAATGTTAAACCCTATGGTCAAAATTTTGGACAAATGTGAATGTGGAAACTGAATATAGTAAGTCAACTTGGGTATCAATTGATGTTGGGGAGTCCTTTCACATATTAGAAGAACATTTGTTTATTATTTGATCGATATTTTTGGATTAAAAAATTATGAAAGTAAAAAAGTTATTACAACTTACTTTTTGTATAAGTTTGATTTACGCTACAAAATCAACTATAATTTCATATAAACTGAAAGTTGAAAAATTATTGGATTGGTATTTTTACGTTAACTATGTATAAGTGGATAAACTCCAAATGATATAATATCAAGAACAAAAGCTTAGAATTTATTTCATGTTATTTCCATTTTGTTCTATTTTAGTAATTAGCTCTTTAATTACAGATTTACAGTATGGAATGCTGCTATCTTCTCGTCTACTCGATATACCTAAACCGTACGAAGAAAGGACAAGTTAATTAAATAATATACTTGAACAAAAAGAAAAATTAAATAATATACTAACATAAATCATTAACGAAAACATATATATATATATATATATATATTGATTTTGCTTAAATATTAAATATTGTTCTAACGGATCGGCCCTCTCAACGGTAAAAAGAAAATTTGGATTTCGGTAAGTTTCCAAGAGCTTAAGCTTTACTGTATAGACTAGTTAAACTTTCACTGTATTGCTTTCTTAATTAGGTATGTTAAAGTGGGGAGTCTTTTCATCAACCATAGTTCGAGAATGTGGGGGTGAGGATGGCATTCAGTATATGAGTCGTTATTTCCAAAGTCTAAGGCTTACTCATATGAATTTGTCGCTTAATGTTGGTGAGTAATTGCTAAATTTTATCATGAAGTGGACATTTTTTCTGATGAGTTGTGTTCTTTTTCCTTTCTTATGATGTATATATTTCACCCGGATCATTTTTTGAACCAGTTAGTGTCGCTGAGTTTATCAGAAAGTTTTTGAATCTCAAGAACTTCAATAGACAACTTACTTACGCAGAGCAACGCAAAGTATTAATATGACCTTATAGAAGATGATGCAATTATCATAAATGATTCTTGTCTTGTAAATTGTATGTTGGTTTATAGGTGAAGAGAGTTTTGAACAACCTGGGTTTTCCAGATGTCCCATCAGCGAATTAAGGTGAAGTTGCTCATTTTAATCAACATTAGCAAAGTGCAGATTTTGACTTTATTTTGTTGCATTTTTTTGGAATAGGTTTCTTATCTTTTGGTTTTACCTCATATTCATTTCAGATTCACTGTAGATGGCGCTGATGAAGAGGTTACAATATCCCAATGCATTACTGAAACATATAATCATGTGGTGCTACAATACTCGTTCCTCCCTGCTATGCCAATAGGGAGCGACAAAAGGTCTAAGTATTTTTCGATGGAAATATGACCTAAATTTGAACATACTCTTTTACTTTCATAATATGTTCAAATTCATTTTTATATCTTAAGGTCTGACTATCTATGGATTGTGCAGCTCTGTAGAATTTCTAAAGGCCAACGATACAAGGAAATGTTCAATAAGAATCAAGTGAATGCATTGCTAAGTGTGAACGGTCCTATGGAGAGACAGAACACGATCAAAGGAGTATCTTTAGTCCATTTTTGCATCTCATTTTACAACATTTCCTCCATTGGAAACAAAAGAGCTTTGTTTTCACCATCACATTTATTGCTTCTGTTATTAGTGGGTCGAGAACAATAATTTTAACCAAAACAAAGTTGTGAGAGGGGAGTTTAAGATTTCAGTGACTAAAGATCTAGCCTCAGTTAAGGCTCGTCTACTTCCTCCCCCTACGATGATTTTTTCTTAGACTTCATTTTTGTGATTACTTTTGGTTGATCGTTTTATGGTTTCTTTTCAATGGTCCTCATGGCGAGATTTTGTTTCTCATTGGGAAAATGGGACATGAATGATAAGGTAAAACTGTAATTGAATATCACAAGATTTCCTTTTTCTGCTCTTTGTAGGCACTTGCATGCTTGTACATATTCTTCTTTTGATAAGTCTTATACTTACCTGCTTTGGCTGTTTCCTCGATGTTCTAAAGAATGGTTGATGGATCAAAGATTACTTCTTGGTCATGTGTAAGCTTCTCGATGAGTTTTCCTATAAGTAAAGTTCAGGAGTTCTGCAGCGTTATGATGAGGATTTGCATCAGTAAAGGAATGCTCTGACTTGTTGCATGCTTTTGGATACTTGTTATCACGATTTCTTCATACCAAAAAATTCACTAACAACCAGAAAATTAATGCGCAACCAGTTGTACCGCAATCTGAGTATTTGCCTCAAAGAATCAAGGATGCACTTGTAGATATTCACAGTTGCCTTGATCGTAACATTACCTGATGAGACTGGATCCTATGTTAATATTACGCTATCTTCTCGTCTACTCCATGTACATAAACCGTACAAAGAAAGGACGAGTTAATTAAATAATATAGTAACACAAATCATTAACAAATACATTATATATTATATTGAGCGTTGTACTAATGTTTTTCGATGGCTCCTCTACACGGCTAAGAAGACTAAAACACTTTTGTTCCTTGCTTGCGTAATAAGATTTGAGAGAATCAATATTGTATGCAAAAGTTGTAAGAATATTCAACAAAACTCTCTCTCCCTCTCTCTCTAAACTTAAACAAATCTTAGCTGTAAGCAATGAGATTACGATATTTTCAAAAGGTTTCGAGCTAATCTCTGTTTTAAGTTTTGACTTGTCAAAGCTTAGATTTGAGTACAATTTTTATAATATACATATAGAAAAACAGTACAGAGGATTCTTGAGTCGTACAAGTAACCACTACAAATTAAGATGGAGGAGAAAGCTAAAAAATTTAAAATGAGAGATTTAAAACACTCGTATAAATTATTTTGTAGCTCACAAGTAACTCTCTCATTATTCGTTACAAAAAAAGAAAACTCTACATGAGTCCAAAATCAAATGGCTCAGTGGCTCTATTGGGCCTGTGAAGCTAAAGTTAAGGCCTACCAGAATTAAATAATCGATAATTTAATCAAAAAACATTATTAACAGAGTATTTTTCCGATACTCTTTGGTGTTCCCAAAAACCCATTTGGCGCGGAAACAAATATAGGGCTTTTCTAATTTCGCGATTCTGTCATCTCCCTGAAATTTTCTCCGGCAACACATCACCGGAACTCTGAGACGGAATCAGACTCTCTTTTTGGTGTGAAATAATGAATCTGATCTCTAGAACACTGACAAGAGCAGTGTCTTCGTCACTTTACCACTCGAGAGTAGCGAAACCCCCCCACCCAAAAATGGGTAATCTTCCGCTTATACACGGCCACCATCAGCGGCGAAGGAAGTTCAACCGTGACTGAAGCATGGGAGAAAACAACGGATGTTGCGGCGGAGAAAGATTTGGCTCGGCCGAAGATGATTGAGCGCGAACCGGAAACAGCGAATTTGGTCAACCTTGTTGGATTCGCCGATCAACCCGTTCAATTTCGGTCTTATTCCGACGGAAAATCCTGGGCTGGAACCGTTATCTCTCAAAGCTCCGGTTTGAAATCATCTAATTTCGAAGTTCTTGTGTGTTTGATAGTTAGTGTGATTTTTTGCCGGATTCCGATTATATTTAGCTCAAATCGCAGCTCTCCATGTAAAGAAAGACGACCGGATTCATATTTTCCGGGAAGCCCTTTATAGATTCGACTCCTACGAACGTGGCGTATCTTCAATCCAATGTCCAGGTGACCTTTTAAACAAAAAAAGAGCTTGAGTGTTCACAAGTTTGAAGATTCGTAATCTCTTTTTTTTGTCCTTGGTCGTCACTTTGAATCACATATGAATAGTTCCTTGGATTCATAATACAGTATTAAGGTCGTCCAACACAGATTATGGTTCAGAATCTCAGCTTCCTAGAGGCTACGATCCCACCACCTGAAATTGAAGAAATCAGCACCAAGGAGCAGCCTTATATGTCGTATGTCCTTTGTTATTAATGTTGATGCTATGAGATATACTTATGTTGTGTTCTTCTGATGCTTTCAATTGGTCGGTCGTGATCAAGTCTCTTAGGAGCTAGCTTTCTTTCTTCCTTTACATTGTTTTACTCAACATGATCCTTTTAAGTTTATGTTCGAGTTTTCAGCAAGATCTAAGACGGCTACAGTCATGGGTGAAGAAACCTCTAATGCTTGGAAGCACCTGCTTGAAAATCCTAAGAAGTTCTTCCTGGAGGAAAGATCCCTGCAGATGGTGTTGTGGTTTGGGGTTCAAGTTATGTGAATGAAAGTATGGTGACTGGTGAATCAGTTCCTGTGTCAAAAGAGGTTGAATCGCCAGTGATCGGGGGTACTATTAATATGCATGGTGCTCTTCACATGAAAGCTACAAAAGTGGGATCTGATGCAGTTCTGAGCCAGATCATTAGTTTGGTCGAGACGGCCCAAATGTCTGAAGCTCCTGTCCAGAAATTTGCGGACTATGTAAGTAGACTTTATAAACAAACATGTGTTATTACTTGTTCGTTTGTGATATAATCTTTAACTGGGAAATGAAATTATGCTGGCTTGTCTCATTTTCAGGTTGCAAGTATATTTGTTCCGGTAGTGATTATTTTGGCATTGTTCACTTTAATAGGCTGGTGAGATCTAGTTCCTTAGCTTTTAATTACTCTCCGAGAATGAAACATGTGGGATGAGTTTCTTCTCATTTCTTGAATGAAAATGATTTTCGTTAGGTCAATTGGTGGAGCTGTTGGAGCTAAAGTTATCCTGGCTTGTCTCTCTGTGTATTGGGAAATAAAGAGAATTTATCATAAACATGCATTAATCTTTATGGTCATTCATAGTTATTCAACCAAAAAAATTGTACGGCTCAAATGTGTCCGTTGTTTTATTATTTCTTTATCCCTATCACTACGTTATTATTTGACATACTAATCATTAACATTACCATTTCCATTCTAAATTCTCATCACCCTAAAAAGATGTTAATTGGCCGGCGGATTTTATGTCATTCACGATATTTATATTTATGAAAAAGGCTTAAAAACTGATGAGAATTATGTCCTAGAATTAATAAATGCCGAATGACGTAAATCCTACAATTACAGTTTGCTTTTAAAAAGGAGAATTTGCAAACATTACCATTATTCCTTGATATAACATTTACTCCACCAATTTTATGTTAGTTTTAGTCTTATAGAACACACATGATCTGCTGTACGTATAAAGGGTCAATTGAAAATTTCTCTTAGTCAACGATTAAATTAGGTCTATTGTTAAAAATTTATAAACTAACAAAAGTTTTTAGTAAATGTTAAACCCTATGGTCAAAATCTCTGACAAATTTGAATGTGGAAACTGAATATAGTAAGCCGACTTGGGTAACAGTTGCTTTTAGACCATTTGTAGTATTATTTGATCGATATTTTTTGGGTTAAAAATTTATGAAAAAAAAAAAAATATTACAACTTATTTCTTGTATAAGTTTGATTTACGCTACAAAATCAACTATAATTGCAAATAGATTGACAATTGAAAAATCATTGGATTTGTTATCTTTACGTTAATTATGTATAAGTGGACAAACTTCAAATGATATAACAAAAAGAACAAAAACTTATAATTTTTTTCATGTTATATTGATTTTGCTTTATTTTAGTAACCAGCTTTTTGATTACAGATTTATAATATGGAATGCTGCCATCTTCTCGTCTATTCAATGTACCTAAATTGCACGAAGTAAGGACAAATTAATTAAATAGTATACTAACATAGATCATTAACGAAAAAATATATATATATATATATATATAATGATTTTCCATTTCAAACCAAATTTTTTATTTTTGACTTGTATGACGGAGAAGGCGATAGTTCTGCATCTAGGTGAGACTTATTAAACTCTTTGTAGATGGGTTAAGCCTTTTAATGATAGAAACTGAACTTTTTCTTATTGTTTTTGGCTTGATGACTGTCATTTTAGCAGGAAGAGAAAATTCAAGATTATTATAAAGAAAGCATCGAATTTTAATCTTCATCAGTTAAAGGAGTTTTTTCATAGGGGACACATAGATACTCCTAATGACATCATCAAAGCGCTAGCTTACCTTAATATTGTTAGGATCCGTTCTTTCAAAGGTAAAAATAAAATTTAGATTTTGCTTAAATTTTCAAAAACTTAAAAGCTTTACTATATAAACTATGCATAGACTAAACTTTCATTGTATTGCTTTCTTGATTATGTATGCTACTGTGGGGAGTCTTTTCATCGACCATAGTTCAGGAATATGAGGTGAGAATGACATTCACTATCTGAGTTGCTATTTCCAAAGTCTCAGACCTACTCATATGGGCTTGTCGCTTAATGCTGGTGAGTAATTGCTAAATTTTTATTACAGATTTACTTCTATACTGCTATCTTCTCGTCCACTTAGTGTACCTAAACCGTACCAAGAACAAATGAGTTAATTAAATAACATACTAACATAAATCATAAACGAAAACAATTTTATAAAATATATATTGAACGTTACATTATACTAATGTTTCTCGATTCATGGCTTCTCTACAAAGCTAAGAAAACTGAAACGCTTTTGTTCCTTGCTTATGTAACAAGATTTGAGAGAATCGATATTATATACAAAAGTTGTAAGAATAGTCAACAAAATTCTCTCTATCTCTATCTCTCTAAACTTGAACAAATTTCAGCTGCTGTGACAGCCATGAGATTACGACATTTTTAAAGATTTCGAGCTAATATTTTGACTTATCAACGCTTAGATCATCTGAGTACATTTTTATAATATACATATAGAAAACAATATAGAGGATTGTTGAGTCATACACGCAATACAACAAATTAAGATGGATGAGAAAACTAAAATTTTAAAACGAGAGATTAAAAATACACTCGTATAAATTATTTTGTAGCTCACAAGTACATGTCTCGAATCGTTACCAAAAAAAAAAAACACTACATGACTCCAAAATCAAATGCCTCAATAGCTCTATTGGGCCTGTGAAGCTAAAGTTAAGGCCTACCAGAATTTAATACTCAACAATTTTAATCAAAAAATATCATAGCAGAGCTCCGATTCACTGGGTTTTCCCTTAAACCCATTTGGCGCGGAAACAAATTTATAGCTTTTCTAATTTCGCGATTCTGTCAGGCAGCTTAATTTTCCGATTCACTAGGTTTTCCCTCCCTGAAATTTTCTCCGGCAACACATCGGAGATGGAATCAGACTCTCTTTTGGAGTGCAATTATGAATTTGATCTCTAGAACATTGACAAGAGCATTGTCTTCGTCACTTTACCACTCGAGAGTAGCGAAACTCCCCACCCAAAAATGAGGAATCTCGCAGCAAATCCGCTTTCTATGTGGCTTAACAAGGCAATGGGCTTGATTTTGATGTTTTTGTCCCTAAAGGAAAACTGAAGCAACTTGAAGGTAAAGTTTCTTTATTTAGAAAGTATAATGAAGGTATGTGGCATTTTGCTACTGTCTTCTCCTAAAAGCGAGCTGTCCTGAAAATGTATTAGAGGAATCTTGGAAGGACTTGGTTCAGAATCCAGATAGATGGTGGGACAACAGATTAAACTAGGTAAGATATATTGTTCGTGTGTTATCTTCAAATCTTGGAAGACACTATTTCTCTTTCTAATTTCTTCTCTCATGTTCATTTTTCGACTTTACCGTAATGTTTCTGAACCAACGTGTAGTTAAACGTGAAAGCTCCTGACTTCAAGCATAAAGGCTGAGAGGTTTGAGAACTCAGCCTGTGGAGCACTGTGGTTGAATGATTCTCCGACTTGGGTATTGTCCAAGTTACCACCGCCTTCATTGCATCTCCATTGGATAATTCTCAGGTGTATAGAAAAGGCTGAGGGGTTTGAGAACTCATGAGAGAATCTAGCAGTTATATGTATCTTGTCGATTCGATTTCGCAGCTTCTCTGTGTGCTCATATTCTGTTTTGGCTTCTTCTGATATGATTTGTTGCCGTAAGCTTGGGTTATACTGATGATGAAACATTGACTCCGTCTGCTTCTGAGCTCTTGCTTTGGATTCCTCTGTGATAATTTGTTTGCGTGGGATTCACTTGAAACATGACTCCGTCTGCTTTTGTTTGTAAGCTCTGTTTTTCTTGTAAGCTCTGTTTTTTTGTAAGCTCTGTTTTTTGTAAGCTCTGCTTTTGTATGGTTGGTTAATGAAAAAATTTGATTAAGTTATGTCCGCATTATCGTCTTGAAAATAGTAAAGACCAATATACAATACAGTTGCGACATCAAGTTTTGATGCTTTGATTGTACAACCCCCTAAACAAGAACTGGTGGTCAATCCTTAACCAAACTGCTGAACAATCTTGAAGGTTAAAACCGGATCTTGTGACCTAAGAAGAAAAAAATTGATCACGCATGTTACTAATGACGTCGAATCTCACAGTTTAGATTTGCCTATACTTACACACTTTGCTTTGCTCTGTAGTTGCTTTCTTTTCGAACAAGGAATTGACACTTGATATCTTTTCTTAAAAGTAACTAATAAGATCGTCTTTGTTAGTTTATTTTGGCATTAGAATCCTTACATATGTCATTAAAAACTGATAAAACCGTATTTGTTAGTTTAATGCACCACTGATCTCCATCTATGTAGGAAATGCCTGTGAATAAAGAAGCTTCAGAATCTGTTGGCTCAGCTGTTTGTACTTTGCTCCCTCTCCATAACATTTGTGTTCTCCAAAATACACCTTCCTGTAATATAAAACCAATTATGACACATAACTTGAGATATTTTAGGGGATGATTTGAGAATGAGAAGGGTTTCAGTGCACTTACTTGTCACTAGTTGGATGGTCCATATCGACTTATACTTTTGTAGTTCAAGCAATAATAATGTGATCTTGTAAGCAGTTATATGAGAAGAGTTATAACATGACATTTATAATAAGCACTATCACGACATGCCATTGATGAAAGCGCACCAACAACTGAATTTTGAAAGCCAATAAAACAACAAAATAAAAGCTGGTAACACTGTAAATAACATGACAACACAAAATATGATAAAAAGCACACACATAACCAAATCATTTGTTCTGAGTATTGTTCGAATCAGACTCATAATTTGATTACTGAAGTAACAAAAACACTCACCATTTTATTACATGGAACTGTCTAAGTCGTCAAGATCAGCCTCTTCAATTAAATAAGGTTACAGCTTAAATATAGTAACACAATCTTTTATCTGCAAATAACATAGAGAATTCGTTAAATGTGTTTTGCAAACATATATGAATGTGAAAATAGAGAGAGAGAGAAAAAAAAACACATATATTTGAAACGATATGAAGTACCTCTGAACATAAAAGACTTCAATGCCTAGCTATTCTTCTGGAGCTGAAGAAGCTTTCTCTGATAGAGATTAATTCTTTTACAGCCTCATTCATTGCCAAACGTTTCACTGGAGATTCTTCACCACACTTAAGTCCCACCTCCAAAACCAGCTTCAAGCACTCAACAATAGGGAAGCCAATTCTAAGTCCATTGTTAAGAATCATCTCATCTGCAACTTCCAATACTCTCTTTGGCAATGCAGATTTGATGTAGCTGTGGAGGGTGAAGCTTCCTCCGAACAGCTCATTGGTTGGTCGTTTTCCACTGAACATTTCCAAAAGAAGAATACCAAAGCTATACACATCACCATGTATTGATATCTGCCCTCCCATTCCATACTCTGCACCGAAATTCACAGAAACAAAATTGAAGCAACAAATTTTCTTCTTTTAAACAATTACAAATGTGTGATCATTATACCTGGTGCAGCATAGCCAATGGTTCCTCTGACTCCGGCAGAGCTAAGTTGGCTGAGGAAGGAATCTTGCTCGAGGATCCGAGCTAGACCAAAGTCGCTAACGTGTGCCATTATATCATTGTCTAGAAGGACATTGCTTGGCTTAAGGTCACAATGGGCTATATGTTCATGGCAATGAACATGAAGATAATCCATAACAGAAGCCACGTCTATTGCTATGTTAAGCCTTTCAAGAAGAGTCAATGTTCTTGAGGGCCTATGAATCTCTTCCACTTCCTCTGGGTGCAACCACATATCCAAGCTTCCATTTGGCATGAACTCATATATTAGAGCTCTGAATTCATTTCCTTGGAAATCAATACTCGAACAAGCCGTTAACAGTTTCACAAGATTACGATGCCTTATGTCCTTCATCGATTCACATTCTGCTATAAAGCTCTTCATTGCTCCGTGTATCTGCAGGTTTAGAACTTTCACTGCAACAATCTTGTTCTCTGCTGGGAGCAATGCTTTGAACACCGTACCAAAGCTGCCTGACCCAATCAAATTACTCGTAGAGAAGCCATCAGTAGCATTTTGAATATCTCCATAACTTATCCGTTCATGGGAAGCCCCCAAGGTGGAAAGAGTTGCTTCATTGGTCTTGTTCTTCTTTCTATTTCTGAACCAACAGAGAGAAACTAAAGCTATGAACAACAACAAAATCAAAGATGTGCCTATGCTTACTCCAATCACAACTTTCTTGTAAAGAGAGGAATGCTTTGTCCCCTTTGCTGGTGCTTGCGAAAAGCATAGCCCTATTTTCAATTCCGTGACACCCCCACATAGGTTTTTGTTTCCAAATACTGAAATTATAGAAGCATTCTTAAACTTTCCTTCTGTTGGCACATTTCCTTCAAAGTTGTTATCAGATAGATTGAGATACTCCAGTGAGTTAAAGTTTGCGAGATATCCAGGTATGCTTCCAGAAAAATGATTGTTCGAGAAATCAAGCTCTTTGACACCCACCAACCCACTTATGTCTGGAATGATTCCATCAAAAGAATTTCCTTGCAGAAAAAGTTGTACCATCGTGAGACACTTTCCCAAAGTCTGTGGGAGATTTCCTGATAGTTTATTATGCGCAACAGATAATAGAACAAGATTTTCAAGATTTCCCACATCTATGGGTAGAGAGCCAGTCAAAGAATTATTTGACATGTTTAGTGAAACAAGGGGTGGAATTTGCATAATCTCCCGAGGTATAGTCCCATTCAACTTATTATCCTCAAGATGTAAATACAGCAGGTTGCTACATTTACCAATACTAGGAGGAATGATTCCTTCAAAGCTATTATAGGATAAATATAGTCTTTCTAATCGAGTGATGTTTCCTATAAAAGATGGTATCTCTCCTGAAAATCTATTCCAGTTGAGATATAATGATACCAATTCTAAAAGCTTCCCAAGAGAGGCTGGGAGTGGTCCTGACAATAGATTTTTTCCAAACCCAAGTTTTTGTAAGCTTATGAGATTACCAATGTCATAAGGAATACTTCCAGAGATGAGATTACTTCCAATTTGTAACTCCATGAGGTTCATGGAAAGATTGGCAACAGAGGTAGGCAAGAAACCCCCAAGGGAATTGTAAGCCACACTTAAAGTCTTCAGTTGTGTGCAATTAGTTAAAGCACCAAAAAAGTCAAGATCTCCAGCAGAATAACTTCCTAAAGAATTCATATGAAGTGTTAGGATTTGTAAATCCTGTATTTTTCCAAAGCGTGGAGGAATACTTCCTGTCAGACTATTATTCTCCATTCCCAACATTTGAAGATTTGAGATATTTGGAAGTGTTGCTGGAATTTCTCCTGAGAAAAAATTACTCCCTAGATATAAACCTTGAAGGTTTGGTAGCAAATTACCAAAATCAGGCTTCAAGCTCCCGGAAAAACCATTACCAAAAATATTCAAAAAGTCTAGTGAAGACAAATTGTAGATTCCAGGAGGAAAAACACCTGAGAAATTGTTGGTTGATATATCAAGATGCACCAACTGAGTCAGTTTAGCTATATCATCATGAATTTCTCCTTCTAAATCGTTTCCTCCAAAGCTAAATCCAGTGAGTGATGTCAAGTTTCCTAGAGATGCTGTGAGCTTTCCTTTTAGGTTATTATTACCAAGATCTAAAAACGTAAGCTGCGTCAATGACCCTATCTCTGCAGGAATATGTGCTCCAAGATAGTTTGAGTATAAATCAAGCTTCAGCAATCTAGAGCAGTTAAACAGACTCGCTGGAATACCTCCCTCGAGAAAATTAAATCCCATAGACAATTGTTCAAGTCTAAACAAGTTTCCCACCTCTTGAGGGATGGTTCCACCAAAAGAATTATTTTTGAGATTAAGGTATATGAGAAACGAAAGATTACCAATAGATGGCGATATCACCCCGCCCAATTGCAATCCTCCGAGGTCTAAACCAGTAACTCTCTTGTTTTTGCGGCCGCATGTAACCTCGGTCCAGTTGCAGAGAGGGAATGAGTTGTTCCATGAGGACAATACATCTTTTTTGCCTTCAGAAACTTGAGACTTGAAGTCGAGCAACGCTTGCTTATCAGTTTGATCGGTAAACTTGTACGCTTCAAGTAGCACGAGAGTGCTGAAAGCAATTGAAATAAAGAGCTTCATGCTTCTCATATTTTACTGGAAAGGATTACAAAGAGAGAAACAAATTGCGAAATGCCTTTGCCTAGTGATGATATAATGCAACCCAAGGGCGAATTATATAACCCACATTAAAAAAAAAACAGTTAGGCGTTTCCAAAGTTAAGTAGTCAACTGTATTAAAAGACAAAACTAATATTTTCAACTGAATAAAGAGTCTCTCCTGCTTCTGAATTCTGATATTTTGCTCAGCTACGTTATCTTCTCTCTTAAATTCCTAATTACATTCAAAGCATTTTTTCAAAAAGAGTAGGTCAAGTACGTACGTCACTAGTAAATTAAGTCAATATCATAAAGTAGGTCAAGTACGTAAAGTACGACTTTTCCAATTGAGACCATGTGTAATTGTCAATATCATATTGCCAAGTTGGGCTGTGATTGAAAGATATGATAGTTGATTATTTTTTACCTCTTACAGAAAAAAAAATTATTTATTTTTAATGAAATTAATTAATTAGTAAATCTAATTTTTAATTGGTTTTTATTTTTTAATTAAAATTTCCAAATTCAAGTTTATATCATAAAAATAATCAGTTTACTAAAAAAGGTAACTAACATAAATTAAATCACAAAACATTGAACCTAATTATTTTTTAAACTAATTTTAATTTGATGTTTAGCTTACTAATATTTTTGACTAACCTAATTGATTTATGCGGCCACAAGTAAAATTTTAAATCATTTAAACCATTTTGGAACTCTATATATATATTAAAACAAAGTTTATAAAACAATCTAGATCAATCGGCAGCCGTACGTCTCTCTCTACAACTTTTGTTTTAGGTGTCCAATCTCTTTCGAAAAACCAGTCATGGAAGATTCGAAGTTACGGTTTTATTGAGAGTTTTGTTGGAGAAAAAATGTTTACTTTGATTCTAGATATTGGTTCTACTTTTATGTTCGATTTGATTGAATGTGGTTTTGATTTGTGTGTGTAAAAACAACTGGGACAGATAACTCAGACCAAGAAAGGGACTTTTCATTGACATTGAAAGACAGATTTTACTTGGAGCCATTGTCACCAACAGAAGCTGCAGCTAGGGCCAAAGAATCTGCTAAAGAGATGATTAATGTTAAGACACTGATCGACAAAAAACTTTGGCCTTACGAACGACTTCCATTTGAGAGCATCGTATCTCCGTGTTGATCTTTAATACCATTATATCCACTAGGTTTAATGAAGAGAAATAAAGCCTCAAAGACTCACCGACAAGCTTTTCCAAAGCATCGCCAGCATAGGTTTTTTCTTCTTTAGATTTTTATTTTCTCTTCGTTTCTTGGTGAATAAATTAGAGTGTTTTAATGCATAAAATTCTTTCTAATGTTTAGATTGATCTAAGATTGTTGTTTTTTGTGTGGAAACTGGACTATGCGGCAAGGTCAAAGAGCAGCCCATACGCTGAGAAGTATTACTTATAAACAGAGTCACATAAACGGTCTTAGAGTTTGAACAATATTCTTGCCAAGCTTAGTTAAAGAAGCAAGATTTTCTTTGTAATATATTGTTGTTAATGCTATTATTATTGTTATTCAATTACTATGGTTTTTTTTCTCCTTCAAATCGAGATTTTTTTTTTAATTTCAGTTTCAAATTTTAACCAAAAATTGATATATTGTCTATGTTTGTCTTAAATTTTAAATATGGAATTGAAACCATTTTTGGTCTTGCTCTTGGCCATTCGACCTTTCATGTTGTCTCTTTTGAACTTTATCATCAAAGAGTTTTTACCTTATCTTTTCCTCTTGGGGGGGAGGGGGGGGGGGGGGGCATATATGTTTGCACAAAGTAACCAAGATGCTGACATAAATGGTCAAGTAGGCATGGGTTCCCACTAAATGTGAGTGTGGACAATTGGGACATAAGGCTTGATGTCTACAACGATCTCCATGCCCCAAGGTAATAGACTAACCCTCCATGTGACTTGAGATCGGTCGCAGGTCCGAATATGATTCATAACTCACCGATCTCTGATTCTACTACCCATAACCATGCATTTGATCCTCAAAAACATCTTTCTCCCAATCCAAGACACAAGATCCTTCTCCAAATCCAAGACACAATTAAACATACCGTAATGAACACTATTGATGATTTGATTTGGTTCAAAAATCCATTGCTATGTTATGTGTGGTGGTGAAGTTTACTACTTAATTTCTGAGATCTTCCTAGGCGATTACAAGCAATGTAAGTGGAGAATATTTGACGATGGCAATGTTAAGTATAAGAAGGAGGAGGTTGTTTGTTCGCTGGAACACATACCTCTTCTTGGATTCAGCCTTAAGATTATGTTTCTTCTAGCTCCGGTTCCTTTCTCCTGAAGGCAAGACTTGAAACAAAGATCAAAGTCCTAAGATTCGTGAACCTTCGAGGCAGAAGAAACTTACATGCAATCTGTTATGGAGAGAAGAAGTTCATCCAAATCACTGTGGATGTTGGTGCTTGGCTTACAAAGCTTCACAAGGCCAAATAACCGTAAAATTATAAAGAGCCACCCAATCAAAATGTCAAAGAAACAAAAGATAAAGAATTGATAATAACATGTTCATAATGTTTGAGTCAGAGTTCATTTAAATTAAGGTCAATTTAGTTTAATCACATATATATCTATGCAAATACAACATCATAAAAGTATTATTTGAGCTCTCATGTGAAAGATTTTTATGCTCTAATATATATTACAATTGGAGATATTAAACATTTGGCAAAATCACAATGTAAGTAACAGAAACAAAAATTTTAAAACTAAATAATGTTAAGTTGATATGAAACAAGGATCTTTTGGTTTTAGATTGCTATGTTTTTTAGGCAAATTTTGAATTTTATTAATCTTAATATGCCCATTTACACCAAAAGAAGAGAACGATTGATCATGTTTAATAAATGCAACAAAACAACAAAGTATACATATATTTTTTTATTGTATAGTATGAAAGATATTAGAAAAGAAGATATAAATAATATGTTTTGTTTTGTTTAAAAAAAATAATATATTCATAAAAATTATATTTTTTAAATATATTAATGTTGTTTTTGAATAATTATAAAATCTGAACTTTTTTATCTATAAATAAACTAATGTTATTAAAAAATTAATCGAATCCCGCACAAGGTGCAGAGAAACACCTAGTTATAGATATTACGAGAAAATCTGCCATTGCGCAGATTTTTGATATTTTATTTATTTTAATTTTATAATTTATTTTGCTGTATATATTAATAAAAGTTTGTCAATAAATAAAAGTTTGGCAATGAATATGAAGATAATCCAAAACATAAGCAACGTCGATGGCTATGTTAAGCCGTTCAAGAAGTGTCAAGGCTCTTGAGGGCCTATGAATCTCTTCTATTTCCTCTGGGTGCAACCACATATCCAAGGTTCTATTTGGCATGAATTCAAAGATTAGAGCTGTGAATTCATTTCCTTCGAAGTCAATACTCGAACAAGTCGTCAACAGTTTGACAAGATTACGATGCCTTATGTGACTGTCCTTCAGCGATTCACATTGTGCCATAAAGCTCTTCATTGCTCCGCTTATCTGCAAGTTTAGAACTTTCACTGCAACAACTGTTCTTTGCTGGAAGTAATGCTTTAAACACGGTACCAAAGCTGCCTGACCCAATCAAATTACTTGTAGAGAAGCTATCAGTAGCATTTCGAAGGTCTCCATAACTTATCCTTTCATGGGAAGCCCCCAATGTGGAAAAAGTTGCTTCATTGATCTTGTTCTTCTTTCTATTTCTGAACCAACAGAGAGAAACTGAAGTTATTAACAACAACAAAAGCAAAGATGTGCCTATGCTTACTCAAGTCACAACTTTCTCTGAAAGTGAGGAATGCTTTGTCCCCTTTCCTGGTGCTTTCGAAAAGCATGGCCCTAGTTTCAATTCCAAGACGCCTCCACATAGGTTTTTGTTTCCAACTACTGAAATTATAATAACATTCTTAAACTTTCCTTCTGTTGGCTCATTTCCCTCGAAGTTGTTAACAGATAAATTGAGATACTCCAACAAGTTCAAGTTTGCGAGGTATCCAAGTATGCTTCCAGAGAGTTTATTGTTCGAGAAATCAACCCTCTTAACACCCATTAACCCACTTATGTCTGGAATGGTTCCATCAAAAGAATTGCCTTGAAGAAAACGTTGTACCAAGGAAAGACACTTTCCCAAAGTATGTGGTTGTTTCCCTGATAGCTTATTATATGCAAGAGAGAATGTGCCAAGTTTCTCAAGTCTTCCAACATATTCTGGTAGAGAGCCACTCAAATAATTATTTGACATGTTTAGTAAAACAAGAGGTAAAATTTGCATAATCTCCCGAGGTATAGTCCCTCTCAACTTATTATCCTGAAGATATAAATACAGCATGTGGCTACATTTACGATAAATGATTTACCAATAGTAGGAGGAATAATTCCTTCAAAGCTATTGTAGGATACATAGATACTTTATAACCGAGTGATGTTGCCTATAGAACAAGGAATCTCTCCTCATAATTTATTTGAATGAACACTATATTGTATTAATCCTAAAAGCTTCCCAAGTGAGGTTGGAAGTGGCCCTTTTAACAAATTGTTTCCCAACAAAAGTATTTGTAGGCCTATGAGATTCCCAATGTCACCAGGAATGCTTCTAGAGATGAAATTTGATTGAAGTTCCAATATCTGGATATTCATCGACAAATTGGAAATGGAGGTAGGTGAGTCACTCCCAAGCCTATTGTAAGCTACAAGCAAGGCATTCAGTTTGGTGCAGTTGGTTAAAGCACCAAAAAACTTAAGATCTCGAAAAGAGTGGCCTCCCAAAGAATTAGTATGAAGTGCTAGGAATTTCAAATCTCGTACTTTTCCAAAGCTCGGAGAAATACTTTATGTGAGATTGTTATCTTCCATTCCAATTGAAGATTCGAGATATTAAAAAGTGTTGTTGGAATTGAACCAGTGAAAGAGTTAATTACGATAAATAACCCTTGAAGGTTTGGTAATAAGTTACCAAAATTAGGCCTTAAGCTCCCAGAGAAGCCACTATCAATGATTTTTAATAGCTCAAGCGATGACAAATTATAAATTGCGAGAGGAAAATCACCAAAGAAACCGTTTGCTGCAAACTCAAGATCCACTATTTTAGTCAATCTAGCTATCTCATTTGGAATTTTCCCTTCCAAATTGTTTGCTACAAAGCTAAGTTCTTTCAGGAATGTCAAGTTTCCTAGAGATACAGGAAGCTTTCCTTTCAGGTTGTTTCGACCAAGATCTAAAGAAACAAGCTTCGTCAATGATCCTAGTTCTGAAGGAACACCTTGTCCAAGATAATTTGAGTGTAAGTTACGTCTCACCAATCTAGAGCAGTTAAAAAGACTAGCTGGAATCCCTTCTTTGAGAAAGTTAAATGATTTAAACAGGTGTTGAGGCCTAAACAAGCTTCCCAACTCTTGAGGGATGGTACCACCAAAAGAGTTATATGAGAGATTAAGTGATTTGAGAAACGAAAGATTACCAATAGATGGCGATATCACCCCGCCCAATTGAAATCATCTAAGGTCTAAACTAGTAACTCTCTTGTGTTTGCAGCCGCATGTAACTCCAGTCCAGTTGCAGAGAGGGACTAAGTTGTTCCATGAGGACAAGACAACTTTTTTGCTGTCAGAAACTTGAGACTTGAACTCTAACAATGATTACTATTATGATTGATGATTCCCATCAATTATGACTCCATAATATTAGCATCGTATATATTATCAATACAACATACAGAATTCCCTTCATTTTGGCATGGTATCAGAGCCTAACAAAATATATCTTTTTCAATAATTTTTTCTTCTTTCGACTACTCTGTTTTCTTCTTCATCAATGTCGGAAACAACAGCTTTTTCTTCAGTTCCTGTTGCTACTGACAGATTGATGTCTCCTTACTACTTGCATCCGTCTTATAGCACCAGGCAAGTCCAAACTCTAATCCTATTGAATGGAACAAACTATGAGCGATAGGCGAAGTTGATGTTAAACTCGCTCCGTACGAAACGAAACCTTGGGTTCATTGACGGAACTCTCAAGCGGCCGTCTCACGACTCTGATTTGGCAGAGCAATGGGACATGGTGAATTCGATGATCATTGGGTGGATCTACAGCAGCGTTGAAGCAAAGTTAAGGCCATCGATCTCCTTGGTGGACAGTGCTAAAATTATGTGGGCGAGTCTCCAGCGGTGGTTCTCTGTCAGCGATGACACTCACACTCATCAAATCCATGCCAACATCACTGCTTGTAGACAAGAAGGAGAAAAGGAGGAAATCTATTTTGGCAAGCTAAAAGTGATGTGGGATGATCTCGCAGATCTGGGAAAAGGCTTCACTTGTTGTTGTGGAAGTCTTGAATGTGCGTCTATGGTGGCATAAGAGACGCAAAAGGAAAAGGTTAGAGTCCATCAGTTTCTCATTGGACTCGTCACTTCCAGGTTCAGAACAGCGAGATAGAATCTCTTGAGTAGAGGAGGCGATTTGAATCTCGATGCTGTGTACTCTCAAATCATTCAGGAGGAGAGACATTTGAACGTGATGAGGGGTAACAAAGAAAGGGTTCCAGTCGTTGGTTTTTCCACTGCAACATCATCTTCAACGGCAGGGAATCTGATTCAGCCAAATCAAGCTACCGCCGCTCATTTTCCACGATCTGTTTGCACTCACTGTGGAAAGTCAGGTCATAAATCCACTACCTGTTTCCAGTTGATTGGATTTCTGACTTGGTGGAATGATAAAGGGAAAGGGTCAGGCGGCATAGGTGATGGAAGTCGTGGTCGTGGATTCGAAAACTCTGATTGAGGGCGTGGAGGTCGTGGTTCTGGTTTCCGGCCTAACAATCTCCAGATTGGAGAAGGTGCTTTTTATTCTGATGTTGCTAACACTCCTGGAATACCAAATTTCAGTGCTGATCATGGGCTTTCTTGGCAAATTTTCTGAATACTCATAAACAGAACAATCCAGACAAGCTCTCGGGTAAGAGAGATAAACTTTTTATTTTTGGCAAGTATAGTCGATATGACATCATCATAGACTCTGGAGCGTCACATCATATGACTGGTGATATCTTCCTACTTACCAATATATCTACCATTGACCTTGTCCGATTACTTTGCCTAATGGTGAGCTTACATGGGCTACGAGACAAGGTAGTTTGGAACTTGGGAAAAGTCTCGTACTACAATATGTTTATTATGCACCAAATATGACCTTCACGTTGATATCTGTGGCTCAGTTATTACGTGATGTTGCTGGTTATGTGCAATTTCCAAAAAGGTTTTGTATGATACATGACCTAGCTTCGAGGACTTTGATTGGTGGGGGTGAAGAATGTGATGGGGTTTACCACTATACTGGTGCGATTTCATTACAAGCCAGTCATGTTGGTCGATCAGATACGAGGAGGCTATGGCATCGCTGTCTCGGTCATCCGTCATCTAAAGTTCTTTCTGTTTCATCGCATGTTGGGGATTTTTCTAATTGTTCGAAGGAGTTTGAGAAGACTTGTGATATTTGTGTGAGAGCAAAACAAACTCGAGATTCTTTTTCACCAAATTCTAATAAAGCGGACGGCTGTTTCTCTTTGATTCATTGTGATTTGTGGGGATCATACAAAACTCATTCAACTTGTGGTGCACGCTACTTCCTCACTATAGTCGATGATCATTCACGGGCATTATGGACAATTCTTCTATTTAAAAACTTTCTTTGCGTTTGTTGAGAAGCAGTTTCACACTCATATCAAGATGGTGCGTAGTGATAATGGTCTCGAATTTGTTTGTCTCAAGGGTTTTTTTTTTGCAGAGAAACGAGTGATCCATCAGACATCATGTGTCGAGACCCCTCAACAAAATGGCAGAGCAGAGAGGAAACACCGGCATATTCTTAACATGGCGCGAGCGTTGCTCTTTCAAGCAAACTTACCCATAAAATTTTGGGGAGAAAGCGTTTTAACAGCAACATACTTGATAAATCGCACACCATCCCCCATCATCGACAACAAGACCCCATATGAACTCTTATATGGGACAGCTCCTGATTATGATAATCTCAGGACTTTCAGATCATTGTGTTACGCTCGAACGATTTCGAGGGACAAGGATAAATTCAGTGAACGCGGTACTCGTTGTATTTTCTTGGGATATCCGGTTGGAAAGAAGGGATGGTGTGGACTTCTTTCCGGGAAGACGTCTTTCCTTTCAATACACCAAGTACTATCGAAGCAGAGACGACTACGATCACTTCAACACACCCAGCAGTTTTTGATAAACCACTAATGTCACTAACTCAAGCAGAATCTCAGACAGGGGGAGCTGATTCACAGTTTGTTTATGTCACTCCAGAAGATTCTCAATAAATGAAGCCGATTCTCCGCAAAGTTCTGATGCTCCAGAAGGATCTCAATTAGAAGGAGCTGTGGCACCAGAATTAACTCACGCACAAGAAAATTATACGCCAAATATTCCTGCAAATGCAGAAAAATATCAATCAGGGGGAGATGTTTTGCAGAATGCATCAACATCTTCATACAACCAGTAACAAAGAGAAGATAATTCAAACATTATTTAGGCTCCATTAGAAGGTACTGATCTGGGTCGTGGAAAACGTAATTGATCAGAATCAGTTTTGTTAAAGCCGTATGTTGTTTCTGGTACTCGTAATTCTACAAACTCCCATCACGTTTCAGTCACCTCACTATCCGAGTCTTCAAGTAAGTGCTTCTATCCTCTAACCAATTTTGTATATTGCCAGCGTTTATCTTCCTCACAGCAAGCATTTCTCGCAAAAGTTGCTGCCACAGAATAACCAGAATTTTTCAAAGATGCTGTAAAATTTAAAGTTTGGCGTGGGGCAATGGGTACAGATGTCGATGCACTTGAGCTGAGTCGAAATTGGGATATCACTGATCTTCCTCCGGGAAAAGTCGCCATTGGATGCAAATGGGTATATCGTATCAAGTTCAACTCAGACGGGACGATTGAGTGCTACAAAGCACGACTCGTCGCTCTTGGAAATAGACAGCAGGAAGGTGTTGATTATCAACAAACCTTTGCACCAGTGGTGAAACTGACTACAGTGCAGAATCTTCTAGAAGTTTCGGCAGCTAAGGGATGGGAGCTGCACCAAATGGATGTGCACAACACAGTTCTCCATGGTGTCTTAGGAGAAGAGGTATATATGAAACTGCCTCCAGGATATTCACATGCGGAGAGTAATAAGGTGTGTAAGCTGCGAAAGTCTCTGTATGGCCTTAAACAAGCTCCGAGGTGCTGGCTTGTGAAGCTGTCTAAGGCCCTTATTGATTTCGGCCTTCTTCAGAATCACTCAGACTATTAACTCTTCACACTAAATCGAGCGGGTGGTGCAATATATGTCTTGGTATATGTGGATGATTTAATTATCGGAGGCAGTGATTCGATAATGATTGCAGGTTTTAAAGATTATCTAAGCTGCTGCTTTCATATGAAGGATTTAGGCGCTTTGAAATATTTCTAGGGGATTGAGGTTTCATGAAGCAAAGATGGTATCTATCTCTCACAGAGAAAGTATGCGCTGTATATTATCACAGATTGTGGACTTCTTGGCTCCAAACCAGCTGAAACACCTATTGAGCAGAACCACAATTTGTCTCGTGATGATGGAAACTACTATGAGGAGCCTGGGAAATATTGACGCTTGGTAGGGAGGTTCGTATATCTTGCAGTGACAACACCTGAGTTAAGCTATGCTGTGCATATTTTAGCCCAATTTTGACAGGCCCCACGACAGAAACATTGGGAAGCGGCACTGCAACTAGTTCGGTATTTGAAGAAGAGTCCAGGACAAGGCATATTCTTCAGCTCGCGAAGTGATCTTTCCGTTTCGGCTTATGGCGATGCAGACTGGTCGGCATGTCCACTCACTAGACGTTCGTTAACAGGGTATATTTTCATGATTGGCAGCTCGATTGTATCTTGGAAAACAAAGAAACAGCAGACAGTATCTCGATCTGCAGCAGAGGCAGAATACAGAGCAATGGCAATAACATTACAGGAGCTTATTTGAATCAAAGTCATACTGCAAAGTCTGGGCATTCATCAAACGAAAGCTATGTCTCGGTTTTGCGATAATCAGGCGGCACTCCATGTTGCAGCCAACCCTGTTTTTCATGAGAGCACAAAACATATAGAAGTAGACTGCCATTTTGTTCGTGATGCAGTTCAAAATGGTACTATTGCTACTAGTAATGTGAAGACTACATATCAATTGACGGATCTTCTTACGAAGCCTCTTCCTCGTCAACAACTCAACCATCTCTTGGCCAAGATGGGTATTCAAAACCTTCATGCACCATCTTGAGGGGGAGTATTATGATTGAAGATTATCATTAATAATTCCCATCAATTACGACTCTATAATATTAGCATTGTATATATTATATTCATTGTAATCTTCTCTAGTTTAGGCAAGTACTTGATTCTACTCTGTACTATAAACACCATCGACATTGTTATCAATACAACACAAAGAATTTCCTTCATCTTGGCAATTACTTATCAGTTTCATTGCTAAACCCGTATGCTTCAAGTAATGTGAGAGCGATGGAAGAAAGTACAAGAAATAGTCATGATGTTTCTAATATTTTGCAGGAAAGGAATGCAAAGAGATGAGCAAACTGCAAAATCAAATTGCCTCTAGCTACCTTGTGATGATAATGCAACTTAAATAACATTACAAGACTTTAAGAAAATCATGTAGGTCTAGTAATTAACTGTCTAAATAGACGAAAACATTGCATTCATCATGAGTTTTTTTAGTCAAGATGTTTATCATGGGTTTACGTCGTCACGAAGAAATAAATGAAAGGCAGAGTCTGGACCAAGAAATATGAAAGCGTGTTGTGTTTTCTCATTGCTTACGTGATGTAGGAGAATCTTAGAAATTCTAGAAGTTTTCCTTTATTTGGTGTTTTCTTTTTTTTCTATAGGATTTTACTAGAATTTCATATTTTATGTTTTAAGCTATCTCTATATAAGAGGCTTTAGGTATTCTGTTTTAGGGACAATATATTATTCTTATCTTTTAATAAAAGTTTCGAAGCTTTAAACTTCTGGTGGAATCTAGAGTTTTCTCTTCAAGTTCTTGTTTGAGAACTTGAACTAGTTCTAAGATTTAGCGTTTGCTGACCTTAGTGATTCCTGACTGCGTCAAGTGGTATTAGAGCAAGGCTTTCTCCTTCTCTTTTTGAAACTTGATTAGCGATGGGTGATCAACCGGTGACCAGAGCAGATTTTGAGGGTTTATCGGCAGCTATCGAAAACCTAACAAATTTTCTGACCACGTTAACTAATCAGGTTGTGGCATTACCCAACCAGATTAATAATGCTGGACAAAGAGATAGGGGAAAGGAACCAGTTCAGGTTCAACAAGGAATAAATAATCGGGATATTGTTGCCGGAAATAGGGTTCTTCAAGGCAGGAATAATCGTGAGGCTATTGTTGATAATTCCAGTTCAGAAGAGGAATCCAAAGAAAAAATAGCTGAAGGAAACCAACAAAATAATCATGATTATTGAGTAAAGGCTGATATTCCATTGTTCTATGGAACTATGGGAGTGGAGGAATTTCTTGATTGGTAAATCGATGTTGATCGATCCTTGGACGTCATGGGAATCCCGGAGAATAAACAAGTGAAGATGGTAGCAATCAAACTGAAAAAGACTGCTGCTGTGTGGTGGGATAAACTGGTCGTCTAAAGGCAAAGACAAAGGAAAGGACCTGTTAAGACTTGGCGCCGAATGAAGCAATTAATGCTGGAGTGATTCTTACCAGAAGACTACAAACAGATTCTCTACAAGATGTACCTCGATTGTATTCAAGGAAACAGAACTGTGTCTGAATACACAGCTGAATTCTTGCGTTTCTCTGAACGCAATGAGTTAGGGGAGACAGAGAATCAGAAAGTGGCTAGGTACATCAGCGGTTTGAAGGGTTCTCTTCAGGGAAAGATGGGTTTGCAAACCGTATGGACCGTGCATGAAGCTTCCAGTCTAGCGTTGAAAGCCGAGTTAATGGAGAAGTCATCGCGAGGGCTCTCAACATTTAAGAGAAACAGGGCCCAGACCAGTTTTGAACCAACGAGTGAGAAAGAAAAGATAGTAGCCAATAGAGACTCCAATCCAGGAAACAAAGGAGCTAGTAGCACTAATACTACACAACAGAACAAAAAACCAGCTCAGAGACAGAGCCATCCTTATGCTAAGCCTTCCCTTGACAAGTGTTTCTGTTGCCAAGGACATGGTCATAAATCAAATGTCTATCCAAGTCGGAAACCAGCCGCTATAATAGAAGAAGAAGGCGATGATGATGAAAGGGGTTACGCTGGGAATGAAGAATATGAGGGAGCTGAATTCGCTGAAGAAGAATCTGAAGAGATGATAAACCTTGTGCTGCAACGAGTCTTGTTGTCATCTAAAGAAGAAGGCCAGCATAATAATTTATTTAGAACACATTATTCTATTCAAAACAAGGTTTGTAATGTGATTGTGGATAATGGAAGCTCGGAGAATTTAGTTTCTCAAAAGCTGGTGGAGTATCTGATGTTACCCACGACTCGTCATGAGAAACCGTATGGCCTTGGTTGGGTAAAGAGAGGATCACAAGTTCGAGTTAGCATGACTTGCAAGGTTCTCATATCTATAGGTAAACACTACAAGGAAGAGATCAGTTGTGACGTTCTTGACATGGATGTTTGTCACATTCTTCTTGGACGGTCTTGGCAGTATGATAACGATATCACATATCGAGGTTGAGACAATGTGATAATGTTTACGTGGAGCAATCATAAAATTGCCATGGCGCCTGTTATGGATTTTTGTAACAGTGCGAAGGAAAAGAAGTCAAGCTTCTTGGTTATGACACATGACGACAAAGAGCTTGATGGGGATGTTAAAGAAGCAAAGTGTTTCTATCTTTTGGTGGTTAAAGGGTTGTTGAGCGCTGTAACGGAGGAAACGTGAAGTGTTAGAAATTCTGGACAATTTCAAAGAGCTTATTGCGGAAGAACTACCTAATGACATACCTCCCATGAGAGATATTCAGCACCATATTAAGTCCAGGATCTAATCTACCGAATCTTCCCCACTACCGTATGAGCCCCAAGGGGAATGAGATTTTAAGAGAACAGTTTGAAGACGTGCTGAGAAAAGGATTTATTCGTGAGAGCATGAGTCCATGTGCCGTACTGGTCCTTCTAGTTCCTAAAAAGGGTAACCAGTGGTGGATGTGTGTTGATAGTCGAGCCATTAACAAGATAACCATTAAGTGCCGATTTCCTATCCCTCGGTTGGAAGATATGCTTGATGAGTTGTCAGGTTCTATGAGCAACCCCAATGGTAACATCATTGGTATGAGGTCTTAATGATTAATTTATTAATATTTGATAGATTTTTTTTTTCTTGTGTTAATTTTTTTTGGTTCATTTACATGTCTGTTTTTAAACTAAAAAAAGGATCCTATTTTAGACACTTACCTAAAAGATTAGACACTCTACATGATTTTTTAATTCAGTTATACTACTAAGAACTTATTATTAGACCCCTACAGATCTGCATTGGGGTTGGTCTAAGGTGTTTTCAAAGATAGATCTTCGGAGTGGTTATCATCAAATTCGAATCAGGCCTGGAGATGAGTGGAAGACTGCTTTTAAGAGTAAATATGGATTATACGAATGGATGGTGATGCCTTTCGGGTTGTCAAATGCTCCTAGAACTTTCATGAGATCAATGAACCAGATTCTCCGCCCTTTCATTGGTTTTTTTGTGGTGGTTTATTTTGATGATCTTTTGATATACAGTAAAACCAGAGACGAGCATTTAGAACATCTGAAGAAGGTTTTGCGGGTTTTACAAGAAAACCAACTGTACATCAATCTTAAAAAATCTACGTTCAGCACCAACAAGCTGTTATTTCTCGGATTCGTTGTTGGTGAAGAAGGGATTCAGGTTGACGAGGACAAAGTAAGTGCCATAAGGGATTGGCCTGCTCCTAAGTCGGTCACTGAGGTACGCAGCTTTCATGGTCTAGCTACTTTCTACAGGAGATTTGATAGAGATTTTAGTACCATTACTGCGCCTATCACTGAGAAAGGGAAGTTTCATTGGGGACCCGAACAAGAAGAGAGCTTTGCTTTAATCAAAGAGAAGCTTTGTACTGGACCAGTATTAGCATTACCCGATTTTGACAAAGTGTTTCAAGTGGAATGTGACACTAGTGGTGTGGGAATAAGTGCCGTCTTATCGCAAGAGAAACAACCGATAGCTTTCTTTAGTGAAAAGTTAAGCGAAGCTCGCCAAAAGTGGAGTACGTATGATCAAGAGTTCTATGCGGTCTTTCGAGCTCTACGACAATGGGAGCATTACTTAATTCAGAGAAAGTTCATTCTATTTACGGACCACCAAGCTCTAAAGTATCTTCACAGCCAGAAAGTGATAAATAAGATGCATGCTCGTTGGGTAAGTTTTCTGCAAAAGTTTCCTTTCATTATTCAGCATAAGTCTGGGACACTTAACAAGGTGGCAGACGCCTTGAGTAGAAGAGCTTCCTTACTCACTATCTTAGCACAAGAGGTTGTGGGCTTCGAGTTATTGAAGGAGTTGTATTAACGTGATGCTGAATTTGAGGAATTATGGGGCAAATGTAATGGGAAGCACCCTTCAGCAGATTTCCACATACGAGATGGTTATCTTTTTAAAGGAGATAGGCTATGTATTCCTTGCTCGTCATTACGAGAAAAGTTGATAAGAGACTTGCATGGTGGTGGTCTTAGTGGTCATTTGGGAAGAGACAAGACCATTGCTAGCTTGGAGGCAAGGTTTTATTGGCCGCATTTAAGGAGAGATGCGGGTGCTACAGTTAAAAGGTGTTATGTTTGTCAGGTTTCTAAAGGACAATCTCAGAACACTGGTCTTTATATGCCATTACCGATCCCAGAGGATATCAGGCAAGACTTGTCCATGGATTTTGTGCTAAGCTTGCCTCGTACACAGCGATGAGTCGATTCTGTGTTGGTGGTCGTTGACAGATTCTCTAAGATGTCACATTTCATCGCCTGCAAGAAGACCGCATATGCCTCTAACATCGCCAAGTTGTTTTTTCGGGAAGTAGTACGCCTTCATGGGGTTTCTAAGACAATAATTTCAGACAGAGATACCAAGTTTCTCAGTCATTTTTGGATTACACTTTGAGGAATGTTTGGAACCAGCTTGAAACGAAGTTCTACAGCTCACCCACAGACTGATGGGCAAACCGAGGTAACAAACAGAACTTTGGGGAATATGATTCGAAGTGTATGTGGAGATAAACCGAAACAATGGGATCTAGCTTTACCACAAGTGGAGTTTGCTTACAACAGTGTCGTGCATTCTGCTACAGGGAGGTCGCCTTTTTCTTTGGTCTATACTTCTATTTCGAAGCATGTGGTCGATTTGGTTAAGTTGCCTAAGCTCCTGGAGTTAGTGTCTCAGCTGAGGCTATGGCAGAAGAGATTTTAGCAACTTAAGAAGCTGTCCGAGCTAAATTAGAAGCAACTGGTCCAAAGAATAAGGATGCATCAGACAAGCGTAGAAGACTCAAGGTTTTCAAAGAAAGAGATGAAGTGATGGTGTTTCTACGAAAAGAAAGATTTCCAGTTGGTACATATCGCAAGCTTCAGCCTCGTAAATATAGTCGTTTCAAGATTTTGCGGAAGATAAATGATAATGCTTATGTGGTGGCACTTCCAGAAGACATGAAAATTTCTAATACGTATAATATGGCTGACATCTATGAGTACCATGCTGATAGTATTCTTTATCCAGAAGAGAACTCGGGGTCGAGTTCTTTGGAGGTAGAGGACACTGATGTAGGAGAATCTTAGATTTATAGAACCTAATTTATTGTTTTCTAGAAGTTTTCCTTTATTTGATGTTTTCCTTTTTTCTATAGGGTTTTACTGGAATTTCATATTTTATGTTTTAAGCTCTTTAAGCTCTCTATATAAGAGGCTTATGTATTCTGTTTTAGGGATAATATATTATTCTTATCTTTTAATAAAAGTTTCGAAGTTTTAAACTTATGGTGGAATCCATAATTTTCTTTTCTAGTTTTTTTTTGAGAACTTGAACTAGTTTTAAGGTTTAGCGTTTGCTGACCTTAGTGATTCCTGACTGCGTCATTACGGTTTGCCCCTATAATTTCCACAATTATAGTAGTAGTAAGATTGCGTTGATGTCAACTGTAGTAATAATATTTTTTTAATACAGTAGAAATTATATAAATTAATAATGTTGGAATTTTAATATTTGATTAATTTATAAATTTATTAATTTGTCAGTTTTAAATTAAATAAATTTATATTAATAATTAAATAATTTTTTTTAAAATAAAAAATTAAAATATTTTCTAAAATTTTCATTATAAAATTAGAGATAAATAATAAAATTATTTTGTTTTTAAAATAAAAAACAACAATATGCTCGTATTTTAATAGATTGTCATAATTATATATTTATTTAAAATTATTTATATAATATTTATTAATTTATGTTATTAATGGAGCTATATTTTATATAGGTTTTAAAAAAATTATTATCTTATTAATTTATTATTTTGTATTAATTTTGAACCGGTATAATTAAGAACCAATAAAATTATTAATTTATCAAGTTTATTAATTTATCAAATATTAATTTTTATAATTTCTACTGTATATAATCCACAACAATATAGTAAATTGGTATTAACCAAAAACAAAGTTATAGTGCAATAATTTGGTTATAAATCTTGCATTGTGGCTTAAAAAATTAATGTTTCCTATTTGTAGATCTGTTAGATTTGGATTGAATTTGGGAAATTTTATTGATTGGATGATTGAATCTGACTTTCTATTGATGTATGTTAAAAAAGATTTCCACTTCTTCTTACTTCGAGATGCATCTCATTTTGACTTTTGCAATCTTCATACACCCAAATAGATGCCAACAAAGCCATGTGTGTAGGGTTTCCTAGTATATATATATTAGGAAAATACCATAAAATGACAAAAGATTGGTAGGAAATTAACTAATCCACATAGGATATTTTGGAGTCCAAACATTAAAATATTTGATCATTTTTTTTTCTCTGTTTTACCTTCACGCGCTATCCAACTTATTATCAGAAAAATTCATATCCAAAATTATCAATAGATGTCTAAGTAGTTTCTATCAAAAATTAAAAATTAAATATCTAGACACATATATACCGTATTCTCCTGTTAATTAACACGTCTTTCCAATTGACTTTTGTGACATCACTTTCATCTTCTTCCGACACCGCTTTCATATTTTTCAGCCAACAATTTCTTAATTTTTTTTTACCAACAATTTTTTGATATATACACATATATTCTCTCTCTTGATCTTCCTCTCCAAATCTCTTGACTTTCCTCTCTAGAGCTCAACAATTTACCAGATCTGGTGAGATTCCAAAAGAAACATGGTTAAAAGTGAAGAATTTTGCTCAATCCGATCTTTTATCAAAAAAAAAAATTGATTTGATATCTAAACATTTTGGAGAACTCGGATATATTTTCGGTACTCTTAATCTCTCTTTTAATTTCTTATGCAATCACACACTATTTATAAATATACATGTCTAAAATAATAAATAACACATGGTTTCCTACATAATAATTAGTACATGTATATATAATAAAATGTAAAGTTATATATTTTCTTAACATGTTAACTTATTTCTTTTTTCATGTAATCTATATCTATAATTTTATATAAAGGTCTAAAATAATCAATATATGTCTATATTGTTAAATATAAAATTGTATGTAATCTTGACATATTAACTTATTTCTTTTATTAGGTAAGCTATATCTATAAGTTTATATATAGGTCTAAAATAATACATACATATATATATATATATTTTAAATGTCAAGTTAATATAAATCTATATCTATAGTATTTCATTTAATTTGTTAATTTTATTAGTTAACATATTAACTTTAGTATTAGTGTATAGATGTTCTATATATATGTAGCTGTGTATAATACATTATAGCATTAATTCTATGGTGTAATTTGAATATAATACAACATATTATCATTGGAGGTAGTTTCCCGAATATTGTATATAACCAAACATATAACAGCTCACTTTACTTTATTATTCAATATTCACTTAATTCACTATGACAACCACGCACGGTCGATAGCACAAGATGTAATTAATTGAAGCAACAAATTTCTTTTCCGCATCCTTTAGCTATTTCCTTCTAGCACACAAGTCTCTTGCTATTTCCTTAATAATACCCCCAAACATTGCTATCCACCTCTTTATCCTTATATACTAATTGGAACAATGAATGTAACTTTGAGAATTGTCTCAAAAGCAACCAAGCCATGTGCGTAGGGTTCTCCATTACGAATATCACATTTTCTTTAGAGCTTTCTACTTCAATGCTTTAATAAATCCTTGTTCACCATGTGTGAAAATCCAAAACAAAGATTTTATTAAAGCATTGAAATAGAAATAGCTCTAAAGATCTTCATTCATAAGAAAATATAATAGAAGAGAGAACTTTGTTGTCACAAAGATGAAAATCTTTTGATTAGTTTCATAAAATGGGAAAGAGAGGCTGCCGTTTTAGCAGCATTAGGTTACCATATCTCTATATGTAAAAAGAGTTGTAAGGAACCCTAAACACATTGATCTTTCGTTGACTTTAGCTTGTTAGATCAATATTGGGGTTTTAGCCTCTATACCAACTTGATCAACTCAAAACTGTAAGAACAAGGCTTCTAGCTCCTCGCCTCTCATCCGCGGCTTGTAGTAAAATCTTGCAAATGTCTAATTGAGAAATAATTTATGTTAATTTGTTCTTTTTCATTTGCTTTCACAAAAATAAAATAAAAAATAGATATGATGAGAAAGAAATACTCTTTGACTAATAATAAAGTAGAACCTCTATAAATTATTATTCAATTTATTAATATTTCGATAAATTTTTTTTTTTTAGTTCCAAAATTAGTTAATAAACCAAATAATATATCTATAAATTAATAATTTTTATAAATTAATAATTTTTTTATAAACCTTCAAAATTCCAATATTATTAATTTATAAAAGTTTTACTATATTATTAAATCTTACAGTAATATAAAAAACATATGCGTTGACTAATCAAGTTAGAAATCTTACTCCATCCGTTTTAAATTAGTCGTCGTTTTAAGATTAAAATTTTGTTTTAAATTAGTTGTCAATGTAAATTTTGGCTTTACATACCAAATTTAATTTCAAATCTTATCAATAATTTTCTTTTTTAATGATATAGTTTAATATTTTTTTTAAAGATGTGTGAAAGTAACTTAAACGATAATGTTTTTTTTTTTTAAACGGAGAAAATTTAGATCAGTATTAAATAAAGCCAGAAACGAGAACGCCTCGAAACCAACCCAACGGAAGCAGAATATAAAGTTCACAAAACCCTAAAATGGAGATTCCGCTCTTATCATCAGAAAATGGCAACACAATCAGTCAGTGCGATCTTCGATCTCAATGATCTTCCCGGAGACGGCGGTAACTCCGACTGTTACATCTTCTCCACCCCTCTCTCTTCCCGTGGTTCCACCAAACACGACGCAATCTCCGTCGAGAACTACGACCGCGATCGTCGAGTCAGACTCAGATCCGAATCCCCGATCTTCATAGATCTTGACCAATACAACAACAACGACGATCTAAGAATCCTCTCTTTCCCTCCAATCCTAGAAAAGGGTCAGTCCTCAAAGGACAAGCCCTTGCGACCTTCGACCTTCTACTGTGAGATTTGTGTTGAATCTAAACCAATCAATGAGTCGTTTCCAATAAAAGGATGTTCTCATTCTTACTGCAACGACTGCGTCTCGAAGTACATCGCTGCTAAATTACAAGACAACTTGCTTTCCATCGACTGCCTTGTCTCTGGTTGCTCCGGGCGGCTCGAGCCAGATCAATGCCGTCTGATACTGCCGCGAGAGGTCTTTGATCGGTGGGGAGACGCTCTCTGCGAAGCGGTTGTAATGCGTTCCAAGAGATTCTACTGTCCGCACCAAGACTGCTCTGCTCTCGTTTTCTTGGACGACAAGGAAGAAGGGAAGATGAAGGAATCGGAGTGTCCTCACTGCAATATAATGGTGTGCGTAGCGTGCGAGACCAAGTGGCATCCCGAGATATCTTGCGAGGAGTTTCAGAAGCTAGCTGAGAACGAGAGGGAAAGAGATGATATTTTGCTGAAGAAAATGGCAGAGAGTAAGAAGTGGAGAAGATGTCCTTCTTGCAAATCTTACATTGAAAAGTCTCATGGTTGCTCATACATGACGTGCAGGTAACTTCTTCTTCTTCTTCTTGTCGGTAACACAAAACCTTGGAAAGTTCTCATCTTTAAACACATTTTGCAGGTGTGGGTTGGCTTTTTGCTACGATTGTGGAACTCTAGCTAAGGACCATTCTAATTATTGTTCTAATTACAGGCATTGATGTTAGCTTTTATTATTGTTTATGTGTGTCCAAAGCTATAAGCTTAATGGAATTAGGATTTCTTTTTGGCACAACTTAGTATTATACCTATCTTTGGATTATTTATTAGGAATAATCTATGGTACCCAGTTTAAAAATGTTCAGTTGCAGGGAAATGACTCCTTCAAATAACTATTTGAGCCAATATATAAAAAGAAATATTTCTTTATCATCCTTTCTAGCATATATCTGCAATGTATTATTTCATATTTCATTCCAAAATATAATAATTGCAAAATAAAATTAAGTTTCCCTCCAATGTATTATTCATTTTATACTTCAAAAAGAATGTTTTAAAAGCTATGCATAGAATTAGATCATTCTGTTTTAATTGAATCCATATATGTATTATAAGTATATTGAAATATGTTTGTAAAATTTATAATATTGAATTCATATATTTGTAAATTTTATTAATTATTAATCATGTTATATTCAAAAAATATTCAGTTTATAGTTAAGAAATATATGTTATAATATTGTATGCAAAATAATATATATTTATTTTCTTTTTTAATTATTGATATTAAATATATTTTTAACAAAATGGTTAGTTGTCTAAAATAGTATTTTGCTATAAAAATAATATTAGAAAAAACAGAATTAATTAAATAAGTAAATGATGAGAAACAATTATAGTGCTGACATCAGCAAATATAATCTCCAACGTTTCTACTTTAATATATAGTTAGTTTATTATTAAAATGATCCATTTGACAGTTTTTGAAATGATTTAATTGAAAATTTTATTATGAAATATGATCATAAAATGACCTATAAGAGAGAGGTCTACTAGTGTACTTTTAATTTAGTCTGCCAGTAATTTGTATTTTAGTCTGTCATTAGTCTACCAATAGTCTACTAATAGTCTATATTCAATTGTAAGATCAATCAGTCTGTCACTAGTCTGCCATTAGACTATAAATAAAATGGTAGCGCTGGTATTTTAAAAATTTATAAAATAAGGGTCATTTTCACAATTTTCCCTCAATGGAGTACCCGTTTTATATTATTTTCTCATTCTGAATTATTTTAGAATATTTCCTCTATTATTAAATATTAATTGCTAACTATACATCTTTTTCAAAATTTACAAATTGATCCATTTATTTGTTTTTTTTTTTCCAAAACTTTCATAAATTATGATATTGTTTACATGTATTATGGCTTTATATCATTATAATTTTTTTATTATATATCTGTTATTTATATTTTAATTTTAGTGTATTTAAATATTTATAATCATCACTTAGAAAAAAAATAGTATCAAAATATTTAAAGCGGATAGGATTGGAGCACAGTTTATTCTAAAATAAATTTTGACACCAAATTTAGAATACAGTGCAGTAGTAGCAACATACGAACTAACTAAAGATATAGATCCATGAACTTTGTTATATATGAACATTTTTCAGAAACTTAAACTTTACATAGATATATAAAAATAATTCTGAACGTTTTTTTAATTTAATTTTGATAGTTGTTTCACATTATATATGGTAACTTTGCATTATTTTGATAAACATCTAATTATATTAAGTTATTAACACAAGGCATATTCCTCCATTGATCTTGGAAAATACAATAATAAGCTTTGAAACGATGTCATATGTCCTCTAATATTTTGACATTTATTTTGAAACGCTATCAGACTTTATATGTTTTAAATTTGACATTTATTTTGAAACGCTATTAGAATATATTTTCACATGTCATTAATTTTTTTTTTTATGTTTTAAATTTGTTTCTAAACATAAAGTCTGATAGGCTACCTTGTGATGATAATGCAACTTAAAGAAGACTACAAGACTTTTTCGGAAATCAAGTAGGTCAAGTAGTCAACTGTCTACAAGGACACAAGCATTTCACTAGTGCATGACGTCTTTGCCACGTTCATCATGGTTTTGTCCTAGTCAAAACGTGTATTATAGGTTTACTTTGTTATGAAGAAATAAATGAGAGGCTGATGGTGCTGGAGCTCGAAATGTGAAAGTGTGTGGTGTTTTATTATTGAAAAGCGGCAAGCAATGCTCGACGACAATGGATTAACGGTTGCACACTTTTCGTTTTTCTCTGTTATAATTTTATTTTTCTCATTGCTTGCCACTATAATCAGAACTCAGAGGGGTTCATGATTCTCTATTTTGTGTAGTTTCGACAATTGATAGTAGTTGGATTGCGTTGATGTTAAGTTTAGTAATAAATATTTTTTTCTTTCTCTTCTGTTTTTTTAACCGCAGTAGTAACTTGGTAATACATCTACAAACTTCGGATTATCCATCCCATATTGAGTTGTGGCCTTAGAAAACTAATGTTTCCTGTTTGTGGGTCTGTTAGATTTTTATTGATTTGATGATTGAATCTGAGTTTCCTCAGATATATGTTCAAAAGATTTTCCACTTCTTTTTATTTACTACCAGATGCATATCATTTTGACTTTGACCTTCTAACAATGTTAAAATAAGTGATCTTATATTTTCATAACTCAGTTTTTTAGGGATGGGCACAAAAACCATAACCAAAAAAACCAAACCATACCGAACCGAAAAAGTATTATGGTTTGGTTATGGTTAAACTTAAAAATCTATTTGGCTATTATTTTTTTTAGCTTTGGTTTAGGTTTGGTTTGGTTAAAAACCGTCAAACCAAAAGGTTTTTCGGTTTTTAAACTAAATTTTAAATAATTTATATTTTTCTAGTTTCTTAATTTAGTTTAGGTATATATTTTATTATTTGGCTTAGTTATCTTTATAATTTACTAACTTAACTCATAAATTTAAAATATAATATTTATAAATGATATCTACATATAAATAATAAAGTAAACCTTAATTTTTTAATAAAGAAAAACGTGATTAACTCTTTTTTCTTCACATTCAAGTCTTCTAGTTCTAAGGTTATAGGTATTAAATTTTAATCTAGATTTGTTTATTGTTTTATAATTATTGATTATGAAAGATTTGATAATTTGTTTGTTTCTCTGTTTTAAAATCTGTCCTTATTGATGAATTTTTTATGATTTAGATTCTATTTTTTAGATTTATTATTTTATTTCACTCATATCTATTATTATTATTTCTATTAGTTTGAACCAAAAACTTTCGTAATAGTATAATTCCAAAAAACCGAAACCAAACCATATCAAACCATACCGAACCGAAATATATGACTTTTATATGGTTTGAATTTTCGTAAAACCGATAAACCACAAAACCGAAGAAATCGAACTGAAACCAAACCAAAAACCGAAGTGTCCACCCTAGGTTTTTTTCTCAACCTGAAAAAAATAATGGCCTCACAAAGATAATTCACATAGCTTCAATGATACTTTATTTTTTCATCGTTTTGTAACCAAGAGTTTGACAAATCAATAGGGAGATTTGCAAGAAACGCAAAAGCTGTACAACCTAATATGTACAACCTAACATCTACAAAGATTATTCATCATTTCTAAAATAGTTATTAAAAAAAAAAGATTATTCATCAGCACTAGTGAAGCCTTTCTGCTCTTAATAATCAAACCGTCTCATATTGTTCATGAGCAGTTGAGCACCATAACAACATGGCATTAATGAAAGTACACAAACAACTGAATTATGAAAGCCAAGAAATCCTAAATAAAAACTGATAGCACAACATTCATCTTTTATCTGTAAATAACATAACAACACAACATTTAGTGAAAGCACACAGAAAACAAATCCTCTGTTCTGAGTATCTTTTTTTAATAGTATAATTTGACTACACCAACCTCATCAATAAAATATACGCTTGCGGCTTTAATATAGTAACACAACATTCGTCTGCATATAACATAGAGCATTCATTAACAATAATCTGCAAATATAGAAAGAAAAAACAAACATGTATTATGAAGGCGGTATTTATTATGTCCTAACAAGTCTTCACGCTTTTAAAGGACTTCAATGCCTAGCTCTTCTTCTGGATCTAAAGAACCTCTCTCTGATTGAGATTAATTCTCTTACAGCCTCACTCATTGCCAACCGGTTCATTGGAGATTCCTCACCACACTTAACTCCCATATTCAAAACCAGCTTCAAGCACTCAGCAACAGGGAATCCGACTCTAAGGCCGCTGTTAAGAATCATCTCGTCCGCAACTTCCAATACTCTCTCTGGCAACGCAGATTTGATGTATATGTGGTGGGTGAAGCTTCCTCTGAACAACTCATTGTTTGGTCGTTTTCCACTGAACATTTCCAAAAGAAGAATCCCAAAGCTATACACATCACCATGTATTGATATCTGCCCTCCCATTCCATACTCTGCATCATAATTCAAAGGAAAAAGATTAGAGATATAAAACAATATTACTAATTTTCTTCGTTTAAACAATTACAAATGTGTGATAGTTTTACCTGGTGCAGCATAGCCAATGGTTCCTCTGAGTCCTGCCGAGCTAAGTTGATTGAGAAAGGATTCTTGGTCGAGGATTCTCAGCTAGACCAAAGTCACTAACATGGGCGGTTATATCGTTGTCTAGAAGGACGTTGCTTGGCTTAAGGTCGCAATGAGCTATGGGTTCATGGCAATGAACATGAAGATAATCCAAAACAGAAGCCACATCAATGGCTATGTTAAGCATTTCAAGAAGTGTCAAGGTTTTTGAGGGCCTATGAATCTCTTCAATTTCCTCTGGGTGCAACCACATATCCAAGCTTCCATTTGGCATGAACTCATATACTAGAGCTCTGAATTCATTTCCAAGAAAATCAATACTCGAACAAGCCGTTAACAGTTTCACAAGATTACGATGCCTTATATCCTAGAGCGATTCACATTCTGCCATAAAGCTCTTCGTTGCTCCGCGTATCTGCAAGTTTAAAACTTTCACTGCAACAATCTTGTTCTCTGCTGGGAGCAACGCTTTGAACACGGTACCAAAGCTGCCTGGCCCAATCAAATTACTCGTAGAGAATCCATCAGTAGCATTTTGAAGATCTCCATAACTTATCCTTTCATGGGAAGCCCCCAAGGTGGAAAGAGTTGCTTCATTGGTCTTGCTCTTCTTTCTGTTTCTATACCAACAGAGAGAAACTGAAGCTATAAACAACAACAAAAGCAAAGATGTGCCTATGCTTACTCCAATCACAACTTTCTTTGAAAGAGAGGAATGCTTTGTCCCCTTTGCTGATGCTTGCGAAAAGCATGGTCCTAGTTTCAATTCCAAGACACCTCCACATAGGTTTTTGTTTCCAAATACTGAAATTATACTAGCATTCTTAAACTTTCCTCTGTTGGCACATTTCCCTCGAAGTTGTTAACAAATAGATTGAGATACTCCAATGATTTAAAGGTTGTCAGATATCCAGGTATGCTTCCAGAGAGATTATTGCTCGAGAAATCAATATCTTTAACAACCACCAACCCACTTATATCTGGAATGGTTCCATCAAAAAAATTTCCTTGCAGATAAAGTTGTTCCATCATGAGACACCTCCCAAAAGTGTCTGGGAATTTCCCCGATAATTTATTATGCGCAACCGATAGTGTAGCAAGATTTTCAAGACGTCCAAGATCTTTAGGTAGAGAGCCTGTCAAATAATTATTTGACATGTTTAGTAAAAGAAGGGGTGAAATGTCCAGAATATCTTGAGGTATAGTCCCATTCAACTTATTATCCTGAAGATATAAATATAGCAGATGGCTACATTTACCAATACTTAGAAGAATGGTTCCTTCAAAGCTATTGTATGATAAATAGAGTCTTAATAGCTGAGTGATGTTTCCTATAGAAGGTGGAATTTCTCCTGACAATCTATTTGAGCATAGATTTAATAATCCCAATCCTGAAAGCTTCCCAAGAGAGCTTGGGAGTGGTCCTGTCAATAAGTTTTTCCCCAATCCAAGTATTTGTAGGTTTTTGAAATTTCCAATGTCATGAGGAATGCTTCCTGAGATGAGATTTGAGTCAAGGCTTAACTCGATAACCTTGATGGACAAATTGGCAATGGTGGTGGGCAAATCACCCCCAAGCTTGTTGTAAGACACAACTAAAGTATTGAATTGGGTGCAGTTAGTTAAGGCACCAAGAAAGTCAAGATCTCCAGCAGAAGAGCTTCCCAAAGAATTTTGATTAAATGCTAGGATTTGCAAATCCCGCACTTTTCCAAAGTTCAGAGGAATGTTTCCTGTTAGACTATTATACTCCATTCCCAGCATTTGAAGACTAGAGATGTTGGGAAGTGTTGTTGGAATGACTCCAGTGAAAATATTATTTCCTAAATACAGCTCTCGAAAGTTTGGTAATAAATAACCAAAATCAGGCCTCAGGCTCCCAGAGAAATTATTACTGAAGATGTTCAAATACTCAAGTGAGGACAAATTTTAAATTCCGGGAGGGAAAACACCAGAAAAATGGTTTGTTGATAGATCAAGATAGATCAGTTGAGTCAATCGAGCTATATCATTAGGAATTTGTCCTTCCATGTTATTACCTCCAAAGCCAAGATCACTAAGGGATGTCAAGTTTCCTAGAGATGCAGGGAGCTTTCCTTTTAGGTTGTTTCGGCCAAGTTCTAAATAAACAAGCTTTTTCAATGACCCTAGCTCTGAAGGAATATGTGCTCCAAGAGAATTTGAAAATAACTCAAGCTCAAACATTCTAGAGCAGTTAAATAGGTTAGCTGGAATCTTTCCTTGGAGAAAATTAAATGATATAAACAAGCTTTGAAGTCCAAACAAGTTTCCCATCTCTTGAGGGATGGTACCACCAAAAGAGTTGTATGAGAGATTAAGTGATATGAGAAAGGAAAGATTACCAATAGATGGTGAAATCACCCCGCCTAATTGTAATCCTCCAATATCCAAACCAGTAACTCTCTTGTGTTTGCGACCACATGTAACCCCGGTCCAGTTGCAAAGAAGCAATGAGTTGTTCCACGAGGACAATTTTATTCTTTTATCTTCAGGAACTTGAGACTTGAACTCAAACAACGATTGCTTATCAGTTTCTTTGTTAAAACTATATGCTTTTAGTAACATGAGAGCACTGAAAGAAAGTAATAGAAAAAGTCTCATGCTTCTAATCTTTTGCAGGAAAGAGATACAAAGAGAAGAACAAATTGCAAAATCGAAATGCCTTTACCTTGTGATGATAATGCAGCTTAAAAAACATTGCAAGACTTTTCTAAAATCAAGTAGGTCAAGTAGTCAACTGTCTTAATGGACAAAAGCATTTCACTAGTGCATATGTTAGAAATCGAACCCAGAACTTCGCACACTCACAAATTCTCAGAAACTCGAACAATCTCTCAAAAAGAAACAAAGAGCGAAATTGAACGACACAAGAGATTTGGTAACCCAGTTCGAAACAATCGAGATGATTGAATCTACGTCTGGAGCCGATCAATCCGGCAAATTCACTAGATCAAAAACTGTTTTACACACTCATGAACTTGAGCTCAAAGAATCAATCAATCGCATTAACACAACTATTGTTACAACAGAATAAAGAAGAAGATAACAAATAGGCTTTTAGTAAACGCCTTATATAACAGCTGAGAGACTCTATCGCGACTAGAGACTCTGCTTTACTCTTCTTCTCTTCTATCTGGTTTCAACTGAACCACCAGAGCAAACCATCTTCAATTCACCGGTTAACTATTAACCTGAAATAGAATCAGCTTAACTCCTTTCAACACTCCACCTTGATTCTTTTTCTGGCTTCTTTTACTAGTGAACTTGCGCAACATGGACTTAACCTCGGCATGAGGCAACTCTCAGCTTCACCTGACCAGCTTCAGAAACTCCAAAGCTGCTTCAAACTTCTTCACAGGAATGCCTTTTGTAAGCATATCTGCAGGATTCTCACTTGTATGAATCTTCCGAACCTCTACAGTTCCTTCTTCAATGGTGTCTCCAGTGAAATTGAACTTTGTTGCCATGTGCTTTGTCCTTTCATGAAAAGCATTATTCTTTGACAAACAGATCGCTGACTGTGAATCACACCACACTGTAGCTTTCTCAGTCTTCACACCCATATCAGCCAACAAACCGCGAATCCAGATTGCTTCCTTGAACGCTTCTGTAAGTGCAACATACTCTGCCCCTGTTGTTGACAACACTACTGTTTGCTGCAAACTTGATTTCCAACTCACTGTGTTGCCACCAACTGTGAAAACATAGCCACTGATCGATCGTCTTTTATCTAAATCAGCTGCAAAATCAGAATCAATGTACCCTTGTACTCTGGAGTTTTCACCCTTCTTATACACCAAGTTCAAATCCGGTGAGCCCTTCAAGTAACGCAGTAACCATTTCATTGCCTCCCAATGATTTGCTCCTGGTTTACTCATGAAACTACTCACCAAACCGATGGCATAAGCAACATCTGGGCGAGTACCGATCATGGCGTACATAACACTACCAACAGCACTTGAATATGGCACTTCCTCTAAGTTGACACAGTTGTAATCATCTTTCACCGCTGACAACTTGAAATGTGCGCCAATAGGTGTAGTTACTGATTTTGCTTCACCCATGTTAAACCTCTGAACTACTTTTTCTACATAGTGAGACTGAGACAAATACAGAACACCTTCCTTTCTGTTTCTCTTAATATCAATCCCGAGAATCCTACTAGCTGCGCCCATGTCCTTCATCTCAAATTCACGACTTAGGACCTCCTTAAGCTTGTTAATCTCCTTCATGCTCCTTGCAGCTAGCAACATGTCATCGACATACAGCAACAGATACACATAATCCTCGTTGCCAACTTCTTTAACGTACACACAAGTGTCATGAATGCTTCGACTGAAGTTTTGATTCTTCATGAACGAGTCAAATCTCTTATTCCACTGACGAGGTGCCTGTTTTAGACCGTAAAGAGATTTCTTCAATAAGCAGACTTGATCTCTACTTGTATTTACTTCAAACCCTTCTGGCTGCTCCATGTAGAGCTCTCGATCAAGTTCACCATGTAAAAATGCTGTCTTAACATCCATTTGCTCCAACTCCAGGTCGTCTTTAACTACCAGTGACATCAAAATTCTGATCGAGAGGTGCTTGACCACTGGAGCGAAAACTTCTTCATAGTCTATCCCTTCTTTCTGAGTAAAACCTCTGGCTACTAAACGAGCCTTGAATCTTTCAGACTCTACTCCTGGGATACCTGGCTTATTTTTGTAAAGCCAACGACAGCTAATCACCTTCTTATCTTTAGGTCTATCAACAGTATTCCAGGTGTGATTCTTCATTAGGGAATCCATTTCTTCTGACATCCCGCCATTCCATCTGTCCCAATCTTTGCTTCTCTTAGCATCATGGTAACACAATGGATCACCAACGTCAATCTCTTCTGCTGCTATTAAAGCAAAAGCAAACGCAGTACTGTCAGTTAGCTTTCCAGGAAGTTGTACTGAATAATCCTTGAACTTAAGCGGAAGTTGAGTCTTTCTCTTGGGTCGATCCCTGTCAACATGGTGACTCCGTGGACTTCCACTTATTTCTGTTTGATCTATGTCATCTTGATCAAACACGACGTCTTCAGACTCTGAATCACTTGAGCTAACTGAGATAGCTCCACCTGCACTAGAGCTTCCTGTTGTCTCTGTAGACCCTGACCCTTGCCCCCTTTCTTTTATAGCACCGGGACTCAATCCTGAAATCTCACTGAGCCTCGGATAAACCAACTCTGTAATTTGTTGAACTCCTCCTTCTGATTTCAGATTCTTGCACACCAAATCTTCGTGAAATACAACATTTCGGCTGATCACACACTTTTCTTCATTTAACAACCAGATCTTATATCTTTTAGTCCCCTGTGGATAACCTAAGAACACTCCTTTAAGCGCTCTAGGCTTCAGCTTCCCCTGATCTTGGTGGACATAAGCTACAGATCCAAATCTTCTCAGGTGTTTATATCCTGGCTTCCGATTTAGCCAAAGTTGTTCTGGTACATTGTGATCTACTGCTGAGGCTGGTGATCTGTTAATCAAGTATGCTGCCGTTGCAGCTGCTTCTGCCCAGAAAACTTCATCAAGGCCAGATTCATCCAGCAAGCACCTCACTTTTTCCATCACGGTTCTGTTCATCCTTTCAGCAACACCGTTTTGCTGTGGAGTGTAGGTGCAGGTCCTGTGCCTTTCAATCCCAAACTTCTTGCAGTAGTCATTGAACTTTATGTTGCAGAATTCCAAGCCGTTGTCCGTTCTCAACACTTTAACCCTCTTATCGATCAGATTCTCAACAAGATCTTTCCACTCACAAAACTTGCCAAATATTTCATCTTTGGTTTTGAGAAACATCAGCCAGACTTTCCTAGTCTTGTCGTCAATCACAGAGAGGAAATACTGATTCCCTGAATGAGATGGAGTCACGTTCGAAGACCCCCACAAATCGGCATGAACGTAGCCAAGAGCATCCTCCGTGTTGTGTTTTCCAACATTGAAGCTCAGCTTTTTGCTCTTTCCCATCACACAATGTTCACAGAATGATAAGTCTTTGACTTCATTCTTTTCAAGCAACCCTTTACCGGATAGAACTTTCATGCTATTCAGACTTAAATGTCCTAGCCTGCTATGCCATAACGCTGTCTTATCCCTAGACAGTTCTGAATTACAGCTTTCACCTACAACCGTTCTACCATCTAGGATATACAAACCATTTTCAAGTTTACCACGTAAAGCTAGCTTCCGGTTCTTATAGAAACTAACGACGCCATCTCCACCTTCATGAGTATATCCTAGCTTATCTAGAGTTCTGGTTGATATCAAGTTCCTTCTGAGATTTGGGACATACCTGACATTGTTCAGGATTTTGATTGTGCCACCATTCGCCTTAAGCTTCACTGATCCACATCCTTTTGATTCTACGGTGTGGTTATCTCCAAGAAGAATCATCGTACTTGCTTTCTCGTTGAATTCTGAGAACCAATCCCTTCTTGACGTCATGTGATAGGTACAGCCAGAGTCGATCACCCACTGATCCTTTGACCTTTGATCATTTACACTCAAAGCTTCAGAGAATGTTAGCTTCTCAACGATGACTCCCGCTTCTCCTTGTTTCTCGTTTTGGAACTTCTTCTTTCTGGCATAGCAGTCTTTCTTTAGGTGACCCTCCTTGCAAAACCAGCAAGTCATTTTAGACTTTGAGCTTGATCTGCTCCTATTTCGATCATTCTTCCCCCTAGACTCCTTTGTTGCAGATCGTCCACGATCTTCAGTGTACAACGCTGCACCTTTGTCACTTCTCTGACCCTCTGGAAATTCTCTTTCCCTTGATCTTGCAGCCGAGATAACAGCATCCAGAGTTATCGTCTCTCTTCCATACTTCAAAGTGTGTTTTAAGCTGTCGAAGCTTGGAGTCAAGGAGGTCAAGAACAAAATGGCCTTCACTTCATCGGATACAACAATATCCAAATTTCCGATCTTAGCAATGATCTTTAGAAACTCACCGACCGTTTGATCAATCGTCTTAGACTCATTCATCTTGAAGGTGTATCATTTCAGCTAAAGATGGATCCTATTTGGTAGTGAGCTCTCCGTGTATAATCGATCCAGCAATGCCCACATATCAGCCGCTGTAGTACAATGTTTGATCTTTCGCAGGACTTGATTATCAATGTTTGCAATATTCAAACCCATAGCTCTCTCGTTCTGATCAAGCTTCTCCTGATCATCAACAATCTTTGTCAATGGAGTAGTCGGAGATGTTGCCGATGTCCCTGATTTCTCAATGCCGGCAACCGCAGGAGCCTTCTCTTCTTTCTTGGTTAGCGGAACCACCGTAGTGAAGTCGCTATCAAACAAGATGTGTTTAATCTTGAGAATCCCGAAGTGCGCCAACATCCGAATCTTCCATAGCGAGAAATCTCCTTCTCCGTCGAACCGATCAACATCAATTCGTGCGCTCTGCATGAGTTCCTTAGCCATAGAACCACGGCTCTAATACCACTTTGTTAGAAATCGAACCCAGAACTTCGCACACTCACAAACTCTCAGAAACTCGAACAATCTCTCAAAAAGAAACAAAGAGCGAAATTGAACGACACAAGAGATTTGTTAACCCAGTTCGAAACAATCGAGATGATTGAATCTACGTCTGGAGCCGATCAATCCGACAAATTCACTAGATCAAGAACTGTTTTACACACTCATGAACTTGAGCTCAAAGAATCAATCAATCACATTAACACGACGATTGTTACAACAGAATGAAGAAGAAGATAACAAATAGGCTTTTAGTAAATGCCTTATATAACAGCTGAGAGACTCTATCGCGACTAGAGACTCTGCTTTACTCTTCTTCTCTTCTATCTGGTTTCAACTGAATCACCAGAGCAAACCATCTTCAATTCACCGGTTAACTATTAACCTGAAATAGAATCAGCTTAACTCCTTTCAACAGCATAACGTCTTTTCTACGTTCATCATGGTTTTTTCTTAGTCAAAACGTGCATTATGGGTTTACTTTGCTATAAAGAAAAAAATGAGAGGCTGATGATGCTGAAGCCCGAAATGTGAAAGTGTATTGTGTTTCCCAGGTCCTTCATAAATTCCTATGGTAGGGTCTTATTCAATGTGGGAATCTGAAACTCAGCCATAGCAGCCGATCAGATCATCAGATGCTCTGTTTTGTTATTTCAAGCTCTGTTTTTGAAGGTTTCCTGATTTCTACAAAACTGAAGCAGCAATTGTAAAACAGCACTTTGTCAAAAAAAAAAAAATTGTAAAACAGATTTTTTTTTGGTGTGTGAATAAATTTAACACATTTAAAAAAAACTGAAAGAAAGGAATTCAACCACAAAGAAAAACTGCAAGACTTTTCGAAAATCAAGTAGAGTCAGTCAACTGTACAAAAAGACAAACTTTTACGAAGAGATCAATCGAGGCTGAGAACTGTGTGGTGTTTTATTAGATCAATAACGGTAAGTAATGCTCGACGGCTGCTTGTTGAGACTTTGAGTTGTGAACATGAGTTTTTTACTGGGTCCGCCAAAAACAGCACTGGTCTGGTGGTCATAACCGAGGGAAGGCCTGCCGAGCCCAGGAGCTAGACCAACCAGCGGATATCTGAAAGTCTGATTTTGGGTTTAGACCATCTCCAATGTATATCTCGTAACTCCAAAATGGAGTTGAGTTTTGCTTCAATGTATATCTCAATTTTTTACTCTAAAAAAAAAATATTCAAAATAGATTTGACGATAGGTTTTGCTCAAATCGAGGATTTGTCGGGAATCTCAGCGCAGGAGCTCTTCCTCTGGTTCCGGTTAAAGGAATCCGAGTCGACATGCCTAGCTCCGGCCTTATTTACTTCGACGTTGGTGTTGTTCGCAAGCAATACTCTTTGTCTTTGTTCGAAACGCCGAGAGATTGCGTTGCTGCTCTTCGTGAAAACGAGGTATGGATTATGACAAAATCTCTGTTTGCTCCGACTGGATTATTATGAGTGATCTCGTCTCACGTTTGGATTTGTTAGTAGAAGTGAAGTAGTTTATGAAATTTATTGAATGGAGAAAGATTGGAACATCTTTAAATTGTTAAACTTTGCCAAAATGATCTTATAAACAAAAGTGCGTGCACATGAAGATAACTCAAATCTGCTTTACTAGTAGTATAGTCCCAAGGTTTTGCAATGTCAAGTTGTTGTTGTATATTCGGATGCTGCATCCCATTTTCGTGAATTTGTTTAGATTTTTGACTAGCAAGGAACTGAAAATCGATGGAACTCGGAAAAAAATGTTTTCGTTTTTCTTCAAAATGTTTGGATTCATTGATAATGAGCTAAGGTGTTTCTACAATGGCTATTGCAGGTTCAGTATTCAGTATTGTCGTTGAATCAAGTAGATCAAACTCTTGGGAGAAACAGTATTTAGCCGGAGTTTAAGAAATGTTGTTATACTATACCAGAAAGATAGACAGATTCTTGAAGATACAGCACTGGCCTGCCGAGCCCAGGAGCTAGACCAACCAGCGGATATCTTAAAGCCTGATTTTTGGGTTTAATGCTTAACGGTTCCACTTTGGATTTTTTCTTATTTACAATTTGCAAAACATAAAGTCAAAAATTGTAGTTTTCTATTAAAACTGCAAAATAGCGTTTTTCACTGAAATTGCGATATCTTATTTTTTGCCAAAACTATCAAATCATGTTTTACTACAAAAACCACAAAATATGTTTTCCGACAAAACAGTGAAATCGCGTTTTTCCGCTAAAATTGTGAAATCGCATTTTTTATTAAAATCGCAAAATCGTGTTTCTTTTGCCCAAATCACATTTTTTTTGGCAAATCCACAAAAGAATTTTGATTAAGTGCTACGATTTGCAAATCTTGCACTTTTCCAAAATTCAGAAGAATGTTTCCTGTTAGACTATTATACTCTATCCCCAACATTTGAAGACTAGAGATACTGGGAAGTGTTGTTGGAATGACTCCATAATTGTTAAAATTTTTGATAAATCTACAAAATCAAGTTTTCTCATCCAAATTATAAAATCGCCCCCACCCACCCACCCCAAAAACGGTAAAATCAAGTTTATCCGCAAAACTCGTGAAATTGTGTTTTCCATCAAAATATTGAAACTATATTTTTTCGCACAATCAAGAAATCGTGTTTTCTCGTCAAAGCGGCAAAATTGAGTTTCCCGGCCAAAATCGCAAAATCATGTTTTTTTGCCAAAACCGCAAAGTCAAATTTTTCGCCAAATCTGCAAAATCAATTTTTTTTTTCTGCCAAAACTGTGAAATTGTGTTTTTCTACCAATATCACATACATCAAAATTGTAAAATCACATTTTACATCAAAAATATTAATTTTTTTTCTCAACAAAACCGCAAAATTGTGTTTTTTTTCTTATTCGTTTAATATCCAATAGCAGTAACCAAATAATGAAGGGTTTATTAAAAAAATTTACATAAACTACTTTCAAAAAACCAGTAAATTTTAAGATTTACTGGAATTCCACCTTTTTCTTTCAGTTTTCTGAGAAAAAAAGAAAAGTTTGCAGAGTAGACTAAATTATAAATGCAAATTTGGATCTCAATATTAAAATATTTTATGATCTGAATTGTTAACCAAAATCAATTTATATATGTCAAATATAATAATTTGAAGATTTAGTTGTAAATATATTTTAGTTCAAAGATTAGTATGGTTAAAATCAAAAAGAATATAGTTAAGAAATAAAAGTTATGATTAGATGAAAGTATAAGTATTTTAGTAATATTTATTAAAGTCACTCAAATAGTTCATTTAAATTTAAAATCAACTGAGCAAACAAACAAAGTTACACACCCAGATATAAGTGAAGTATCTAAATAATTTAGATAGAAATAACAGTTGAGTAAATAAATTGTTATTAGTGTCCAATGAATTGAGCTGTCATTAATTTATATTTAGTTTATAATAAATTTGTAATGAAAAAAATAGTTACAAAGGTAATGTTAGTATTTATAAAATATTTTTTAAAATATTTTTAAATCTATTTTTATAATTTTATTTTAGAGCATTTCATATTTAACATTATTTTCTCCTTTTTTTTCATTTTAGATCATTTTTCATATCTCTGTGTTACTACTCTTTAACTGCTCCTTCCATCATTTAATCAAAATTAACTCAGTCCGGTTACTCCGGTTTAATCGATTCCATTCTCTACCTAAGTGTCGAGCGACGATATCCAGAACAGAACAAAGCCAATTGCAACTCGGTCTCCATCTATGTTTCTTCAACCACTTCTTATCCATCTGAAAATTGAATCTTTTGGTACCATTATACTCCATCCCCAAACTATGATTTGCAAATCTTGCACTTTTCCAAAGTTCAGAGGAATATTTCCTGTTATACTATTATACTCCATCCCCAAAATATGAAGACTAGAGATATTGGGAAGTGTTGTTAGAATGACTCAAAGTGTTGTTGAATTTTTTAGCAAAATCAAGTTTTCTCATCAAAATTGTAAAATCTCTCCCCTTTCCTCAAAATAGTGAAATTGCGTTTATTCGCAAAACCCGCTAAATCATGTTTTTCACCAAAATTTCGAAACTATTTTTTCCCGTCATAACCAAGAAATCGTGTTTTTCATCAAAACCGCAAAATTGAGTTTCTCGGCCAAAATTGTAAAATCATGTTTTTTTGCCAAAACCGGAAAATTGAGATTTTCGCCAAATCTGCAAAATCATTTATCTTTTACTAAAACTGTGAAATTATGTTTTTCTGCCAAACTCAGGGATATCAAAACTATGAAATCACATATTACGCCAAAACTATTAAATTCTTTCCCTCATCAGGGTAATCGGTGACTTCTTCTTCAGAGTCGGAGCTCATGTCACTCGTCACTCAAACAATATCTCTCTTCAACTCTATGGATTTTGATTCCCAGCCGAAGGCCCTATCGCAGTTGATATCACTACTTTCTCACAAAATCTCTCTTGGCGACTCTGTAGATTCGTATTTGGAATCCTCGTCACTCATGAGGCAAACATTGAAACTCAAGCCGCAGCCAGAGCTCATGTTACTCATCCATCAAATAATCTTCCTCGCCTACTATATGAATTCAAAGTTGGAGAAGCTTATTTCCTTATGCCCTCAAGTACAAGTAGCATTGGTTGAAGGAAAAATTCAAGTGTATGAAGAAGTCTTGTGGAGCAACAATAGGAAGTGGTACTGTCTCCCTGGAAGTTGGGACAAATTCAGGTCTGCAAGAGAAGACGCAACCCATTTTCTCTGTCGAGGTTGTAGAGGCAAGAACCATGAAAGATATGGAAAGGCTCCAGTTGAAATCAAACACCCTCTTCATCCAAAACATTCTCTTCAGCTTGTCTTATTGTACAAGTATAGTGGAACGAGGGAATGCCATTGCTGTGGTGAAGATCTCATAAAAGTATTTTATTATTGTTCAACTTGTGATGCTGCTATGAATATAGATTGTGTGGAGAAACCACCAGTCTTATCTATAGACCATCCAAAGTGGCATGATCATGCGCTGGCTTTGTTTCCAAGACAGGCTTCCTTAACCTGCAATGCATGCGCCTTGTCCGATTCGAGCTCTCCTATCTATATGTGCCCCCCTTGTGACTTTGTGATCCATCTAAAGTGTACCCTCTTACCACGTGTCATAAGGATATCTCGACATCTCCATCGTATTTGTTCTACGCTTTCTTTTGATCAAGGAGAGTGGTCTTGTGGTGTTTGTCGCACAAAGATAGAAAATGATTATGGGGGCTATTCTTGCATCAAGAACGATTGCTATTATGCGGCTCATTCAAGATGTACCACACAAAGCAATGTGTGGGATGGCTTAGAACTTGAGGGAGAGCCTGAAGAGATTGAAGAAATAGAAGTTAAGCCATTCGTGAGGATAAGCGATGGAATCATACAGTATTTCAGTCATCAACATCATCATTTGAGACTTGATAAGAACACGGGCAGAGATTACAACGAGAATAAGCAGTGCCAAGCATGTGTCATGCCAATCTATTTCGGTAACTTCTATTCTTGTTAGAATGTCTCAAAGTGTTATTGAACTTTTTAGCAAAATCAAGTTTTCTCATCAAAATTGTAAAATCTCCCCCCTCCTCAAAACAGTGAAATTGTGTTTATTCGCAAAACCCGCTAAATCATGTTTTTCACAAACATTTCGAAACTATTTTTTCCCGTCATAACCAAGAAATCTTATTTTTCATCAAAACCGCAAAATTGAGTTTCCCGACCAAAATTGTAAAATCATGTTTTCTTGCCAAAACCGAAAAATTGAGATTTTCACCAAATCTGCAAAATCATTTATCTTTTACTAAAACTGTGAAATTATGTTTTTCTGCCAAACTCAGGGATATCAAAACTATGAAATCACATATTACGCCAAAACTATTAAATTCTTTCCCTCATCAGGGTAATCGGTGACTTCTTCTTCAGAGTCGGAGCTCATGTCACTCGTCACTCAAACAATATCTCTCTTCAACTCTATGGATTTTTATTCCCAGCCGCAGGCCCTGTCGCAATTGATATCACTACTTTCTCACAAAATCTCTCTTGGCGACTCTGTAGATTCGTATTTGGAATCCTCATCACTCATGAGGCAAACATTGAACCTCAAGCCGCAGCCAGAGCTCATGTTACTCATCCATCAAATAATCTTCCTCGCCTACTATATGAATTCAAAGTTGGAGAAGCTTATTTCCTTATGCCCTCAAGTACAAGTAGCATTGGTTGAAGGAAAATTTCAAGTGCATGAAGAAGTCCCATGGAGCAACAATAGGAAGTGGTACTGTCTCCCTGGAAGTTGGGACAAATTCAGGTCTGCTAGAGAAGACGCAACCCATTTTCTCTGTCGAGGTTGTAGAGGCAAGAACCATGAAAGATATGGAAAGGCTCCAGTTGAAATCAAACACCCTTTTCATCCAAAACATTCTCTTCAGCTTATCTTATTGTACAAGTATAGTGGAACGAGGGAATGCCATTGCTGTGGTGAAGATCTCATAAAAGTATTTTATTATTGTTCAACTTGTGATGCTGCTATGAATATAGATTGTGTGGAGAAACCACCAGTCTTATCTATAGACCATCCAAAGTGGCATGATCATGCGCTGGCTTTGTTTCCAAGACGGGCTTCCTTAACCTGCAATGCATGCGCCTTGTCCGATTCGAGCTCTCCTATCTATATGTGCCCCCCTTGTGACTTTGTGATCCATCTAAAGTGTACCCTCTTACCACGTGTCATAAGGATATCTCGACATCTCCATCATATTTGTTCTACGCTTTCTTTTGATCAAGGAGAGTAGTCTTGTGGTGTTTGTCGCACAAAGATAGAAAATGATTATGGGGGCTATTCTTGCATCAAGAACGATTGCTATTATGCGGCTCATTCAAGATGTGCCACACAAAGCAATGTGTGGGATGGCTTAGAACTTGAGGGAGAGCCTGAAGAGATTGAAAATAGAAGTTAAGCTATTCGTGAGGATAAGCGATGGAATCATACAGTATTTCAGTCATCAACATCATCATTTGAGACTTGATAAGAATCTTATTTCCTTATGCCCTCAAGTACAAGTAGCATTGGTTGAAGGAAAAATTCAAGTGCATGAAGAAGTCTCGTGAAGCAACAATAGAAAGTGGTACTTGTAGAACTAATAGACCTTAAAGGTTATGCAATAAACGAGTGAGACAAAGTGATCAACAAGACTGAAATTTTTTTTTATTAAAAATCTCTTAAACAATCTTTATACATTTGTTTAATCAAAATTACACAATGTTGCAGCTTCAACTTGACACTATCAATTTCAATTCTACCCAGCATAGCAACAGCTATGATCTCTCACAATCGCTAAAACCTAAACTCTCTCCAGTTTTTGCTCACCCCCGTTTGAGCTGACCTTAAACCCTTAACCTAACTCTCAATATATATTCCCTCATCTATGCTTCTCACACCAAGCTCATTCAATGCAGTATCTTCTTAGGACACCAGAAATGAAAACTAAATATGTTCCTTAATCTTCACGAAAGACGTTGTCAAGCCCACTCTAAATTTCGCGCCAAGTGTGTGTGACCCAGTTTCCGGCTATTTCATGAATCTCCAGCTTATAATCTCCCCCTTTGTATTTCAATGTGACACCTCAAGCTCCCTGAAATGTTAGTCTTACAGTCGACAAGAAAGAACAGAGACCACATGACATTTCGAATTGAAAATATCATAAATAAAACATCACAGATGGAGTTCAACCACAAAACATAAGTAGTGTTCTACGAAGATTCCAAAGCTCAAGGCTTGTTAAAAAAATACAAACAAGAAAGATTAGTCATCAGCTACATAGTCATGTTTGCCACCAATCCAATCATCCGGTTCCTCTTCATCGGCACCATTGTTCTCCTCCTGATTTTCCTCTTCATCTGATTCATTTGGATCTTTTTTGGATGCTGCAACGTTGGGACTGAATCCATACTCTTCCTCTGCTAGAGTGCGCATTCAAGATACAAGACAGATTAAGTCTATAGCTAGATAAGAGACAAAGCAGGGAAATGTACTTACGTGCTACTGAATTATACGAATGATATTGAACAAGTCATTTGCAAGAGATGGTGCCCAAACTGGTTCAGGCCTACCAGATCCGCTACCAGCTTTAGGATCCATGGTGATCTTGAGTGGGTAGCTGATCAAAGGACCATCACCGTTGTGACATTGAACAACCCTATGGAAGACTAACAGTTGATAGATGAGGTTTGGAAAGGATAAAACTCGATCAGCTAGCGCCTGTTGTTTGGCAATGGCAAGAATCTGATCATACACTAATTTTTCAAAATTAAATTCCTTCCCCATAAGCAACGCATACACAAACCGAAGCCTATCCTTGACCATAGTAGTCTTGTTAGTAGTAGGCATCCAGTTGCGACAGCACAAATGATACTTAACAACACAACGTTTGGAGAGATGACATGAATAAAGACCCTCCAAGTGAAACCGCTGTATATCCGTAAGCGCGCCAATCATGTTGTTCAAGTTGGCAGGTGACCTGAACATCCGGTTGATGGCAGCATGTGACAATTCAAACATAAGTCCCCGAACGTATACGAACTTGGAGACATGACCGAGACTTGATATCACACAAGTTAGCATAGAATTCTCGAACTACTTTGGTACTATAGGGTTCGACATCAAGAACAGTGTACATCATTCCCGACAGAATAAGCACTTGCTTAACCGTTTCAACCTTTGGATCAGTGAGTGGAAAGTACATGGCATTGTGAAACATTCGAAGATCCAACGATTCGTACCTCAAGGCAGCCGCTTCCGAGGAAAAATCTCTAAAGAGTGTTTGAAGTAGTCTCTCCATGAATATTATCTTCTTGATCCAAACCTAAAGGCTTTTTGGTTTGCCTCATAGTGAGGATCAGTCTCCAAAAACTCAGTTTCTCCCGGTTCACGATTGTCAGCATAGTCTTCCTCATCCCATCAGATGATGCAGAGGAGGTTGCATATGAGGCGCTGACGGAGATCAGATCAGAACCAGAGTGAGTCTCAGACGGAAGAGGACTCCACTGTAGTTCAAGCCTGTCGTCTTCGAGGTCACGAATTACTACCAGAGCTTTTCCCGATCGTCGATTTCCGGTTGGATTGAGCAGTCGGAGAAGTGCTTCAGCAAGGGTTTCTGAATCATCTGGCACTAATCGGTGAATACGTACAGATTCAATCAAGGTTTTACGCGATTGAGAATGAGTGGAGCGAGTAGAAATCATCGCAGATCTTGGGAGAGTTCTCACAAAGAGAAGAGATGGGAGAAAGCACTTATATGGTTTGAGATAACACAGAGGCAGAACTAGTTCTGGGACATGAACAGTTATTGATCATAGATAAAGGGGCGGCAACCCTAAAAACATTCTCAAAAAAGCATTAAGTCCGTAAATGCACACAGGCACAGGAGGCCCAATAAGATCAACTATGTTAATAAAAAAAAAGAATATGTGTAGCACATTTTTGACATGTTTCAACAATCATTCGAGAGAGAAAAAAATAAGGACTTCATACTATTATGCAAATTTGATCATGCGAGCAACTTTAACCATACAATACTCATGACCACGTCTTGAGTCTTCACACTGAGTCGTTAGGGAGAGGAGTTATTGATTGTCTATTAACTTTGATACTACACTAAAAAAAGTTAAGAAAAATTATTGGCTCAAATGCGCAGCTTACCCTCAGCCGAGATGCTTTTACGCACTTGATCACTCACAGTTCTTCACAGTGACTTCCCTTGAGGAACACCATGTGAACCAGAGAAGAAGAGTGGCAGGAGACTAGTGTCATCATCCTCTGCAACAGTTCCATTTGATGATTTTGTTCCATTAACACACTGAATCATCCAGAAATCACCGTCTAACATCAAATTAGTATGCAGCAACACTCAGTCGAGCTGCTTTCACATAGGGGGAACAACTTGACAAAGGTGTCGAGGATTATCCATCACACTCAATGTTCTTTAGTTATTTTGATCATAACTCGTTACAATATTATAAGTTGATTGTGGAAGCAACCAATTCTGAATTGTAGATCAATCATCTCAACAAACACTCTTAAAGTTTTGATAGATATTGGATGACTTATCTAATCTCCTGACTCTCCACAATCCCATCCAAACAGTGATCAATGTCAGACACAAAATTTGGTTGCATCCAGGTCCGATTTTGAGTGTTTTTCTCTTGGGACATTCACTTGCGTTTCCCTTGGAAATGTCAACTGTGCCAGAACATTGGTTGATTTGCATGTGAATGTTTTAATTCCTGTGTGAATCCCATGTGTCTTAAGATTACAGAACCCTCCCCCTGCGACTCACACAAGAGCTTAATTTTCACACACACCTAAAGGCTTTCTAAGAAATAGAAAGGTATTAGGATCAAGAGGCTTAGTAAATATGTCTGCAAGTTATCGTTCAGAAGCCACATGTTTGATAACAAGCTTTTCCTCTATAATTCTCTAACAAAGTGATGCTGAATGTCAACATACTTTGTACGAGAATGTTGAACAGGATTTTATGATCTATCTATTGCACTTCTGTTATCACAATGAACGATAATGGCGTCAGATTTCATAATGTAGTTTGCAAGCATCTGTTTCATCCAGAGCAATTGAGTACTGCAACTCCCTAGAGTAAGTACTGTGCTTCAACTGTAGACAAAGAAACACAGTTTTGTTTCTTGCTGTGCCAAGAGATCATATTATTTCCAAGGAAGAAACCGCCTTCTGAAGTGCTTTTCCGATCATCAAGACAACCTGCCCAATCTGCATCACACAAACCTGCAAGATTCTCATTAGTCTCTTTGGTAAAGTATATTCCAAAGTCTAATGTACCTTTCACATATCTGATAATTCTTTTCACAGCATTCATGTGAGATGCACGAGGTGAGGCTTGATATCTTTCATATAGTCCAACACTAAGATATAGATCTAGTCTGCTAGCCTTAAGATAGAGTAAACTGCCAATAATCGCTCTGTAGAGTTTTTCATCCACTTTCTGACCCTCGATGTCTTTGGACAGCTTGTTTGTAGTACTCATTGGCGTCAAGGTGATTTTACTTGTCTGCATATAGAAACGCTTGACCAGATTCATTGCATACATTGACTGAGACACAAAGATACTTTCTTTAGTCTGTTTCACTTGAAGCCCAAGGAAGTAGTTGAGTTCACCAACCATACTCATTTCAAACTCTTTAGTCATGGTTGACATAAACTTTTTAACCAGCCGTTCACTTGTGCTACCAAATATAATGTCATCGACATAAACTTGAACACTAAGAATGTCCTTGTCAATGTGTTGGATGAAGAGTGTTTTGTCAACACTTCCACGCATAGAGTTTGAGGTAAGCAGGAACTGAGTAAGTCTTTCATACCATGCTCTTGGAGCTTGTTTCAAACCATATAACGCCCTCTTGACTTTGTACTTATGTTCGGGATGCTTTGGATCCTCATATCCCTTAGGTTGAGCCACAAAGACTTCTTCTTGAAGCAGACCATTCAAGAAGGAACTCTTAACATCCATGTGAAAGAGTTTGATGTTTAGTATGCAAGCAATACCAAACAGATGTCTTATAGATTCAAGTCTTGCAACTGGAGCAAAAGTCTCATCAAAATCAATCCCCTCAATCTGTGAGTAGAGTAGCCTAAGAAGATTCACACATCACTTATAGAATCAAACTTCCCTATTTGATCTTTGTCATTCAATATATAGCAGATGCATCCAAAGATGTGAAAGTAACATAGATTTGGAGTCTTCCCTTTCTATATCTCATATGGAGTTAGATTTGTACCATGCTTAACATATATTGTATGAATGATGTAGCATGCAGTGTTGATTGCTTCAGCCCAAAACCTCTTAGACACATTGTTTCCATGGAGCATTGCTCTGGCCATTTCTTATAGAGTACGAAATTTCCTTCCTACCACCTCGATTTGCTGTGGAGTTCTTGGAGCATAGTATAGATGTTTGATTACTCAGCTGTTGCAGAACAACTCAAACATTGTATTTTGAAATTCACCTCCATGGTCACTTCTGACCTGGACTATTTTTACCTTTTCATTTTTTAAGTTGCATAGTCAAGATCTTGAAACTCTCAACTGCTTCAAACTTCTCTCTTAAAAACTTGACCTAAGTATAACTCGAGAAGTCATCAACTAGTATGAAAATCTATTTGCGTCCAGCAATGCTTTCTGTTTGTATAAGAACCATCAAATCCATATAAATCAGCTATAGAATCTTCTTTGTCTTGGACTTTAATCTGCTTTCCTTTGCTGCAAGCTTCACACATAGTATATGTTGGTGCTTCTAGTTTGGGAATACCTCTCACGATTTCTGCCTTAACAATCTTGATCAGCCCATGAACAATCATGTGTCCCAGTCTTCTGTGCCACAAATCAAGTTGAGTCTCCCGAGCTGTTAAACATTTATCATTTTGGCTCCACATATAGCAGTTATTTCTAGATCTTACTCCAGACCGAACAACAGTTCCGTTTTCATCATTCGCTTGGCAGCCTACCTGAGTAAACACAACTTTAAGCCCTTCATCACATAGTTGACTTATGCTAATCAAGTTGGCATTTAGTCCTCCAACATATTATATGTTGATCAACTCATGCTTATCGTCATGTTTCATGTTTCTAACTCTTCTGATTTTTCCTCGACCGCCATCACCAAAAGTGATTTTGCCTCCTTTGACAACTAAGTATGTGTCAAGAACTTCTTGACACCTTGTCATATGGTGTGAGCAACCACTATCAAAATACCAGGGATTTTGGTCTTGATTGTAGGTTGTCATGTACACAACATTGTTTATGATGGTTTCATTTTCTGCTCCCAAATCATCATCTGAAATGTGCATGTAGATTAGAGAGTGGTTACAGATAATCTCCCCAATTTGTATAATATTTTCGGACATAGTACAGTAGAGCTCTGATTTGGCTATCCAGACTTTGCCGAAACAGCTTGGTTCTGGAAAACATTTGTTGCTCTTCCAGGCTTGAACAACAATGTTTCTATGCAAGAGCAACTGACACTCTTTTCTTAAGTGTCCTTGGTTTTTGCAGGGATAGCATCTTCTCTTAGTTCTGTGTTTAGAACCTCCAAGTGGAACAACAGCTTTATGCTTTGACGAATCAGTGTTAATAATCTTCTTCACAACCGTGAGTGAACCTTTGCTTTCTACAGATGGATTCAGAGATCCAGCAGTGAAGTTAGACAAGTTGAGTGAATTGTTCTGTGATCCACTGGTAGCTCCAATTAAATCCAAGATCCCAGTTACTCTTAGGTGGTTGTCCCATAGACAAGATTTTGTCCAAATCTTTGGTACATGAATTCAGCATCTGTATCTTTTTGTGGTTATCATTCAGCTCATGAAGTAGTTTTCTCGCATTTTCTTCTTCCTTTGCACAAGCTGACATTATGTGTTTCACATTTTTTTGCCAAGACTCTATTTCTTTCCTTTTCACTATCTAATTCCTTTCTCAGATGTTCAGCTTCTGCTGCAGGGTCTTTGGAACACGACCCAACTTCTCTTGAAGATTCATCTTTCTCACACTCTAAAATATTCAGTTGCGCCTTCATCATAGCCACTTCCTTGATAAGCTGCAAGTTTTCAATATCCAGAGCAACATACTTGTTGCAAAGATTACTGTATTCTTGTGTCAAGTCAAATTCTCTTTCACTATCAGTATCAGATTCCGTGTCTGATCCACCCTTGGTAGTGATTAGTTTATTTTGAGCTGCAAATGCGACAAGTTGAGCATACATTCTTGATCAGAGCTGTCACTTCCTTCAGATTCACTGTCGCTGAAGACTACTAAGGACCTTTCTTTGCTTCTTGTAAATCTGGGACACTCAGCTCTGGTATGTCCGAAACCATGACATTCAGAACATTTCAATTCTTTTCTCTTATCTAACAGACATTCATTCTTAAAGTGACCAAAACTTCACACTCATGACATTGTAGATCTTTTTTCTTCCCTAAACATTCACCATCATATCTCTGTCCTCTATCAGTCTCACTTCTTTGACCTTTTATGAAGGTCATGTTCTGTCCTTTTTCAACCCTCTTTAACATCTTGTTTAAATTCCTAGCCATGAGACTCAGATTCTCTTCAATCTGTTTGGCTCTAACATTTTTGGTTTTTGTATTAAATGCTCTTTCCTTCTGAATAATAGGTTCTTCAACTCTAGATTCCATTTCCTTAGCTTTAAGCATTCTACAGAGACGATCAAACTTCATGTCGTCAGTGTTCATGGAGTATTTCAAAACAGCTTTATGAGCAGCATATTTGGGAGGAAGACACCTAAGTAGCTTCTTCACCAGCTTCTTTTCTTTGTACTTCTTTCCCAAGACTGAAGCTTCATTGGCTATGGTACTAAGTTTTCCAGTGAAACTTGCAATAGATTCATCTTTAATCATCTTTAGATTTTCAAATTGTGAGGTAATGTGATCTATGCGAGTTCTTCTCACACTGGTGTCTCTTTCGAAGTGGTTTACTAATGCGTCCTATGCTTCCTTAGCCGAGTCACAGCCTTAAATGATCTTAAATTAATCTAAGTCAACTGTAGCAAAAATTGTGGACATGGCCTTCAAGTTGAACTTGGATGCATTCTTTTCAGCTTCAGTCCATCTGTCTTTTGGCTTAGGTTTCACATTGTTCGAGTTGGTATTGTTTTATTTTCTGATTTCTCTTCAACTAGGATTGTAGGTGGTTCCCATCCTTCCACAACATCTGTCCATGCATCATCATCAATACCTCGAATGATATGTCTTATTCTGGCTTTCCAATGACCAAAGTTTTCAGCATCAAGCATAACTGGTTTTTGAACAGCAATGAGCTCCTTCATGGTTTTCATGGTTCCCACAAGATCTCAACTTGTTAGTTAGTTCAAATGAACAAATAAGGTGATCCGCTCTAATACCAAATGTTAAACCAATGAACCTTGAAGGTTATGCAATAAACGAGTGACACAAAGTGATCAACAGAATTGCAAAACTTTTCTTTTTAAGAATCTTTTAAACAATCTTTATAGACTTGTTTAATCAAAATTACACAATGTTGCACCTGCAATTTGACACTAACTAATTCCTAATCTACCGAACACAGCAACAGCAATGATCTCTCACAATCGCTAAAACCTAAACTCTCTCTTCAGTTTTCGCTCACCTCGGTTTCGGCTGACCTAAAACCCTTAACCCAACTCTTAATATATATTCTCTTATCTCTGCTTCTCACACGAAGCCCATTCATTGTAGTATCTTCTTTGGACACCAGCTATGGAAACTCAATATGTTCATTGATCCAAAGTGGCATGATCGTGCATGTGCTTTGTCCCATAAGGACAAAGATACATAGTGAGATATAGATTTGAGATACAGTTTTCTCTGGCAATTTCACAAAGGAATGAAAATTCAAAAAACATAAAGGGACAACGACTAGCACAGCAAGATAAAACCAAGTAGAAATGCCACGCCTCATCTAATATTTTGATAACGTTGCCATGCGTTATCTAATATTTTCACATGTCGTTAATTTTTTTAATATTTATGTTATTTACTAAATTAACTTTGAAATGCTGCTACATATTGATATCTGTCATTAACTTTTTTTTAAGTTTTAGGGTTTTTTCTAAACACAATACAACATTTTTGTCTTCAGAAACTTGAGATTCTTTTTTTTTTTTGAACTTAAGAAACTTGAGATTGAACTTGAACATTGATTGCTTATCAGTCTCATCGGTAAATTTGTATGCACTAGAGTAACATAAGAGAACTGAAAGAAAGTAAAAAAAAAAGAGTTATCCTTCTAATATTTTTGCAGGAAAGGAATACTGAGAGACGAAAAAAATTGCAAAATCGAAATGCTTTTAATTACCTTGTGATGATATTGCAACTTAAAGAACACTACAAGACTTTTCGAAATTCAAGTAGGCCAAGTAGTCAACTGTCTACAAGGACACAACCATTTCACTAGTGCTTGACGTTCATCATGGTTTTTTCGTAGTCAAAACGTGCATTATGGGTTTACTTTGTTGTGAAGAAATAAATGAGAGGCTGATGATGTGAAAGTGTGTGGTGTTTTATCACTGAAAAGCGGCAAGCAGTGCTCGACGACAATGGATTAACGGTTGCACACTATTCGTTTTTCTCTGTTATAATTTTATATTTCTCATTGCTTGCCACTATAAGTCTTTAATCAGAACTCAGAAGTCAGAAGGGTTCATGATTCTCTATTTTGTGTAGTTTCGACAATTTATAGTAGTTGGATTGCGTTGATGTTAAGTTTACTAATAACTATTTTTTCGTTCTCTTCTTTTTTTTTTTAACCGCAGTAGTAACTTAATTGGTAATAAATCTACAAGTTTCGAACTATCCATCCCATATTGAATTGTGGCCTTGGAAAATTAATGTTTCCTGTTTGTGGGTCTGTTAGATTTTGGATTTGAATTTGCGAATTTTTATTGATTTGTTTATTGAATCTGAGTTTCTATAGATATATGCATATCATTTTGACTTTGGCCTTCTAACAATGTTAAAATAAGTGATCTTATATCTTCATAACACAGTTTTCTTCTCAACCTTAAAAATGTATGGCTTAAAAATATAATCCACACAGCTTCAACGATCCTTTATTTTTTCATCGTTTTGTAACCAAAAGTTTGACAAACCAATAGGGAGATTTGCAAGAAACGCAAAAACCTTAGATTTTTGCCAGTTCTTCAAATCCACAAACTTTTAATATATACAGCTAAAAAAACTAATAGAAACAACCTAATATGTACAAAGATTTGGTTTTTGCCAGTTATATGTAGAACCTAACATGTACAAAGATTACTCGCCAACGCTAGTGAAGCCTTTCAACTCTTAATAATCAAACATTATCATATTGTTCATAAGCACCATAACAACATGACATAATGAAAGTAGAAAAACAAAAGAATTACAAAAGCCAAGAAATCCTAAATAAAAACTGATAGCACAACATTCATCTTTTGTCTGTAAATAACGTAACAACACAACATTTGGTGAAAACACACAGAAAACCAAATCCTCTGTTCTGAGTATTTATTTTTATTTGTATAATTTGACTACACCAGCCTCATCAATAAAATACGCTTGCGGCGGCTTTAACATAGTAACACAAAATTCACCATTTATCTGCATGTAACATAAAGCATTCATTGACATTAATCTGCAAATATAGAAGAAAAAACAAACACTTACCATGAAGGTGATATCTAATACCTTCCAAACAAGTCTTCACGTTTGTAGAGGACTTCAATGCCTAGCTCTTCTTCTGGATCTAAAGAACTTTTCTCTGATTGAGATCAATTCTTTTACGGCCTCACTCATTGCCAACCGGTTCACAGGAGATTCTTCACCACACTTAAGTCCCACCTCCAAAACCAGCTTCAAGCACTCAACAATAGGGAAGCCAATTCTAAGTCCATTGTTAAGAATCATCTCGTCCGCAACTTCTACTACTCTCTCTGCCAATGCAGATTTGATGTAGCTGTGGAGGGTGAAGCTTCCTCCGAACAGCTCATTGGTTGGTCGTTTTCCGCTGAACATTTCCAAAAGAAGAATACCAAAGCTATACACATCACCATGTATTGATATCTGCCCTCCCATTCCATACTCTGCACCGAAATTCACAGGAAAAATTATTAGAGCAATAAAAGAATATTACTAATTTCTTTCTTTTAAAGAATTACAAATTTGTGATAGTTTTACCTGGTGCAACATAGCCAATGGTTCCTCTGATTTCTGCCGAGCTGAGTTGGTTGAGGAATGATTCCTGGTCGAGGATCCGAGCCAAACCAAAGTCGCTAACATGGGCGGTTATATCATCGTCTAGAAGGACATTACTTGGCTTAAGATCACAATGAGCTATAGGTTCATGGCAATGGACATGAAGATAGTCCAAAACAGAAGCCACGTCTACCGCTATGTTAAGCCTTTCAAGAAGAGTCAATGTTCTTGAGGGCCTATGAATCTCTTCCACATCCTCCGGGTGCAACCACATATCCAAGCTTCCATTTGGCATGAACTCATAGATTAGAGCTCTGAATTCATTTCCTTGGAAATCAATGCTCGAACAAGCCGTCAATAACTTCACAAGATTACGATGCCTTATGTCTTTCAAGGATTCACATTCTGCCATAAAACTTTTCATTGCTCCGCGTCTCTGCATGTTTAGAACTTTCACCGCCACAAATTTTTTATCTGCTGGGAGTAAAGCTTTAAACACAGTACCAAAGCTGCCTGACCCAATCAAGTGACTCGATGAGAAACCATCCGTTGCGTTTCGAAGATCTCCATAACTTATCTGTTCGTGGAAAGCCCCCAAGGTGGAAAGAGTTGCTTCATCGGGTTTTTTTTTCTTTTCCTTGTTGAACCAACAAAGAGAAACTGAAGCTGCAAAGAACAACAAAAGCAAAGATATGCCTATGCTTACACCAATCACAACTTTCTTGGAAAGAGAGAAATGCTTAACTTCCTTTGCTGGTTTTAGCGAAAAGCATGGCTTCAGTTTCAATTCCGTGACACCCCCACATAGGTTTTTGTTTCCAAATACAGAAACTACAGAAGCATTCTTAAACTTTCCTTCTGTTGGCACCTTTCCATCGAAGTTGTTAATAGAGAGATTGAGATACTCCAAAGCCTTGAAGTTCACAAGATATCTAGGTATCCCTCCAGAGAGATTATTGTTCGAGAAATCAATCTCTTTAACACCCACCAATCCACTTATGTCTGGAATGGTTCCATCAAAATAATTTCCTCCCAAATAAAGTTTTTCCATCGTGAGACACTTTCCCAAAGCCTCTGGAAGTTTCCCTGATAGCTTATTGTGCACAACAGCTAGTGTACCAATATTTGTAAGTCCTCCAATTGGTAGAGAGCCAGTCAATAAATTATGTGACATGGTTAATAACATAAGTGATGAAACTTGCATTACCTCCCAAGGTATAGCCCCGCTTAACTTATTATCCTCCATAACCAAATGTTGCAGATAGCTACAATTGCCAAGGCTTGGAGGAATGGTTCCTTCAAAGCTATTGCTGGACAAATATAGTCTCTCTAAACGAGTGATGTTGCTTATTGAAGATGGTATTTCTCCTGACATTCTATTTAACAAGACATATAGGTAGACCAATTCTGAAAGCTTCCCAATAGAGGTTGGGAGTGGTCCTGTCAAAAGATTTCTTCCCAACCAAATTTTTTGTAGGCTTTTAAGATTCCCAATGTCATAAGGAATGCTTCCAGAGATGAAGTTTAAGTCGAGGTTTAGCTCAATGAGGTTCGTGGATAGATTGGCTATAGAGGTAGGCAAGTCACCACGAAGCGAATTGTTAGCCACATTTAAGGTATAGAGTTGGGTGCAGTTAGTTAAAGCACTAATAAACTCAAGATCTCTTAAAGAGTGACTCCCTAAAGAATTACTATAAACTGATAGCACTTGCAAACTCCTTAATTTTCCAAAGCTGGGAGGAATAGTTCCTGTGAGATTGTTATACTCCATATTAACCATTCGGAGAGTTGAGATATTTGAAAGTGTTGTTGGAATCTCTCCTGAGAGAAGATTACTTCCAAAATATAACTCTCCAAGCTTTGGCAGCAAATTACCAAAATCAGGCCTCAGGCTCCCAGAGAAACGATTGTTGAAGATGCTTAAAGACACAAGTGAGGACATATTGTAAATTGCAGGAGGAAAAATACCTGAGAAACTATTCATTGATAACTCAAGAGACACCATTTGAGTCCATCTAGCAAAATCATCAGGAATTTTTCCTTCTAAATTGTTTTCTGCAAAGCTAAGTTGATTGAGTGATGTCAAGTTCCCAAGAGATGTAGGGATCTTTCCTTTCAGGCTATTTTTAGCAAGATGTAAAACAAGAAGCTTCTTCAATGATCCTAGCTCTGAAGGAACACCTTGTCCCAGAGAGTTTGAGAACAAATCAATGATCAACAATCTAGAGCAGTTAGACAAACTTGTTGGAATCTCTCCTTTGAGAAAATTAGATCCCATAAACAAGTATTCAAGTCGAAACAAGTTTCCCACTTCTTGAGGGATGGTTCCATCAAAAGAGTTGTTTTCAAGATTAAGTGTTTTGAGAAACGAAAGATTACCAATAGATGGTGATATCACCCCGCCCAATTGAAATCCTCCAAGGTCTAAACCAATAACCCTCTTGTGTTTGCGGCCACATGTAACCCTGGTCCAGTTGCAGAGAGGGAATGAGCTGTCCCATGAGGACAAGACAACTCTTTTGTCTTCAGAAACTTGAGACTTGAAGTCAAGCAACGCTTGCTTATCAGTTTCATCGTTAAACTTGTATGCTTCAAGTAACGTGAGAGCACTGAAAGCAAGTGAAAGAAAGAGTCTCATGTTTCTCATATTTTTGCTGGAAATGAAATACAAAGTGACGAAACAAACTGCAAAATGCATTTGCCTTGTGATGATAATATAAGCACACACACCCAAAAAAAAGTGCAAAGTCTTTTTGCAGAGTCAAGAAGTCAACTGTCTAAAACGAGAAAAAAACATTTCACTAAGTCTTCACGACTTTTGTACGTAACATTATGGAGAAATATTTCCAATTGATGAGACCATGTTCCTTGGAATTTGTCAAATAGTTAGATCTGCAATAACGTTTCAAAAGGAACAAAATGAAGAAAAAAAAGTAATCAAAGATTATTTTCCGTCAACGTTGACGTCTACTCACTGCTTGAACTCATACGCGGAAGCACCATTCATTGATGTTGTCTGTCTCAATCAGTTTCTTTTTTTTTCTGAAATTTCAAAGCGTCTGTAGATGATGACCAAAAAGAGCAAAGTGCTCTTTTTTATATTTTTAAACATCAATAGTGATCTTATATATTAACATTATACGTTATCAACAGCAGAAAGGAATCTTCGTTTTTTCAAAAGCTTGAAAAAGTAGTTCCTATCATAAAGATTGTGAAGAACTTGCTGCCAAAATAGAGTTATTGATTGCAAAAATGTCGCTATGTTTCGCACTTCCTTCATTTATTCCTCTGGTGGGGTCTTCTTCAATGTGGAAATTTGAAACAAGAAAGAATCTGTACAAAAGGACCAAAAAAAAAACAACATTTCACTAGTCTTTACGTCTTTTCTAAGTACATCACGGGTTTATGAAGAGATACAATAAATCAGAGGCTGAGGCCTGAGTTCGCAATAGCGAACTGTGTGGTGTTTTATTATTTCAAGAACGGCAAGTAATGCTCGTCCACTGCAGAAAAACGGCCGCTAGTTGTTGAGTTTTTCACTCGGCCAGTGGTTGCTAGGAGCTAGGACCAGCCTGTAGATACCAATGGAATTTAATTGTAAAAATTATGTTCTCATTGATCGCCACTCTAATCACAAGGGTTCGTGATCGCCTCCAAGTTTCATAATTCCTTCATTCCTCTGGCTAAGATCCCTATTCAATGTGGAATCTGAAATCAAGGGAACCATCTAATTAACATAGATACAGAACAATAATTAAGAGCTGCAGATTTCTGTTTTCGTGGTGTTTTTAGACAAGAACAACTGTGTAAAACGCTCATGTTCGAGAACTTACTTTGCCGGCTTCAGTTTGGTCTCTATGATTATTGTTGTTGCTGCTCCAGTCACCACCTGCTACATTTCTCTTATCCTCCTGTGGAAACCCTGCCGATCCATAGTTTCCACCACTCTGAAGATTGTAATTCCCTTGCCCCGTTTGGTTATAGTTAACCGGAACCCCTTGGTTTAAGCTTGCAGATGTCCCTTGACCGTAGTTTCCTTGGTGTGGAGGCATCGTTGCTCCTTGGCTATGGCTATAACTCGCCTGATAAGAAGGCACTGCACATCCTTGACCTTGCCATTGTCCAGGATTTGGTGTTCCTTGGCCTTGATTGTAACTCCCCAGATACGAAATCATTCCACATCCTTGACATTGCCATTGATTGTAACCCAACTGATACTGAGCTGTTTGATTTCCAAACTGTGGAGGACCATATCTGAAACTCCATTGACCACCTTGGTTGTAATTTTGTTGCGGTCCTTGGAGAAAGTTACCATGTGGTGGATTCACAAATACCCATTGACCATGACTGCTTGGTGTTCCTTGGTTGTAGTTTACTTGGTACGGAGGCACTGGAGCTCCTAGGCCTTGGCTGTAACCCATCTGATATGAAGGTACTTGACCTCCTTGACCTTGACCTTGCACTGGCATTGTTGTTCCTTGGCCTTGGTTGTAACTCCCCTGATATGGAGACGATACAGGACCTCCATGACCTTGCCCATGTCCAAATCCTGGACTTCCTATTCCTTGTACAGGACCATAGTTTCCACCACTCTGTTGAATGTAATTCCCACTGCCCATTTGGTTATAATTTTCTTGTGTCCCTTGTGGTGATCTTTGGTTGTAGTTAGCCAACGCTCCTTGACCGTAATTGCTTGGTGGTCCTTGGCATGGAGGCGTCTGAGCTCCCTGTCCTTGGCTGTAACCAATCTGATACGAAGGTATTTGACTTCCCTGACCTTGACCTTGTCCATATATTTGTGTACTCTGACCTTGGCTGTAACCAATCTGATACGAAGGCGTTTTACTTCCTTGACCTTGCCCTTGTCCTACGGACTCAGTTCCCTGTCCTTGCTTGAAACTCCCGTGAAACGAAGGTATTTGATTTCCTTGAGTACCTTGCCTTTGTCCAAAGGTAGGAGTGCCTTGGCTTTGCTTGAAACTCCCTTGAAACGATGGCATTTGACTTCGTTGACCACGACCTTGCCCTTGTCTTGCGTTTGGCACTAGATTTCCTTGACCACGACCTTGCCCTTGCCCTGAGATTGGGATCCGACTCCCTTGGCCTTGTCTTGGATCCAGAGTTCCTTCTGGAGGCGATTGTACTTGTGTTGATTTGGGACTTCTTTGAGCTGTCTCTTGTTCCGACGTACTCTCCTTCTCTAGAGAATCAAATCCTTCTTTAGTTGGGACTGGAACTGGACCAGGTGTGATCACTCCATTCTCGTATTTGTCTCCTGAGAAAATGAAAGTTTAAATCACACGACTTACTTATAAAACAGACTCTCCACAGTAAGAAAGATTTTAGAAACTAACAACGTACCTCCATACACCTTGTTCTCTACATCAACATAAGAATCAGGGATTATGTATTGAACCCCGGCCAAATCTATTCATAAACAACCAGGAAAACAAAAAATCAAAATGTCAACAAATTAAGATCGAAACATATTCCATCTTAAAAGGATAAACTGAAACAACACACACCTCTAAATTTTTCTACTTCTCCTATAGTCATAGTTGCTTGAAAACCTTGGTAACTAGTTGTGCAAATTGCATATATTTTCTTCTTAGCTTCTTCCAAGCTGAAGAATCGCAACATCAAATCACAACCAGAACAAAGTCAATTCCAGAAAAATGCATCTGTTGTGTTTGATTTCAAAAATCACAGAAGCAGAAACATTTCAAGGATGAAATTAACACAAAAAAATTGGAATTCGAACCTTATACCAAGCCCTTTAGCGCAGGTTTGCTCGAAGATGGAGATCATTTCTTCCCGAGATGGAGGATTCTCCTTGGGGAAATCCATTGTGATTAGCCAGTGGTTAAAATCGCATCCTTCGTTATCGGGAGTGAACAAATCTTCTCCAGTGTAAGGATCGTACTGATATTGAGTCGTCGAGAAGAATCTCGCCGGTGATCGACCGAATTCCGTCGGCGGCTTCACCACGGATCGCGGTAACAGCGATGGCACGGAAGTGAAATCGGAACCACAAGGTTTAGAGAAGGATCTTTGGAAACAGGAAGGTACGGCGAATAGAACTCGCCGGAGACGGTGCGAGAGCATGGCCATTGATGCCGGGGATTAAGAAACGCCGGCCGGAGACTTTTCCTCGAAATAATCAGGTACACAGGGCTGATGGGTTTAGGGCTTTTCGAGGGGTATTAGTATTTACTATTTACTCTAACAGCCTTACGTTTCCTGATATTTTGAACCATGAAAAAAACGTTTCAGAACTATCAATTTTAGCCAAAGTTAGAGTTACTTAAGACTATCTTTCGTCATTTGTACTCGATTGATAACATATTTTTTTATTGCAAAATTATGGAAGGGTGAAAAAAAGAATTATAAAATAATTTATTATAAAATTATTATTATATATATATATATTTCTAATACGATTAGATAAATTTTGTAGAATAACTAAATAATAAAATATAGTTATTTAAAAATAAAATATATTTTATATATTATTTGATATCATAATAATTGAATATTAATATTCAGATTAATTATAAAATGATATAATTAAATATAATTAAAAAATATATTTTTTAAAAATTATTTGTTTTCAAAATAATAAAAATTATATAAAATATAAAAATATTTCAAAACTTAAATAATAGACATAATTTTATTGTTAAATAAATTTTTGTATTACAAAATTATTTGTTTTTACATATTTAAATAATAAAATATAATGTATATAAATGAATAATATATAATATTGATTCCACAAATAATCTGCAAGATAATTGTGATAAGTAATAACAAATTAGAATATAAGGAATAAATGTAATTTATTTATGTGGAATAAAATAATGTGAAATGAAATGAAAATTGAATTTCTTTTATTTTCTAGCATTTTTAAAGTAGAATAAATTTTTTTTAAGATTTTTTTTTTTGTGAAATGAATGGAACAAGTGGAATGATTTTTCAATTTTTTTTTTTGTAATTAGTAACAATTTTGTGAAATTTCATGGAATTCTCAATTTTACATGATTTCATTTCTAAAAAACTACAATCCAATTTTGTTATTTTTAAAAACATGAAAATTTTTATTTTTAAGCAAAAACATGATTCCACCATTCTGTAAGGTTACCAATCAGTTTTATAAAAAAAATAGTAAAATGAGTTTCAAAAATATAAAATAAATTGGTAAACTAAAGTGTAATATGAAGGCACTTCTTCACTGGATGAATTTCATAATAATATTGCACACACACACAAAAGAATATTCATAATACTAAAGAAAATTTATTTTACAATGAAAATGAACAAACCAAAACCGGAAAATAAAAATCTACTTTTTAAGTATAATGTAACAGTACACGATATTCATTTGGTAAACTAAAGTGTAAATCAAAAACGAATTTTTTGAACTTTCTACACACTCTTGAATCAATACTGTTTGGCCTCCTCTAGCTTTCCTGAACACAGTAACAAACCAAACCGTGTTTGAAACATACGAACCAACAGAAAATGAAAATTCAGCAGATTGTTAGAGAATCGAAATGTCAACATGGGTTAAAGTAACAGTAGGAGTTTCATTTTCTGCCGGTAAAAAAAAAAACAAGTGACCAGAAACAGAGGTTCTAGCCACCGATACAACAGGGCCATATTTCAGATGCAGCAAATGAAGCTAATTAAGAACGCTCTCATTGTAATAATCATAATGTTACATATTCATTAAAATTGACAGATTAGACATTCATCGCTGACCGTTATGGCAGCACAAATACATGTTAAGTTTTAGACTATTAAGATTAAGACTTTATATTTTATCAAGTTCAGAAAAAAAAACGAATGTCTATCACAGTCCTACTAGCTATTACATCTTTCTAAGACTCGGAAATTAAATGCCAAAGTATCTACTAAAAAATTCTGGAAGAATAGAGCTATCAATCTCCATGAACAGCAAAAAAAAAAAAAAAAAAACTACACGAATGGTCACATTTTACCCCCCCCAAAAAAAAGACTACACGAATGGCTATGAGAAAGATTAAAATCTCTAACAATGAAAAAAAGTGATTACCTTCACTGTAATGATGAATCTGGCAGACTTCTTCTTCATGACCTTCATTTTAGCTCCTTCGTAAGAATCCAGATTGTTGATGAGGTCTTCTTAAAATGTTCATTGAAAATTCAAGAATCGTTGAGAAATCGTGATTGTTGATGAGATTCCTATGAGAAACTCCCAGAGAATCTCACATGCGTAATTTTAAAAAACCATATTGGTTACTTACTACACAGACTATATATATATTTTTTTCCTCTAGAAAAAAAAAATCATTTCCACGGCGTTTAAGAAATTTGACAAACAAGAGTAGGAGAAAACATTAACTAAACTACATATTACCTTTACACGCGGCACTCTGTTCAAAAGAAGATCGACAAGATTCTCAAAATGCAAGTTAGATGGGATATCTTCGATCGATGTATCGCCTATATAGAGTTTTGAGATGTTGGTTGAGATATCAGGAAACTTCCTCAACCGTGAGCATCCAGACAGATCCAGGCGATACAGAGACTTGAGATTGATTCCAGTGGGAAGAGTCTCTAGTTTATAGCAATTTGACATGTCCAACTTATACAGTTTATTGAGATACTGAATAGAGGAGGGAAGCTCCACCAAACTTGAGCAATAGCGGAGATTAAGGGTCTTGAGATTAGTGGCCATCGAAAGATCTGGAATTTCTTTTAAGTAAGAAGATCCGGATAAATCCATTTTCTTGAGCCCTACAAGTGACTGAAGTACAAGTAACTAAGTTACACATCACTTGTAAGAATTTTCATATGAAAAGTAATATACAAATTATAATTTTACTAAAAGCTTACATGAGCTCCTTTCCACAGCTTCCGGAGTTTGCTGTTCCGCATCTGGAGCTTAACAAGGTTTTTAGGACAAAAGTTTGAAGGTAGACATCTCATTGGGTATTCGTCAAACTCCAATAATCTAAGTTTAGGGGGCAAACAGTCCAACTTTTTGAAACCAAACTTTATTTGTATAGATTTCTTACTGTAAAGTTTTAGAAAAAGGAGATTGTGCATCCCTTTGAAAGCACTTTCATCAATATGAAGTACATCAATCTCGTCTATATCCAATGATATACCTAAAATCTCTTTCGTACCCTGAAATTATCATACCAAATATAAAGGAGACTTAAAACCAATATGTCAAAAGCATTCCTTCAAATTCTTCGTTTATCAAATGAAATGTGTAATAGTTTTTATATTGTAAGATATATGAAAAGCGCATGAAAAAAAGAACTTACAGTGTTATTTTTAAGTACGTCACAGATATCCTTGGAATCCATAAGAAACTCCTGCTCTTCAGGCTTATTGGATTGTGTACGGACAATCTCCTTGCCCATTTCTTGCAGCAAAGAGTGCATCTCCACAGTATTATTATATCTTTCATGGATAAGGGATTTATCAAGAATATTCTTAAGCCCAATATTAACATCAAGGTTACTATCTGCTAGCAGCAACTTGATGTCATCAACTTTTTCACCATTGAAAAGACATGCAATGTGACGGAATATTGCTTTATCTTTTTTATTGCCTAACCCATCGTAACTCACTCTTAGTGTTTTCTCAATTTTACCATCCAAACTATTTCGAAACCGTGGTAGCATATCTATCCAATCCTCTTTATCTCTACCCCGTAAATACGAACCCAAAACGTTAAGACCCAAAGGAAGATAGCCAGCAAGAAAGGCAACTTCAGAAGAAAGCTCCATGAAGCCATCAGGTGGAGACTTCTTCCTGAAGGCAGACTGACAAAACATCTCAAGAGCGAGATCTTTAGATGGGAGAACAACCTCGTAGATATGATCAACTCCATGAGCCCTTAAAAAATGCTTATCTTTTGTAACCAAAATGATTCTACTACCACATCCAAACCAATTGGTTTGACCCGCCAAGGCATCTACCACGTCTTGATCATCCAAATCATCAATAACGATAAGAACTTTTCGGTGCTTTAGCATGTTTTCCATTGCACCTATGTGATCTATCTTTATATCCTTCTTGTCTAGAATTTCAGCTAGAAAATTTCGTTGCAAGTGCAACTTCATGTTATAGTCAACTAGATTAGCTCTCCTATAAACTTCCATACTCTTAGATATGAATACCTTGTCTATGAAAACACTATTTTGAAACTGACGCTTGAGTCGATTGAATAGAGCTCTTGCAATGGTCGTCTTGCCAATTCCGGAAGGACCCCATATCCCAACCATCTTCACTTCCCCAGCTTCCAAGTTCAACAATGAGCTCATCTTCATGATATGATCTTCAATTCCAACAAAGTCCTCAGAATCATTTGGTGGAGATAAATCCAGTTTATCCAAAACATCATTAGCGATTTCTTCAATCATGCTTGCTTCATTAGACCTAATTAAGTTGAAAATAAAATTAGAAAACTGTTTCACAAAGTTTGCTAAACAACAAATAATGATGTACTAGGTGATCGGCTATAAAACATTTTATACAATTATGATTAATATAGTATTAAAGATATTTTATTTGTATATGATTAATTATGTATTAATAAAAAATAATAGATATTTAATAAAAAAAATAACAATAAATTAAAATATGAAATATTATATATTTCAATAGAAAATAAAGAGAAAAAAATATTAACTAAGATTTTAAAATACTTCTTTTGATAAAAATGTAAATATGATAACAAAATAAATAGAGAAAAACTAAAATATATAATAATTTATTTAATTTTTATTTTTGGCATGTATGCATGTGCAGGTTATTTTTTATAGACATAATTAGTTTTGATATTTAAGGTTATTAATTTTCTAATATATTATATATGTATATGTTATGTTTTTATACATATACAATTTTAGTGTTCAACAACAATCACACAAACGTTTCATATCGTTTTGTTTCTTTTAAAAACTTTTTATTGTTTCTAGCGTTTACAGTAACATATAATTACAAATGTAAAATTTATATTAAAATAATAAATGAATTTTTATAACATGTTTTGAATATTATCTATATAATACTTTTTTCTCTTTACATAATATAATCTGGTCAATATATATTTTAAGTATACATTTTTCTTTGACCTATTGTAAATTAAACCAAAATAAATTTTACCATATTTATTTATCCTAAGAGCAGGTAAATGGTTGGCCCGCACATTCGTGTGTACCAACTACCTCACCTCTTTTAAGACATATAAAGATTTTTTTAAAAAAATATAAATTTTCTAACAACTAAAATTAAAAATAGAGTATAATCGAGGTTAACAAAATGTATGCACGACAAGTTTGCATGAGAGTTTAACTTTTTCACAATAAATATTTATATCTACATGCATATTTGTAAGAAAATCGAAGTATGACTTTTATGTGTTAAAAAAAAATAACAAAGTATATGTTTTGTAAAATATATTTTTATAATGTATGGTTGACATTTAAAAAAAAAATAATAAATATATTTATGCATGTAAGTATGAGTTAAAAATAAGTGAATTGCAATATTTAGTTGATGGTAAGTTTTTTCTGATATTTTCCACAAATATTATGTTTTCACACGATACAGTTATTGGCGTTTAACAACAATCACGAAAATCTTTTCTATCGTTTTGTATTTAATCAAAGTTTATTAGTTTTCAACGTTTGATGATATATAGTTTCTCAATAAAAATATAATAAAAATTTATTATAAAATTTGTGAAATTATATTTTATAAAATTCTCCAGTAGCTCTCCGCTCATCTCTTCGTCAAATTTTTAATAATCTGTAATTGTTCGCTTCCACAAAGTCTCTGTAACCGAATCGTTTAAACCAATCAGATCTAAACTTATACCTCTATGATTTAAGGTATAAAATTAAAATATATAATATGTGATTGGTATTAAAAAATTAAAAGTTGATCTGTTCCTAAGTTAATATATTTGTTTATATAAAAATATCATGGATCACAACATATTGATTTATGAAATAATAATTTAATATGTTAGAACAATATATATGCATGAAAGAATTAATGTGTAAGATAATATTTTTAAATATTTCAAATAAAAACTTAAAATCGATCAAAATGATTCTAATTTATTGTTTTATCTTTTTGACTCATACTTTTTTCTTAATATTTAGTAATATATTAAACATTAAGATCATTTCCAATGTATTTTTCTATTTTTCCTCTAAAATATAAGTGGACTTATTTCCAACCTATTTCTATTTTGCAGAGGAAAAAAAGATTGTTATTTTTTCCTCTATAATTTGAGGAAAAAACAACAACCTTTCTTTTTCTCTAAATTAGAAGATTTAAAATAAAGATGGGTTGGAGATTCTATAAACTAAAAATATAGCTTGAGATTTTTACATAAAACCCTAGTCGTAAAGATTTATTTTTTACTTTTACTTATACTTTTTATTCATATATACAGTATTATAATTAAAAAAGTTAGCTAAGAGGATACTTATGTTTTATTTTTTCTATCTGTTTATTTTTTAGCTTTATTTATAATTTTGAATGATTGCTATAAAATGAGAATTTTTTCATATATGAAGATTTATTTAGTTTTAACTTAACCAATCAAAATATTTCGTTTATTTTTAGAAATTTTTCATATCACATTTATGAGGTGACATTGTTTTACACTAACTTATCTTAAAGTGTTAACAAATAGAATTTTTTTTAGTAAACCTACTTCTTAAATAATAATTAGGATGTAAAATTCATAAATTTGTACCATGTGACAGTATGATATCCAAGGATGTTAGCTACATCGGTCAAAGCTCCCTTCCATCCAGTTTTCTCATCCTCTGTCTTATTTTGGCATGTCTTTTTGAAGATCTCCCCAAAGTCTCCGGTCTGTTTTCTCACATGGGAAGGATCCATACGGTAGAAAATGGGTATCACAAGTTGCCCTAGCTCTTTCTTGCATCTCACAACTTCGAGTAGCTCGTTGAGGCACCAGCTTGAAGATGCGTAGTTTTCGGAGAACACGACCACGGCGATTCTGGAATTCCGGACCGCATCTTTAAGCTCCGGATCGAGAGACCGGCTTCTCTCAATCTCATTGTCTTTGAAAGAAATGATCAGTTTCCGATCAAGCTCCTTTTGAAAGTGGCTGAGGAATGTTTTGCGGACATCTTCTCCGCTGAAGCTCGGGAACACGTCATATGACCAGTTGCGAGAAGAGAAAGAAGAAGAAGAAGAAGCCATATAGATAGATGAGATTCTAGAATGAAAAAAAAAAAAATACAGTGGCGAACTCAAAGGGCACGTTTTTTATGATATCCTATGAATGCATTGAATGGCTCACACAACTCACAAGTTTGAAATTTCTTATCCTTGCAATAATATCAAATTTTGGATCTGAGCTTCTAAAATCACACGTTAAAAGATTGAAATTTTCTTAGGTCCAATAACCCCCACAAGTCCCTTTCTTAAAATTAGGAAACCGTGTTGAATCCCTTAGTTCCGCAAACTAGGAAATTCTTGAGATCATCTTATTCACTACGAGACAATCTTCACAAACCCGTTTAATTCTTCATCGCTGTGAATGTAATTCCTTCAACTGTAGTAATTTAAACAAATATGAGTTGCATTTTCAAAAAAAAAAAATAAAGTAGTCCATTTGGAAGAAATTACTATTACATACTTTATAAAATGAAGAAAACAAAGGAAACGCGTAAAAAATATTAAAATTTAACAGAAACCAAAACTGGATTTTTTTTATAGAAAAATCACAGCATGCTATCAGCTCTTGAAGGCAATCTCCTAAAGAAGTTTTGAGGAACCGAAGGAATATCGAAAACCCTAAGCCTAGGATGTCTCATGACGTAGAACGCAAGCAAAGTCATCAGCAGTTTCATGGAGACTAACAAGATTACTCCACAAGCAACCAAACAAAACATAGAGAACAGAAACGTTGCCCTAGGATCTCTCCAGCTCAACAGACTCTTCACTCTCTCTCCCTGTGTAGCCAAATCTCCCAAAACCATCATCATCCTCCCTGCAACTCCTCTTAACCTATCATACCTTTTCTTCACCAAATCCGCAGATCTCGCACTCGGAAACCCATCAAACTCTTCGTCTAGCTCATCGGGCATAGCCGAATCTGCTTTAGATAGCCTTATATCCATGTGAGGAGGATGCCTCGGTCTCAAACGATACTGATACATCCCGATCACGAAGCAGTACAGGAGCATAGAGGTGACGCAGTACTTAGGGAGAAAAACAATGAACAAGAAGATGAAATGTGTGAGGATCGTCGTTACCGGACTCTTCCATTTGCAAACTGAATCAAACCAAACCCAAGAATCCAGGAAAACGGTGAAGAAAGTGACAAGCCTCTCGAAATTCGCTCTCCCTCTTCTTATACTCCAAATGTTAGATCCGAAATCCAGCATAAACTCAACCACATCTCTTCCTAGAGGCGGCTCCGTACGACCTAGTTTCAAACAGAGTATGTGAGTTGCTTGATGCCTAAGACTCTCTAGCTGGTAGATAGACAATGGAGTCACGTAATGCATCTTAGGTAGCAACGGCTCTGAGTATTTCTGAAGCATATCGATCGTTGAAGTACATGAGAACCTAACCGCAAGCTGAATCTCTCCCATTTTCTTCACACCGTCCGGTTTCAAAACAATAAGCGGATACGAATGCGTGTAGATCCTCTCTGTTTCGAGCATGGACAAACGTATCCTGATCTTCCCGATTCTCGAATCTCTCGGACCGGTTCCGGTTCCCGGTACTAACAGATGCACATTGTCGAAAACCGCGACGGTTATAACAGTGTAAGGATCATAAACCTCCCAAGTGTACTGCTCGTTCCACTTAGGGCTAAAAGTATCAACGATCGTCCTCGTTCTCACCCATTTCTGCCCGTATTTCGCCACACAATACGCATCGGTCGTACCTCGACCGTCCCGTGACTTCATTGGCATCAAACCGGACGCACTGATAACTCCGAGCTCCAACACTCCAATAGCTGGAGTCCATAGAAGCTTAGCAGAAGCTCTGTAATCAGAGCTATACTGAATTGACTCGTCAAGAACATGGTAGCCTCCGTCCAACGAAACCCGCAGATGAATCCTCCCCGCGAATCCCGAGTCTGTGGCTCGCTCGAGGTTGTACCACAGAGCCGGTACAGGTCCAGGCGCCACCCTTCTCTCGACCTGAGATAGCTTTATCTCGCATTTCCCTAAACACTCTTCTTTCTGACCTACCTTGTCTTCCAAGCTAAGTATCAAACTGTCTTCAAACGGCTCAACCGCGACAAACATCATATCCTCGTTCCAAACGGGACTCATTGTCCGCGTCTGCGATACGCGGCTCCTCACAACAACGTTCCCTAAGAACCCTTTCACTAAAATCTCCGGATTCGTTTTGTTCCCTTGTGACAGAACCAAATCTTGAGCCTCAATGACATTCACTCGCAAATACCATAGCCTCGGAGATAGATACACTTTAGACCGCGCAATAACCGCGTTTTCGCCATTTGCGGTAATCGAATCCGAATGCCAAGCTTCAGGGAAAACTTCATCGGCTTGTGTCCCAATCCATACAGATAACATAACCTCTCCTCCAATTTTTTTCCCATTTCCATCCTCTAATCTATACCATTGAGGAGCCAGTGGACTATCAGGAGGGACACGTGTTGGAATCTCAGCGACTTCGAATCTACACTTACCGATAATCTCTTCTTCCTTCACCTTCACAGCCATTTCTAACACATTCCCTTGAAGACGATCGCTGTTGAATGCGAAAACTTCGTGAAACTCCGGGTTAGGGTTAGGGTTTGCGGTATGTTTGGTTTTTCCTTTGTAGCTTCCGATGGTGACTTCGATGAATGAGTCGTTGGAAGGTAAAGCTCGAGCCCTGACGATTCGGATGTAGAGAAATGCCATTCGTTCCACGAGATCGAATGATGACGTCAGCATTTCGCCGCCGGGAATTGATCTTCCGCCGCCGATTTTCGGACATGTCTCTTTGAGTAAGAAGTCGTTCTCTGCCATTGTTGTTGTTGTAAGATTCAAAGCTGCCACTGAAGCGTTTTTTTGTTGTTGTTGCGTATAAGAAAATGTTTTCAAAGGTTTTGAAATCTTTTTTTGTTTTGTTTTGTTTTAGAGAAAATCGTGGGAGTAAGATAAAGATACACATTTAAAGCTGAGATTTTGTTGTTAGAGAGAGAGAGATATTCAAAAGACAAAAAAATTATACCGTTTTTATTTCATTATTAAATGGCGTTACTAATCGTTTTAAATAGTTTGAATACAAATCATTTGTACATGTTGGATTTAATTTTTAAAAAGACGTTATGTATCCATTGATTGAGTTAAATTTTAAATAATTGACAGGAATAGAAATGATTCAACGAATGTTTCTGAAGTTATTATTAGTCACAGACTTTGAGAAATGGCAGTAATTGAAATTGAAAATCGAGTCATTTACTATGAAAACAGCTACTATAATGATATTTAATGAAATCAAATTGTGTATTCAAGTACTATGCATGCTCTGTTTTTCATTTATTTCTGTTACACGATCAAATTTGCTTAACCCTCTTCATATAAACAAATTTAGGTTATATATATAGACTTACAAAAATACATAAAGGTCCAAGGAGTGTAGTCTATTTACACAAGAGAAGACAAAACATAACAACGCTCTATACTTGTAAATTTTGTGCTGTTAGAGTGATTGTTTCTTCAATATACACACTTGACACTCTTATGAGGCTATGAACAGAACAAAAAAATCAAATGCCACAAATGATTCCTTTCAGTAAGAAAGACCGTTCAAGGTATACTCAAGCTTCCTCCATAGTGTTCACTGACCAAGGCCTATATAAATAAAGAAATCTGATTACTTCACCAATCTCTGACATTCACAAATGATTCAATTCATAATGTAGCTTATCCACAGTGGTGAATACAAAACTTGCACTGACCTGAATAAAAGGAGACAAAATCTCATAGACTTGGTGGAAGAGTTGGCTCCTTGCTGCTAATCTGAAGGTAAAGTAAAATGATCACCAAAAGTGGTAAAAGTCTAACATGAACAATAAAAGAAATCTTTGAATCGGATGATATAGTCACATGTCCAAGATTCAATGGCATATGGATGATTAAAGATATCTGCAATATCTATCATCAATAAAATTCATACCTTTTCAGAAGGCGGAAACAGAGATAGATCTCCTCAATATCACCTTCTACCTTGAGCTTCATGTACTGTTTAAGAAGTTCACACACATCATAAATAGATTTGTCCAAACCATTGCCATTTGCATCACGAAAACTCCCAACTTCTGAAATTGCATGTTGCAGGACAGTGGATAACATAGGCCTTGACGTAGCCACCTTGTAGTATATCTCTGAAAGTTTTTCCAAAGTAGAATCGCCGCTAACTTTGAAATTCTCTACCCATTGAGGAGGATTCCCTAACCAGAGAGAGCTATATGAGAATCCGATCTCCTTCTCGGCTTCTTTCATATCTATTGGCTCCTTATCTTGGTTCTTACAAGTCTCCATGGGAGCAGCATCTGATGATGACTGTTGTTGTCTCCTGTGGGTGGGAAATGCTCCCAGTACATCAGCTCTCAACTCTTCAGGTAGTTCTTGTAACACAGAGACGTCGACTTGACTAAGGGATGAAGGCATCAAATCAGCCATTTCGATGGTACGCTCACTAGATGTTCTTGCAATGGAAGGATGCGGCACATGCGCTTCTTCATGTTCCTGTTATCAGGAACATAACGAAAACTCTAGGCTAAAAGTCACTATTCTTTGCTCAAAAATATCTGAGAAAATTCATTCACTTTTGAGAAGAAATTGCAGAAGCTTTTACCTTTTCTCCAGATGTTCTTAAGCCGTGTGTCTTAACTGAGAAAGATTTTGAATCCTTAATGGATGCAGTACCTATGGGAAGAAAAGAGTAATCATTTCAGATGCATACGGTTGTTACATCAGGTTCCTAATGCCAGCTAACTTAACTCACCATCCAAGGAGACATGTGAGGAGTTGCTGTTGATTTTTCTTTTGCCTCGCCTTTTCTCAATTAACTCAAACAACTTCCCTCCGTAGGTTCCATCTAATTCTGAAAGGAGCTCTGGAGGAAGGTTCTCTAGAACTTCCATGTCAAGGTGACACATGGGCGGTAAGGACGAATTTGTATCACCTGACTGAACTGAGGGCTCTGCTGAATAAGATTCTCGGAGTCTAGAAACTCCACCAGTATCATACCTCTTAGAATCTGCCACAAGAGAGTGATTAAGGAAGCAGTTTTTCACAGCTAAAACTTAACTACGACTTCTGCATTTCCACACCCAAAACAACAAACAAATGAAAGAAAAATAAAACCAATTTTGGGTCAAGATCATATCTTCTCATAGACTTAATAATACATACTCAAACAGAACGTCCTGAGTGGTTTAAAGACATATATAACACAAAAGCGTTTCTTTTTGGGCACCACTTGTAAAGCTTTGAACATAGTGTGTAGTAACAGAGCATCTATTACCTGAGTTTTCCCTAACTTCTGCAGCAAAAACATTATCATCTTTTTCTGTTTGGACAGAGGCAGACGCAGAGCTGAGCCATGATGTCAGAGTTCTTGAACCTTGGAAGTTAAGGGAACACGTATTAATGAATAAAGAGAGACAACGACGTTTGGGAGTTAAATTGACTTTCGTTGCTAATTGTTCTCCAGAAAAGCATACTGCAATTTAGAATGTACATATATAGACAAGTCATAGTGAACCCCGTAAACTACCTTTATTAGAAGGATCTGCACTCTCAAGCTTAGTGACCTGAAGCCCAACCCCACGAACTTCCTTAACATCTATCTCCAGAGAAACAAAAGTTTAGGCTTAATCATGAAATCCAATTTCAAGGCCAAATGATGACCACTAAAACGAACTTAACACGTTCATATAATCTTTCAAATTAGTCTTATTCATCATTTAAATTTTGAAAATTGCATGTGAAGAAAGACTTGAATAGAGGTTCAATTGCATTACAAAAAAAACAGCAAAATCATCTTAAAGAAACAGCTAAAGTCCACTTACCCAAGCAAAATGACCCAAACAACTTCTTTGAAATCCTCTGGAGAACTTCTATGTCATCAGTAGCGGCAGGCACCTATAGCATCAATGTTAATCAGCCAGGCTTTAAGGATTACACAAGCATATACGAAGATTACTGCACTTGGTATCTGTGAGAGAAAAAACGCTATCATCCCAGTTCCCATAAACTTCCATGTTACCAACTCACAGTGATGGAACGGCTCATGTTGTCACAGTCTCCACAACCCATATACTTTGCTGGTTCTTCCGCATCTTTTTTTCTCTTTTTTATCTGAAGTAGGACCACACAACAAATTTTCAGTATGTTATTTTCTAATGACGACTCATAGCGGCAGTCTAAATATTTTACAGCAATGAAAGTAAGAGAAGACATAAGACCTTAAGAGTAAAAGTGCGTCCAATCACTTCACATCCTTGCAGACGCAAATGAACTTCCTTGCATAGGCATTGGAGGAAGTGTTGAACCTGCAACCATCGACAACCACACACATTCTTAGTTTAGTTAAACATCAAATGGATTATATTTGGGGAAAATAGCAATAAAATTCACGGGAATACAGACATCTTTCTGATCTCTAAATCGCACGCCCCAATTCACTTCAGCTCCTATAGACTTGCTCTCCTGTACATATAAAATCTCCATGTCACTGGTTGAGGCATCTTATATGCTCATAGAAGAGACATGTCAAAAGAAAAATATCACCTATAGAAAGCAAAACTATGAAATGTAAAACAAACGAGTGAATCTACTGTTAAGTATACCTGCACCGCCGTAACTGACCGAAGGTCTAGTCCTCTGCTATAACTCCAAAGCATCTCGCCGGTTTTCACTCCAAAATCTTTCTGAAGAGAATCCTGCAAAAGCCGATAGGAAGTTTATTTAGAAAATCGATTATTAACAACTACGGATAAAGTTAACATATTAAACAAGAATCACATGCGCTCTTTTAAGAACAAAGAGATTAGTTTTTTACTTGGCTTCACATTGCTCAACAATTACTGGTCAGCAGAATGAATCTTTCAACAGCTGAAAAGGTAACTAGACATGTCTATAACCACAAAAATGTTTTACCTTGGAAATCAAACGTAACTGTCCACAGGTTTGAATATTTTCCTTCTCCAGCTTCTCCTTCAACACAGAGCCTACGCCGGGAAGTGTGCCGACTGGAAGCTGATCCAAGAACTCCTCTACCTGCATAAACGGCAGACAACTCTATTACGAACCGAAATTTTATACAAAATAGCTTTTGCATTCAGGAAAATAACCACAGCTCATAGACCTCTTTCCATTGATTACGAGTCGGGAACAAACAGGTACCTGCAAGAAGTATAAAGCCGTTTACTGAAAGTACCTTATCAGCAGCGATATGGAATTGGCCGGCCGGTTTAGCAACTCTGGTAGCAAGGCGAGCCATTAGCATAGTACCGCCTATCCCAGCACTTGCACTGCATCCAGTAGTCTCAATGATCTCTTTTCTTATCGTTGATGCTAAAAACTCAGGTTCTACATTTATCAAATCTGAGACATCTAAAAACGCTTCATCGCAGCTCACCGCCTAAATTCCAACAAACAGGCCTATAAACTTTAGCAGTCGATAAACGCTGGCAACTGAAAAAGGATCTTTTTGAAGGCTAACCTGAACTTTTCTGCAATGCCTATGCAAGATGTCATAAAACTGATCAGCTACCTGCAATTGATTTACAATTTTAAACATACTGGACCAACGCGACAACATACAAGACAGTGAGACACACTCAACCCTAAAGGTACCTCTTCATAGGCTTCAAAGTTGTAAGGAACAATAACAAGCCGAGGACAAAGGTCCTTTGCATGTCTTACAAACATGCCTGCCTTCACTCCTAGATTAAGAAAATGCCATCAGATTAGTATAAAAATAGAAAAGCCATGACACATAGCACAACTAAGCTTAAGAGAGATTACTTTAGTATAAGACAGACCATAAGCCCGAGCTGGATAATTCGCAGAGGAAATTTCTGCCGTTCCTTTTGGATTATCTGAGTGACATACGGCTACAGGCTTGTCGTGTAATTCAAGACGGTTCCTGATTACCACCGACACAAAGAATGAATCCTGAAATAATCACAGATTTAGTTCCAACAAGTAACAAGAACAAAAAACACAATCCTAAAACACAAGCTTCTAACATATTTTTCACTCTCTTCCAAGGCCAATTCCATGCTTAAACATCTATCTATTGTATGACAGGAAATGCATAAATGAAGAATCGGCCAGGTTTTTCTTCTGCTACCCCTACTTTAAGAAAGCATTGGAAAAAGAAAACAGCTTAGGGTGAGGAAATTACCAAATCAATGTGGATAATGGTTGACTTCTTAGCATTCTCAGCTGTATTCTGGCCAGAATCTGCACATTTAAGTCCATTCGAAGAGCCATGAAATCTTTTACGGTATCTGTTTCTCCACGTTCCGATAAAATGCAGCCTTGAATTCTGCAGAAAAAAAAATTAGAAAAAAACATCTTCAGAGTCTGCTTTTGATAAAAACGAGACTCTCTTACTTCCACCTGAAAGGACTATATCTTAACGAGAGATCATTAATTATTTTCCGGAGAAACCATTAAATAACTGAATCTCTTGTAAGAAATACGAGAAAGTGTGAGAATAAAACAGACGGACAATATAAATATTTCTATGAAGATATACCTTAAAGTAGTTTTCCACAAAATTAGGATCCTCGAGAGTTGAGTGACGCCTTGAAGAGGATCCAGCAGGAGTTGCAAACGATTTGCCATTGTTCTTCCCATTGACATGGAAGGATTTGTTGTCTGAAGCAGAAGGCAGATTGGTAGAGGACTGAAGTTCACTACTAACTTCTTTTTCTTCATTGTCATAGTTACTAAGTATTTCCGCATTCACTTCCGAAGATATCAGATCATCAGCTCTTGTTTGTTCTGTCATTTCTGGAGTAGTGTTCTCAACACAAACGCCATCAATTTCATCATCAACGTGGTCTCTTGATTCCTCTGAATCTTCTGCTCTAATTGAACTTCCTTCTTCTGCTCTAATTGAACTTCCTTCTTCAGCTTCACTGTATCCAGTTTCAGGCTGACAAGATGTAACCGGTGAAGCCACGTGAGGAGTCAAATGGCTTCTGGGTGCAAAAAAGGCAGACAACTTCGGCTGGGTATCATTCAGTTGATCTAGCTGGTAAGGAACCCCTGAGAAGTAATAATCAACAACACAAAGCATTAAAGCAGATGAACAAACAAATATGAGCAATGATGAATGAATGCATACAATGACGACAGCAAACAAATGATCAAATCCAAATATTTTTACTGAAGTGAATCTGAATCGTCTTGTGTTGACTTACATCCCAGTAGTCTGTTGGCAGAGATAGAGTCCACTATCCATGTGGGTTTCACAACAGGTAAGCCTCTGCTGAATGCTCTGATTGGAAACAAATAAAAAACCATTTCAAGACACGAACTTGAAAGAGATTAGCCGGCCCAAGAGTTTCAAGAAGCTAAGAACAACTGACCTTAGATTCTTGACTTTACTATCTGGAAGGTTACTGCAGATGATATGTGTTACAGAACGCCTAGAAAAGTAGTTCTCGAATCTTCCACCGTACTTCATCATGTAACCTCGCAATTCCTAGACACATCTAGACACTGTTAAAACCACTGATAAGGTCTATTTGCAACTGCGACAATTTAGATAAAACTAAGAAAAGCCATAGTAATAGAGCTAAAACCTGATGTGAAGGAATGGTGAAACCATCCACAAAGATTGAAACCCCTTGGAATATAAGTTTCTCAGAACCCGAAACACCATAAGAAGAAGTGGTAGCCTCAGTATCATATTGGTTCTGAAGTTTCCGATTTTTCACTTCCATGTAACTACAGAACAAAAAAAACATAGAATATCATAAAAATTCAAAAACATCAAAATGAATTTTACTTCTTTCTAAATTCATCAAATTTCCAAAATTTAAACTCACAAGTGCAAAACCATTTTCAAATCGTTGTAAAGATCAACACTTTCAGACGAATTTTCCAGCTTTAACACCCTAATTTCAGATTCTACCACTACCAAACACTATAAAACAATACCATAGATTTCCAGAGAATGAGAGAAGAAGACCTTCCGAAATCCGAAAATGGAGAAGACCGAAAAGAAGAGCGAGAGGAAGGTAGAGAAGCGGCGCCCCATGCGGCACCTAGGGTTTTCTGATTGCTCGGAATCTTCTTCTTAGTCTTCTTGTTGCTCCCACTATTCCCTGAGGAATTGGAACCGAAGCTACGCTTCATTGCAGAGACCCAGAGCGAGACGGAGAAGCTTTCAACGGAATTTGCCCTTTCGTGAAATGACTGAAATCTTAACACCCAGTGGGTACAAAACACACACTTTTTCAGTTTAGTACTCAAAATTGTAATTTTGTTTCATAAACCCCCATAACTTAATAATAGTATTATCTTTAACCAATCGTAATAACCTAAATCGTTAAGGATAAAGTACAATCAGGGCGTGCCTACGTTGAATAGAAAGAAACATTGGCCTACGACCCCAAATTCAAAAGAAATTATTGAAGAAGTTTTTTTCATATATAAATGTGTTTTTAAATTCTAAATTTTTAATAGTTTCTATTACACATAATACTGTATAACTAATGCTAACTGTACTGCTTCTTTTTAAAATTAATTTTTAGATAGATTTATATTAACACCGCATTTTGTTGAACATTTTTTTTTAAATTGTATACAAATCATTTTCATATGTAAACTTTGATTTTTTCTTGAATTTTCTTCTTTTATTGATTTTTTTATTTATGAAAAGTTACAATTTATTATCTAAAAATTCTTACAGTTTTTTTTCTTAAAATAAATATAATTACTTTAATAAAAATAATATTATAGTAAACATTTTTGGTTTAATATGATATTGAGTACTCTTTTAGTTACCGCATCTGGCCTCTATAAATGTAGGTATACGGCTCTGAGTACAATCTGAATTTTTTTTTAAATTATGTTTATCACGATTGGTTAACATAAAAACGAATATCATTTTTTCGAAAATCCGTTGTAGTATTAATAAATAATAACATCATCGATTAGTGTCGGGACTGGTATTAAGAAAAGATGAAAGGTGTGTGGTGTTTTGTAGGTTCCATAGTTCAGGGGTTATCCTAGCAAAACATATTAGTTGAAGGGGCATTTTGCATATTATTATTTTCGCGCGCTACTCCCACGAAAAAAAAAAACCCTTTCTCGGTGGACAGAAAAGTTTATACCCCTTTCTTGTTCCCTTTCTAATAGTTTCTATCACTTTTTGATTTCTGCGACGGATTTGGAACCGGGAAGTTCGAATTCTGTGAAGAAAAATGCCGGTAGCGAGACCGGAGACATCGGATGCTAGAGTTATCGCTCATGTCGACATGGATTGCTTCTACGTTCAAGGTCTCTCTCTCTCTCTCTAACCCGAAGTATATACAGTCGCTGCACGCTTTACTGAGAGAAAGCAACAAATTGTAGCTCTTACGAATCGAATTTGAATTATTGGAATTCTGGGTTTTCAATTTCTCTAAAAGGGATTTGTTTTTTCTCGTTGGCGTTCTTGCGTTTGTTTAGGGGTTTGGGGTATTTCGAACATGGATTATGCTAAAGTTGTTTCCTTTCTTATTTAGGGATTTTGGGTTTTTGTTAAATTCTGTCCTTTTCTTACCTGATTGTTGGATTTATTGAGTGTAAATGATTTAGTGGAGCAACGGAGGCAACCGGAGCTACGGGGACTTCCTACTGCAGTTGTACAGTACAACGAATGGCAAGGCGGTGGTTTGATTGCTGTTAGCTACGAAGCTCGTAAATGCGGCGTAAAGCGGTTAGTCTTTCTTAATTAAGAGATTGCTTCGCTCCTCCAGATTGTTTTGGATGAATTTTTTTTTCAGGTCGATGAGAGGTGATGAGGCTAAAGCTGCTTGCCCTGAGATTCAACTCGTTCAAGTTCCCGTGGCTCGTGGTAAAGCTGACCTCAATACATATCGTAGTGCCGGTTCAGAGGTCGGATGCAGTGGAAGTTATAACATGTTTTTGTCTATAGCAATAACATTTGGTGAGAAGTTTATCTCATTCTATGTGTTTTTTCCGCAGGTGGTTTCGATTCTAGCTCAAAGCGGTAGATGTGAGAGGGCTTCGATTGATGAAGTGTATCTTGACCTCACCGATGCAGCAGAGAGCATGCTCGCCGATGCGCCTCCAGAGAGTTTGGAGTCTATAGACGAAGAAGCTCTTAAATCCCATATTCTTGGAATGAGCAGAGAGGTATGATTGCTAATCTTCGTCAAGAATTTGATTCAGGATGAGCAGAGAGGTTTGATACTGTTTCTTTGGGAGTTGATTTAGGATGGAGATGATTTTAAGGAGAGTGTTCGTGAGTGGATATGTCGAAAAGATGCTGATCGGCGTGATAAGTTATTGGGATGCGGAATGATCATTGTTGCAGAACTCCGGAAACAAGTGCTTAAGGAGACTGAGTTTAGTTGTTCTGCTGGTATTGCACATAACAAGGCAAGAAGCTATTTACTTTTTCGTTGTTTTTTGTTTCTTTTATCGCTTGTACAGCGAGTAACAACACAGAACTTAACAAGCAGATGCTAGCCAAACTCTCTAGTGGAATGAACAAACCTGCCCAGCAAACAGTTGTGCCATATTCAGCTGTACAGGAGTTACTCAGTTCCTTGCCAATAAAGAAAATGTACGTAAGGTTAAAGAATTTGTGTCATTCGCATGTTACTTTATCTATGAAGCTGGCAAAGATTTGGTATCAATATCGCTGTGTTCTGAAAACTACGTATATCTTGCAGGAAACAATTGGGAGGAAAGCTGGGCACTAGCTTGCAAACTGACTTGGGAGTTGACACAGTGGGAGACTTGTTGCAGTTTTCTGAAACAAAGCTGCAAGAACATTACGGCGTAAATACTGGGTAATAGCTTTGGAAAAGATAGAAACCTGCTCTCTTTGGACTCAATAGGCTATTGCAGATTGTTCGATGTTTTTGACCGATTTTCGAACGTCTAGCCTGCTTGCTTGCAACTCGTTCTTGTTCGCCTGTTGTTTCCAGTAACAAAGTTTATTAAATAATAATCTGATTTTATTCTGGACTTGTAGTACTTGGTTATGGAATATCTCAAGAGGGATCAGTGGAGAAGAAGTGCAAGGCCGTCTTCTCCCCAAAAGCCATGGTTCTGGAAAGACATTTCCCGGACCTCGTGCTTTGAAGTCACTCTCAACTGTAAGGCTTTGAATCTCAGCCAGATTTTGCACTTTTGTTTCTCTGAATTGGTTTACTTGATAGGTCCTATAAGAGAAAATGCAAAAGTAGCTTGTTTTTGCTCTTTGGTTATATCATATAAAGGTTTTTAATCATTTCTATGTCTTCTATGCTACACTTTTAGGTTCAGCATTGGCTGAACTCGCTTTCAGAAGAACTAAGCGAGCGTCTCAGTTCTGACGTGGAGCAGAATAAGCGGATGGCAAGCACCCTTACCCTTCATGCTAGCGCTTTCAGAGTAACTATTCTTCTCCTGTATTTGTAGATTGCACAAACATTTTGCCTCGTTATGTATCATTTTCTCTGCAAAAGACTAACTTAAAACATGTTTGTGTTGAAATATAATGCAGTCAAAGGATTCAGATTCTCACAAGAAATTTCCATCAAAATCATGTCCACTGAGATATGGAGTAGCCAAGATCCAAGAAGATGCGTTTAACTTGTTCCAAGCCGCGTTGCGTGAGTACATGGGAACTTTCGGGATGAAACCTCAAGGGAATAAGCAAGAGACTTGGAGAATAACAGGTCTTTCTGTTTCAGCAAGTAAAATTGTGGATATACCATCTGTAAGTTCTTATAGCTACTAAAATCTCTTCCTTCTAGTTACTGACCACCCCATCAAACATTAGCTGGTTTCTTCACTGATTTTGGTCAAAAGTGATATTTTATGATCGTAGGGAACAAGCTCGATAATGAGATATTTTCAAAGTCAATCTACTGTTCCTTCTTGTGCAGCAGATGGTTGTGTTCAAGAACATGTAGCGATGACTCCCTCGGGTAATTTGGAGTTTTTCTGTATACTTTCTGAACTTTCTCTTTTTCTCTTGATTCGGTAACTTAATCTCATGATATTTTCTTGCAACTGATGCAGCTAGTGAAGGTTGTTCAGAACAGAGATCAGTAGAAACCCAAGCTACAGTGCCTGAAGAAGACACCAGTGTAACTTATACTTTACCTAATTCCGAAAACCAATATAAAGACAATGACTTAGTCTCTGAAAAGGTATTTTCACTCATTTCTCTAAAGCATATTGTGAGCGTTTCTAGACGTTTAGTAGAGCTAGAAATCTAGCAACAAAATGGCTAAACATAATTAGACACAAGTACGTAATGCTCTCAGTTTTCAGAAAATATAAAGGGATTTTTTAGTAATGTGTTTGAATGACTCAAGAGCATTTCTTCTCAAGTTGTCTTGTCTTATCAAGTTATTGATGTATCCTTGAAGAACTAATTCCACAGTTTCCTTATCAGGATGTAGTCTTTTGTCCATCGAACAACGCAACAGATGTACCTACACAATCACAATCACAATCACAATCAAACAAAGGGACACAGATAAAGAAAACTGGGAGGAAGATAAACAACTCGAAAGAACAGAATCTGGTAAGCAACTCATCATCGCTTTGTTTAGTTCACACAAAAAAGCTTCTACCTTTGCTGAGATTTGTTTGTTTCTTAGGGAATGCCTTCAATCGTCGACATCTTTAAGAATTACAACAATGCAACTCCTCAATCAAAGCAAGAGACTCAAGAAGATTCCACAGTGTCCTCATCAACCAGTAAAAGAGCCAACTTTAGTAGCAGCAGCAGCCATTGTGGTGAAGTGAATCAAGATTGGGGCTATAAGATTGATGAAATCGATCAGTCGGTTATGGATGAATTACCGGTTGAGATTCAACGAGAGCTCAGGAGTTTCATACGACCTAATAAGCGGTTTAATACCGGTAAAGGTAAAAGTGATGGTTCTGCTTCAAGCATTGCTCACTATTTTCAACCATTGAACAGATAGTTTCAGGGTCTTGTGTGTCTTGTGGTTGACTGTAAATACTGTTTAGTCCTTGTCTTGTTATGAGATTTGGTCTTGTAATTTTATATCTTTAGAGTTATTATATTCGTTTGACCACAAAAAAAGAGTTATTATATTCAAAATAATAAGATTTGATTCGTAATAAATTGAAAAATTCATGTATGTAAGTATCTCAGATTCAAAATGGGATAAAAATCTAAAATGATAGCTCTATCACATTATTACATAAGAAAATCATTTATAATAAGAAATAAGAAAAAGATAAAAGATAAAATCATTAATAAGAAAGAAATAAATAAAAAAATTAAAATAAATATCGAAAACGTGAAACCGTTTTCGGGTTTAGACAATACAGCAGGCCACTACCATGCCATATCCAATGGATTTGTATTTCTTTTTCTCCTTCTGTGTACAAATTTACCATCATACCCTCGAACTTGCTCTCCAAAAATGCAATTAATTACGATTAAAGTCTACAAAGAGTGTCCGATTTCTCAAGGAATCTAATCTAACACCAAAATTAATAATTGTGGTTAAAAATTCTATTAGCTGCCTAATTTCTTAGAACTTTATCTGTGTGCGCAAGCACACGTAAACACGCATCTCTCTGTTCAATTTCTTTTTGTATATATATACACAAAGAGAGTCTTCGTGTTATCATTTCAGTGTAGCTTAAGCTTTAGAAGATAACCCAATAGAAGAAGAAACCAGGAAAAACAAAACCAACGGCGATTTGCTCTATGTAAAATCCCAGATATTTCCTTGATTCTCAGCTTCTGGGTACATCAAATCTCCCTCTCTCTCCTTCACGTGTTTCCAGAAAACTTTCGTGCTTTTCTTTTAGCTTTTGTTTCTTGCGAAAAAGATTTCGTCTTTGTGTTGTTGTGTCCCTACATTTGATAATAATAAGATTCTACTGTATGACATTGATACTTTCCTTGAATCCATCATTTATTGCTTGTTATTTTGATCCTGCTCTAATTAATCAACACCCCCTGAAATTGAATCAGATTTCCTCTGTAAATTTCATCCCTATTTTCGATTACGTCAATGTCTAAAGAAACTCGCATGAAAAGAGACTTTTTGGTAGGTGAAGAATCAGCCATTTAGGAGCTTAATCTTTCGTTATCTGCATCCATCACTTAACAAATTGATAATCTTTTTGTGTGTTTTATGCAGATTTGGTGAAAGAAATGTGTAAAGCAATGTCGCTGTTATCGAAATTGAAGTGTATCACAGTAGATGTAACCGGTACACTCATAGCTTACAAAGGAGAGCTTGGTGATTACTATTGTATGGCAGCTAAAGCCATTGGCTTGCCTTGTCCTGATTATAAACGAGTCCATGAAGGTTTCAAGCTAGCTTACACAGACATGGCACAAAAGTACCCTTGTTTCGGTTTCCATGCGAAAATGCCAAACATTGTTTGGTGGAAAACTTGCGTGAAAGACTCATTTGTCAAGGTATTTGATTTGATATTCTTCTTTGATGTTGTGTGTATATGTATGTGTGTTGCTTTCTTTGATGTTAAGGGGTTTGATGTAATTAGGCAGGATATGACTATGATGAGGAGACATTTGAGAAAGTATTTAGGAGAATCTATTCGACGTTTGGTTCAGCTGCACCTTACTCTGTGTTTCAAGATTCTCGACCGTTCTTGAGATGGGTTCGCAGTAAAGGGCTTATAGTCGGACTTGTTAGCAACGCAGAGTATCGATACCAAGAAGTTATTTTACCTGCTTTAGGTTTGAACAAGGTAGTGAAAAGAGTCTCTCATTGTGAATGTGTTTGGTTCTTAAGGTTATTAGAAGGTTGACTCAAGTTTTTATTTTGATTGGTTTGGTTTTAGGGAGAGTGGGACTTTGGTGTGTTCTCTGGCATTGAAGGGGTAGAGAAACCAGATCCGAGGATTTATAAGATGGCGCTAGAGAGAGCAGGGAACCTTGCGCCTGATGAGGTTTTGCATATCGGAGACAGTATGCGTAAAGATTATGTTCCGGCCAAGAGTATTGGGATGCATGCTTTGTTGCTTGATAGGTTTAAGACAGAAGCTGCTAAAGACTGGAGAGAAGCTGGAGCTATTGTGCTTCCTGATTTAGTTGCTGTTCAACAACTTTTGGAGTCTGATAAGTTGAAATCTTAAAACAAGAGACCTCTCTCTTTTTAAGTATGGATCTGATGTATTGTAGTATTTGCACATTTCAATGGCTTCTTGATCTAATCAAAGTCCTCAGGTTTCAAAAGCTCAAATATCAATTAAGACTATTCAATTTCAAACCAAACAAAGTCACATTTTCAACAAGATGAATCTCAGAACAAATGAAGTTTTGTAATTTGCATAAGCAAGAAAGTTTCTCTCTCTCTTTACTTTATTATGAGATGATAACACAACGTACAGCTAAACAGCAGCTTCAGCTCTGGAATGGATCTTCCTTAGGACAGAGATGGAATCACCAATTTTGATTGTCTTCTTTCCTTTGCCTTCGTTTTTGGTTCTGTTCCAATTCCAAACCATATCCTTTCCAAAGAAACACTGTCAGAAACCGAAACCGATATCATCGGTTTAGCATGTCATGAACAAGACAAGAGCTTGAAATCTTTAAAGAATCTCATATATCTTAACCTTTCCACGTGGTTTCTTGTCTGGCATTAAGACTTTGTCTGATCTGAATTTCATCAGAGTTTCAATTGGTTCAGTTGCATCCGGAACACCGGTTTCTTGATTCACAGTTGGTAACTGAGAGAACAGAACAGTTAAAAAAACTCTTCATGTTAAAGAATGTTGAGTGTACTTTACTTTTTTCACCTTGCAACGGCTACATAGCCTAACTCCTTGGAAGACTAAATCGTTAATCTTGATTTCATCCCAAAGATCTTCACCGAAAGGATCACAATTATCCACAAGAATACTACAAAGAGAAACAAGAGGATCAAGTAGTTGAACAAAACAAAGATATTAAAAAGTTGGGATGAATGATAGTTTACTTGGGTCTAAAACGGTTCATAGGCACCGGTTCTTGTAGAAGTGTATTCAGTTGGTCTAAAGAACCCTAAGAACAAAAAAAAAGCAAAGAAAGATCAAATGCATATTCTAGTTTACAGATATTGGGATTATCAACATTCTCTCACCTGAGATGAAACCATATACGGAAACGTATTTGCAAATGTTGTAGAGTAACCTTCTGCATACTCAGGAGGTGATGGTCTAGTTTCAGTTTCTGTACAAAAGTTTTTATAAGACTTATGATCAGCTCCATGCCATCAAACTAAGTTGTTTATGAAAAAGATCACAAGAACAGAACAAACCTTGATTAAACCGAACCAAACGGCTTTGTTTTCCGAGATAATCTGAAAACCATTTTGCTGCTTCTTCTCCTTCATCAAACGCAGAGCCAGACCATTCCCACATGGACACACCTTCAGCCACCGAGCTTGGTTTAGTCATTGGGATCTTTAACGGACTCATACCAGGAGCTCTTACCACTATACAAAATGATATAACAAAGAAAGATAAATCACTCAAAGAGTCTTTGATTCAGACAAATACTTTTGTAAAACTTACCCAAAAATGATTCCTTTGTTGGCTCCCAATCTTCAAAAAAAGCTTCTTTTGGCAACTCTGATTCAACAAGAGCTAGCTTTGGCTCAACTTTTTGAGTGCATGCTCTTCCTTTATAGTTCACAACTAACCAATACCGGTCCCATTGAAATCCTACATCAGAGTCCACAGGTTAAACTATCCATTTAGATCCATAACAAGACAACTTCTTAGTCAAGAACAATCATTATTATCTACATTTAAATGAACAAAAGAAGACAGAATCGTATGTTCTTAATATACCACTATGAGTTACGGTTGCCTGAGAGACAGAGATCCCACGGCAAGATTTGATTGGATAAATGAACAAAGATTGAATCTTCGTTGCTTCCTCCATCTCCCTCACTCTCTCTCTCCGCCGAGTTTTTTTCTCAAACAATGTTAATAACACTTGGAAGAATCTTGTAGTTTAGTAGAGTGTTTCAAGATGACTTCTACACCAACCATAATAAAAAAAAAGGTCGTTTCTTTTTAACTTTTTCTGGACTAACACATTCAATGAATGTTCACCAAAAAAAGAAAAAAAATGTTATCTAAAAATATTATATGATGATATCTACAGTATTTTTTTAGTATTTCCCAAGATGCATTACATCAGCTTGTGCGTACTAAAAACCAAAGAAAAGCAGAGTAAAAACAGAGGGAAGCAAATAGCTTTCAACTTTGTCTCGGCATAGTAAACCAATGCAGTTTTAAGTGTTCAAAGACAGTCTGTGAAAAGATCTTGTTCTGGGCAAGAGTATTAGGATGCATGCTCAACAGGTTTAAGACAGAAGCTGCTAAAGACCGGAGAGAAGCTGGAGCTATTGTCATTGTGCTTCTTGATTTGGTTGCTGTTTAATAACTTTTGTTGTCTGACAAGTTTAAATTTTGAAGAAAAGACCTCTCTTAAGTATGAAATCTAATGTGTATTGTGTAGTTTGAACATTTTGGCTCTTTCGTGTTCTTGTTTTGGTAACAAAGTTTCTTGCTTACAGATGTCTCGTCTTATAAATCTTGCAAGATCCTTGAAACCCGTATAGTAGTAATATTTTTTGATAATACAAAGGAGAGACTATGAAGTTGGATTGAATGATCATTTCTCATACTAAACATTGAAATGTGCTTGAAAGTTATAATTAACACACATCCAACATTAAACATAAAAGACAAACAATTGCGATACGAATCCAAGAAATTTGGGCTTCGGACACAATCTTCGTCTTCTCTAAAGATACTTTCTTGCGAGTGCGCGTACCTTGGTGTCAAAATGTGTAGATGTGATGCGAGAACCGGGAAGATACAAGGGATTCAGAAGAATCTGCATTAAAAAACGATTTCCACAATGGTGATGCAATAGATTTGTGCAACAAAATCAAGACAGAACCAAGAACTGCGAATTCATCAATCAAGACCTCTTTCTACCTTTATGTAAAGCTCATGGACCTCCTGAAAGAAACTCTTGATGCCGTCCTCATTGCGTGAATCATGAAGGAGCATGAGACGAGTATGTGTTGATAAATTAAGGAACAACCAAACATTTAAAACTGGACCCAACAGAGACCAATCTAAGACATTATTTAGATGGATGAATCATATATCAGAAGAACAAGAAGAAAAAAAATGATTTGCTTTTTGCTATTTTGGTTTCAAGAAAAAAGGATATGGCCTGCAGTAACATACACTGACACAACCAGATCGTTAAACCTGTCGACTGACTTCAAGAACCTGAAGAGTTATATATGATAATGAGATCAATGAATCCTTCAAATACTGCACAACAGAAGAATATACTTTACATGGCACTTGTAGTCCATGCTAGGTCTTGGACGACATCTAACGCAGCATGTAATATAAATTGGTGCAACTGAGCAGCATCTTCTCTCTACCAAATACAAAAGAATGGTGTGAGAGACTGATAAGTCAAACAACACACCAATTGCTACACATATATCTACCAGGTAAATGAAAAGATCAAACCCAAAAAAAAGAGAAGCAAGTATAATCAACCATACGAAAGACCAGAAACCGATTACTAATTCAATTCCTGTTCAGCAAGCTTAGATGATCTTAAGAGAAGTAAGAAAATTGCATGCTTGCTTGTTCCATTTAAATGTAAGACAGTGTGAAAACGTTCCTTCACTAAACAAGAGTAATAGCCACCCTTTTCAAACCACAAGCTACATGAACAACAATGATATCTCAAAATCCTGGAGATTTAAACTGTGAGCTTGAATCTAATGTCAAAAGAAGGAGCTGGGAAGTATGTTGTGGAATATATACTAATCATGTTAAGAGATTCAGAACATGGATGCAAACAAAAAAAGCAGGAGTATGTACATGTACACTACACAAACTTTAAAGATTCAGATTCATTTTCTCGGTCCCTAAAGAGTATATAGTGAAAGTAAAGTAGGAGATTTACTTTAGCAACAGATCCAACTTCAGCTTCATAGATGGGAATATCATTCCGACCCACGATTATGAAGCAGGCAGTGTTAGCCATCTAATCTCTCGTCTCCAAATTGAAGTAACTTAGATTTTGTGTCTCCTTCCTAAGAATACAAAAATCAAAATGGAACAAAACACAGATTATCAAGTTCAGGATTCCGAAAAGTCATGTCCTGGATCATGAGTGTTGATTCAGCATATGAGGATAAAGTTGTTTCCTTTCATTTCTTGCTTTGAAAAAGAAACACTTTCTACACAATTATTAGCACATTGAAGAAATATCGACGGTCTCAGTATAGTTAGCGATGTAAAACTCAACTGCGAATCAATCGAGAACCAAAACATCGAAAACCCAGAAAACCTATGTCAGTGACGACATTGAAAATCATCTGAAGATGAAAATCCAATAATCGACGAGTAAAGGAGAAAAATTGAAAAAGTACCTGCGAGACAGATTCAGATCGAGGGTCAAGGAAGATTGAAATGAAGAAGCTTTTTGATCTGTGAACAATACAATTCTTGGTACAAGCACAAACAAGAGTAAAGTAAACCGAAGCCCAATTAAAATAGATGTGATTTATTGAGCTGGTTTATTATCGGTTTAAAAGTCTTTTGGTTTAGATCGGTCATCTTTCTTCCTCAAGTATCTCTGTTGTTTCTTCTCTGTTTTCAAAGCTCAATTATCAATTAGAACTATTCAAACAAACAAAAAGCACACTTTCAACAAAGATGTATCTCAACAACAAAGTGAAGGTTTGTGATTTACATGAGCAAACAAGTATCTCTCTCTCTCTCTCTCTCACTTTTCTTTATTTAGAGTTAACAAACATAACACATAAAGGAAATAAGTTTTTGAGTTAAACGGCTGCTTCAGCTCTGGAAGGCATCTTCTTCAGGACAGAGATGGTATCACCAACTTTGATTGTCTTCTTGCCTTTGCCTTCACTGTTGGCCATGTTCCAATTCCAAACCATCTCCTTGCCAAAGAAAACCTGTCAATAAACCGACATTTGATATCAGTTTCTTGAATCGGTTTAGCATCATACTGAAACCAACAAGTCTCTTCTCAAAAGCAGACAAGAAGAGCTTATATCTAACCTTTCCGCGCGGTTTCTTGTCTGGCATTAATACTTTGTCTGATCTGAATTTCATCAGAGTTTCAGTTGGTTCTGCTGCACCTGGAACTCCGGTTTCTTGATTCACAGTTGGTACCTGAAATTACAAAACAATTTAACAAAAACCTTCAAGTTGAGAATCTGAATGTGCTTTATGTGCTGTACTTTCCGCATCGTTACTCACCTTGCAGCGGCTACATAGCCTAACTCCTTGGAAGACTAAGTCGTTTATCTTGATTTCTTCCCAAAGATCTTCACCAAAAGCATCACAATTATCGACAAGAAAGCTACAGAGAGAAACAAGAAGATCAAGATTGTGAACAGAACATCCTTCATTAAAAGATAATAAGAAGAACTCTGGATGAATGACAGTTTTACTTTGGTCGAAAACGGTTAATAGGCACCGGTTCTGGTAGAAGTGTATTCAGTTGGTCTAAAGAAGCCTAAGAACAGAAAGCAAAATGAAGAAAATCAAATGTGTATTCTCTCATTAACCGATTACTGAAATGATTTATCGATAATGGCTCACCTGAGATGCAAACAAAAACGGAAACATATCTGCAAATGTTGTAGAGTAACCTGCTGCAAACTCAGGAGGTGAAGGTCTAGTTTCAGTTTCTGTGTACAAAGTTTTTTCAAAAAACTTGATCAGTTATGTTCATTTTAAATCTGTTGCAATTGAAAAGATTCAGAAACAAAAATTTATCAGGACCTTTGTTAAACCGAACCAAACGGCTTTGTTTGCCGAGATAATCTGAAAACCATTTAGCTGCTTCTTCACCTTCATCAAAAGCAGAGCCAGACCATTCCCACATGGACACACCTTCAGCCACCGAGCTTGGTTTAGTCATTGGAATCTTTAACGGACTCATACCAGGAGCTCTTACCACTATACAAAATGAAATCATCAAAGATTATGAGTTCGAGCCTCGATTCAGACAAGAGTTATGTAACATCTTTTAACAGAAATTTACCCAAGAATGAGTCTTTCGTTGGCTCCCAATCTTCCAAGAAAGCCTCTTTTGGCAACTCCGGTTCGACAAGAGCAAGCTTTGGCTCAACTCTTTGAGTGTATGCTCTTCCTTTGTAGTTCACAACTAACCAATACCGGTCCCATTGAAACCCTACATCAGTTTCCACAGATTAAGCTCAAGAAATCATCCATCAGATCCACACCAAGACAACTTGTACTCAAACATTCCATCATTAACATTCATGGGAATCATGTTTCTTATCAAGAACAATAAAAGCCTATTTAGTAGCATTTTCCGGAAAAGTTGTTCACTTTCATAGAAGCTTTGTTTCATTTTCCATCCAAACAAGACCACTTTCTTGGGACTGAGAAGCTTTACTGTTCACGCCAACAAATAAAAATGAAAACTTTTTTTTTGGTGCTCACTCTCATTTTACCTTTACCAATAGCATTTTCCCGGAAAAAATAGTTCACTTCCTCATATAATTTGTACATTTTCCATCTAATTAAACAAGACCCTTTTCTAGTATCATCAAACCCACGTATAAGGGAACAGAAATGAGAATGTTCAGGCCAGTAAGAAAAAAAGAAGAATTTTTATTGTTTCAAGTCATTATAATCCTCAAATCAAACAAGACCCTTTTCCGGAATCATCGAACCCATAACTTATATAACGGAACAGAACCCGATCAATATCCAAGAAAATCAAGAATGTTCAAAAGTCAAACCAGACTTTTTCTCATGCCAATTACACTATAAAACCGAACTTTTTTCTCAGGAATTAAACGAAAAGAAAAAATAAAGAATTGTTCTTCATTTACCAGTCTGAGTAACGGTTGCTTGAGGGACAGAGATTCCACGGCAAGATTTGATCGGATAAATGAACAAAGATTGAATCTTCAGTTCTTGCTCCATCTCTCCCCGCCGAAATTCTCTTGAAGAACCTTTTAGTTTAGGTGACTACAGAAGGACAATCAAGAATTCGACTGGTTCGTATGAGTTCAAAGCATTTAACGCACGTGGACTATATTAGAAGACTGGTTACACCAACCATCTCAAAACTCGTTTATTTTTTTAACTTTTCTGGAATAACCCATTCAATGAATGTTATTATCACTTTTAGCAAAAATGGCAAAAACAACAACAAAATAAAATTGGTTAAAGACGACATTTTCTTTGCAATCGACAACTCATACGCATAGTTTTGGATTTGAATTCAAGGTTTGTGACACAACACAAGTATATCAACTTGTGGATACTAAAGAAAAGCAAAGTATACTAAAAAATGAGAAACAAAAAGAGCCCATCTTTAAATTTTGATACCAAGTCAAAAGAGACAGGACATAGCTTTCAACTTTGTTCTCAGCATAGTAAAGAACATTTCAAACCAATGCAGTTTAGGCATGAGAACAATTTATGTAGAGAGACTTTTACTAATAAGTTCTATCTGATTTCACCAGAGAATCTGATTACTACAGTTTCTACTTGTTACGCTTCGCAGCACGTTTTCCGTGACCCTTCTTTGGCGGTCCTTTGTCACGACGCTTCAACATTTCAAGCTTCGATATGCGCCTACACACAACACACAACACACAACAGTAAGAACATATCCGCAAACACACATAATTCCGATGTCCTAAAGCTACTTTGACGATGCATTTCACCACAGAAACTCAAGCACACGACTCTGCATAAGCCTCACGTAACACAACCATTCAAGTACAACACTCATAGTTCCTATATCATGTTTCTTTCTCATTCCCTGTATTTCATACATACATTGCCGATAAGAACAAGAAATGATTCTCCCTTTATTGACTCCCTGAATCAATTACAGAAGATGAACAGAGAACAAACTGATAGAACACTGGTATAAATTCTAGAGCACCTTAAATTCTCTTAATCCCAAACCAAGATCCTAGACCAATCAAGAACGCTTAACCCTTCTGCCTAAGTTTCCTTTTACGCTGTTAGCTCTCTAGCGAGACAGAATCAACTATAGTTGATGAGATGTCAACAAAGTTACAAAACCACCAGTGTAATTACAATACTCGTACACTAGACTAACGCAAGGTTTATGGAAATATGTTATCTAGGCATTGCTTCAGTCCACTCGAATTGACTCTAAGACTTGTTTGCACTATAGGGAAAGCAAACAAAAAAAAACAAGAAAGGTTTCGGAAAAGTACACTTGTTCTTCTCTAGCCAAGACATTAGGATCCTCATTCTTGATGTCGTATGGATACCATTCTGCAACCTTATCACCAAAAAGCTTCTTCCTTAGTATCTTATGAGGAGATCTCTGTCCCATTGGGTTAAGCATATGCCCAAAAATCCTTGCTCTTGCTTCGGTCACACCAAGAGTGACTGCTGAAGATACAAGTCTTTTCAGGCTTCCACTAGCCATCTTCCTTGAAGCTACCTGTTAAAGTAAAGATAACACAATGAAACATGATCAATCAAATTTGCAAAATCACACATTGTAGGCTGATAAGTTTAACAGGAAAGACAGAAAACACAACAATCAAAAGACTCAGAGATATTCTTTTCGGATACAAAGGTAAAAACTTGATGCTCCCTGCAATAAAGGTTTATACTTTCTATGTCACTGAGGTCAACTCTAAGCAACGATTCTTCATAACTAGGTCCCGTTTCCCTAACATTAGTCTCTAAATACAGGATTTTTCGATTTCAAGACTGAAACATTAGCGTTAGATCCAGACGAATCTGGGTAAAGTTCCTACAATTTGAACAATTTGGTGAATACGGAAACAAAAACTATGAAGGATCACATTAATGTTAGACCCGGAAACAGGAATCACGAAAGAAAAGCATAAAGCATGTCGTTATGAATCAAAGATGTACTCTTTGAGACATTTCATCGAGCACGTTCCATGCCCGAGTTATTAAAACTTGGGGGACAAAAAATAAGACCATTTTCACCATTGGCAATGAGTTGAATCTCGACAGAGAAGAAGAAAAGGAGGAAGAAACTTACCGAAAACAGAAGCAATAGCGACGGCGACGAGAGAAGAAGGAGAGAGTCGGAGACGGCGAGACTGTAAAACCGGGAGGACTAAGAGAAATAAATCCCAAAAGCCTTCGATAGTAGGAAGGGTCGTAATTTGAAAGTTTTTAAATTGATAGTCCATTTCTATACATATTGAAAATTAGAGGATATGTTCGGCAATTACCCTAAAAACTAGAGGGAACAAAAAATTGAAAAGAATGACGCTGCTTTCATTGAGAGTTGAACTCAAGACCTCCCGCTTACTAAACGGGTGCTCTAACCAACTGAGCTATGAAAGCTTTGATGCTATGAGTAAGTTTTACTAATATATATGTAACAAACTTTAAACTCAGCTTTTGTGCTGATCAAACGTATAACCTTTGGTGATTTTAGATTTGAAGAAACTACAGTTCAAAACCATAAAATTTATTAGTTTTGAGAAGTAATGGTTAACATATGTTAGTTATTTTCTTTGAAACTGGTAGAAATTTGATGATGCTTAGTCTGAGTTTGGATCCCTAAAACAACATATAATTATATATGTTAAGTAGTAAGTATTCTCTTTTTAAAAAACGTTTATCTCAAACATGCAAAATTTTGGTACGTAACCAAAAAAAAAAAGGTTTTACTTTAACGATAAGTTATCTTTTGATTAGAGCCACACGTGAACAACCATATCACATATTATAGTAGCCAAAAGCCCAATGCTGTGAGATGGATTGATGACCTATATATTGTCTTATTTATGGGTTGGTTTGATCAGTAGGGGCCAAAAATAGGAAAGAAGATGATTATAATGAAATTGTTAACTAACGTTTAATTACATTAAAAACAGTTGGATTTGATTATGCAAATTGAGACTAAACATACTTCAGAAATAACCTCCCCAATTAAGAACATCACACTAACAAAGGCTAATTTATTCCATTAGATAAGGGTTTGTACACTTTATCATATTCCTTAAAAATTTAACCACAATGAATACGACATAGCACCCTCTTCACATCAGATATTAAAACTTATATTAATCGATCTTAGACTATATACAATTTCCAGTAACTGTAAAAATAAAAATATAGACTCATATATTCATATATATACAATCGTCAACCAAGACTTGGACCTTAATTTAGTTCATAATCTTCTTTTTTAGATTGAGAAACATAACAAGTTCAATTAGTTTCATCACCGCATTGTGCTCTATATAACATTCAAGCAAAAGAAATATCAAATAATTACTTTGATGTCTCTTTCTTGGTAACATATAGAAACCATAATCCAATGACTATAGAGTGTATGAACACGGGTGTGATTCAAATTCATCAGTAGATACTTCTGCATTTATTTCAAAGATGACATCTACAAAATCTTTTATTAAATCGGGAAAATATCAAAGAGAATCAAATTGGAACAAACCAATGTGTTGCCGAGTTCGGTGGTGATGACAAAAGTGGATGAGAGAACCCCTTGGACTTGGCAATTTTTTATAGAGATGAAAACTGAGAACAAAATCAAAGAAATAAACCATTTTGTTTAAACATTTAATTTTCAGGCTTAGGGTTTACTATCTAAGGCTCTTGGTTTAAATTTTAGAGTTTATATATAGTTTAGTTTTTACAGACCATTTTGTTGATTCATAAAAATCTAAACTAGCTATGGTTTATATATATACAGGTATGCCGACAAAAATATATGAATCTAAATATAGAAACACAACTGCTCTCTTTTTCATGAAAGGGCTTTGAGTAATGAGAAGCTAACATACTTGACAACAAAAACAGAAATTGAAGAAATACCCTTCAACCAAGTCATCTTCTCTCATCTCAACCACTCTATTTCCTTGGCCATGGTCAAAGCCATATCAATTTTCCTTTTCCTTCATCAACATATATATCTTATTTACTCATTAATATATTTTCCCCCTTATCATTACTTACACAGCTAAAATTCTCATCAAACTGAATTTTGTAGACAAAATGGAGAGATTAGGGTTAAAAATGGATAAGATACACAAACATCTAACATAATTTTACAACTCTTTTACTCTGTTTTCGACTGGAGGTGAATTCATATCTACTAGATCGCATAATCACAAAAATATAAGAATAGAAAGCAGTTTGTCCTTTTTCTATCATTGAAGACACGCTATAATAAAAGAATGAAGATACAATACATTCAATAAAATTTTGCAGATTTGCATAACCATTTCACCATTTCGCATGTTACTAATAAATTCTTATATCAATAAATCCAAAAAATCTTATTTTATACTACATCTTGAGTTATTGACATATACATTGACGACACAGCCGCAACATAAATGAAGGACACTTGCTATTGCATTTTCCAATGTCTCTCCTCTGACCCTCTTTGACCTTCTTCTTCTCTTTCCCATTGCCTCATGCATCCCCCTTTACTTTCTCTCTCTTCTCTCTCTCAGTAAAACAGTGAAAGATCAGAAGACAAGAAGAGAGAGAAAGACTCGCGTGTTGTCATTTAAAAGGCTATATATACAGTTTTAGCCTTATAGCCGATCCCAACACTTTATCTTCTCCATTTACTTCTCCTCCAACTCACCACATCAAACCCATATATATACACAAACATATGCGCGTATTTATGTATAGAGAGAGAAAAAACATAGAGAGAGAGAGAGTCCCCATGCACCGTTCTTAGGACCAATCATCTTTCTTTAACATCTTCAACCAAAGAGACCAACAATTGTCATAAATTCTCTATGTTTCCAACACTAGTCTCGTTAGTAATCACTAGAAGAACTCGAAGAAGCTTCATTCACTACTTTCACTGATCTCTTGTTTCTTGAAGAAGAAGACGATAGAAGAAAAATGCAGCAAAATTCTCTACTTGCTCTGTTTCTCTTTTGTTTTCTAATCGGGTCCGGTTTGGGTCAACCGGGTCAAACCGACGATCGTCAAACTCTTCTCGAACTCAAGAAGTCATTTCTCACAAACCCAGAAGAAGAAGATGTTCTCCGAGATTGGAATTCCGATGATCCCAACTTCTGCAACTGGACCAGCGTCACATGCGATGGTCGTGTGGTCGTGGGTTTAAATCTCTCTAATTTGGGATTAACCGGATCAATTTCTCCTTCGATTGGCCGGTTTAATAACCTAACCCAACTCGATCTCTCTGCCAACAGCCTCGTGGGTCCCATCCCAGCTGCTCTCTCCAACCTCTCTTCTTCCTTGGAATCTTTGCATCTCTTCACTAACCAACTCAGTGGCGAGATACCGAGTGAACTCGGCTCACTCGTAAACCTCAAGTCATTAAAACTCGGAAACAACGAACTCGTCGGATCAATCCCGGAGACGTTTGGGAATCTCGTCAATCTCCAGATGCTCGCCTTGGCCATGTGTAGACTCACCGGTCCGATACCGAGTCAACTCGGTCGACTCGTTAAAATGCAGTTCTTGGGTCTACACGAAAACTACCTCGAAGGACCGATCCCGCCCGAGTTAGGAAACTGCACCAGCCTCGTTTCGTTTTCCGCGGCAATGAATCGCCTCAACGGATCGTTTCCGACGGAGCTGAGTCGACTCGGAAACCTGCGTACACTCAATTTGGCAAACAACAGCTTCTCCGGAGAGATACCGAGTCAACTCGGCGATTTGCGCATTCTCGAATACCTTAATTTGATTGGGAACAATCTTCAGGGTTCGATTCCAAAGACATTAACAGGTTTGAAGAATCTTCAAACCCTTGATTTGTCCAAGAATTATCTCACCGGAGAAATACATGAAGGATTCTGGAGCTTGAATAAGCTTGAGTTTTTGGTTCTAGCGAATAATCGTCTCTCCGGTTCTTTACCAAAGAGTTTATGTTCCAACAACACAAGCTTGAAGCACCTGGTTTTGTCTAATACTCAGCTTTCCGGCGAAATTCCGGCGGAAATCAGCAAATGTCAGTCATTGGAATCGCTTGATTTGTCGAATAACACGCTCACTGGTAAAATTCCCGATTCGTTGTTTCAGCTCGTAGGACTCGAGGTTTTGTATCTTCACAACAGTAGCTTGAAAGGTACGTTATCTCCATCAATATCTAACCTAACGAATCTAATAGAGCTTGCTCTGTATCACAATGACTTGGAAGGCAAGGTACCGAGAGAAATCGGATTGCTCAGCGAATTACAAGTTCTGTATCTGTATGAGAATCGGTTTTCCGGTGAGATCCCGATTGAGATTGGGAACTGCACGAATCTGAAATTGTTCGATATGTATGGGAATCATTTCAGTGGAGAGATTCCTTCTTCAGTTGGGAGATTAACAGAGCTTACTTTGCTTCACTTGAGAGACAACGAGCTCGTTGGTAACATTCCCGCCACTTTAGGTAACTGTCAACAACTGACGATTCTTGATGTAGCCGATAACCGTCTCTCCGGTTCGATACCTCCCTCGTTCGGGTTCTTGAAGTCGTTAGAACAGTTCTTGATCTACAACAACTCTCTTGAAGGGAACCTTCCGAGTTCACTCATCAACCTCAAGAACCTCACAAGAATCAATTTCTCCAGCAACAAGCTCAATGGCTCGATCAGTCCTTTGTGCGGTTCAAGCTCTTATCTCTCGTTTGACCTCACGGACAACGGATTCGAAGGAGATATACCTCTTCAGCTAGGGATATCTCCGAATCTTGATCGTTTAAGGTTAGGGAAGAATCAGTTCACAGGAAGGATCCCTTGGACATTTGGGAAGATCCGTGAGCTTTCTCTGTTGGATATCTCAAGCAACTCTCTCACAGGGATCATACCGTTAGAGCTCGGTTTGTGCAAGAAGCTGACACGCATTGATCTCAACGATAACTTTCTCTCAGGGATTATACCTCCATGGCTTGGAAAGCTTCCATTGTTAGGTGAGCTCAAGCTTTCTTCTAACCGGTTTACCGGGTCTCTCCCTACCGAGATTTTCGGCTTAACCAAGCTTCTTGTGCTATCTCTTGATGGAAATTCACTCAGCGGATTGATACCACAAGAGATTGGGAACTTGGAAGCTCTCAATGTACTTAACCTCGGCATGAATCAGATCTCAGGTCCTCTTCCTTCAGCTATAGGCAAGCTGAGCAAGCTTTACGAGCTTCGGTTATCAAGAAATGCCCTAACCGGAGAGATCCCGTTTGAGATTGGACAGCTACAAAATCTTCAAAGTGCTTTGGATCTCAGCTACAACAACTTCACCGGAGACATTCCATCAACGGTTTCAACGTTACATAAACTTGAATCTCTTGATCTCTCTCATAATCACCTTGTTGGAGAAGTTCCTGGCCCAATAGGAGAAATGAAGAGTTTAGTATATCTCAACCTCTCTTACAACAACCTCGAAGGTAAACTAAAGAAACAGTTCTCTAAATGGCAAGTGGATGCCTTTGTAGGCAATGCAGGTCTTTGTGGAAGCCCTCTTGGTCGTTGTAACAGAGGTGGCTTGAGCAAGAAGCAACAAGGTCTTAGTGCGAAAACCGTGGTTATAATCTCTGCGATAGCTTCCTTAGCAGCGATTGCTTTGATGGTTCTTGTGATCTTGCTCTTCTTCAAGCAAAGTCATGATCTTTTCAAGAAAGGGACAAGCACCTTCTCATCAAACTCTTCTTCTTCTTCACAAGCTCCTCTGTTTAGGAATGGAGGTGCAAAGTCAGATATAAAGTGGGATGATATCATGGAAGCTACGCATTACCTTAACGACGAGTTCATGATTGGGTCAGGAGGTTCAGGGAAAGTTTACAAAGCGGATTTGGAGAACGGAGAGACGATTGCTGTGAAGAAGATTCTGTGGAAAGATGATTTGATGTCAAACAAGAGCTTCAACAGAGAAGTTAAGACCCTTGGAACGATAAGACACAGACATTTGGTTAAGCTGATGGGTTACTGCAGCAGCAAAGCAGAAGGTCTGAATCTGTTGATCTACGAGTTTATGGAGAACGGAAGCGTTTGGGATTGGCTACACTCGAAGGAGAAGACGACGAAGAAGAAGGAGTTTCTTGATTGGGAAACAAGATTGAAGATTGCACTAGGGTTGGCTCAAGGAGTACAGTATCTTCACTTTGATTGTGTTCCTCCGATTGTTCACCGAGATATCAAATCCAGTAACGTGCTTCTTGATTCGAACATGGAAGCACATTTAGGAGATTTCGGACTCGCCAAGATCCTTGCTGAGAATCATGACACCGACACAGAATCAAACACTTTGTTTGCAGGCTCTTATGGCTACATTGCTCCAGGTATGTTGTTGATATTTCTTGAGTTTCCTTTCTTGGACTTAAAGCTAATGTTTGATTGGAATCGGTTTCTTTTTATAGAGTATGCTTACTCGTTGAAGGCGACAGAGAAGAGCGATGTTTACAGTATGGGGATAGTGTTGATGGAGATTGTGACTGGTAAAAAGCCAACGGAGGAAGTGTTTGGCGAAGAGACTGATATGGTTAGATGGGTAGATACGGTTCTTGAGACGCCTCCAGGTTCTGCAGCGAGAGAGAAGCTGATTGATTCAGAGCTTAAACCGCTTTTGCCTTGCCAAGAAGAAGCAGCTTATCAGGTTCTTGAAATAGCAATTCAGTGCACAAAGACTTATCCTCAGGAGAGACCATCTTCAAGACAAGCTTGTGACTGTCTTCTTAATGTCTTCAACAATAAAGCTACTAGTTATAGCGAGATGCAATGTGATTCCGAGAAGTGATTCTGGAGACGTGAAGCTGAGTGAAACTCGAAAGTTCTTGTTCTGAAAACTCTGTTTTGCTTAGATTGCTTAAATGTTCTGCGTTGACGTATAACATATTTAGTTTGTGTCAAGTAATGGAATTGAGCATGTATTGCTTTCTTATGATTCTTGAGACTTGAGATCAAATCGTTAAAATCTATGATCATTTAATTACTAATCTATCAGTGACTGAGGTTTTGCTACCCGGGTTAAGAGCACACAATCTACAAATAGTTATCCGGTTTAGTGATTGGGGTTTTGCTTACTCCGGTTAAGCTTCTAGGTTCTCACATCAGCTTCCCAACTACCAAAATTGTTCTTGCAAACCAAGAAACTGTCAATAGTAATCCAAAAACAAAAGCTGTTAAGAATAAAATTATGGATAAAATATTTAAAACGGATATATCTTTGTTAGTGGATTTGAAATGACATATTGACTATGTCTTTAGTAAACACATTGTACTGTTTAGTAACTTGGTCAAGTTTTAGACAACTTTTTTGTATTGGAGTTGAGCTACAATCATACAAATTACTATCTTATTGACTACTGTGTTCTTAATTATTGGTAAAACATAACAACAATTGTCTTTTCTTAATTTTTTATTAAATAGTTGACTTTAAAAGTTTTCATTTTAGAAAATTACTGTCTTTATCTATTTATTTTCAAAATTTTAATTATATCCATCGTTTTAATAACTTATCAGCTGTAAATCCATACAAAGATATAACTAATTATCTGTTCTAATTCACCAGAATGTATCATTTTAAATCTTAATCTTAATTATTATTTGAGAAACATGTTTAATGAAATTTTTTAATGTCACCTTAGCAAAAGTTAGTGTAAATTAACGGTGACAAAGAATTATGATATGGAATGTGACATGGCAATTATGATATGAAAATATGATATGACAAATTTCTTAAAATAAATAAAATATTTTGATTGGTTGAATTATAATTAAATATATTATAAAATTATAACATAAATACACTAGATTATAACACTAAAAATAATAAATTTAAATAAACAAAAAATAACAATTACTATGATTTCAATTTGTTTTTATATATACTCATAATAGATTGCATAAAATATGATTACGAAAATTTTTACAACCAATATATATTTTATATTTTTCAATAGAAAAATAATAATAGATTATCCAATAAGATAGTATATATGCTATATATTAATAATGTTGAGAGTATGTTATATTATTACTTGTATATATTTTTTTAACATTTTATATTATTATTTTTTAAAATTTGCGTAGCTTACATTACTATTTTATCTTATCTCTCATCTTCTTTTTTAAATAAATTGAAAGTTTATATCATACTCATATACAGTCTCATTGTAGATGAAAATTTGAGATAAGAAATAAAAAGCAATGTAATCGGATGAAAAAATAAATTATAAAAAAGAAAAAAATAAATATGAATAAGAAGTAAAAGTAAAAAAAAAAAATCTCCACAGCTTTGTTTTTCCGTAACACTTTTAAATTTTGTTTTATGAAGTCATTTAAAAATCTTATGAAAGAAATTATATAATACACGCATGTGTGGCTCAAATTTTATAATAAACACATGCGTGCACACCAACCATATTAATTCTTTCATGCATATATTTTAAAATATTATTTTATGAATCAAGTATTATATATGTTATGATCCATTGTATAAAGATTAACACATATATAAAATTTAAGAGCATACGAACTCTTATTTTGTAATATAACAATTAAATATTAAATATATTATCTAACATCTTCAATCATATACATATAAGTTTAGGATCCGGCTGGTTTAAACGCCGCAGTTACAAAGAGTTTGTGGAAGCGAGTGATTGCTATAAAAAAATTGACGAAGAGGTGAGCGGAAAGCTACTGGAAAATTTTATAAAATAAGAATTCACAAATCTTATTATAAATTTTTGTTACAGTTTTGATTGAGAAACTATATATCATAAAATGGTGAAAAATAAGAAATTTTAATTAAATACAAAACGATATAAACGGTTTTCATGATTATTGTTAAACACCAAAAAACTATATTGTGTAAAATCATAACGTTTGTGGAAAATATCATAAAAACTAACCAACACCTAAATATTATAAATAAATTATTTATAATTCATACCTACATACAGAAATATATATTTTTTATATAAATATCAATCACACATTATAAAAATATATATTACAGAACATTTATTTTTTTATTTTCTTATAATACATAAAAGTCATACTTCGATTTTGTCACAAATATGCGTGTAAATATAAATATTAAGTATGCAAAAATCAAAGTCGCATAGGATAAGTAGTGATGGTAAAACCCATTTTGGTTTACTTAGCAATAGGTGAAGGAAATATATATACTTAAAATATATATATTGACAAGATTATATTATGCAAGGGAAAAAATATATATAATATAGATAATATTCAAAACATATTATAAGAATTTAATTATTATTTAATATAATTTTTATATTTGTAATTATATGTTACTCTAAACGCTAGAAAAAATTAAAAGTTTTTAAAAGACACAAAACGATATGAAATATTTGTGTAATTGTTGTTAAACACTAAAAATGTATATTTATAAAAATGTAATGCTTACATAATAAGTTTTTCAAAGACACAAAATGATATAAAATATTTGTGTGATTGTTGTTAAATGCCAAAACTGTATATGTAAAAAAAACATAATGCTTACATATGTATAAGAAAGTAATTAATACTTAAATATTAGAACTAGTTATATCTATAAAAAAATTACACTTACACATGCGTGCGGACCAACCATAAAAACTAAATAAATTATTATATATTTTAATATTTTCAGTTTATTTAGTTATCATATTTGTATTTTTTATCTAATGAAGTATTTTAAAAATCTGGATTAATATTTTTTTTATCTTCAATTTCTATTGAAATATATAATATTTTTCATTTGATTTATCGTTGTATTTTTAATTATTGAATATTTATATAATGTTATTATTAATACATAATTATTTATATACAAATAAAATATAATTAATATATAATATTAATTATATATTTAGTATATAAAATATTTTACAGCATATACACGGTGCGGACGATCATCTAGTTTACAGTAAATTATTTTCCCATTAGAAATTGACTTCCATTTATATATTTGAAACAATATAAGCTTGCATATACAAAATTTAATATTATAATCTGTCAGGGGATTATACCAAATTGAATCCCCTAATTGGGGAACAGGACTTTGAATTTTTTAATTCTTCAAATCATAAAGGAATTTACAAAAGTAAATCAAGGGTATCATAAAGCTGTTACTTCACCACACGTAACATTATCAGATGGATTTTTAAGTTTAACTTACCATATCATTTTTTGGTGTGGTTTAGTTTTTTCGGTTATATATTTAAAATGAATATATCTTTGTTTTAGTGGATTTGAAATGACATATTGACTCTTCACCAAAAAAAAATGACATATTAACTATGTGTTTAGTAACTTGGTCAAGTTTTGATAACTTTTTCTAATCATATATATATATATATATATATCTATAATATAAAAGATGGTCTAACTCTATCCAGTTGAATGCCACATCAGCAGTAGAGTAAGTGATATCTGTCATTTTAAATTTTGTAATTAATAAATTCTTATTATAATATAGTTAAAGTTAGACAATTAATTGTTTACTTTTTAATTGTGTGCTAATTAAAAATATATTTGTTTTGGCTTTTATATGTTTGATAAATGTATATTTTAATTTATTATCAATGTAATAAAACCTCACAAAATAATCAGAATAAAAATAAAGTAAATTGGGATTTACAGCATGATATGTGACCAAAAAAGTAGTGACTAGAAATGTTTAATTAGTCCACGCGAAGAACAAATACAACATGCTAAAAAGGGTCGTCTCTACTTATATTGTGCTTTGAAGAGTTTCTCTAATTGTTTTTTTTTGTTATTTAGTACTTCTCTAATTTACAGTATATCTGTTTAATTTATTCTATATATACAAGGCATAACATATTTCATATTTCATGATCAATAAACCGTTTATCACATATATAGTCAATATCTACATAATATGTACATACATATTGCATGTTTATTCAAATACACAACATACTTAAGTAAAATTTAAATATACGATAAAATAAACTATAACTAAACTTTTTTAACAAACTATATTATAAAACAAAAATCCGTGCATCGTGCGGGTACTCATCTAGTATATATAAATAGAGGTGAGCTCTCTCCCACAGCTTAACACATCATCATATTAGATAAACAAGTGTCAATTTAATATTAAAACTACAAAAATTAATTATTATTTCTGTTAATGCATTTGGAGAATATAAAAAGTCTATTTATTTGTATATTAAGTTCGCAAAACTGAATTAATTTATCTACAAATAATCATATTTATATTGCAAATTTTAAATTTGAAATAAAAAAATATTTGAGATATAATAAAATCAGATAAAACTACTCTATCCCAAAGTAGAAGATAAAAAGATAAAATTTGACAAAAGTATTGGTGAAGGCATATAACTCAATTTTGTCAGGTCTATGGAGTTCTGGTGATAAACGTATGTAATTGTATTAGATAACTATGAGATGATAGGTTTCCCTAAATTAGCATATAGTATTATAAATTAAATTCTAATTAAATTTTATACAGAAACTTAATATATTTCATAAGCATACATTAATTAAGAAATATTGTATAAGTATAAAATTAAAATAAAAATACCACAAATGAATATCAGACTACTAAATAAAACCATCATTAAAAAAACCACATTAGTTAGACATGTTCTATGTATCATTAATATAATTAAAAAATATGAAAAGTTTATTTATTTATATATTAAGATAGCAAACCTGAATTATTTTATTTATTCTGCAGTATATAATCAGATCCATATTGAAGAAATTGCAAAAGTCTATTTAGTTGTATATTAGGATTGGGAAACTGAAATATTTTATTTATTCTGCAGAAATAATCAAATCCATATTGAATAAATTACAGTTAAATCAAAAAAAATTTGAGATATAAAAAAATCAGAAAAATTATTTCCTGCCAAATTTTAAGACAGAAAACAAATTTCTCTATGCCAATTTAGCAAAGCAAAAAACAAAAAGAGAAAATTTTACAACAGTGTTTGAAGAGGCATAAAGAGCAACTATGTCGGGTCTATGAAGCTCTAATGATAAGTGTATAAGACTATATTAGACAACTATGTTTGATCGGTATCTATAAGATGATAGATCTCCCTAAAAACAGTATATATTCTTATAAAATAATTAATAATATATATTAAATTCTAATATAGTTTTATACAGAATAAATAGGAAAAAATTACTATAATTATGAAATAATACATTATTTATAAATATGTAATTTACACATAATATATATACTTTATTGTTTATAATAAAATATATTTTAGAAAAACCCGCACATACACATATGTATAAATCTAGTATATTTAAAACATCAATCCAATAACACCTCCTAAAGCACGAGTCTGTGGATAAAATTATGTTTCATTACAAGTTTACAACTAACTTCATCATTTTCTATGAATTACTCTTCTTTGAATAAATATAAGCTGGTTTGGGTCTTTCTATGTGCATGAATTGCATTTGCACAAGTTTCATGACCAAAATTAGTTATTATTTATACAAATATAAGGCCCAAATTTTTTTTTTTTACAGATTTAATAATTTGTCCCAAAATTATTGAGATTTTAATTAACTTACCAATACCAAACAAAAAATGAAAAGATTACCTATCACTACCTTATTTTCTTTCATTTGCCCAGAAATGCATATCATTAATCATAAACCACTTCAATATCTTTACCATAATCAGATAAATCAAATATTTAGTGGATAAAAACTTTTATTTTTCTCCCAATTATTATGATCTAGGTTTTAAAGATTTCCAGTTAGTCGTCATAAATTAGTGGATTTCTCTATTTCATTATGTTTATGAGTTTTACCATCTTCCTATTTTTTTTCCTTTTCCAAAAGTTTCTTGCAGAATTTATTTAACTTTGGTGAATATTGTTAACAAAAATAAGATGAGAAGCACAAACAGGAATTATTCAATGATTCATAAAATCTTTTTATTTTAGATGAAAAATATACTTTCAAATGAAAAAAAGTATCTTCGAAAGTAAAATCTTATTAAAAGAAATCTTAGTTTTTAGGTAAAACAGATGACATTTGTTTGGCTAGCATCACCAACGTATGTATAATCCAAAATCACCAAAAAAAAAAGAAACAAATTTTGCTTTTTGGCCTTCGTAATGATTTTTAATTTAATTTTTAAAGCAATAAAAATAATAATTTTATTTTAAATATTATAACTTTGGTAACAGCCACGAAAAGTTTAACCCCATGAGCACAACAAGAATCTGCATAAAACCATTTCGTTCTTCAAAATTAAGATAAACTTATTGTTCATTGTTTGTTTAATGTTAACTACTTCCTACACTCAATTTTACATGTTCAACTGTGATTTGATAATTTGAGCATTCGAATGGTTGGAGAATAAAAAATTTAAAAAAAACATGAGGAAACACTCATAAAATAGACTGGCAATATGATTAGTCAAACCAAGTTCTTAAATTTTATAATGGAAAATACCAATAAATGGCAAAGGACCGGTAGTAAATTACGGAATCGACATATGGTATGTTTGAGTTGAAGCATTAAAATATTTCGCCACACATTCTCTCTACTTTACCCTCACGCACTATCTTTCTTATTATCAGAAAAATCCACATCCAAAATTATCAGTCCACTTCTTCTTCTCTCTTTTATCTCTTATTCTCATTCTTTCTTCATCAATGTGATACTTCTTCTCTTCTAAAATCTTTTGACCCCAGTTTTTTCTTTTCAACAAAACTGTTTGGTGGTTCCAACAAGGCCAAGATGATCTCATCACCTATCGCCGATCCGACCACCACCGATAGGCCAAATCGTCACTCTCCACATCATTGCCGTTGTTCTAGTTAATCGCCCACATGCACCTCTGAAAATCATCTCAGACAATCAATACACGATCAGATTTGAGGTTACAGAGCCACCAACTTCTCTGCAGAGACCCAATTTATGAAATTCTCCATTTCTTCCCATGTGAGATCTTATCCTCACACTTGTTGTTGGGTTCTCAAGATCATATTTGCTCGATCTCGCTCTATTGATTGTTTAATTGAGTGATCGCTCTAATCCATCATTTTCAAGCTAATTCTTTGATTTCATTATCACACACGTCAGATGTTTGTATATATCGTATGTTGTACATATGTATGCTATGTCGGTTTGTGTAAGCCTATTTTATTTTTTGCACATCTACAATACCTTGTAGATCCATCATAACAAATAACACACCAAAGTGAATATCTATGACCATCTATCAATGTTACTGGACAACTACAATACCACGATATAGTACACTCATTTATGAACATAAAAGCTATCAGCTCAAATACCTCGATATAATATAGTTTATGTGATCAACCTCGTACACTAACCACCCATCATAATAAATAACCCTCCAAATACGATAATAACTCTCCATCAATGTTGGTAGACAACTATAGCACTTTGTAGACTTATATTTTATTCACTATACTCATGTATTATTATAAACCCCTATCATATCAAATAACATGTTATAGTATATATGTATATATTTGCCATGTATACAATATGTATCTTTATTCTCTTAACCTGTTAAATTATAGATGTTCATATAACAATAATAAATTTGTTTATTCTTGTTACTGTTGATTTTACAGAGAAGAAAAGTAAAAAAAAAAAAGAAAAATGGGAGAAATAGAGAGATGAGAAGAAAGGAGACCCTCATTTAATACAAAACCCACAGACAGCTTAAAATGATAACAGCTCACATCACCAAATAAATGTGGACATATCCACTTCATTCATTATCACACCCACGCGCACTCGATGGCAAGCAGGCCCGGCTTAGGGCATGTGCTGGAGGTGCAAAAGCACATGGTCCAATAAAAATTTTAAAAATTTCCTTACTAATTTAGGGCCAACAATTTAGAATTTTATAAAACAGGATATAAATAAGCAAATATTTTAAAATAGCACAGGGCCCAAAAAATTTTGACCCACTTTGAACCGGGCCTGATGGCAAAAGAAGTAAATAAGCGAAGCTTCAAATTACTGTTTGGCATCCTTTAGCTAGTTCTTGCTAGCTCATTTCTGTCTTGCTATTTACCTAATAAAAATTCCACACTTAGTCATCCACCTATTTATCCCTTTTATAATTCGAACTTACTTAGCGATAGGTTACACAACTGTTGCGTACCGAAAACAACCAATCCGATAGAGTATTTAGTCTTATGTTCCAAAACAAAACAAACAAAAAAACTTTTATGACTCGATCCAAAGAAAAAAAAAGAAGATGAGAAGTTTCTTGCTGATTTTGTTTAACTTTGGCAGATACAGTTAACACAAATAAAGATGAGAAGCACAAATAGGAATATTTTAATGATTCATAAAATCCTTTTATTTTAGATAAAAAAGGTAAGTTTCAAATGAAAAAAAAAAGTGTCTTAGAAAGCAAGATCTTATCAAAAAAAGTTCTTAGTTTTTAGGTTAAACATATGAGATTTGTTTGGCTAGCATCACCAATCTCCTACCTATTAATTGACAATGTAGTTTAATGAATTATTCTTATTTGTTTTAATTTCATTGGTTAAAAACATCAATCTAACCTAATTAAATGTGACATGGAAATGATGATGTGTAATGATGATGTAATTGTGATTTGGCATATACAAGCACATGTGGATTATAACATGGCAAAAATATTTATGTGTTTAATTTATTTTTGTACAAATAATTGTTTTATGAAAACAGAAAAACATAACATCTCCTATTTATTAATTGACAATTTAGTTTAATGAATTATACTTGTTTGTTTTAATTTCATTGGTTAAAAACATCAATCTAACCTAATTAAATGTGACATGGAAATGATGATGTGTAATGATGATGTAATTGTGACTTGGCATATACAAGCACATGTGGGTTATGACATGGCAAAAAATATTTCTGTGTTTAATTTATTTTTGTTCAAATAATTTTTTTATGAAAACAGAAAAACATAAATATTTAATTTTTAATATAAATTGGAACAAGAAAGGCGACAACTTTCCGATCAGGAAAATAGACAGAGTAAAAAACAAAGTATAAGTGAGGATGAAGCTTTCTAGAGAATAATTATTAGATTTAAAACAATGAAAGAAAATTAAGTTTACCAAAAAAAAAATCTTCTAGACTCCATGATCGAGAAGAAATAGAGACACTAACGAAAATATTTAACAAACTCTCTCATAGGTTCTTATGTCTTCTACTATTATATATTGAAATGATCATATATCCGGTTTATACAGAAATGATCATACTAGAATCAACATCAGTTTCTTGAATATATTAGCCGAAATTTTGAGTGTTGTGGAATATGAAAGTACTAATTAATGATTCTTCCAAATCATGATATAAGAGTTGTGAAAAGACTATAGTAATGAAGTGACCACATATTGCATTGAAGCTCATATTAGATAGACCCAAAACAATAAAGTATCTGGTATAAACACTCTAGAAAAAGAGAACAGTTTAAAGGGAAGGCTTAGGGCTTTGGGAGAGTAATGAGATCAATTCAACAAATCTCCAGGATACATCTGGTTCTTACTTAGGTTTTGGTATACTGTTCTAGATTTCAATCGAGATAGATATACAATCGTTTATATACCTAGCAGTATTAGTTTTTTCATATAAATAAATATATATTTAGCATAATCCAATACTTAATGTCAACTAAATTTCAACAGACTCAAAAGACCACAACGCAGATGAAATTCAAACGAAGGCAACATGAAGGAAGAACTTTTTTCCGTTATAAAGGGGAAACCAGCATTTTTGCCAGTAAAAGGAGGTTGCAGCTTATAATCATTTCGCCCAATTATAAACCAATTCTCGAAATTCATAAACAGTAACACAAACAAAAAAAAGCCTAATTCCTAGAAAAATTCCACAGGGGTGACTAGCAAACATCGAAATTGAAATAGGAGTTTATCTTATTACGCAGTCAATTTCAGATTTCTAACAGAAGAATACGATTTATAAATCTCTAACAAGAAGCAGCATATGGTTTTACTTGAAATACAGAACTCATGACTATTACTTTCTATTCAAACGAGGTCGCTTTCAGGTAATACGCATATCCAATAACAGCAGCTAATTATAAGAACTAATTGTCTCTTTTCCATCAACGAATGCGCAAAATAAATCTGACAAATAGGAGGATTCATATCGTAGAAGAAAGAAGATTCGAAGAAGGTATTAGTACTGTTCCTAAAAATCATTTTTAAAAATTGAAGGAAAAAAACGAAATAGAAAGATTATAGGAAGACAAAGAAAATAAAAAATTTTGCAGGTATGTTAACTTGATCCGCAAATCCGAAACAGGTAACCGAGTACCCATTCGACCCGTAACTTAGCAATTAAGTTTTACAAAGCCCAATTATGAAAAAAGACAATTTTTGTGTTTTATAAATTTAATTATTATTTTTAGGTTTGTCTCAAAATATAAATGGACTTTTTGTTGTAACAAAAAGTTTAATTAAAATTATATCATATGCTTTATAATTTAACACTGACTTTGAGTTTCATATACTACAAAAAATTAAAATATTTGAGATGAATTTAAATATTATATTTAGGTAATTATATTTTTAGAACTGTTTATATCCGCACATGCGTGCGGGCCAATCTCTTAGTGTACTGTATAATCCAGAATCACCAAAAAAAAAGAAACAATTTTTTTTTTTTTTAGCCTTACATAATGATTTTTAATTTAATTATTAATGCAATAAAAATAATCAATTTATTTTAAATATTATAATTTAGGTAACAGCAACTAGAGACTCTAACTACTAAAAGTTTAACCCCATGAGCACAACAAGAATCTGCATAAAACCATTTCGATATTCAAAATTAAGATAAACTAGCCTGGCAATAGTTTCGAACTGACTTACCGATAGGTTACACAACTGTTGCGTACCGAAAACAGCCAATCAGATACTAGAGTGTTTCAGTCTTATGTTCCAAAACAAAACAAACAAAAAAACCTTTTTGTCTCTCGATCCAAAAAAAAAAAAAGGCCTCTACAAAGGCTCACCGACCAATCTAGTTCATGACAGATTCCACGGCAGTCGCAGAAACTACTGTGTCAGAGTCAACTTTTTGGCCCTTTTCCTCGGTATTTTATTTTCCAAATTTTAATTATATCCATCGTTTTATTAAGTTATCAACTAGAAAACCATACGAAGATATAACCAGTTATCTGTTCAAATTTTCCAGTTTATATCATTTTAAACCTTAATTTACGGTCAACGATTTACCCATTAGAAATTGTCTTCCATTTATATATTTGAAGCAATATGAACTTGCATATACAAAATTTAATATTATAATCTATCAGGGGGTTATACCAAATTGAATCCCATAATTGGGGAACACGACTTTGAATTTTTGAATTATTCAAATCATAAAGGAATTTACAGAAGTAAATCAAGGCTATCATAAACGCTGTCACTTCACCACACGTAACTTTACCAGATGGATTTTTAAGTTTGAAACCTCCCCCTTTTTCTTTTGAGACTTATTTCCTCCTTGCTTGAACCTTTGATAACTTACCATATCATTTTTTGGTTTGGTATGTGTGATAACTCAAATTCGACTTATAAAAGAACAAGAGTTTGTGGGTTTAAAGAGATTTTTTTATAAAGAATAGCCAGAGTTCGAAGGTACACAAAGATTTTAGGTCGTCGGAGTAAAGTCGTCCGACCTAAAATAGTAATAAAGTAGACTTGAGAACTTAGAACAATAGATTGTTAGTTTGCCTTAGGTCTCGAGAGAGGATTTTCGGATGTTTATTAAGAAACAGCTGAACCTTGAAAAAGGCTGCCTACATACCCTTTTGAAGGGATCAAGCCAATCGTAGTTTGTTATAAGAGAGTTAAATATATGAAATCTAGAGAGAATAAGATCTTCTCCAAGTGTGGAGATTCTTGGATGATTGGAAGATATTCTGAGAAGTGAATGACTTCTTTATTTATAGCCCGACGAAGTCGGTCTTCTGGAGATAACTTCTCATGTTGAAATAGGAAAGCTTCCTTCTTGATAAGGCCGACCTTCCATTTATTCGGAACTTATCAGATAAATAGCGGATTTCCATTAATCTTGCCGACCTAAATATTTTTTAGGTTTTGAAGTGGGCATATCTCAATTGATGTAGGGCTTTTGGAGGGGGTGCGAAATCTATCTCTAACAGTATGCTTTAGTTTTCTGGTTATATATTTAAAACGAATATATCTTTGTTTTAATGGATTTGAAATGACATATTGACTATGTGTTTAGTAACTTGGTCAAGTTTTGATAAAAAAATTTAATTATATATATGAACAGAGGTGAGTCCTCTCCCACAGCTTGACACATCATTATATTAGATAGACTAGAAGAATGTCTGCTCGTTGCGCAGATTTATGATATATTAAATATTTTAATTTTAAAATCTATTTTATTATATTTGTTAGTAAAAATTTGTTGGTAAATATTATTTTATAAGTTGTAAATACAATTTAAATTTTGTATTAAAAGGTTGGTGAAATAATAGTATGAGATTTGACTATGTTAGGGAAGTGAAGCTGACATCAAAGATGACCGAAAAGAAGGTTTTCGAGAATAGAATCCATATTATGATAGTGGTGGTGGTTTGAGATTTTATGCAGTAGAAAATAAAGAATTGAGCTATTAATGTAAAAAGATTTCATGAAAGCAAATAATATGGTATTTTTTTTGTTTGTTTGACCACAAAGAAAACATGAAAAATGAGTCTATTTATTAGACAGAAAGGATGACACAATCATCTCTTAATTTTTAGTATGAAATTCAAATTAAAATTTGATTCAAAAGCTTAATATATATTTTGTAAGTATACATTATTTAGGAAAAATTTTATAAGTATGAAATTCAAATAAAAATACCACTGACTATCAAAACTACTAAAAAAGCCATCATTAAAAAAAACTACATTAGTTAGATATGTTCTATGTATCATTATTATATTTGAAAAATATGAAAAGTTTATTTATTTATATATTAAAATGGCAAACCTGAATTATTTTATTTATTCTGCAGCAAATAATCAGATTCATATTGAACAAATTGCAAAAGTCTATTTATTTGTATATTAGGATCGGAAAACTAAATTATTTTATTTATTCTGCAGATAATAATCAAATCCATATTGAATAAATTACAGTTAAAATAAAAAAATATTTGAGATTTAAAATAATCAGAAAAAAAATATTTCCTGCCAAATTTTAAGATAGGAAACAAATTTCTCTATACCAATTTAGCAAAGCAAAAAAAAGAGAAAATTTGACAATTGTGTTTCTGGAAGTATAGCGAGCAATTTTGTCGGGTCTGTAAAGCTCTAATGATAAGTGTATAAAACTATATTGGACAACTATGTTTGATCGGTATCTATAAGATGATAGGTCTCTCTAAAAACAATATATATTGTTATAAATTAATTGATAATATATATTAAATTCTGATATAGTTTTATACAGAATAAATGTAATAAGAAATAAATTACTATATTTACGAAATAATACATTAGTTATTAAAAAATTATAAATATAAAATTTACACAGAATACTTTATTGTTTATAATAAAACATATTTTAAAAGAACTCGCGTGTACGCACGTCTAAATTTAGTATATTTAAAACATCATTAATCCAATAACACCTCCTAAAGCACGGCTCTGTGTATAAAATTATGTTTCATTACAAGTTTACAACTAACTTAGTCATTTTTTATAAAGTACTGTTATTTGAATAAATAGAAGCTGGTTTGGGTCTTTCTATGTGCAAGAATTGCATTTGCACAAGTTTCATGACCAGAATTATTTATTATTTATACAAATATAAGGCCCAAATTTATTTATTTACAGATTTAATAATGGGAAAATTAGAAATAAATGATGTTTTTACTATGAGTTTGTCCATCTACACCTTTATTTTTGTTGTCACAATTGTGTCTAAATTACCCTTACAAAAATATTTTTCAATAACTAATTTCATTTTAAAAATTGTTTTTAATATCGATTTAAATACTAAAAAGGAAAAAAAAATATTTAAGGAAACAAAAAAATTATATTATTCCAAAATCGTAACAAGAAAATATTTACAAAGTCTTTTCTGATATGTTCTGCGAGCTTCACAATGTTTGTTCTGCGAATTCTCTATGATCTGCAAGATTTAGAATGTCTCTTCTGCAGTTTCTAAATGTTCTGCGATTTTGAATAATATATGTTCTGCATAATATACATGTTCTGCATAATATACATGTTCTGCGAAGTTTAGAACATATATTCTACCTATTTTGGATAATAATTGAAACATGCATTTGGGCAATTCATCTTTCATACCTACAAAACGTAAAACATGAAAACATTGTAAAAAGACAGATTTTTAAACTAATTATCTCAACCTAAAACTTCTTCAAAATCAATACCCAGCTAATTAGTGAAACAAAATTAATGTTTCGTATTTTTCTATTACATTGAGCTGCAAACAACAAATCTGACAACTGCTTATTTCAAAAATTTCTGGAAAGCTAAGTAAAAGATGAGAAAAAAAAGACAGAACAGATTAAAGGATTTTACTACAATAACTCTCTAATTTTCTAGTTCATGTTATGAACCATCACAATAAGAGACTTAATCAGCAATAATAACATCATGATATCTTATTGATATTTTTGTGTGGACAAAATTTGGTGAGAAAACAGCGAAGATCGATTACCTTCTTTGGCGTTGACGGAAAAATTGGTTTAAGAAGAAGAATTGTTGAGTAATAAGAGAGCAAATTTTTTGAAGAATAAAAAGATTGTTTTGATGAAGAACAAAATTGATTTTGTTAAGTAAAAAAGTCAATTATTGCAGAGAGAACAGTCGGTGATGAAGTAGAGATCGGGAAAATCAGCTAAAGAAGCAGAAATAACAATAAAGAAATAAAGAAAGTTTTTCTGTTTTTATGTTTTTTGGTATTTCAATGACTTATTTCTATTATTAATAACTATATAAAATTTAATAATTAGAGGACATAATCGGTTTTAAATTAATCGGTTTCAAACAATTGGTTAAGAAGGTATAAATGGACAAACTGATAGTAAAAACATCATTTATTTCTAATTTTCCCTTTAATAATTTGGTCCAAAATTATTGAGATTTTAATACCAAAAAACAAATTTACCTATCACTACCTTATCTTCTTTCATTTTCCCATAAATGCATATCATAAATCATAAACCACTTCAATATCTTTACCATAACCAGATAAATCAAATATTTAGTGGATAAAAGCTTTTATTTTTCTCCCAATTATTATGATCTAGGCCTTAAAGATTTCCAATTAGTCGTCATAAATTAGTAGATTTCTCGATTTTATTATGTTTATGAGTTTTACCATCTTCCTTTTCCTTTTCCAAAAGTTTCTTGAAAAAAGTTTCAAATATTCGAGGAAACGCTCATAAAATAGACTGGTAATATAATTAGTGAAACCAAGTTCTAAAGTTTTATAATTCGAACTTACTTAGCGATAGGTTACACAACTGCTGCGTACCGAAAACAGCGAATCAGATACTAGAGTGTTTCGGTCTTATGTTCCAAAACAAAACAAACAAAAAAACCTTTTTGTCTCTCGATCCAAGAAAAAGAAAAAGGCCTTTACAAAGGCTCACGACCAATCTAGTTCATGACAGATTCCACGGCAGTCGCAGAAACTACTGTGTCAGAGTCAACTTTTTGGCCCTTTTCCTCGGTGGTTCAGCTTCTTCAGTCACTATCGGAGTTTCTTCTTCAGGCTCTGTCTCCGCTTTCTCTTCCTTTTCATCTACACTTGCGCCTTCCGCTTTTTCCATGTTCTGCAGCTTCGCAATCACCTCCATTACTCCTGTATTGACCTGTTTACACACGTTTACGTTTAGAATACAGTGACAAATTCACAAGACAGACTATTCCTCAGAATGTTTGGTATGATCATTTTGGTAAATAGCGTATGACAGTTACGTTTAGAATACAATGACGATTCCTAACTTTGGTAAAAATGCGTAGCACCAGATCACCATCAATGAACTAAAGCATTAAATGAAATACAATCCACTCAAATTTCTGTATAAGCCTTTCCTACACAACTATTCCAGATATTTGGTCTGAAAATTTTGCTACCACAACTATTCCGAATATCTTAATTAAGAGAACCTCTATAGATGTTATGCAAGTATTTGATATTAACATATGATTTATCACTGAACCAACTTCATCCATTTCTAGCAGAGCCCATCAAATCCATGCTAATGCAACAGCATATATGTGGGAGAAAAATATATTAACTGAAAGTGAAAAAGATGATGATTTTCACCTGTGGGTTCTGGAGAAACTCAGCAATGTCTGTGGGGCAACAAGGGCAGTTAATGATGTTCTTCCGTGCACGAAGTGTCCGTCCACCTCTGCTTCTTTCCCTCACAAGTGTCTTCCCAGCGAATCCCTTTTCTAAGCATCCTTTGCAAAAGCTATGACCACAAGGCGTTGTGACAGGAAGAGTCATCACGTCCTTACAGATTAGGCACTTAAACTCTGCATCAACACAACAACGATTATATCCAACAACAGTTTGATAAACCAGTGAAGAAGTGATATAACGCATGGACTGCACAACACAAACCACAACAGAAATTGATAACAGCAGAAGCAGAGAGTTGGACTTCAAACCGTTGAGAAGTTTTTTGCTGGTAGAATTCGAGTGTGCCGCTTTAATGGCTTTCCTCAGACTCTTCGTCTCTTTAGCATCCAAAGCATGAACTGGCTTTTGACTAGGAGGTGGAGGCCTTGTCCATACCCAACGACCCTCACCTTCCTGATCAAGTAAACATATCAGAAGCAGGTGCAGAGTAGAGATTACAGAAGAAAAGACTTCATATATGATTCTTATATAAGTTAAGAGAAATTAAGAAAAGCTGAACTTACATTGAAATCCCATGATGGACTCTCGTTTCTTTCAAACAGGTCTGTTGCCATCTTAAGCTCTGGAACGTTTGGCAATGGTCTTGGCCGATCTCCATGCTCATCACTGCAGCATATGATAGTGTTAGACTCAAATGGAAAAATATAGAAAAAGGCGTTTTCAAGAAAATAAGGTCAAACCTTGTCCATGGTGCTGGCTCATTGTCACACCTAACAAAGAGGTATCGACAGACCTTAAAAGAACCCTATGGAAAACAAAAAGAATAGGTCAGCAAAAGAATCCAGCTCTACATAAATAAAAAAAGAGCATGCTTGCTCTATGAGTACCTGCACTCCAACTTTTCGCCAGCACTTCTCGATCCTGTAAACCCCATCATATCTCAATCCTTCCTCAGGGGCATATGCAGAACGTTTCTCCTTGTGAGACCTGGTTATACATGGAAAGGAATTAAAGAGTTAGAACTGGGATTTTTCAATGAAGATGCAGAAAAGGTAACCGAAATTATGAGGTGTATCTTGGGAATAGCATGTTAACTCAAGATAATTGCACCTTAGCTTAACTCTCTAGGACAAACAATCTACTCTTATTAACTCCAGAAAGCAATTTCAGTGCAAAGAAAAGCATTACATATATATAATTTTCTGGTTCAATTTTTTAAGTATAGGAAACCGAGAATGTAAGTAAGATGTTGAGCACAATGGACATTTGCTCAAATAACAGCTAACCTGACAACACGAACGGGATAACCCATTTCGCAACTTAGTTTTAAAGCTTCATTTGAGTGCTCAAACACCTGGTCAAACGACTGAGCCTTGTTAGTCCGTTTGTTTCCGCTAAGGTCTCTTCCTCCACTGTGTTACACAAATTCAAGACAAAAAAAAAGAGAGGAAGTCAATCACAAAGTTGAAACATTGTGAGAGAAGTAACATCTACAAGATTATAAGAAACAGTAGACACAAGGAGCAATGAGAAAAAGAAAAGCAAACCTTCCAGTGTAGAGAAACCCATTCTCCATGATCCTCATCATCTACATAGCCGCCAGAGAGTGCTACAGACTGAGCTCCATATTTCGACTGTCCAGCAATACCAGCAATGTGTGGGAAGTGAGCTCCCCACTGCCTACAGTCCATCCTATCCTCCCAGGATTCACCGACCAAAACTCCTTGATTTCGGACAGGATCATTCTCAGCTGGTATCGGACCAAAATGGTCGGATGGAATCGTCACGTAGATCCTGCCGCTTGCAGCATTTGCCTTGCCGGTCTTCTTAGCACGATCGGTTGTATATGCTTTCTCCGGTCGGTCTTGGTTAGCAATGGCATGATAAACGTTTGCAGTAGCCACAGATGCAGCACTCTTGGAAACTTTGGCCAAACGAATAGCAGAGACAAGGGAAGCGTTGATCCGAGGATTGCTTGCCATTTTTGCAGGAATTGCACTGCGACATTTGGCACAAGTCCGGCGTCCTCTAGCTAGCCACTTCTCAAAACACTTTAAGCAAAAGTTGTGCCCACATGGTGTCTACAAAAAGAATACACATACAACAAGTATCCATCAGCGAGTAGTTTTCAACTTTGCAAAACATTGTTATTTCGAAAAGCAACAACCATATAAGTTTCACCCAAAAAAGCAATAACATTATGGTTTATCTTTGACAAGAACAACAACATACCATAAACAAGAATCAACAACGCAATGGCTGAATTTGCACAATTAAGTACGAGTGCTGATACAGTTTATTACGAATGATAAGCACTATTAAGTCTATATACGATTTAAGATAAATGCCTAAATTGAATTGGAGATTCAACAGATTCACCAAAACCCCCAACAGATTCATAAGAAGTAAGCAATCCATGAGAAAATTCGAGACCTAGATACAGAGTGACAACTTACAGTTACTGGCCTCTCAGGCAACTGCATACAGAAAGAGCATTCTAGGTTTTCTCCGAAGGCGGCCAACACATCAACATTGAGACCCGAGCTCTTTTTCTCGTCTTCGTCACCATCGGCCTTACCGCCAAGTAGCTCTTGCCTCTTCTTAGCCTTATCTGCGTCAGTCAGAGAGTCGTCGGCCTCGATCGCGCGGATCGAGGCTAAAAGTTCTGAGCCACCATCGGGTTCGCCGGAAACGGGGAGCGGATCGATTTCGCCGGTACAATCAGGACAATGCCACTGTAGAGTGGAGGCGAGGGATTCGGGAGGCGAAGAGAGGCAAGGAACGTGCCATGGAGTGCCGCATAAGCTGCAAGTCAGAGATTCCTCGGGGAGAGGAATCGACTTGCATAGCGAGCAGTTCCCGTTGCCGCCGTCGCATGGAAGCTGCGCCATTTCGATGAACAAGGACCGAAGATAAGATCGGAGAAAGGTATGGAGAGAGAGAGAGAGACTGTGTGTTTCCCAGATTCAAAAAACTATCTTGAAGAGAGAGATGGAGAGGGGAATGTATATTCGAGAATCTAGGGCTTAATATATGGGGAGGCGGGGGGAATTAAGGAGACGAAAAGTGTTGCGGCGGTTTCTAAAATATTTGAAATTCGAAACGACGCCAAAAATGAAAATTAAAACAAAACAAATATCTCTCTTGCTTCGATAAAATTGGGACGAATGGAATCGGAAACAAGATAAAAAATGGAACCAAATCGTTTTGAAAATGATCTTCTTTTTTTGGGTTATTTTTTTTTTAAAAAAATATGTTTTATAAGGAGATTTTTTACCAAAAATATTAAGAAGATTTAAGAAAACAAGAATTGAATTGTTAAAAAAGTTTCTAAATGATTTTAACTGTCCTAATATTATAATATACTAGGTTACTATCCGCACAATTGTGCGGAGTAAGGTTTGTAATAGAAATAAAAAAATGTTTTATTTTAATTTATATATATATATTTATATCAATTTTATATTGATGATTTTGACTATATATTGATTTTATACCATATATTTGTATCTATTGTATGCATGACATTTTCAAAATTAATATTTTTTCACTTTAGAATTATGTAAATATCTAAAATATGACTTTGATCCTTTTTTATTTTATTGGTTTAAGTTATAGTACAAGATTTTTAATATGTAAAATATATTATTTATTGTATTAATACAGTAAAGAATTTAAAAAAATTATAATCAATACTGACAATTCTTGATGTAGCCGATAATCATCTCTCCGGCTCGATACCTCCCTCATTCGAGTTCTTGAAGTTGTTAGAACAGTTCTTGATCTACAACAACTCCCTTGAAGGGAACCTTCCGAGTTCACTCATCAACCTCAAGAACCTCACAAGAATCAATTTCTCCAGCAACAAGCTCAATGGCTCGATCAGTCCGTTGTGCGGTTTGAGCTCTTATCTCTCTTTTGACCTCACGGATAACGTATTCGAAGGAGATATACCTCTTCAGCTAGGGAAATCTCCGAATCTTGATCGTTTAAGGTTAGGGAACAATCAGTTCACAGGAAGAATCCCTTGGACATTTGGGAAGATCCATGAGCTTTCTATGTTGGATATCTCAAGCAACTCTCTCACAGGGACCATACCGGAAGATCTCGGTTTGTGCAAGAAGCTGACACGCATTGATCTCAACGATAACGTTCTCTCAGGGCTTATATTTTCAATTTATCTCAGATATTTTCATCAGTAATATATTTTAGATAACAATAAACTACACATATATGTATATATTCACTAATGTATCACCGGTCATCTAATATTTTATAAATACATCAATGCAGATTTATAAGATATATACATTATGATATGTAACAAACAACCAAAAATTACAATAAAAAGAGAGTATACAATCTAAACATTATTTTAGCTCGATATACATATATCAGTGCATGACTTATCAAAAGCATCAAAAACTTAAAGTTTTATGAAAAGATAATATCCAATACTAAGTATCGAAGAATTATCCGAAAATGCCTATTATGAACATTATTATTGCAAAGAACCTTATAAAATAACCGGTCATTATTTGTATAATATTTTATATCATTTGTTTATGAATTCGAGCTCATATTTGAGGCATTCTTATTTACCAAACTAATAGTTATCAAGATTCATATTTATGCGTGTTATATAATATTGTCTTGCATCATTCAAACCAGGAACTATTGAATTATAACATAATTTCAACAATAATACTATACATTTCAATCTTTTACTTGATAAAAACTAAACGAAAGTTAAAAAATAAACTTGAAATACAATATCATATATTACAGAAACACACTTAGTATCACATTATTGTCCTTATGTTGCGATTGTACGAAAGCAAAATAATAAAAACATAAATTAATTTTAAATCTAATTACTTTATAGTTCCGTATTAGAGACCGCCAATGCTTGTTGGCTTATCCTCCAATAGTCCGACCACCGAGAGCACCACGACTACAAAGTATTGAAATTAATAGATTAGCAAATAGAAAAAGATCATGCAAAGCCATAAACAGAAGCAAAATAATAAGACAGAAACACGCACATCTGCTGAAACTCACGAACATCATCGTCGAGAGGATTGAACATGAACTCGGAACATGGGTAATGAGAATGCAAAACAACTCCCTTATCGTCTGTGCCTACACCAAATCAAAATTGTGCAAGATGAAACACCTTTAAAAAACTTAACACAATAATTATACATTTTCTAACAGAAACTAATAAAATTCTCACCTATACCAATGGATACTCTCCAGAATCTCAGAACATAAACTATTGATTCACAAAGATTTTGTTCGTACGCACAAACAAAATCCCTAGCAAAGGTTCCTCTGGCGATGCAAGTGACCACACCCTCCTTCCTAAAATAAGAATTATTAAAACACAACGAACGTACGCTGTCCTAATTGTCAACGAAGAGCAAATTATAAATAAAATTACCTCGCATCGCTGAGTTCAAAACGAATAAAACAAAAGTCTTCTTCATAGGCATCATTATTAATATCCTGAAGTGTTCCAATCCTTACAATGGTCCCCATAACATCTGAAAGATTTCAATTTACCACACATGCAATCACTATAATATTCAATAAATATATTTTGGAAAGTTATAGCAAAAAAAAAAAAAAATCATACTGATTAAAGATCCAGCCTCAAATTCCCTAGTGCGAATATCAATCATTCGACGACAGTTCAAAAACAATCCAGGAGGGCCGTCCTCAGATCTCCTAACTCTAGTCGAAGGACAAAACTGGATCTTTTGTTCGTAATCAGACAAAACCATGGATCCACACTCCCGCCTCAATTCAAATCTACATAGCTCATACCAGGAACCTTACCTAAAGCAGTTTTCAAAAACCAGCAGTCTATCTGGCATGATAATCGCCGAGATCTGGGTTCCCTAGTCAAAAATAAAATTCCATAAAATCAGAAATCAGAGCAAGAAGATCTACATGCAAGGCGAACTAAAATTTCAATTAAATTATTTAAATTATTACCTGATCATCACAAAGTATCAGCTCCAAAGTTCGCCAAAAGAAGTTTATCTGCTTCCAAAAACGGAGAACCTTAACACAAGCTGACTTTTCAATGTATCCAATTTGTAAACCAGAAAAAGAACTCATAGCGAATTGTAGGAAAGATACTTTCAAAAAAAAAAAAAAAAAGAGCAAGACTAGTGGATAAAAAGAACCCTAGATAATAACATATAGAAGATCTGAACAGGCACCAACAATTTTCTAGCAGTTTATTTCCTCATATAAGAAATTGATACCTTTTCAGCTGCATATTCCTTGTCTTTATTATGATCATCTCGAGACGAAGTGGTGCTAATTCAGTGAATAGTTAATTAATTTAAACTTATTCGAATCAAAAAATGATAAATCCACATCAGATAAAAAAGTAAAATTTCTAAATGGACCATAACATAATAATAACAGTTAGTGCATATTCATTACACTCCTCTATAACGGAGTTGAAAACAATATTATTCTCGTAATCAAGACAAGCTAAGGTTTTTTAGTGTTCCAAATAGATAGGAAGCTGCCTACAAATATCTATTATTTAAAAAATCATCAACCTTATGATTTTATTATCAAGCAAAACATATATTAGATTTAAAAATGTTTAACAATTAGAATTTTCTGTTTCTCAATTATTTACATATGCTCTACAACAATGATTCATAGAAATTGCAAAGTTGCATATAACAATACTGGAATTTTCACAATAGCAATATCACCATCTTAAGCTACCTAAACAATATTTTCATAAACGACAATCAAATGTATTATTCATAAACAAACAAGAAAATTCCAAGTTATAAAATAATTTAATAATTAAACACAATCTTACTATTAAATATAATTCAATACACAGAGCATATAACACCTGGATAAGAAATTTAGCTCATGTTAAAGAGCCACACATAGCCATTCATTAAATAACTAAATCGATTATTCACCGTGATTTAATATGCAAAAGTAAGCAAACTAAAGACACAAACAAATACGACTACGCAATACTTAATTTAAGAGTTTAAAATTCTACAACCGTATAAGCCGAATGAAAATAACAACCATCGTCAAGAATAAAATAAAAAATAACACAAATCCAAAACATAGTCATAAGAAACCGGATAGTTTTACCAACAACACCAATACGCAAAATAAATAATTTAATACATAGAAGTTGTGGAAGAGGCTAGCATCCAGCCATATTAAGCACAGAACCACCCATAGAACAATTAGGGCGAATAGTACTACACACGAAGAGTCCTACGGCTGCAAGACATTAAATAAATTATCAGTATAACGATATTCGTTTATGCATTAAATTAAACAATAAAACAGAAAACATAAACTTACATATCACCAAACTCTCGGATATAATCATCAATAGGATCAAACATGAACTCAGAACATGGACACTGAGACCGCAGTACAACTGATCTCGCGTCCACACCTATTTCAAAATACAGTATAAAAACTCATAAGCTAGAAACTCTCTAAAAATCAATATAACATATTAATTATAACACATTAGTTCATACCTTCTCCTTCGGATACCCGCCAGAACCTAAGTGCACAAACAACGGCCTCATGGTTGTTTTGTTCATATGCCTAAACGAATTCTCTAGCAAGAGCACCCGTTGCAATACACACAATCACACCTTCCCTCATAATATATCAAAACAATTACAAATTAAATACAAAATAACTAAAGCGAAAACAATATCAAGCATTAATTTAGAATATTGTGAGATAACATAACCTGGCATCACAAAGCTCGAAATGAACATGACACAAGTCATCCTCAAATGCATCACTACTAATACACGAAATCGTCCCTATCCTTAAAACTGTTTCCATAACATCTGAAATAAAATTCACACACAAACACGAAATTATTATAATTCTAGAATAAAAATATACCGAGAAAATAAGGAAATTTAATAAGAAATTACCGATTAATGTCCCAACATCGAATTCCCTAGTCCAAATGTCAATAAATTGACGGCAATTAAGAAATAGTCCTAGAAGACCATCCGAAAATCGCCAAACCCTTGTAGACTCTCGAAACTGAATCATCTGACCGTAAAACGACACACTAACAGAACCAATCTCGGGCTTTACATCAAGCTTGCAAATATCATACCACGAACTTTGCTCAAAGTAATTACTAAAGATGAGCCATTGATCGGGCATGACAGCTACCAAAATCTGAGTTCCCTATTGTAAAACCAAACAAGCAAAGACCTAATCAAATTGATCCAACCGCAAAGCGAAAAGGAAGAATCTATATAAAATTTGTTACCTTATCATCAGTAACAATGAGCTCCAAAGTAGGACCAAATGAATTGATCCGTTTCCAAAGACGAAGGACCTTCACACGGATTACCGAATCAGTATACCCATTTCGCAGATCAGAAACAGGAGATATGACAGACGAATTTAATGCCATCAAACTGTTTGTTTCTTCGGTGATGTTTGAGTTCGGCGATGAGAAGAGAAGAAGTGATTTTTGAGCAGCCCTAATTTCTAATTTATAAGAAACTGTAAGAGAGATGAAGTCATCGAAAAAATGATATTTAAATTAGTTTCTTATTAAAAGACATCCCACATTCCAACATGTTGTCGGTATTACCAATTTCGTTATCTAACTTGGGCCCAAGTACATTGGAAAATATACTTATGCTTTACCCAAACAAAGGTAACATTTTGTTTGTTCCAAACTAACCAACAAAACATCGATATTAATTATTTCCGAAGATAAATTTAAATTAAGATGGAATAGTAAACATTATAAATCTTAAATTATTTATCACATAATATCAATAGGGTAAGCTTGTACGGCCTATTTTTTAGTAAGCATCACAATATTATAATCACTATAAAGCCATACGGAATATATAGTAGATAAGAACATAAAGAAACTATCCACGGAAGACAATATTATAAACGATAAGAACAATGATTCTAGAATAAAAACCAATTAATGTACCCAATGTACATATAAACATGTCCGAAGAATGAGCGATATGTTTAGTAATTACATGCTAGATTTATTTTCTAAGCCTCTTAACCAATGTCGACTCCAAATAAAAAAAAAACAGAAGAAAAATTATATTTTTTTCAATATAAACATTAATTGTAATTTCAAATCAACAATCAATGTCTTAAGTTTCCTAAAATTATGCTCGTAAGAAATTGTAAACAATTAAATTTGACAACTATATATAAATAGTACTCATATATTTATTAGATAATTCCACAATATTAGAAGTCTTAGAAATCATTAAATTAGAAAATCATATAAATATATTCTCAAGATTGAGATTTCAAAGCTGACGATATAACCTCTAAATTTTAACTCCAAGTCACTTGATGTGGCACAATCCATGTATGCATTCACACACGTACCACACAAAAAAAATACAAATGCTTGATACATAAGAAAAAGCCCAAATACTTAACAAAACTAACACATCACAACTATATGTTCTCATTTGCAATGATGGAATTGCGAAGATCATCAACTTCTTGACAATGAGGCTCCAAATAAATTTGCGAAACATTATGAATTGTCGAAGCTATGAGACCACCATTATATCGTTCAATCCTCACTAACCGAACAACACATATAATAACATTATGGATGTATTTGCTCAGACTCGCAAGAAAGTTAGCAGATAGATCGCCCTTTAACAACACTGGTAAATGTGTACCCCTGCAAAATACAATATACAATGTAAGACATGCCAACCACAAAATAAAATTAAATAATTAATTAAAATTATAACCAACTATATGTAAAACAAAACCTTTCATTCTGAAGTTCTAGATATATATCACGGAATCTGTTTCGATGATCAGTGAGACTATCAACGTGATTTCCAACACCTGCAATTTGCCCCATTACATCTATATAAAAGGATAATAACGTATTATGGATGTAGAATAAAATATGCAAAAAAGCAAACATCCAGAGTTTTCAATCAAAACATAAAAGTGAACATACAAAGTAAAACAATGTCTAACCAATGCAGACTTTTTGATTCACGTAGACCATCAATGATCGATTCCAAGGCAACACATGAGAAATAATAGGAATTGTTTCCCAAAGACTGCTTAACAAACACAGTTCTCTTTCTACACTCAATCCTAAACGAATGAGGAGTGTATAACAGATCACCAGTAACCGACACAAGGTCAAAATCTATCAGAACAATCCAATCACCTTCTACGATAGTTGCAACAAACAATTCTTTGAAAACTTTGTCCAACAATGCATGGTTTCTATCACCCTAACCAAATAAGGGTTGAACAAAAACTGATCAGATATAAACAACAAAACCACTAAAAATAAACAAAATAAGAATATACGAAACTATCATACCTTATCATCTACTAATATCATATTACACACACTTTCACCTTCATAAAAAGTTGGGAAGATACGAAGAACTTTAACCCTAATATCAGTCACAGAGTTCAAGGGTTCAAGATCTGCAACACCGAAAAGAGCCATGATTTGTGAGCAAAGAACAATATATCACTTCTTTCAATCTTTCTCTCTCTATATATATATATATATATATCGAACTTGTTTTACATATTTCGTTTTAGTAAGCAATCAAATAAAAAAGTAAATCTTACATATATTTTAGATATGCTTACACTTATCTAGACTTAAATTGAATTAAATATGTTGGTACTTATCTGCATTAAACAAGCTAATGTATAATTAACTTAGACTTAAATTAAATTAACCGGCACTTGTTTGCATAATACAGACTAATGTATAATTAACCAATTATATAGTGAACAATAACTTATATAAATATAGACGAACGAATACCTTTATACTTCGAAACAATATAAGAACATATTAGTATAACAAATGGAATTCACGGGTATGCTAAAATCAAGTGAAATCAAAAGTCAAAAGAGAAGATGATAATAGATAAATAAAACACCATTACATAGAAGTTCATAGAGAAAACGACAGTACAAAAGTTTAACAATGGAATTCACTTTCTGAAGTCGACATCATCTAGGCCAAACTCTTCAAACATATCGACCGAATTATTCCACACTATCCTACTAATCCATTCGGGCTTATCGCCACCACGCGCCCATATCCTCTTCAACGCACGCATCTGGTCTCAGAATAAACTGCGTCCAAACCGTTGAAGTTTGTCTATGGTCCCATGTGTATTTACGCTACAAATAAAGAAAAGAAGATAAGTTATAAGAGTTAAGAAGAGAAGTGAATCCTTATATCAAATATCGGTGCTTACCGTGAGGAGGAAAAACCATCGTATCTTATAATGGACGGGAATCAAGCAGTACGTAGGCCACTCATGGTCCCAGTTGTGTTGAAGGATCTCTCCGATCGCGACAAAGAGAAAGTGATTGAACTTGAACCACGTAACAGTGGTTTTGTCAATCCAGATTCCCGCACCAGGATACAAAACGGGAAGATTCTCCCGATCAGCAGTGCTAAGGATCGCTTCGACATCTCTGACAAACTGTCATGTGATGGGAGGTACAACGTCCATGTCAAAAGGTTGTATCGGAGAGAATGAGATGGAATATAAAATTAGGAGAATCTGATATAAAGAGAAAAAACAAAGAGGAAGTCGAAAGATTATGTAGGCTGATTTATGGTTCCGCAGCAAATTCACGAAAAACGAAATGTCACCTAACCAAATAAGGACAGAGGAAGAAGTTACTAATTACCCTGATGAGGGAGAGATACTTGTCATCAGAAGAGTCCTCAGTACATTTGTTGACCCTGAAATGATGCAAAGAGAGAACATCTTTCACTCGCGTTGCACCATAGACTCCAAGGTATGTAGTCTAATCATCGATGTTGGGTCTTGTACTAATGTTGCTAGTACATATTTGGTGAATAAGCTAGGTCTCAATAAAACAAAGCACACAAGGCCATATAAACTTAAGTGGTTAAATGATGAGACGGAGCTGAAGATTGGAGAATAAGTCACTGTTCCATTAAGCATTAGGAAATATGTTAATCAAGTACTATGCGACGTTGTACCTATGCAAGCCAATCATTTATTGTTTGGAAGACCATGGCAATTTGACAAAGAAGCAGTACACAACGGTAGTACCAACTACTATAGCTTTGTTCACAACAAACGCAAGCACAACCTTGCTCTTCTTACCCCACAAGAAGTCTTTAACTTGCAAAAAGCCATGGACAAAGGAGTTAAGCTAAGTAAAACTAATCTCTATATATCTTCTAGAGATGTTTTTAAGGTTTTAGATAACAAAACACAGGTGCTACTAATGCTTTAGAGAAAGTTTATTTTCAGGACAAGAGGAAAAAGAGCTACCCATTGAGATATCTAAGCTGCTAGAAGGATTCAAAGATGTCTTTCCCGAGGATATGCTAGAAGGATTACCTCCCATTAGAGGAATAGAACATCAAATAGACCTCATTCCAGGAGCTCCACTACCCAACAGGCCAGCTTACAACCCCGAAGAAGCAAAGGAGTTAGAGAAGCAAGTTCAAGAGCTTATGTCAAAAGGATATATCCAAGAAATTCTAAGTCCTTGCGTTGTTCCGGTCCTACTAGTACCTAAGAAAGACAGTACATGGAGAATGTGCGTGGATTGTAGGGCGATCAACAACACCAGGGTCAAATACCGCCATCCTATTCCACGACTAGATGACATGCTCGATGAGTTGAGTGGCGCCACCATATTTTCCAAGATTGATTTGAAAAGTTGGTACCATCAAGCCAGAATGAAGGAGGGCGACGAGCGGAAAATCGCTTTCAAGACCAAGAGGGGTCTATATGAGTGGCTAGTCATGCCATTTGGACTCACCAACGCCCCTAGTACCTTCATGTGGCTCATGAATCATGTGCTACGAGAGTATATCTGTAAGTTTGTAGTGGTATATTTTGATGATATTTGATCTATAGCTCAAACTTAACTGATCATATTGAGCATCTTGAGAAAGTATTAGAAACTTTAAGGCTAGAAGGATTATATGCAAACCTAAAGAAATGTACCTTTCGCACTGATAAAGTAGTGTTTTTAGGTTTTGTTGTAAGTTCACAGGGGCTTAAAGTAGATGAAGAGAAGATAAAGGCGATACAAGACTGGCCTACCCCCACAACCATTGGACATATCAGAAGCTTTCATGGTTTAGCCAGCTTTTACCGAAAATTTGTCAAGGATTTTAGCACCATTGCCGCCCCTCTGACATCAGTGATTAAGTAGAATGTAGCATTCTCATGGGGAGAAGAACAAGAGAAAGCTTTCCAGAAGCTTAAAGATAGCCTTACACACTCTCCTGTTTTAGTTTTACCTAACTTTAACAAAACTTTTAAGGTTGAATGTGATGCTTCAGGAACAGGAATTGGCGCTGTACTTTCACAAGGAGGAAAACCCAGTAGCTTATTTCTGTGAAAAAAATCAAAGGAGCTGCTCTTAACTATCCAACTTATGACAAAGAGTTATAGCCCTGGTAAGATCACTGGAAACTTGACAACATTATCTTTTATCTAAAGAGTTTGTTATTCATATAGATCATGAGACTCTAAAGTATTTGAGAGGCCAAACCACACTAAAGGAAAGGCACGCTAGATGGCTCGAATTTGTGGAAACATTTCCATATATCATCAAGTACAAGAAGGGAAAATAGAACATTGTAGCTGATGCACTATCTAGAAGACATGCTCTAATCGCTATAATGGAAGCAAAAATCATGGGGTTTGAACATCTTAAAGACTTATACAAAGATGACCCTGATTTTGGCGAGTTATATCAATGAAGAAGCAAAGGAGCAGCCGGTTCATTCTACCAACATGAGGATTTCTTATTCTAAGACAAGAGGCTATACATTCCCCAAAGTTCAATGCGGGAACTGATCATGAGAGAAGCACATGGAGGAGGACTCACAGGCCATTTTGGAGTTGGTAAACACTAAGTGTTATCACTGAACACTTCTACTGGCCCCATTTCAAGCATGATATGGAACAGTTCTGTTCTAAATGCATCATTTGCCTTAAGGCAAAATCCAGGTTACATCCTCATGGCTTATATATTCCTTTACCTATTCCTGACCTACCATGGGTGGACATTTCTATGTACTTTGTTTTAGGCTTACCAAAGATCAGAAACAAGGATTCAAGTAGTGGATAGATTTTCAAAAATGGCGCATTTCATTCCTTGTGCCAAGATAATGATGCTACACAAGTTGCTGATCATTTCTTTAAAGAAGTGGTGAGAATTCATGGGCTGCCAAGGACCATTGTTTCAGACAGATATACAAAGTTCTCAAGCCATTTCTGGATGACATTATGGAGAAAGCTGGGAACCAAGCTTCTATTTTACACCACTTGCCACCCCCAAACAGATGGCCAAACAGAAGCTGTTAACCGTACACTCTCAACCCTTTTAAGGGCCACGGTTGGTAAAAATTTGAGAAACTGGCTTGATATATTACCTTTCACTGAATTTGCATATAACCGAGTTCCACACTCGGCTACTAAGCTCTCACCATTTGAGATTATTTATGGATTCAGGGCTATAGCTCCCTTAGATCTTACACCTTTACCACAGAAAGAACAGATAAATCAGGATGGAGTAACAAAAGCCGAGCTGATGAAGAAGATGTTTCAGAAGGTCATCGAAAACATTGAGCAAAGGAACTTACATTACAATAAGAATGCTGATAAGGGCCGTACAGAAATGACATTCAAATAAGGCGATTGGGTTTGGCTGCACATGAGAACAGAAAGATTTCCAACATTCAAAGAAAATCCAAGATTTTACCAAGAGGAGATGGCCCATTCAAAGTCTTGAAGAAGATCAATGACAACGCCTATCAAATAGAACTTCCAGGTGAGTTTAACATTTCAAACACATTCAATATTTCTGATTTGTTACCATTTGATGCAGAAGGAGTTCTGAGGACAGAACCTTTACAAGGGGGAGAGGATGATACAACATCAGGAACTAGCAACGAAACAAGCACCCCCATTCCTATAATGAGACATACACCGAGGACAAGATCAGGAGCTAGATATATGTATGAAGGGTTTAACCAAGCTGTGGAAACACTCACCAACAAAGAGCTTGAAGACATTACTTCTCAACTTGATCAACTGAGCATATCTAAGGAAGTGTCTCAAGCAAGGCTAGAACTTGAAGAACACAGCTTTATTCAAACTCAAGAACCGTGCCAAGATGAAGCTATACAAACATATGAAGGTCCAAACATCAAAACCATACAATATATCAAAGAATGGCCGATCATACAAGGAAGGAAAGAAGTTTCCTTATTCAGCATCTCACCACTTATTTAAACGCATCATCTAAAGGCTAAAACGCAGCATCTTCTTCAAACCAGCCAAACCAAGATCAAAGCTAAGGTATGATTTTAATTTATTTGGTTTCTTTCCTTCGGGTCTTTACTAATAAAACGAGATTGTTTTGTGTTTAAGTGATGATTCTCTTAATTTATATTAGTAGTCAAATGCATTTGTTTCGCCAATTATCATCATTTTTATTTCAATCATTTGTGTTTTCATCAATGTAATTTGCTTCAAAGACCCTAAGAAGGGCAACAGCTGCTTGGACTGTTTACAAAGATCCCTCTCACAAGATTGTATTCTTCACCTTTGATTAATAAAATAAACGGAGTTTTCTTAGAGAAAATACTTGCAAATTCATAAACAAAATGATATAAGATCAAAGTATGATCATATATGACCGGTATGTAAGTGAATCAGTTAGCTGGCCACATGGCACTCTCTAACTTGATCCGGTACAGTGAAAATGATATGGGACGATGGGGGTGAAGTAACTGGCCAAACGGCGCTCTTTACTTAGCTGAATGAGTGGGGATGAAGGATGGATCGAATGACACACACACGGCTGATGTTAGAACCGTGATAAAGTCAGTTTGTGAACTCAAGAACAAAGGGGAAACCATACAATGCTCTAGAACTTGGCGGCGGCTTTCTTTGAAGAAAGTTCGTTCTTTATTGATAATAGAGTAAAAAGTGTGTCTACAATGCTGCATGTGGGACTTTATTAATAGTCTGTCAGCCTTGACCTTCTAGGGTCGAAATAAACAAAGAAATGCAAGGACCAAAATACAAAGTGCATAAAGAAAAGATTACAAAAACTTATGCTAAAAAGTGTAGAAAGAAACTAGAAATAAAGCCCTGCAAAACAAAAAGGAAAACACAAAATACTATGAAATAATTGACAAGTTTTCTTACCGTTGTCTCTTTATTGATTCATGCCCATATACGGTAAGTCTTTGTCTCCACGGTTGCTCTTAAGCTTGGTTGTTTTGATGTGGGGCGATGATGAGAAGAGTTGGGCCGGGGCTGTCTCTTAGTAAGGGCCATTCGTCTAAGTTAGAGCTGGCCTTGAACGTGGCTGGGCTTTGAATGTCTTGAAAATATTCTAAGTGTTGGTCTGCTTGCTTGTTTAGCCCTTCGGTACGTCGTCCCGTAATGCTCTCGACCGTGGTACGGGGGTGGTACGTGATGTTCTCGTCTGCAGTACGAGAATGGTATGTAATGCCCTCGTCCGGTTCTGTAATGTTCTCGTCCCGTTCGGTCATGTTCTCGTCTGTTGTGTTGATAATGAGCTGTTTGAGCAAGCGATTGATGTCCTCCGTCTTCTTAAGGTTGAGGAGGCTCTCTACAGCTTTGTTGAACTCTTCCCTCATGGTCCTTGTACCCGAGCGAGTCCTTGGGGGTTCGTACATGATGGGCATCCGGTGCTTGTCCATAGTAAGGTCCTCATCATTCCCTCCCTCTTGAAGAGGTTCTGACCTCAGAACCGTTTCATCTGCATCAAAGGGGGCTAAGTCAATTACATTGAAACTAGAAGAAATGTTCATCTCACCTGGAAGCTCTAAACGGTAGGCATTGTTGTTGATGGGTTCAAGGACTTTGAAGGGTCCGTCTCCTCGTGGCGAAAGCTTGCTCTTCCTTTGGTTCGGGAACCTCTCCGGTCTCATGTGTAGCCAAACCCATTCGCCGGGTTCAAATATGAACTCCTTTCTGTTCTTGTCAACGTTCATCTTCGTTTGTAATGCCTTCTTTTCAAAGTTCTCCACTTTCTGGTGAAGTTTCTTGATCAACTCGGCTTTGTGTAGCGCGTCTTGGCTGGCTCGTTCTGCTGGTGGTAATGGTGCAAGATCTCACGGCGTAGTTGGCTTAAACCCATAAACAATCTCAGAAGGTGAAAGTTTAGTAGCAGAGTAGGTGGCTCGGTTATAAGCAAATTCAACATATGGAATGCAATCAAGCCAACTCTTAAAGTTCTTACCAACTGTGGCTCTTAAAAGAGCTGAAAGTGTACGGTTAACCACCTCGGTTTGACCGTCAGTTTGGGGGTGGCACGTCGTAGAGAACAAGAGCTTTGTGCCTAACTTCCTCCAAAGTGTCCTCCAAAAGTGGCTCAGAAACTTTGTATCCCTATCCGACACGATGCTCCTCGGGATACCATGTAGTCTTACTACCTCTTTAAAGAAAAGATCAGCAGTTTGAATTGCATTATTGGTCTTGCTACACGGTATGAAATGGGCCATTTTTGAGAAGCGGTCCACCACCACGAATATCGAATCTTTGCCTCTCATCTTGGGAAATCCTAACACAAATTCCATAGAGAGATCTTCCCAAGGAAGGTTAGGTATAGGTAAAGGCATATATAAACCGTAAGGATGGGACCTTGATTTGGTTCTAAGGTATGTAATGCACTTAGAACAGAAGCACTCAACGTCTCTCTTGAGGTATGGCCAAAAGAAATGCTCCACCACCACGCTTAGGGTCTTATCCACGCCAAAGTGTCCCATAAGCCCTCCTCCGTGTGATTCTCTGATCAGTAGCTCTCTCATGGATCCCTGCGGTATACACAAACGTTTATCTCAAAAAAGAAATCCATTGTGTATATAGAATGGACCTGATGGGGCTTTGTTGCACTCTTGGAAGATGATTCCAAAGTCCGGGTCCTCTTCATAGTGCTCTTTTATGTGTTCAAATCCCATAACCCGAGCCTCCATGGTGGTGATGAGAGTGTAACGTCTAGAGAGGGCATCCGCTACAATGTTTTCTTTTCCCTTCTTGTATTTGATGATGTAGGGGAACATCTCTATGAATTCTAGCCACCTCGCGTGTCTCCTCTTCAGTGTGGTCTGGCCTCTAAGGTGTTTGAGTGTTTCATGATCCGAATGTATGACAAACTCCTTGGAAAGCAAGTAATGCTGTCACGACTCCAATGATCTCACCAAGGCGTAAAGTTCTTTATCGTACGTGGGGTAGTTGAGGGTAGCTCTGCTTAGCTTCTCACTGAAGTATGCTACTGGCTTGCCCCCTTGTGTAAGAACAGTGCATATGCCTAATCCTGAAGCATCACAATCAACTTCAAAGGTTTTATCAAAATCAGGAAGCACTAGTACCGGGGCGTTTGTAAGGCTGTATTTGAGCTTGGCAAAGGCTTCTTCTTGCATTGGCCTCCACTTTAAGGCTACATCCTTCTTGATCACGGCAGTGAGAGGGGCGGCTATGATGCTGAAGTCTTTCACGAACCGTCGGTAAAAGCTAGCCAAGCCGTGGAAGCTCCGGACTTGTCCTATAGAAGATGGTGTAGGCCAGTCTTGTATAGCTCGTATCTTCTCCTGATCCACTCTTAGACCTTGCAAGCTTACAACAAAACCTAAAAATACCAACTCATTAGTGCAAAAGGTGCACTTCTTGAGGTTTGCAAAGAGTCCTTCTTAACGAAGTGTCTCTAATACTTGCTCAAGGTGCTTTAAGTGATCCGCAAGGCAACGACTATAAATCAAAATGTCATCAAAATAAACCACAACAAACTTACTAATGTATGTCCTTAAGACATGATTCATGAGTCTCATGAATGTACCCCGAGGCGTTTGTAAGACCAAATGGCATCACTAGCCACTCGTATAGACCTTGCTTGGTCTTGAAAGCAGTTTTCCACTCGTCGCCCTCCTTCATACGTACTTGATGATAACCGCTCTTCAAATCTACTTTTGAGAAGGTGGTAGCACCACTGAGGTGGCGGTACTTGATGGTGATGTTGTTAATAGCACGGCAGTCCACGCACATTCGCCATGTACCATCCTTCTTAGGCACCAACAAGACGGGAACCGTACAAGGGCTTAGACTTTCTCTAATGTAGCCCTTAGACATTAAGTCTTGGATTTGCTTCTCTAGCTCCTTAGTCTCCGCGGGGTTCATCCGGTAAGGTGGCCTGTTGGGTAAGGCTGAGCCGGGCACCAAGTCTATCTAATGCTCTATTCCCCTTATTGGTGGTAGTCCCGAGGGTATCTCTTCAGAGAACACGTCTTGATACTTATCTAGCAAGCCTCTTATCTCCGCGGGTATCTCCTTCTCACTAACTCCTGAAAGTAACCCTTCTCTAAAAACCATAAGTAGCACCATTTCTTGACAGTTTAAAGCTCGTGTAATAACTTTAGTTGAAGCAAATAAGTTAGTCTTACTTACCTTGGCATCCTTAGCGAATTTAAGTTGTATTTCATACACTTGGTTAGGCGTGAGAGAAGCTAAGGTATACTTGCGCTTGTCATGAGTAAAGGTGTATTGATTGGTACTCCCGTGATGTATAGCCTCCTTGTCAAACTGCCAAGGCCTCCCAAGCAAGAGATGTCCCGCTTGCATTGGCACTACATCGCACGTCACCTTGTCTAAGTATCTTCCCATGCTGAAAGTAACAACTACTTGGTCTGCTATCTTAAGATCCGTGTCATCGTTTAGCCATCTTAGTTTGTAGGGTCTCGGGTGCTTGGTAGTCTCCAAACCTAGCTTATCTACCAAGTACTTGCTACCCACGTTAGTGCAAGAACCACTATCTATGATTAAACTACACACCTTGGTGTTCACGGTACACTTGGTATGGAAGATGTTCTCTCTCTGAATCATCTCGGGCTCAACTAGAACATTAAGGGCTCTACGAATCACCAACATCTCTCATGAGTTCGGGTATTCTATCTCCTCTGCTCCAGCCTCCACCGTGTCTTCTTCCATCTCATCTTGGGATTCATAACCTCCATCGGCTGTGAGGATCATGACTCGGTTGTTAGGGCACTCTCTCGCCATATGTCCTCTTCCCTGGCACTCATAGCAGGCAATGTCACGTGTTCTTTGAGTAAATGGGGGCTTACCTTGTTATGGCCGAGTAATTTTGGAAGATTCAGCTGCTGGCTTTTTAAACCGGGAATCAACCTCCACGGCTTTGCCCTTGTCAAGCGCTTTTGGGGGTGTCGGATTCCAGCTTGTGTTTGGCTTTGAGCGATTGGTGGCTGCTACCTTTCGCTTAACATGTTGCTCCGCTTGTATGGCTAGGTGTAACAGCTCAGACATGTCGTGGTATGGCTGCCTCTCGACCTTTCTCGCTATACGGTCTTGTAGTCCATTTATAAACTAAACCATGAGGGTCTCCTCCGTGTCCTCGAGCTCCAAGCGGTTGCGTAGCTGCTCAAACTCTTCAAAGTATTCTTCTACAGACTGGCTACCTTGCACCAACTTATGAAACTTCTTCTGTACGTCTCGGTGAAAGTGAGGTGGAACGTACCGCTTCCTCATGTTGAACCGCATCTCGGCCCATGTACTGATCTGGTCATGATGATGCCTCCTCCTCTCGGACACATCTCTATCCCACCATGACAAGGCGTGGTCAGTTAGCTGAGCGGCTGCTAGTGACACCTTCTTCTGATCGTTGTAGCCATAGTACTCAAAGATGTACTCCATTCGCTGTTCCCACTCTAGGTAAGCTTCGGGGTTAACCCTTCCAGCAAAGGTTGGGGCATTCAGCTTCACGTCATTGTTGTTAGGTCGGTAAGCTTCCTTTTCTCGGATACGTCCTTGGTGTATGGGATCCCTAGCTTGTCCTGCGGGTTGATTCTGAACGTTTTGTTCTGGCGGCGGGTCATCATCTAAGCCGGGCATGTCCTCATCAGTCTCTCCTTGGTCTACTGGCTGGTGGGGCTGCCTCAATGGTCCTCTCCTTGGTAGAAGTGGGGCTGGCGGCAATCTCTCAATTCTGGTCATCCTCTACCAAGGGCTTGAATAACACCTAGGAGTTATGCTGTGTCAACCGGTGCTCCTTGCTCTCCCATTTGTATATTCTGCGTAGAATTAACATACAAATCAAAAGCACAAGTGTAACAAGTTTTTAGCCAAAGCAAATGAACAAAAGGGACTTAGCTAAATTTGTTTTTTTGATTTTGGGATTTTATAAAACAAATCTAACAACTTAAAAAAAAAGCAAATTCTTTTGGGGTTTTATAATTGAAACAACCGAAACAAAAGCAACAAATGATTTTTTTTTATGGGGTTTTAGTTTTATGAAAAGCAATGAAAGCAAACAATGAAAACAAAACAAGGATCAAAAGGGAATGGATAAAACCTGGTGTAGGAGCGTTTAAGCTCCGATACCAAATGATATAAGATCAAAGTATGATCTTATATGGCCGGTATGTGAGTGAATCAGTTAGCTGGCCACACGGCACTCTCTAACTTGATCCGGTACGGTGAAAATGATATGGGACGATGGGGGTAAGTAACTGGCCAAACAGCGCTCTTTGCTTAACCAAATGAGTGGGGATGAAGGATGGATCGAATGACACACACACGGCTGATGTTAGAACCATGATAAAGTCAGTTTGTGAACTCAAGAACAAAGGGGAAACCACACAATGCTCTAGAACTCGGCGGCGGCTTTTTTTGAAGAAAGTTCGTTCTTTATTGATAATAGGGTAAAAAGTGTGTCTACAATGCTGCATGTGGGACTTTATTAATAGTCTGTCAGCCTTGACCTTCTAGAGTCGAAATAAACAAAGAAATGCAAGGACCAAAATACAAAAGTGCATAAAGAAAAGATTACAAAAACTTATGCTAAAAAGTGTAAAAAGAAACTAGAAATAAAGCCCTGCAAAACAAAAAAGAAAACAAAAAATACTATGAAATAATTGACAAGTTTTCTTACCGTTGTCTCTTTATTGATTTATGCCCAAATACGATAAGTATTTGTCTCCACAGTTGCTCTTAAGCTTGGTTGTTTTGATGTGGGGCGATGATGAGAAGAGTTGGGCCGGGGCTGTCTCTTAGTAAGGGCCATTCGTCTAAGTTGGAGCTGGGCTTGAACGTGGCTGGGCTTTGAATGTCTTGAAAATATTCTAAGTGTTGGTCTGCTTGCTTGTTTAGCCCTTCGGTACGTCGTCCCGTAATGCTCTCGACCGTGGTACGGGGGTGGTACGTGATGTTCTCGTCCGCAGTACGAGAATGGTATGTAATGCCCTCGTCCGGTTCTGTAATGTTCTCGTCCCGTTCGGTCATGTTCTCGTCCGTTGTGTTGATAATGAGCTGTTTGAGCAAGCGATTGATGTCCTCCGTCTTCTTAAGGTTGAGAAGGCTCTCTACAGCTTTGTTGAACTCTTCCCTCTTGGTCCTTGTACCCGAGCGAGTCCTTGGGGGTTCGTACATGATGGGCATCCGGTGCTTCTCCATGGTGAGGTCCTCATCAACTTGAGAGACTCATTGTTTGAGAGTTTATTCTTGTCTTATCAAGGCTTATTTCCATAACGTCTTGTGGCAGCTTTGATCCATACTTGTTACCAAATCATTTATCTCATTCACCGGTCATAAGAAAAGAGTTGCACAACCATTCTCTTATCCCATACACTTTCCTATCTATTCATCATTCATCCACTAACCGACATTAACGAGTTATACAACCATCAGACGGTTCCATCAGTCCACATACAAGATTATTCACCCCTGATCTTGTGTCAACGATGATTATAATGAAATTTGGATGTGATACTCATATCACTGCAGACTTTGGAATCAATTGTGGGATCGAGTTTTTAACAGTTTATTTGCGAGTTATTGTGGTGTCTTCGAGACAGCTTATGAAGTATTCTTTTTTTTTTTATCAAATTGGTCAAGGTAAAGATGTGATATGTGGATCCATATTACACATTAGGTTCAATAGTGGGTGGTTATGCTAGATGTAATAGTGATGCATTTTGATGAGTGTTTGATATGTTGTAAGCTTTGAATGATGTTTGATGGTGCATGTTAAGTATTAGATGAAGTTAAATGATGTATGATGTATTTGAAAAATTAGGTTAATTTTGTGTGAGCTGTATTTAAACTAACGCCGGTAGGTTAGTGGATAATCTTGTATAGTGATGTTTATCTTGACTCTGGCCGGTATCTCAGTCCAGTCAATTAAATAACTAGTGGATGGATAAATAATAAACAGTTGTTGTATGTAAATTATAACTAGCTGAAGAGATAAAACTTATGAAGTTTTTTTTTTTTTGGTCGAAGAAAGGAGACAATGTCTCCCCTTATTTATTCAAAGACAAAGAAACTAAAAAACATTACACCAGCACATGTCTGGGCCTAGTTAAACCATTTTGATCATCCAAAAAAATTAATGAAACACTCGCTGGAACCTGGTAAAAAACATGAATGCCTAAAGGCAATAAGAATGCAAGATTCGCTAATCCATCTGCAAGACGATTCGCTTCCATGTAGGTGTGTGAAATACGGACCAACCAGTCCCTTGCTAAGAAACCATAGCACAAGCGTGCTAGGAATGACAGGGGATGTGTATCACTTATCCCTGATGTCAAGAAGCCGACCACAATCTCTGAATCCACCTCGATCTCTAGTCGAGTGATCCTGCGTCCCCATGCGATACAGAGACCATAGTAAACGCCCCATAACTCTGCTAGAGGTGCCAAACATATGCCAATATTCAGGGCAAAGCCCCTTCGCTAGTTTCCCTCCTCATCACGTAGCACCCCTTCTGCTGTTGCAGCTCCAGGATTGCCGTGTGAGGCTCCATCCGTGTTCAATTTTACCCACCCGTCTGTTGGGAAAGTCCATGCAATTTGTCTCTCCACTCTGGGAACTGTATTCGACTGTCCTCTCAGCTTAGCGTGTGCTCGTGTTACATCATTTGCTAAGTCTTTCACGAAGCGTACTCTGTCCCTGCATTTGTCGAGATTCCCATAAACATTACCACATCACCATTTCCAGTTCCACCATACTGTTATTGCGAACACAGTAGCCCACTTGTCGCCATTTCTTATCATACTCCTCCTCAAGTTCCCGTACATCCATTCCAGCAAAGATTGTGTAAAGAACAATTGCTGTTTGCTCGGTGGTACCAGTCTAGATCATATCCCTTGCACCGTTGGACAATATCTCATCACATGAAGTATATTTTCTTCTCCTCCCTTGCAGACTTGACAGATACCCGTATCACTCAAATGTCGCCTCTGCTTCTCCACATAGGTCATAATTGCTTGGTGAGAAACTAACCATAAGAAAAATTTAACTATCTCCGGTGCCACCACTCACCATATACTCATAAAAAACGTCTGCATATTCAGTTTTGGTGACCGGTTCTTAGTAAGAAAACCATATGATGATCTTACCGTGAAGCTTCCATCTTGTGTTTCTCCCCACGACATCCTATCCTTAGCGTCTGTGATATCATCAGTGACCACAGCCCCCAAACACAGCTGTGTATGTGTGGATCGAAAAGGGGCTAGTTGTTGAGTTAGCCAACCTGTTCCATTCCTCCAAAAATCTCGTGCCTTCGCATCTAAAATCTCTACAGGGATATCCCTTACAGCCACCAGAAGTGACTCATTGAGGAGCCATTTATCCTCCTGAAAACTTATTTGGCGTCCATCTCTAAGCACCCAGCTCATCCCCAGTAGAATTACTTCTCTTATTGCCTTTGTCACACTCTTCCACGTAGTCTACCAATTGCTCTTGACAATAGTCAATGCTTTATTCTGTACTCCCTGCACTTTATATTTGCTTCGAAGCACTTGTGCCCACAAACCGTTCTGGTCCTGAAGCAATCTTCATCCCATTTGTGCGGGTAGTGCTTTGTTCATATCTTCTGATAAACGAACCCCTAACCCATCTTCCTGCTTAGGCAAACATACCCTTTTCCAAGCTATAAGATGCTGCTTCCGTTGTTCCACTGTGCTTCCCCATATGTAAGCTGTCGAAATCTTATCCAGCTTAAGCAGTATCGATTTAGGTAAGGTAATAGTGCTCATGGAATGTATTGGGATCGAAGACAGGACCAATTTAGTAAGAGTTATCCTCCCCGCAAGACTTAAAAATCGCTCTTTCCACCTAGCAAGTCTAGCTGAGACTTTTTCCAGAACCTCTCCATATGTGGCTTAATTAATCTTCTTCTGTAACGACGGCATGCCCAAGTACTTCCCCAAGTTCATAGTAGATTGGATACCACTCTCATCACTAATCAACTTTGCTAAATCCCGACTGACATTACTAGAGAAGAAGATCTTCGACTTTTCCAAACTCACTTTCTGTCCTGAAGCCTGACAAAATCTTTCCAATACTTTCCGGATCATCCTGACTTGAGTTATTGACGCTTCAGCAAAGAGTATCAAATCATCCGCAAAACAGATATGTGACAATTTGGGACCCCCACAGGACAAGCTAATTGGCTTCCATTCTTTAGAAGCAGTCGAGAGTTCAATAAGATGGCATAATCTCTCAATGCACAAAACAAAGAGGTATGGTGACAGAGAATCACCTTGCCGGATGCCACGTTTCGGTCTGAAAGCTTCTGTTTTCTCTCCATTCCACAAAAGGCTCATGGAGAGATCAATCACACACTTCATAACCCAACCCAACCAACTTTCTGGAAGCTGTGCTGCACGGAAAATATCCTCCAAAAGGTCCCACTGAATACGATCATAGACTTTTTCAAAGCCCAGCTTTAATAACATCCACCCTTTCCTGCCTTTCTCAAGGTCCAACTTCAGTAACTTATGAAGTTAAATGATATGATTATTATCAATAAATATTAAATGATAACTTAATATATACTTAGTGAAGTATATTATGATATTAAAATATATCCATAGTTTATAATATATTTATATGTACGATTACTCAAATGATGTTTTTTTTTTTTTTTTGGTCAAAACTAATGATGTTTAAGATGGAAAGTTAGAAGCGATGCGATTAGCTATGAGTGATAACACGTTTTCACAGCAATGTGATAATCGTATAATAATAATTTGATTGGGATCAAATCTGAAATGAACCTTTTCCTACAAAAATGACTTCAATAAAATTGATATTTAAAATATTTGTATACTGCAAATAATGAAAACTATTTTAAAAAATATTTGTATACTGCAAGTAATGAAAACTGTTTAAAAAAATATTTGTATACTGCAAATAATAAAAACATGAGTATGTCTAACTTAATATTTCTCTTAGCATAATTTAAACCTAATTCGATGGTTATATCTGTGCAAGTGACTTTGCTTCGAGCATAATTTTAAGTTAGCATCTCAAGGTACCTGGTGGTCCTTTCATTTATTGTGATAATATTGATGCGACATTTTTGTGCGAATCCCGTCTTCCATTTACGTATGAATCATATTATTTTGGCTTACCAAGAGAACAAAGTCTCCCATATCTCCTCATCTGATCAGTTTGTCAATGTTCTCACCAAAGCTGTTATGCGTGCTTGCTTTTACGATCTTTCAATCAGAATTGGCGTCTACTCCAATGCTCCATTAGTGTGAAATATATTTTTTAAATATATCTTTCTATCTATCTATGTTTACTCTAAATAAGGACACACGTAACTTTAATTCAATAATCAATAAAAATTAAAATCGTATATTGTCATCTTCTGGTACAGAATCGGTTTCCACCAAAGATTTGCTTTACACATATTCTTGTTTTTCACTTACACATATACTTGTTTTTCACTTACACACGTTCTTGTGTTTTGCAACCAATAATTGAACAATAAGAGACGTTTTAATATCTTGATCGCATGTTTTCAGTAGACTTCAATAAATTGAGCACCTTTTATCCAAACAAAACGTAGTGAGTATTAATCCAGCAGTAAAAAACAAAAGTTTGATGGAAATGTTGTACTAAAATTTCCAAGTGTATATATGATATTGGAATGTCAATTATAAACAATCATTTTGATGGTTCTCAAAGGCTAAGGATCAGTCAATCTTCAACCTTTGCTGAGCTATGGGAAAATGGTAGTTGGGTTCAACCACCTGCGAGTTCGGAAAGATAAGTCATTATTCAAGCATATATTTATACTCTCTCCATTTCAAATACTCGTGACGACTAAGTGTGTTAGGCTACTTAGCTAACTGGGCCAAATTATTTGGCTTTGTAGCATTTTTGACTCTCATGCTTTAAATTGAAAATATTTTTATTAATAAGATATAGAGGGTCTGACTTAATTAAGTTACTGCCAGCGAACAAATAGATATATGATAGAATCTAAAGGAAGAATGAGCTTAATGTCTTCTTGCGGTAAGTGAAGGTTTCATATGGACAAGCTCTTCTTTATTCGCTCCCATAGATAAGGCTAAACGACCCGCCTCTAAGAATCGTTTCATAGCATTTTCCATATACCTCTTCCCTTGAATCACAGTCATTCCTTTTCCTGTTTCTTTAGGAAACGATGTAAGCGCATCATCTCCTTTTAAAACCGCAGCTAGTTGTATAAGCTCTTGCTGAAACTCACTCATTTTAGCATTTTCATTTGCCTTTGTCATTCTTATCTTAACCGGCTCCGGTAACGTCTCCGGACAATCAGTTCGAGGCTCTTTTCGGATTTGCACAATGTTCTCAAAAGTCCCAGCCCATTCATCTCTCTTTGTGAGGAAAGGTGTTGAAAGATTGAATAGTTTCTTAACAGTCGCTGGGATAGATGAATGCTCGTATTCTGATGATGGGAATGGTGAACCGTTTGGTCCATGTACGACCGTTCCTTTCTCGATCCATGGTGACACTGCTATTGTTGGTACACGAACACCTAACCGGTTGAAGTGGAATAGAAACGGTTCTTGTCCGACTATACCATCCGGGCTAGGGACATTACGGACAGGTGTTGGCACGTGGTCGAAGTACCCCCCGTGCTCGTCGTAAGTGATCAGTAATAAAGTTTCGTTCCACTGTGGGCTCGCTCTTAGGGTCTCGTACACTTCCTTTATAAACTTCTGAAATGTGTAAATGATAATATTGTTAGACATCATAATTAATTTAGCGCTTCCTTTATAAACATCGCAAATGTGCCAAACTCAGAATAAGATATAGTGAGTTATGATCATAAAATTAGAATAAGGAAGGTTTGGCTGTGAATGTGCCAAATGTGTAATTAATTTGGCGCTTCCTTTTAATAAAATACAGTCATAATTAACTTTTAAATAAACATTTTAATCAGAAGGAAAGAAGAAGAAAAAAACCTGTCCTTGGTAGACGTCATGAGATGGATGATCATCAGTAGCAGGCTCTAAGATAGTATCCATGTAACGTTGCTCAATCACAGTATAAGCAGGGAGATTCCCTTTCTTTGCATCGTTTTTGAAGGAGAGTGCATAGCTATGAAACTTAAAAACGTATTTGAGTTTCCTTAGGTTCCGATAAAACAATATAGCTGGAATATTCTGGTAGTATATTCCAAAAGAGATTCCGTTTTCTTCAAGATTCTCGAAAATAGTTCTTTGAGGATAACCTTCTGCAAGTAACTTTGGGTTATTGCTTGTGGCTCCTCCTGATGTCCCTGAGTGCACGAACATTCGGTTTGGTTGTGTTGACGATGGAACCGATGCAAACCATCTGTTTTAACCAATTTCAGATTTAATTATCATCTTTTTACTACTAATCATTTTCGTTAAAAAAATACTCCTTTTCAAAAAGAGAAAAAAAGAAAAAGATGATTTGCAATTTTCACACATATTAAAATATATATTAAAACTTAAGTGTAAATGTATTATTTTTTTATGCTTTACAATTTCCTAAAATTTATTACGTAATAATACTTCAATAGAGAGAGGGTTAAAAGAGTTTTTTTGTCAACATACTTTTTCAAAACAGACACGGTTAGAAGAAACCAAATCCATCTACAGGAGAGACAGATACATAATACATGGAGCACCATATAAACCCACTACAGCAACAAGCTCTCCCATATTCAGAGAAATGGAGAAATCTATAAATTAATTTGTTATTGCTTTTTAGTAATATCTCTTACTCTTAACTAATTATATATTCCATAGTATACATATATATACACAGCAGTCAACAGGGGCGGACGAGGGCTTTCACCAAGGGGGTCACATGCCCCGACGCCTAATTCTTGTTTACTTTTAAATACTTTCTCTCTATCCTATTTTACATGTTTTATAAGTTTTTGTTTGTTTATTTTATTCGATTTTTTCAAGTTTTTGTCTAAAAATTAATGTTTTATGACCAATATTCTACAGTATTTTTTCTTATTGGTTAAATTATATTTAATTAGATATTAATTGGTATATAAAAGAAATAAGAAAAACTAGAATTGATATATATTTTTAAAATTCGTGTTTTAAATTTTTTTTTAAATGCGACAGTGTGAGTAATAAATCTTTGTTTATTTAAGTGCTCTCTCATTCAAATAATTTCATTAGGCCAAAACTTAAATGATAATTTGACATTTGACTCCTTATTTTGACATTTCTACTTTAATTCTACTAAGCCAAAAGAATAGGAAAATATATATATATATATAAAGTTAAAATGTTACCTATCGAAAACAGCGAATTCAGAGACAAGTGATTTGTAGACAGGAACCTTATCAGGTTCGAAACCATTCATAACACTTGCAGACATATTACCAGTGGGGTCCTGGGAATATGCTTGCTGAACAAACCCGTTCATCGGTGGAGGATCCATGGATGTATCATTCGATCCGAATATCTGTTCCCTTATTGCCTGAAACGAATGACCTGGATCCGGATCCACGTAATGTGAACCTGACCCGAATTGAATTTTCTTAGAGGAAGGGTCCGATGCAGAGATCGGGTTTGACTCCGAGCCATCTACACCGTTGATCTCCGGGTTTAGCTTCTTCATCCATCCAAGCATATGATCGAACGATCGGTTTTCCATTACCAGAACAACGATGGTTTTGATTGGACTTGTTGCATGTGCTTGGTTGTATAGAATCGTTGTTGCTAGCAGGAAAATCAAAGTAAGTGACGAAACACATTTTTTTATAGACATTCTCTGTTTCTTTGGGGAGGAAGAATGATATTTTGTTGATTGAGAATTTGAGATGATGAATGGATGGTTAACTTTTGGTGTTAGGCCTTTTATATTTATTTTTGGATTTTTGAAGCTGTGTATGTTCTAAATCTCTCACAGAATATATATAGGCTGCAACTGATTACAACAAATTACAATATAAAGAATATATTGGGGTGGAATAAAAAAATATGGAATGAAATGAAAATTAAATTCCTTTCATTCTTTAGCATTTTGAAGTTGAATAAATGGAGTAAGTTGAATAATTTTTTAATATCCTTAAACTGGTAAGAATTTTGTGGAATTTTGTTAAATTCTCAATTCCACATGATTTCATTCCTAAAAACTAGAATCCAGTCACAGCCATAATGTATTAAAGAAATGGTATAAACATTCTTATCCCATTATTAATTGAGAAGAAATTTGGGTTGTGGTTGTGAGTTATTGTGGATGATTATTTTTTACTCATTATGCTAATTTACATAATTAACTTTAATGAAATTAATTAGTTAAAATAATTTAGTTTATATTAGTTTTGTATAAAAAGGTAATTATCCTAAATAATGAAAATAGTTAATTCTTAAATTGTTTGGTTTTAAAAAAGTAATTAATTTTAGTGAAATTAAAAAAGATATATATATATATATATATATATATATATATATAAGATATATATATTGATTTCTGTTTCTTTGGGAAGGAAGAATGAGATTTTGTTGACTGGGAAGATGAATATGTGGATAATTTTTGGTCTTAGGCCTTTTATACTTACCTTTAGATTTTTGAAGTTGTGTCTGTTCTAAATCTCTTAAAAATATATATATATATAATGTATTAAGAAAATAGTATAAACATTCTTTATCCTATTATTAATTGAAAATCAATTTGGACTGTGGTGGAAAATTATTGTGGCTAATTATTTTGTTGCCTCTCATGCTAATTTACATAATTAACTTTAATAAAATTAATTATGCTAATTTATATAATTAACCTTACTAAAATTAATTAGTTAAAATAATTTAGTTTATATTAGTATTGTATCAAAAAGGTAACCTAAAAAATAAAAACAGTATATTCTTGAATAGTTGGGTTAAAAAAAATTATTTAACTTTAATGAAATTAGGCTGTAACTGGATTGTAATTCTTAGGAATGAAATTATGTGAAATTGAGGGTTCCATATAATTTCATAAAATTGTTACTAGTTATAAGAAAATGAACAATCATTCCACTTATTTCATTCATTCCACAAAAGAAAAAATAAATCTTTTTGAAAATCTATTCCACTTCAAAAATATTATGTAGTAATGAATGTAATTCCATTTTCATTCCATTCCATATTTTTTTATTCCACATAAATTTATTCTATTTATTCTTTATATTTTAATTTATTAAAACAAGTTACAGCCTAAAAATATATATAAAGTATATATCTTGATTTTCTGTTTCTTTGGGGAGGAAGAATAAGATTGTTGACTGAGATGGTGAATGGGTGAATAACTTTTGGTCTTACACCTTTTGTAATTATCTTTGGATTTTTGAAGTTCTGTTTGTTCTAAATTTCTCGAGAATATATATAATATACTAAGGAAATGGTATAATCGCTCTTATCAAACTATTAATTGAGAAGCAATTTGGGGTCGAGTTGAGAGTTATTGTATCTGATTAGGTATTTACCTGCGCTATGCTGCAGGATATTTTTCTAAATTTTATATATATTTTGAATATAATAAAATTATTTTTATAATATAAATGAGTATTATATTTTTATTAGCATAAATTACATATTTATATGTTTTTAATTTGAATAAACATTGTATATCCTTAATTTTTTATTTTTTGAAAGAAAAATTTGCTATTAAATTTGTTTAGCTAATTAATTATAAATGTATATGTTAGATTAAAAGAATATATTTTCTTGTACCTTCATGCTAACGACAAATGTAATATATTTTCTCCAATAAATTGTCATTTGATCCTCCTTTGTAATTATATAAAGCAAAATACCATTTTAAAAAAAGATTTATTAATAAATATGATTATCTTGAATTATAAAATTTATTTATTTATCGAATATTTATTATAAACATATGTTTCTAAAACTACCAAACTATAATCAATAACATTCATATCAAAATCATTGCTACTACTTTAGAACTAAATAGTAAATTCTGTTTGAACTGTTGAAATATCGTTTTAGTTGAAGTTAAATAATTAAAGTTTGGTTACTGTAAACATACTTTAACTTAGAAATTTAATACAGAGAAATTTCATCTTTTTACAAAAACCGAGAAATCGCTTTTCCCATCAAAACCAAAAAACTTTATTTTCCCATGAAACTAAGAAAAGCGCATATTCCAGCCAAAGCAAAAATAAATCATTTTCTCGTCAAACCTAAAACCTAAAATTTTATTTTCGAACGAGAACCTGTGTTTTCTCGCCAAAACTGAAAAACTCATGTTTTTTTTATCAAAACCAAAAAAAATCAACTTACTGCAAAAACCAAAAAATCGTATTTTACCTTCAAAACCAAAAAATTTATTTTTCTACAAAAATCGAGAAATCTTATGTTCCCGCCAAAACCAAGAATTCATTTTCTCGTCAAACTAAAAATCACACTTTCCTACCAAAATAAATAAACTACAATTCCCTGCGAAAACCAAAAATTGCATTATCTCCCGAAAAATTGTGTTCTCCCGTGAAAACTAAGAAATTGCATTTTCTCGCGAAAACAAAAAAAAATCACATTATTCGTCAAAAACTAAAAATTTCCATTTCTCTTCTAAACCAAAAAATTGCTTATTCCCGCCAAAATCAAGAAATTTTATTTTGCCATCAAACTGAGAAATTGCATTTCCCACCAATATCGCCAAATTCCATTTAACCGTGAAAACTTAAAAATCACATTTTCACGCGATAACCTAGAAATCGCATTATCCATCAAAAGCCAAAAATTTGCATTTCCTATTAAAACTGAAAAATCGCATTTTTTGTCAAAATTGAAAATCTTGAATTTCGCTATCTTCGCCCTTTCATATTGGCACATGTATGACATTTCCGTAGAGTGGGAAATTGCCACATGTATGACATTGTCCGTAGAGTGGGAAATCTTGAATTTCGCTATCTTCGCCCTTTTATATTGGCTGGTCGGGAGGGAAGATCTTCTGCATTCAAACCTGAGGTCGTACTTGAAGCCAACCTTGATGAATTTACATCCTTGATAATGAAAATTCAACATATAGACCATTCTTTCTTGCATGTCTCAATGTTGGTAATATAACAGCTCACTATGAAGAAATTTTGTGGCTTCTTGCTCAAACTGGGCCATCACAAGTAGGAATTAACATGTTACTTGTGCTACACCACATATCATATATGCAAGGCTACCCCTAAGCATATTTTTAGTTATCGCCACAGGGTTTGATGAAGATTATTATGTGATACAAACGTTGTTCAGAGATGTTCCTGATTTGAGGAAGGCTGTGACACCCGATTCCGATCATACAATCGAACCGGCAAATGTCAAGATAACTGTTTGCGCTTAGAGTCAAACGCGTTACCTTCTCTACAAGTCCCAGAATCCGAAGACGCCTTGTTAAACAAACAACTCCACACCAGATGCCATACTCAAACGTCCTGACTCACCTAACCTGCTAGAGGGATCGCGAGAGAGAAGATAGGGTGGAGGAGTGAGTAATTTAGATTACCAAGGAGAATGAACCTATACTATCCTATTAATGCACCACAACTTAACAAACGTTAAGTTCAAGCCTAAAACAGTACCATAGAAAGTCATAAAGACTTCACACAATATCCTATCAGTCTTTAGGTAACTGCGAATACCAGGACCACACAATGATGACTTACGCCTTAGCACTTAGGATGCTGATAGCTTGCTATTTTAGATAATTTTAGGCTGCATTTCATGCATCTTTTCCTTTGTTTTTGCGTTATAGTTTAGCATTTTAGTATCATCTGCACTTAGAATCAACATGGCATGCATTTAGCTTAGGATTGCATATATTTGCATACATGTGCATGTTTGTGGTGGTCTTCAGGTGTATTTAGAGTTTCTTGGAGCTGGGGAGGAGATGGAAGCATCTTATGATCAAAGAAGATGTCAGAAATGGAGTTCTTGCAAAGTCTGGTCCATATCGAGCAAGCACATCAAGCAGAACAAACGTGGAGTATTCTCGATGCCAGCAGCAGAACGAGAGGAAAAGGGTCAGCACAAGAATTCCAAGCCGTTAGTCTGCATCGAGGACCAGCATCGAGGAAGGACGTCGATACATGCTGCACAGAGCATATCGAGGTGTTGCATCGAGGAGAACACCGAGAACCCACCTCGATATCGAGCTGACAGCATCGAGCAGAACACCTTCCTTTGCACCTCGGTGTGTCAACGCCGAGAGTTGACCAAGATTTTTCTACTTTTTGTCAAAATCTTATCTTCTTAGCTTATTTAAACTAAACCTTATCTTTTTAGCATCTTATCTTCTTCTTTACCCTATTTTGGACCTTGCGGAAAACTACAAAGAGATTTTTATGGGATTTTGATCAAAATCACTCTTTTTAATAAAGTTTTACACTTCCTTTCTCATTTTTTCTTCTAGTTTTTGTTTAATCATGTTTGATCTACCATCTCTGCTTATTTCTGTTGCGTTCGCTATGAGTTGTGAGTAGTTTCATATGGTTTGAGGTTGGAGCAGATTTGGGGATGATTGGTTGATAGCTTAGAGTGTTTTAGTTTGATTGATGCTTATATTACCTTGCTTAGTTGTTCTTAAGGCTTGAGTAGCTTGTTTAAGTGAAATAGATTATAGGTGTTTGCTGCATCACAAGTGTTTGTTTAAATGCCTCAAAGAACTTTGTTAGGAACATTCTCCTAGATGATTATATTGGCGTTTAGGTAGCATGTTTGGTATATAAGAGCTTTGTGTTTCCATGCTGGTTTTGCACAGATACGCCATCACAAGTGGGTCTGACATGTACTTAACTTAGACATCTTTGTTCTTGTTGTGGACTGGTTTTGCCCAGATACGTGATCACAAGTGGGTCTGACATGTGCTTGACTTAGTTATTTCTGCTCTTGATACTGATTGATTGATTTAGTGGCTTGATCATGTTCTTTGCTTGTTATCAGTCTTGACCACCCTAGGTTTGATACTAAGTAATTGATACTAAGTAATCCCCAAGTCATCATTGTTCTAGCCTTGAACCAGCGCCTCATTGTTTTTTGCTTTTCATCATTTTGTGTTCTGTTTTTCCTCTGTTTTTAGTTGCTTGCTTTTGTTCCATACCATGCCTTGCATTTCAAGTTATTGCATTTAGCATTTATTTTGGTTCTTGCACTTCTATTGCTTTGCTTATCTTAGTCTTGTTGTATTTAGTTCATTGCCTTGTTAGTTCCTGTTGCATTTAGTTTATTTTCATTGCATTGCTTGTTTTGGTCTTGTTAGTATTGCCTTTCACTTGTGCATTTCATCTTTGATTACTTAGGTTGTTAGAATCATCCTTATTCATCATACATGGTTAAACTTAGTTAGTGCCTTGCATCTCTTTTATTCTAGCTCCTGGATGGATTGATTAAACCTCTTCTATACTACATCTGATTAGAGAGGGATTGAATTGAGACCCAAAAGTCCTTCTTCAATTTGGCGCCGTTGCCATTCTAGGATTGTTAAACAATTGAGTTTAGGTTCTTACTTAGACTTAACCACCTTTTACTTTACTAATCACTCTACCTTTCTTGCTCTGTTTTCTCAGTTACAATGGCTGATCAACAACATCATAAACGTGCTCATCAAGCTCAGTTCAGAGAAGATGAAGCACCAGTTCAGAGGCTACATAGGCCAGTGGCTCAGATTGCTAGAAGAGCACAGCATATAGGATCTCCTGATGCTCCTTACCTTCATACTAGACGCAGAGGTATACTCCCTTCACATCTCAAGAGCATCACTTTGAGATCAAGAGTAATGTAATTGTAATGGTCCAAGCCAGCCGCTTTAATGGCACATCTATGGAGGATGTGCTTGATCACTTGGACAGCTTTGAGCGTCTTTGCAGTATACAAAACATCAATGGCATAACAGAAGATGGTTTCAAACTGAGTTTATTTCCTTTCTTTCTTGGTGAACGTGCGCATTTGTGGGAAAAATCTTTGCCTTTTGGATCAGTAAACTCTTGGGATGATTACAAAAGAGTGTTTCTTGCAAAGTTTTACTCTTCTACCAGGACAGCCACACTAAGGCAAAGCATCTAAGGGTTCAAACAATCACACGATGAGCCATTCTGTTCAGCATGGGAGAGATTCTAAGGTTACACTTTGTGCTGCCCTCATCATGGTTTCTCCACAGAGTCACTGCTCAGCATATTCTACAGAGGAGTGTCACCAAGTTTCAAGATGCTGTTGGACACAGCCAGCAACGATCACTTCTTGGGTACAATAGTTGATGATGGTTTGCAGCTAATTGAAAACCTTGTCTTGAGTAATGGTGACTATGTGGATGAGCACGAGGACAGCTACAAGAAGAACACTGACACCTCAGATCAACAAACGAAGCTGGATATGTTAGCCCTAAATGCTAAGCTAGACCTGTTGCTTCAGCAATCTCTACATCACCCACCAAAGGCAACAAAGAAAACATCAGCTCTTGGACATGCTTACAACTTAGAAGCTGAAGCCTACTATGTGCAACAAGAAGAGAATGTTCATCATAAGCCATACCAGGTTACAAGCTATGACAGCTACAATGCTTACAGTCCTCAAGCACACACAAGGGAGAGTGCTCCATTATACAGTCAGTTTGGTGTTCCCATACAATGAAACCACAGGTCTACACCTCAATATGAAGAACACCAAGAAAGTATGTATGCAACAAAGTTTGATCCTCAACATCAAGTGGCTGTTTCACCAGTTCAGGATGTCCTTAGTCCTTTAACACCACCACCATCTGCACCTGATTAAAACACCGCTAAACTGCTTGAGCAGTTACTTACCACTCATACAAAGAATACAATGAAGATGCAGGCTGCACATCAACTAGAGATGCTTGCTAATCAGAAAAGTGCAATGGAGATGCAGGCTGCACATCAACTAGAGATGCTTGCTAATCAGAAGAGTGTGATGGAGATGATGGCTATCTAACAAAACCTACTGCAGAAGTTTGAGAGAGTTAGTGATGAACTTGCTATGCTTGAAGCCAATCAGGCCTCTTCTACTACAGTTCAGCAACAACCGCCACCAGCTGTACAAGCAATAACTACTAGGAGTAGAAAACAACTGCACGGATCTGTAGCACCAAAACATCTCCATGTGGACATTGAGAAGCAAAGTGGGGGGGTAGGGGGGTTGTCTCTTGAGACTCATGAAGAAGAGACCGAAGCTGAATCAGATATGGAAAGAAAGCTGAAGCAGAGCGTGTGAGAAAAGAGGGTAGGAAACGAGCTGATTCAACTGATTAATATCAAGTCTTATTTCAGTTAGTGTTAGTTTATACTGTCAATCTGTTCGAGAGAATCTAACCCTTAACTCTCATAAAGTTCTTTCCTTACAAAAACACATAAATTTATGAGTATGGATTTCTATATCTACAATGATGTTTAATTAATTAAAATATAAATATAGATATATACTCCATCTACTTAATCTTATAGTTGTAAAATCTATATTATTAAAAGAGGATCATATTTTTAAATTAACCTTTAGTTATTGTGTTATTTACAATATATACCATTAAAAATCTATAGATTCATTAAGGGTAATTTAGTCTTATCATTAAATTGTTAATAAATATATTAAATTAATTTAAATTATATTAGTTTGTTAACATATAATACTAATAAATCATATCTAATACTAATAAAATTTAATTTAATTTAATTTTGAAATTATTTTAAAATCTTTCATAATATCTTAACATAAATACCACGTATATATGACATGAATAACTAATATAATTATATATATTATATAATAAATTATATATATATTATATTATAATCAATTTCTTCTCTATAGTACTAAAAGAAAATCACTACTTTACAATATCTAAAAATTATTATGGTATTTACTAAATGTGACAATTTATAGTCAGTGATGAATATATAATCATTATTTTTTGTTACATATATACATACTATGAAAAAAATATTATGTAAATAATTTAGTTTTTTTGGTTTGTTAATGATTTTTTTGCGGAAAATTATGGGTTTGCGGATTTGACAAACACAATTTTGTAGATTTTACGGGTTTTACAAATTTTAACGGATTTTATAAATTTTAGCAGAAAATATAGTTTTCTGAAAAAATGCCAGTTTGACAACAAATGTGCTTTTGTAGATTTAGCAGAAATACATAATTTTTGAAATTTGGTCGTAAATCATGATTTTGCAGATTTTACGAGGTTTACAGAAAACACGGGTTTGCGAAATGCGAATAACATAATTTTGTAGATTTTATGGGTTTTACAGGTTTTAGCGAGAAAATGTAGTCATACATGAAAATGCGGGTTTGTGAGTTTGGCAGAAACACATGAGTTTAGAAATTTGTTCGTAAAACATAATTTTATGGATTTTATAATATTATGGAAAAACACAGGTTTTGTGGATATGGCGGGAAACATGATTTTGCGAATTTTATGAGGTTACATGTTTTTGCGGGTTTTATAGGTTTTGATGGAAAATGTGGTTTTATAGATTTTATTGAAAATGCAGGTTTGCGAGTTTGACGATAAAATGCAATTTTGCAAGTTTGACAAAAACTACTTAATTTTAGAAATTTAGCCATATAATACGATTTTACGGTGTTGGGGGAAAACATAATTTTCGGTTTTGTTAAAAAATGTGAGTTTACAGTTTTGGTAGGAAAATATATTTTGGTGAAAAATGTTATTTTTACAGTTTCTACCAGAATTTTCGGTTTTGATACAACAACCTGATTTTACGATTTTGCGGGAAAATGCAGCTTTTTATTTCGATAGAAAAAAATGGTTTTGACAAAAAAACTTGATTTTGTGGTTTAAATTAAAGGATGTTTTTATCAGTTAGTTTTTGAAATTCAAATGCTGCATCAAATCTCTATTTTTATCATTTTAAATATCCAAATTTTGAGATATTATAAAATTTTTATTTAAATAAAATATCTACATACTGATTTAAAAATATTTAAAAAACAATATTTGAGATTATTTGCATCCAAATAAATATTTGGATGTAAAAAAATACAAAGCATAAAAATCTTAATTACAAACAAATAAAATCTCTCTTGCATTATAAAACATAATATTTTAAAATATTTGTTACGAAACTTAACAAAAAATCTGCTAATCAAAATATTTTATTTTATAAAATTAAGTTTAAATAATTTTAAGAACATAAAACCATAATGTTAAAATAGTTTATATAATTTAATAAGAAATTTTGGTTTAGGCCACATTTCAGATTTAATAATATAAACTAATTTTTCTTTTGAACAAAAGTTTACTATAAACCGATTTTTGCTATAATCCAAAAATATTTTATAAAAAGAAATCTGCGCAAGTGCGTGTATCCAAAATCTAGTTTAGTATTTATATAAGGTCAAAAATGTTATCAATAATTTAATATGTTGAGTTACAAAAAGAGAAAAGAGAGAAAGAGAGAAAGAGAGGAGAGAGAGAGAGAAAGAAAGGAGAAAGATAGAAAACATACCAATTAATTACTTAAGAACAAACAAAACAAAATACAAAAAAAAATTAAAAATAAAGCAATATCTAGTTAAGATTAATTAATAATTAAAAAAAAATGATCCTATGGGGTAATTGAATTAGGATGACTCTTAAATTGACTTATGATGTTGAAATTATCATAAACAATAATAATTCTTAGGCATAAAATTCTTAAACAAGATTAAATATATATACTTCATCTGCTTAACTTTTATAGTGGTAAAATTTAGTGTTTATATAAAGTCAAAAGATTAAATTTAAATCTGGTCAAAACGTTGTCAATAATTCAATATGTTGAGTTTACAAGAGAGAGAGATTCTACCAAATGGTTCACACATTTGTACAATAAAAATGAAAATAACTGACTATTCATTTGTATTCTTTTAGGTATTTACATAAAATTCACATTCCTCCAAATTATGTTGGCTCCCACTAAATGCAAAATAAGTATTGATAGATTTCTAAAGAATACAAATGAATAGTAAATCAATCGTATATTCTTTAAATGTGTCAACGATTTGTTACTGGATTTATATGATTTTATTGATTATAATTATATTAACATAACTCATAGTGAATCCACTACATATTATTTGAGAAGTAACATTATTAAAAATAGCTGATTTGTCAATACTACAGCAAAAGTTAGTGCTTTTAATTGATGACATGTACATGTGACATGTCAAACTTCCTAAAATAAACGAAATGTTTTGATTGGTTGAATTAAAATTATAGAAATTGTGGAATTAAAACATAAATAAACTAGATTATATTTATAACACTAAAATTAACAAATTTAAATTAACAGAAAACAAAAGTTATTATAATTTCATTTTTTTACATATATTCATAATTTCGTAAAATATAATTACGAAATTTTTTCAACAATATATATATATATATATTATAATTTCATATAAAATAAAAAATAATACTAAATTATCCAATAGAATAATAAAAATTCTATTTATTAATAATAATTAAAGTATGATATATTTTTATTTCGAAAAATTATTAATTTACAAAATATATTAATAACATCTAAACAAGTTTTAAATAAAAAAATTATTAAATAATACAATTTTAAATAAAAGACAATCATGATAAAAATAATTTAAAGAATAAAATGTTAAAAATAATAAAAAATAATAAACTTTTATTGATTTTTTTTGAAAAAACGTAATTTTAAATAATTTTTCTTTTCAAACCAATATTTACTAAATGAATAAAGTATATACTAATTATTATTTTATAATATTAATAGGACCATATATTTTTCTATAACTTTTACCATCTTTTTGTTGTTGTTTTCTAAAATGTAAATAACTTATGTTACCATCTCATCTTATCTCTTATCATAGTTTAAATAAAAATAAATTTTTATATCATATGTATATATATATATACATAAATTTATTTTCATTGTATATCAAATTTTTGAGAACATAAATAAAATGAAAAATAAACGAACGAAAGAATAAATTATAATAAGATAAAACAATATGAAAAAGAAATAAAAAAATAGAAGTATATAAAAATAAATCTCTCGCACTTTGTTTTATAAAGTCACTTAAAATCTTTTTAACACCTAAGAGCCTTATTTCATTTTTTTTACAAATACGCGTACATACATAAATATTAATTGTACATTAGTTGAATTCACATGCGAACTTTTCCGTGCATGTATTTTGTTAAGATTGATTACAGACTAATTTTTATTTTAATTATTATACAATTTATATCTTTTTAAAAATATTTATTTATTCTAACTGTAGTGAAGTGGTTGGTATGTCTCCACATGCGAGTCAACCATCTATCCGCTCTTAAGAATAAGTAAAAATGTTAAAACTATTTCAGTTTAATTTGCAATAAATCAAGAAAAATATATACTTAAAATATATTATATATATATTTGCAAATTCATATTATGTAAGACGCAAAGAAACTCGATAGGTATATATGTATTATATATATATATATATTACTAACTTGTCATCTGTCATGAATATGGAATACTATTTTTATTTTTATATTATCGATTGAACCTAAAAATCCTGTTATATTTAAGTTAGTTAGGTATATGAACATATATATTTTTACCTAAATTTTCATCTTGTCAAAATCATCCCATCGAGTTTCTATTTCAAATAGAATTACATTTTTGTATACGATTTATTATATTTTTGTTTATAATAATGAAATTCACTAAATTTTATTTTTGATATACATGCATCATATACTTTTAAAAAATTTAACCGACTATGAAAATATGTTACTATTCTTTATTTGTTTCCGTTTTTAGATTGTCAATACAACCCATAAACTTTGTTATATTTGAGTTTGTTAAATCTATATACAGAGCTACATAATTTGTTTACCAAATTTTTCTTCTCATAAAAAGTATCCTATTACATTGTATATATGATCTTGAATTTTGATAGAAATACATTTTCATATAAGATTTAGCAATTTTAGTATTCACTGTATGTATTATAATTTTTTTGTTTTTTTGTCAACATATTATATTTTCGTTTATAATATAGAATTCTGTCAAGTGTTATCTATTATATATTTTACTAAAATTTAACCTAAATTTGACATGCCTTGAAAATCGATTACAATTTTTAATTGTTTTCATTTTAAATAATTTATTTTATATAATTAACTCAATTCCATTTTCTCACCTATCTTTCTCGATCAAACCTAAAAATTCCTTTTGCTACTGGTTTCCCCATGTCTATTTCTTCCTCTTACCAACTTCCGCTCTTCCGTTTGTCCATCTCCGATCTCAGGTAAGGTCCTCTGTTTTCTTTTCTTTCATGGAATTGTTTGATTTCTTCGCTTATGTTCGTGGATTTTACTGGAATTTGTTGTTCTCCGTAGTTTCTTGGAGCTAGAATGGAGATTAAGTGGCATCATTCTGCTTTAACGCTACTGTGAATTGTTCCGCAATTGAATTTGTATGATTTGGTCTTTTGGTTTATATGAATGTCTATTTATTCGGTTAAAGTGAAATCGAATCCCTCTTTTGTCATCCCTAGTGATGGATTTGGACTATTAGTCTCTTACTTGAGATTTCTCATATTATTTGCATCAAAGATTTCAAGTATGTATCGTGAATCAATTGGAAATGTTCTTTCGTTGTGCAGCTACTTTGGAAAGGAGATTAGAAGGAGTTGAACATTCATGTAAACAAATCAATAACAAAAGAAGTCTTCTTCAAACTTGTGAGTTCTTGCTGCAGTTTTTCTCTGTTGTTGTTAGGATTATCATGTGGAGATTTTAATTGCAGATAGAGACAATGTTTGTTGTTTAATAAAAAAAAGGACATTGGCTAGAGCTTAGAAACATTTTTTTTTTTTTGGTAATAGCTTAGAAACATATATTAATTTACGTGAATTAGATCAGTATTGGAGCTAATATGGTACAAAAAAACTTAACTCCTTTCATATTTGTGGATAAGTATGATTTTCTTCTCTCTTCAACTTTGTTGGTTATTGCTAGAAGAAGCTTTTTACTAATTTCTTTTCTGCTCTGTCCAGCTTTGTATTTAAAGCCACGAAGGTCGCTTATGATGTCACAATCCGTTTAGCTCTTTCCCTGAAGAATATTACCTCCTTCCTCACGAAATCCCCCCTTGCATTGTCATCGAAGATGTTTTCAGCTTAATTGATTTACAACATTGCTTCTTTGTAGTTCAAGCGTGATCAGCTTTATCCTCAACTAAGGATCAGAGATTAGGATTTCGAGCACCTAAACTAACCATCTCCGAGAAGCTGCCTCTTAGGATTAGGAGTTCAGGTTTGTTCTATTCCTCAATCTCACTGCAAACTATGAACGAATTCAAAATTTGGATTGAATTGAATTGAATTTATAAAGCTAGGAAATAAAAATTCATATGGTTATATTGAATTCTATTATATACTTTATAGACCAACATCTCTGAGATCAATAATTGAAATAATATTAATTACACATTTACAAAAACTTATGTTAGTAATCAAATTGACACATTATCCACTACATATTATTTGAAAAGTAACATTATTGAAAATAGCTGTCTTGTCAACACTACAACCAAAATTAGTGCTTTTAATTGATGACATGTAAATATGACATGTCAAACTTTCTAAAATAAACGAAATGTTTTGATTGGTTGAATTAAAATTATAGGAATTGTGGAATTAAAACATAAATAAACTAGATTATATTTATAACACTAAAATTAACAAATTTAAATTAACAGAAAATAAAATTTATTATAATTTCATTTTTTTACATATATTCATAATTTTATAAAATATAATTAAGAAATTTTTTCAACAATATATATATATATATATTATAATTTCATATGAAAAAATACTAAATTATCCAATAGAATAATAAAAATTATATTATTAATAATACTTGAAGTATGTTATATTTTTATTTCGGAAAGTTATTAATTTAAAAAATATATTAATAACATCTAAACAAATTTTAAATAAACAAATTATTAAATAATACAATTTTAAATAAAATACATGATAAAAATAATTTAAAGAATAAAATGTTAAAAATAATAAAGTAATCAACTTTTATTGAATTTAAAATTTCTATCTAAAAAAATAAATTTTTTTTTCAAACCAATATTTACTAAATGAATAAAGTATATGCTAATTATTATTTTATAATATTAATAGCACCATATATTTTTCTATAACTTTTATCATCTTTTTATTGTTATTTTCTAAAATATACATAACTTATGTTACCATCTCATCTTATCTCTTATCATATTTTAAATAAAAATAAATTTTACATCATATTCATATATATATATATATACATAAATTTATTTTCATTGTATATCAAAATTTTGAGAACATAAATAAAATGAAAATAACCGAACGAAAGAATAAATTATAATAAGATGAAACAATATGAATAAGAAATAAAAATAGAAGTATATAAAAATAAATCTCTCGCACTTTTTTTACAAAGTCACTTAAAAATTTTTTAATACGTAAGAGCCATATTTTAATTTTTTTACAAATACGCATACATACATAAATTTTAATTGTATATTAGTTGAAGTCACATGCGAACTTTTTTGTGCATGTATTTTGTTAAGATTGATTACAGTCTAATTTTTATTTTAATTATTATACAATTTATATTTTTTTTTAAAAAAATATTTATGTATTCTAAATGTAGTGAAGTGGTTGGTATGTCCGCACAGGCGTGCCAACCATCTATCCGCTCTTAAGAATAAGTAAATATGGTAAAAATTATTTCAGTTTAATTTACAATAAATCAAGAAAAAATATATACTTAAAATATATTATATATGTATTTGCAAATTCATATTATGTAAGACGCAAAAAAACATATTGTAGATTGTGTAAGGAAAAAAAAGCATATTATAGAAATATTCAAAAAATATCATAAGAATTTAATAATTATTTAACATAACTTTTATAATTATGATTATATATTATTACAAGCATTATAAAAATAAAAATTTTAAAATTCATTGGTTTCAAAAAAAAGTTTGTGAAATATTAAAACAATATATATACACATACTAATGTTTAAAAAAACTAATCAACATTTAAATATTATAATTAACTATGTATATAAAAAAAATTATATCCGTACATATGTGCGGGCAACCATCTAGTAAAAAATTATATCTGCACATATGTGCGGGCAACCACCTAGTTATAGTTTGAATTCAAAAGACTTACTTTGAGTTTTCGGTTTGACTTTGGTTTGTTGTTCACTTCATGTGTCACCATTTCCAATATTACTCCCAGAACTTCTTTATATGATAACAAAGGACGAATTCAGATGTTTTATTTGTATTATTCAAAATTTATATAAACATAAATACCTAAAAGAATAGAAACATACTAACCAATCAAGATGTAAAGGTTACTTTTCCCAATGTGATTTACAAATGAAAAGCCGTTGTACCCTATGAATAGTAAACATAAGTGTTAGATAGTTTGAAAATATATTCAAATATTGTGACATTTAGAGTTCGTAGATATATATTTACCTCTCATCGGCTAAAACCATTTCAAGTGTTTCTCCAAATGAATTAGCTAACTGTATGTATGCATAATTCTTGACTTGAATTCTCCATGTGATTTTGAAAGATTCAGTAGATCTTTATGTTATTCTAGAGATTTTCCTTTATGTGTTATTGAAGAGATTTTCCCCTGAAGACCCAGTTTACATCAAAAGATCATTGTAAAATTACGTTCCATAGAATATTCCAGTTTCATCTGCAGAAAAAATTATTCAAAGAAATTAATCTTTTCAATGTTTGCTTATTAAAAAAATGTAGTGAGAGATCACTTACTTACATAAGAATAAGGACTGATTTTTAATCACAGCTGAAGTCCCATTGTTGAGATTTGGGTGTATGGACAGTTAATGTCCATAGTGTAGGACTGATTTCTTTTCTTTTGGTATAACGCAGCTCTTTTGTTTTCGCAGCCACAAGCACAAGAGATGCAACAGAGAATAACATGCAACAGGTTGGATGCTTTCTGTCTAGAAACTGTGAGTATGTCCAGTAATGGTCCATGTCACTACACAAACATAAGGTTGAAATTATGTTTACAGATCAACGATAAAGAAAATATAAGATATTCTAAACTAAAGAACTAAAACTTATACAACTTTTATCCGTAATTTATAAAGACTCAAACTTTTTAAGAATCAATCAAAATCCAATATGATTGACTAATGATATAATATGCTGTCTAAACTCTTTGTTGGACCTGCATTTGTTAATATGGTTAAATATAAAACGCATAATAAATCATGTAACATTAGACATAAAATATGAAATCATTTATGAACTAACCGTATTTCTCTTTCCTTGGTTCTTTTTGGTTATTTCTTGCTAGTAGGAGCGGATGAGTAGAGCATAAACAATTTCCGGAAGAACTTGTTTGTCATTTGCATTCACCAACCTATTTTAAAATGTTTCACATCCTTAAGGTATGTGATCATATTTGAAATAACTACTTTGTAAAAGCTGTAGGATATAGGTTTAGATGACTTTGTTTGAGGTGAAAGTTTTTATGAGACACCTCGTTGGTATTTATATTAGTTCGAATTAGGTTTCAAAATCGGTGGGGATGATACATTCAGATTGATGCAAATCTTAATTTCAATATTTAGGCCGAATTTAAAGGAATAAACCTTATTTAACGGATTTGATTATAGGATGCAAAGCGACTAATATATTTGTTATACTGTTAGGATATCGTTTTGAATCAATCAAATTTAGTCCGATATATTATTGGATAAGTGAATCTTGAATATCCTATAACTAATATTATTTTTCCTCAAAATGGTTATCTTTGATTTGTATGATCATTAAATATTAGGTCGTGGACATACTTTGGTCCGAGATCTTCTGATATCATTTAAGATATTGTTTAGTTGATCTATAGAAAAAAAGTTTAGTAGTTGCCATATTTTGGTCCGAGATTTTCTGATATTTGATTTGCAATTCTAATTTTCAAACCGGTTGTCAAATTGAAATTTAAGAAACCGGTTTCATTCAAGTTAAATAGATCCGCGTCTTTGTTAATGGGTATACAGGTCGAATTTTTTTGTTTAATCATGATCGAGTCATGAGTTAACTCAGTTAACTCGCCGCTTTTACCCTTAAATAAACATGTTGCCAAACGTAATGGCATCTTTTGTAAATACATTGTTTTTTCTGAGTATTTCAAAAATTGACCTCTCAAATAATATTATAGAGATACATGATATTTTAAAATTTTTACATATATTAAGGCAAACATTTAATATGGTCTCCTTTTTAATTTTTAATTATTTTTTTGGTGTTACTTTCTTTATTTTTAACTTTTCAATATACTTTATTAATATATCAGTATTAACTCATCTCATAACATTAAATATATATTAATTAAAAAATAAAACGTTAAACTTTTTAAAATAAGTAAAAATTATAAAACGACATATATTGAAAAACAGAGAGAGTATAATTATTAAAAATTTTAAACTTCTTAGTATAGTCAATTCGCAAATAAACACAAACATTAATAATAGTAGATTAATATAGTAAATTTCGGGATGCCACGTGGGGATGTGTGATTCGTCCAGAGAATGGATTTGTATTTCCAAGTTTTGTTCTCTGGAGAAAGACGGCGAGATATTCCAGGACAGAAGCTATTTCGGGTCCCATTGGTTGGGTAGTGAGCACGTTGGACCCTCCAAACACTATACGAAAGGTCATTCGGGTCTTCGAAAAGATCGAATCGGGGTTTTCCTCCTGAAAGTTCTCTGACGTCCAAGTCAATGAACGCCCTACCGGGAACAAGTACTCAGGAGGGTGTTTCTACGGGCTCGGGTGAGAGGTATCGAGACATATGTCTGTTTATCAGTGTTTTGAGGGGGGTTTTATACTGAAAGGAGAAGATTCAGCGAGTATAAAGGCAGGCTTCCGAGTTAAGAAGAACTTATCCTGGAAGACATTATCTCGAGGGAACGGGGAGGTTCTCTCTTGATCATGCTGTTTGGTGGAGAAAGTCGGTGCAGGGTGATCAGACATCTGCTCCTTCGGTTGTCTTCAAATCCGCCGAGTCGATCCCCTTCTTGTGTGGAGATCCCTCTCCTTTTATATTGGTCTTCAACTTGTCATGTCATCTCGATCCGACACGCCGGGAGAGCAGGTGGGTTAATGATGCATGCATGTTTGGGAAAGCTCGCCAACTGTCCTGGAAAAGTGCATGGGACTGGTTCCGAGCTAACATGGCGTGTGTTAGTGTTTAGGGCAGTTCGATGTCCACGTGTCGAATCCTTCTTGGGTGCAGTAAAATCGGTCCTAACAGTTGCTCCCGACTTCTCGACTGATAGGGAAATGAGTTGGAGAGTCTGACTTCTTTTGGGTTTTCTGCGCAATAAACATAGGTTATCCGGTTCTCTAAACGTTTTGCCATTAAATGCTAGGCTGACTGATATACTCATTATTTACACCATATTAGCACACATTTTGCATCGTTTTATAGTCCTTAAACAGGCTTCATTTGCATTCTCTAAACCGGCTCGGACAAAGCATCACCAACCCGATTCAGCTTCAACGGTCTTCATATATGTTGTAGCCCCGTGAGTTAGCTTGCGTCTGGAGTTGCTTTCAGATCATTCCCATAAGCGGGTAGAAAGTTACAAAAGTTTTTGTGAAACCGCTCAATCCCATCAGTCATCTGTATCGGTCACATGTGACCGATGGAAAGCAAGCGAATCCCATCGGTCATCTGTATCGGTCACCTGTGATCAATGGAAATCAAGCGAGTGGAGTATCGGTCATCTATATCGGTCACCTGTGACCGATGGAAAGCCAGTGAATCTCATCGGTCATCTGTATCGGTCACCTGTGACCGATGTAAAGCAAGCGAAAGACCATATCGACTAAAGATCAGCTCATATGAGGTGTTTCCATAACCGATTTAGCCTCGGCGTTCTTCATCAACATTGTCGCCCGTGAGTTAAATTTCGATTGGTATTGGTTTCGAGTCATTCCCATCAGTGGTTGAAGAGTTACGACGAATAAAGTGAGCACGAGTCCATCTAGAGTTTTGACCGTTGATCTTAACCGACTTGAAGATTAGCTCGGACGAATATCGTCCGTCTTGATTCAGCTTCCGCACTCTTCATGAAAGTTGCAGCCACGTGAGTTAGCTTTCAAGAGGACTTGGATTCAGGTCATTCCGATATTCCGTGCAAAAGATAACGCACGTTTTGTGAAACCGCTCAACCTGCATCGATCAGCTACATCGGTCAAGCCTGACCGATGTCATTCCCATCGGTCATCTGTGACCGATACAGACCCAGACTGAAGATAACTTATTTATAATTTTGCCATTTTCGTTTAGACTCCTATAAATATTTAAAATCCCTAATTTTGGGAACATTTCTTTATCCAACAGTTCTTTCCTCATTTTGTTTTTGTTTTGATCTTGTAGTTTGAATATTTGCTTGATTTTAATAAGAGTTTGCATTTATCTTCTTGTTTAATTTCCTTAATCATGATTAGATATCTTTTTATCTTTGAATTGATCGTTTTGATGTTGATTAGTGAGTAGTGACTTAGGGATTTGAGATGGGTTAGGTTTAGGGAATTTGAAGCTTGGTATATGATTGTTTAGTGTTAATTCTTCCATTTTCTTTCTTGATTGCTGTGTTCAGTGTCTGATTAGCTTTAGCTAAGTTGATTAGGATTTTATGTTCATTTTATGCCCACCAAGTGTTTGATAAAATGCCTAAACAACTTTGCAAGAAAATTGTTTGTCCTAGCTAAAGAGATTAACCGTCTAAGGAGTGATTTGACAATATAGAATTGATAGAATTGTCTTGATGCTTGTTGTTTGTCATTTCTCTAATGAGAATTAGTTCTTGACTTGGTAATTAGCAAAGTAACGAGTGCCAAGAGATTGGATTATTTTATAAATGAATTCTATGCATAAGGAATAACATTGTGTGAGTTTGTAAGCATCATAGGTTGAGTTAAGAGTTTCATAGCACCAATTATCTCATCGTAAGTCTCATGTTTTCTCTGTTTTTAGTTGAATTCAAATTTGCTTTGTTTTTGCCTTTGTTTTAGTTGTCTTGCTTGCTGTTCACTCTTTGTTTGTTCTTTGCTTCATTTCTGTTTGATCACTTAGGTTGTTAGACTTCTATACTTTCTCTATATCTGCTTGAATTAAAAAATCTTTTTTATTCCTACTGCTTCAATCTTCCCCTTTTGGATTGACATAAAACCCTTACTACAATGACTAGTACAAAGGGTGATTGACCAAGAGAGTCAAAATTCAAATTAAACTGCGTCCAAACCGTTGAAGTGTGTATGTGGTCTCATGTGTATTTAGTTACAAATAAAGAAAAGAAGAGATGTTATAAGAGTTAAGAAGAGAAGTGAATCCTTATATCAAATATCGGTGCTTACCGCGAGGAAGAAAAACCATCGTATCTTATAATAGACGGAAATCAAGCGGTACGTCGGCCACTCATGGTCTCAGTTGTGTTGAAGGATCTCTTCGATCGCGACAAAGAGAAAGTGATTAAACTTGAACCACTTAACAGTGGTTTTGTCAATCCAGATTCCCGCACCAGGATACAAAACGGGAAGATTCTCCCGATCAGCAGCGCTAAGGATCACTTCGACATCTCAGACAAATTGTCATGTGATGGGAGGTACAACGTCCATGTCGAAAGGTTGTATTAGAGAGAATGAGATAGAATATAAAATTAGGAGAATCTAATATAAAGAGAAAAAACAGAGAGGAAGTCGAAAGATTATGTAGGCTGATTTATGATTTCACGGCAAATTCACGGAAAACGAAAGGTCACCTAACCAAATAAGGTTTGGACGAAAACTCATCAGATATTAACAATACTTAATCAATTACAGAATGAACAATGATTTATATAACTCTACACGAACAAATTCGTTTATACTTCGAAACAATATAAGAATATATTAGTATATGATATAATTCTAAATAGCATATGATACAATTCTAAATTACTCAAAGTTGCTAATATTTAAATGTTAATCATAATCTATGGTCATTGTAACTCTTATCGTATAAAATCATATGAACAATTTTAATAGACAATAAACCATCAAACGATAACCATAATATAAAAATCATATTTACCCCCCCCCCCCCCCCCCCCCCCCCCCCCCCCCCCCCCCAACAAAATTACCCAATACTTTAAAAACCAAAACGGAAAATAAAAGCTCATATGTTAATTGAAGCATCATTTTTTATTCATTCTCTTCGCCGAGCTACTCTTAACTGCACTTCCAGTATCAGCCAAGCTTCGTTTGAAAGAGGCATCAGGTGTAGACAGCAAAGAATCACTTGAAGCTTCTGTTGCACCAGAGAAAACTATCGGAGCCTACAACATTCATATATCTAAATTAATGAACCAGTTAATATATAAATGCAATACTCCGACGAACGTTGCTAAAACTCACCCGTGCATGAAATGCCTTATCAAACTTGGAAATTAAGTCATCATCACTTGAGAATCTCTCAACCACACAAGAAGAGGACTTAATAGCAATATGTTTTTCAGTTACAAAAATCTTGAAAAGCATATCCTTTCCAATCAAATTTCTAATAGCAAATGACATCTTCGGATCGTCCCCCTAACAATACAGAAAAGCTTGAGACTATGAAACATAAAAATATATATAAACCACAAACAAAACACCTTCAAATAAATACATACATCATCGATCTCTTCATATAGCTCCTCCGCCATCTTATCAAAAAATCTAACCGCCATCTTATCAAAGAAAGAAACTTTCAAAAGAGTCCCCTCTGAATCGGCAACATTGAGAACCAAAAAATACTTAAGTATATAAGATTAAACGACTAAAATTAGAAAATTTACATAACTACAAATGATACAAAATGAAAAGACAAATATTCATCTAAAATACCTTGCAACAACTGATGAAACATCCATATCACACTCATTACACTTCCATAATGGCAATCCCTGACTATCCACCTTATCCGTGTAAGGGAAAACCTTCTTATTGCACTTCTTACAAGCAATATAATACCACTTGCCATTGTTATCAATAGAGACGATCATAACCATAACAATACACTTCCCAACCTACACCAACATATGAATGATATCCAAAATAAATCGACCAGCGACAAACGAAACCCCAAATAATGATATATTAAACACTACCTCAGTTGATTCGTGTACAGCTCTTAAAGACTTCCAGGCAGTCTTAACGAAGAAACCATCATACACGGGCAGAAGGACCTCCGTGGACTCAAAATCATTAAAAGGCTCCAAGCTAAATTTATCATCAGACAACCTAAAATAACATATAAAATTATTTGATACACGCAATTTAAAAAATACCAGGATACAAAAAATACACTAAAATAACATAACAATCAAAATAAATATACCCATTAATGAAACTCTTTGCAAGAGCCGTGTTCGGATTAAACAAAATACCAGTCGAGCTATAAGAGTTGGAGATACTAATTTTACCTACATTTTAAAAACAGACTTTAATAAACTCATTCCAATAGGATATTACATATTCAACTACGCAGGAAATATTACGTTAGACAAATCTCAGTATTCTCTAATGCAAGCAAGTCTAATGACACACACAACAACGGTGCCAGAATGTGCAGCTACATAATCAGCCATTGCTGTAGCGTAATCGTCCCATAAAGTGCACATCAAACGAAGATCACTACAGCCACATCATAAAAACAACCACATATAAATAAGAATTGAAAAAAAATACAAACAAATCAAATTACCATACCTCGTATCACGAAGAATAAGTTTAAGCCTCATACTGATTTTCGTCTGGGCCATAACCTGATCAATGGTCCCCAAACTAACGACCTGACCTATGACATCTACAAATATAAATTTGAACTTAGCAATCATAAGGATACGTAACCAACATAATAACTGCTTTCAAATACTTACCAATCAAGTATGACTTTAATAAACTCATTCCAATAGGATATTACATATTCAGCTACACAGGAAATATTACGTTAGACAAACCTTTGTATTCTCTAATGCATACAAGTCTAATGACACACACAACAACGGTGCCAGAATGTGCAGCTACATAATCAACCATCGCTGTAGCGTAATCGTCCCATAAAGTGCACATCAAACAAAGATCACTACAGCCACATCATGAAAACAACCACGTATAAATAAGAATTGAAAAAAAAAAATACAAACAAATCAAATTACCATACCTCGTATCACGAAGAGTAAGTTTAAGCCTCATGCTGATTTTCACCTGGGCCATAACCTGATCAACGGTCCCCAAACTAACGACCTGACCTATGACATCTACAAATATAAATTTGAACTTAGCAATCATAAGGATACGTAACTAACATAACAACTGCTTTCAAATACTTACCAATCAAGTATGACTTTAATAAACTCATTCCAATAGGATATTACAAAAAGATATTACATATTCAGCTACGCAGGAAATATTACGTTAGACAAACATTTGTATTCTCTAATGCATGCAAGTCTAATGACACACACAACAACGGTGCCAGAATGTGCAGCTACATAATCAGCTATCGTTGTAGCGTAATCATCCCATAAAGTGCACATCAAACAAAGATCACTACAGCCACATCATGAAAACAACCACATATAAATAAGAATTGAAAAAAAAATACAAACAAATCAAATTACCATACCTCGTATCACGAAGAGTAAGTTTAAGCCTCATGCTGATTTTCATCTGGGCCATAACATGATCAACGGTCCCCAAACTAACGACCTGACCTATGACATCTACAAATATAAATTTGAACTTAGCAATCATAAGGGTACGTAACCAACATAATAACTGCTTTCAAATACTTACCAATCAAGTATGACTTATCCAAATCGGTAGACAAAATCTCATTGAACGTCCTAAAATATTATTCGGGAATAGTTTTCAGAAAATCATGACAATCACTCAACTATGTGGTGTGATAAAAATAAATTTTATAAGGATGACGACTTGTCTGATGGTCACTCTTATACTCGATGACCATGAATGTATCAATGATGTATACACTACCATAAACCAGCTTATCCTGAAATTTCTTAACACACTTCTTATCAAGAGTAGCATGTATGCGCTCACCCATGATAATTATTTAGGAGTGTTAATCGGACATATATTAAAGAAGATGCAAGACAGTAAAACTACAATAATTTGATCAGAAAAAAAATCATAATAAACTCACATGTGCATCAACGAACACGACATCCATCATCTGCCCAACTCTAACCTAAAGCTTAAGTACACAAACCTTTATCTTATAGCGATCAGTCTGTGGAGTCACATCCTTTATGTTAACCAAAGAACCAGATTTTCTCTTGAAAATAGACATTATCCAACCCGAACAATGTAAAATCTATTTGTAATTATCAACCTAATAACCCAAGGCTTTGTGTAAGCTCTCAAAATAAAAGTGAAATTTTTTTTATCGTGTTTCTTGGTATCTTATAGCCAGAGTTGTATATATAATCAAAAGCCAATGACTCTAAACAATTATGCCATTATCACAAATTATTCCATAGCAAAGAATTACCAAAAAATCAAGTAACTAATTATTACCGACGTTAAGACTTACAATATATTTCCCCAAACATTGTAAATATACGATATATATCTCGAACATAGATATACAATATTTGTAAAAAAAATTATTAATGCCAAACATGCACAAAGTAACAATATCGGTAAGGATAAATATTGAAATAAATCTTTAAAATATCTATAAGGCATGATACAGTATATTTGTTAATGCTCTACACAGCTATGCTATTATCCTAACATTTTTGTTTGATTTAAATATTCACCATTAATTATAACCAACATTATAAGGTATAGTATATTTTCCAATACATTACATATATAAGACCAGTATCTTTAATATTAATATATAACATTTATAGAGAAAGTCCGATAAGGATAATACTTACAAAGTAACAATTTCGATAAAGATAAAGGTCTTACCAAATCTTAATATATATATATATATATATAACACATGTTACAGAATATACTCAAAATTTTGCATGATACAAAATATTCTTGAAGAGGTATTACAAATATCGTCCACATAAGAAAAGTCTTAAATATCATAGAGTCTTTATCAAATCAAAATTTCCATACGCCATATCTAATGTTAGCATTTATACGTTTTCACAATAACACGTATAGCCATAAAATTAAAAACCAACATTTTCGATAAAACTAAAGATTGAAACAAATCTTAATATATATATATATATATATGTCACAGCATATTCTCAAAATTTTACATGACACAAATATTCTCGAAGTTATGTTACAAATATCATAGAGTTTATATCGAAGCTAAAACTCCAGATACCAGAATCAAATATCATAGTCTTAATCCAAACCAAAAATCCGCATGCCAGAGTTCATGTTAACATTTATACGTTCCAACGATAATATTTTTACAGTCTCATAAAACTTACGTCAAAAATTATACCAAGCCAATACGATGGGTCTCATCTTTTTCAACCAAACACAATCATATAAGCCAAAAACAACACATAACCATACTGTATAAATTACACGGTAAAATGATTATCGACAATGGCATACATAATAAGACAGTAATTAAAATCTTATTTATTAAATACCAGAATAAAAAACTCCAACCACACACCACATAATAAAAATACATAAACGCAAAACCCAACACCATAATATTCGTTATTTTGTAAGAAAATGTCGCTCGACTAATCCCAAATCATAACAGACTCCAATGGCCCCAGCAAACGATGGATATAAAACACCATTAATCGTTCTGATATCTTCAAAACACGTCAGTCCTCTGACAACAGCTAACAACCTCACGAGGTAATAGAGCTCACCACATTCTGTTTTTCACATAGGGAAGTCCTACCGCATTTCTCTTAGACCTACAAAGACGTCGCGGTAGCCATTTTCTGATGTTCTTATGCCAAACAAACCAAATCGGGAATTCAGTATACAGAAGATGCCTCGACTCTGGATGGTGTTTGTTGTATTCCATCCAACCCTGAAACTGAGACCTTTGAAAATAATATCCAGAATCAGGTGGTGAAAAATCTTCCGAGAAAATGATATCCTGGTTCCTCGGTAGATGGAAAGGCAAGATAGTCATCCGAGTATGCTTACTGTATAAAACAAAAAAAATTAAGATACACAAAGAAATCAAGATCGTAGAGCAACCGAGAACATAAACTGAGATATAAATATAAAGCAATATATATATATATATATTACCAAAATGAAAAAGACAAAACAATAAACAGCATCATCAGGAAAACAACATAATAAACAAATCAAAACCAAATTTTATAACAAAACATTAGTTGTAATCAACATACGATGAATCCAAATGGAAAAACGTTTAAGAAGCAATACCTTTTATGCAAACTGAACTCACGACCATCAACAAACATAAGCCTGGAAGCTCTATCACCAAAACAAAACGATGAAACCTAATCAACTATCCTCTCTTGCAAGCTACCTGCGACACAACGAAAATCCAAGAAAAAAAAATCAGAACCGTAAGAAACAAAACACAATGCATGAAACAAAAACTAAACCTTAAACTATGACGTACACGTCAATTATCAATAAATAAACCTAAGCAGTTGTTTAGATGAATGAGATATATGCGAGTATATATAGCTATTAAAATTTTAGGGTTTTCGTTTTATAATATAGTTTTGAGAGGCAGCCGACTTTTTTAAATGGTCTATTGGATATCAATTTTAAAAAGCTCAACTGATACATCATATGATAACCGGTATAAAGTTTAAATTACTATAATCGATTTCCAAATAAGAACCAAACCAAACTAATCGATTTAAAATCGGAATATTTCTACTAAGTGCAGAAGGCACTAACTCCTCTAAGAAGAGCTGTAGTGCGTTTCTGACTTCGCAAATAATAATATAAAAACTTAGCAAATAATAATATAAATTAAATAGTGTATATTTATCTTATGTTGACTTTAAAATTTTTAATTATAAAAAATTACTATTTTTATCTATTTATTTTCCAAATTTTAATTATATCCATCGTTTTATTAAGTTATCAACTAGAAAACCATACGAAGATATAACCAGTTATCTGTTCAAATTTTCCAGTTTATATCATTTTAAACCTTAATTTACGGTCAACGATTTACCCATTAGAAATTGTCTTCCATTTATATATTTGAAGCAATATGAACTTGCATATACAAAATTTAATATTATAATCTATCAGGGGGTTATACCAAATTGAATCCCATAATTGGGGAACACGACTTTGAATTTTTGAATTATTCAAATCATAAAGGAATTTACAGAAGTAAATCAAGGCTATCATAAACGCTGTCACTTCACCACACGTAACTTTACCAGATGGATTTTTAAGTTTGAAACCTCCCCCTTTTTCTTTTGAGACCTACTTCCTCCTTGCTTGAACCTTTGATAACTTACCATATCATTTTTTGGTTTGGTATGTGTGATAACTCAAATTCGACTTATAAAAGAACAAGAGTTTGTGAGTTTAAAGAGATTTTTTTATAAAGAATAGCCGGAGTTCGAAGGTACACAAAGATTTTAGGTCGTCGGAGTAAAGTCGTCCGACCTAAAATAGTAATAAAGTAGACTCGAGAACTTAGAACAATAGATTGTTAGTTTGCCTTAGGTCTCGAGAGAGGATTTTCGGATGTTTATTAAGAAACAGCTGAACCTTGAAAAAGGCTGCCTACATACCCTTTTGAAGGGATCAAGCCAATCGTAGTTTGTTATAAGAGAGTTAGATATATGAAATCTAGAGAGAATAAGATCTTCTCCAAGTGTGGAGATTCTTGGATGATTGGAAGATATTCTGAGAAGTGAATGACTTCTTTATTTATAGCCCGACGAAGTCGGTCTTCTGGAGATAACTTCTCATGTTGAAATAGGAAAGCTTCCTTCTTGATAAGGCCGACCTTCCATTTATTCGGAACTTATCAGATAAATAGCGGATTTCCATTAATCTTGTTTGAAGTGGGCATATCTCAATTGATGTAGGGCTTTTGGAGGGGGTGCGAAATCTATCTCTAACAGTATGCTTTAGTTTTCTGGTTATATATTTAAAACGAATATATCTTTGTTTTAATGGATTTGAAATGACATATTGACTATGTGTTTAGTAACTTGGTCAAGTTTTGATAAAAAAATTTAATTATATATATGAACAGAGGTGAGTCCTCTCCCACAGCTTGACACATCATTATATTAGATAGACTAGAAGAATGTCTGCTCGTTGCGCAGATTTATGATATATTAAATATTTTAATTTTAAAATCTATTTTATTATATTTGTTAGTAAAAATTTGTTGGTAAATATTATTTTATAAGTTGTAAATACAATTTAAATTTTGTATTAAAAGGTTGGTGAAATAATAGTATGAGATTTGACTATGTTAGGGAAGTGAAGCTGACATCAAAGATGACCGAAAAGAAGGTTTTCGAGAATAGAATCCATATTATGATAGTGGTGGTGGTTTGAGATTTTATGCAGTAGAAAGTAAAGAATTGAGCTATTAATGTAAAAAGATTTCATGAAAGCAAATAATATGGTATTTTTTTTGTTTGTTTGACCACAAAGAAAACATGAAAAATGAGTCTATTTATTAGACAGAAAGGATGACACAATCATCTCTTAATTTTTAGTATGAAATTCAAATTAAAATTTGATTCAAAAGCTTAATATATATTTTGTAAGTATACATTATTTAAGAAAAATTTTATAAGTATGAAATTCAAATAAAAATACCACTGACTATCAAAACTACTAAAAAAGCCATCATTAAAAAAAACTACATTAGTTAGATATGTTCTATGTATCATTATTATATTTGAAAAATATGAAAAGTTTATTTATTTATATATTAAAATGGTAAACCTGAATTATTTTATTTATTCTGCAGCAAATAATCAGATTCATATTGAACAAATTGCAAAAGTCTATTTATTTGTATATTAGGATCGGAAAACTAAATTATTTTATTTATTCTGCAGATAATAATCAAATCCATATTGAATAAATTACAGTTAAAATAAAAAATATTTGAGATTTAAAATAATCAGAAAAAAAAATATTTCCTGCCAAATTTTAAGATAGGAAACAAATTTCTCTATACCAATTTAGCAAAGCAAAAAAAAGAGAAAATTTGACAATTGTGTTTCTGGAAGTATAGCGAGCAATTTCGTCGGGTCTGTAAAGCTCTAATGATAAGTGTATAAAACTATATTTGACAACTATGTTTGATCGGTATCTATAAGATGATAGGTCTCCCTAAAAACAATATATATTGTTATAAATTAATTGATAATATATATTAAATTCTAATATAGTTTTATACAGAATAAATGTAATAAGAAATAAATTACTATATTTACGAAATAATACATTAGTTATTAAAAAATTAAAAATATAAAATTTACACAGAATACTTTATTGTTTATAATAAAACATATTTTAAAAGAACTCGCGTGTACGCACATGTCTAAATTTAGTATATTTAAAACATCATTAATCCAATAACACCTCCTAAAGCACGGCTCTGTGTATAAAATTATGTTTCATTACAAGTTTACAACTAACTTAGTCATTTTTTATAAAGTACTGTTATTTGAATAAATAGAAGCTGGTTTGGGTCTTTCTATGTGCAAGAATTGCATTTGCACAAGTTTCATGACCAGAATTATTTATTATTTATACAAATATAAGGCCCAAATTTATTTATTTACAGATTTAATAATGGGAAAATTAGAAATAAATGATGTTTTTACTATGAGTTTGTCCATCTACACCTTTATTTTTGTTGTCACAATTGTGTCTAAATTACCCTTACAAAAATATTTTTCAATAACTAATTTCATTTTAAAAATTGTTTTTAATATCGATTTAAATACTAAAAAGGAAAAAAAAAATATTTAAAGAAACAAAAAAATTATATTATTCCAAAATCGTAACAAGAAAATATTTACAAAGTCTTTTCTGATATGTTCTGCGAGCTTCACAATGTTTGTTCTGCGAATTCTCTATGATCTGCAAGATTTAGAATGTCTCTTCTGCAGTTTCTAAATGTTCTGCGATTTTGAATAATATATGTTCTGCATAATATACATGTTCTGCATAATATACATGTTCTGCGAAGTTTAGAACATATATTCTACCTATTTTGGATAATAATTGAAACATGCATTTGGGCAATTCATCTTTCATACCTACAAAACGTAAAACATGAAAACATTGTAAAAAGACAGATTTTTAAACTAATTATCTCAACCTAAAACTTCTTCAAAATCAATACCCAGCTAATTAGTGAAACAAAATTAATGTTTCGTATTTTTCTATTACATTGAGCTGCAAACAACAAATCTGACAACTGCTTATTTCAAAAATTTCTGGAAAGCTAAGTAAAAGATGAGAAAAAAAAGACAGAACAGATTAAAGGATTTTACTACAATAACTCTCTAATTTTCTAGTTCATGTTATGAACCATCACAATAAGAGACTTAATCAGCAATAATAACATCATGATATCTTATTGATATTTTTGTGTGGACAAAATTTGGTGAGAAAACAGCGAAGATCGATTACCTTCTTTGGCGTTGACGGAAAAATTGGTTTAAGAAGAAGAATTGTTGAGTAAAAAGAGAGCAAATTTTTTGAAGAATAAAAAGATTGTTTTGATGAAGAACAAAATTGATTTTGTTAAGTAAAAAAGTCAATTATTGCAGAGAGAACAGTCGGTGATGAAGTAGAGATCGGGAAAATCAGTTAAAGAAGCAGAAATAACAATAAAGAAATAAAGAAAGTTTTTCTGTTTTTATGTTTTTTGGTATTTCAATGACTTATTTCTATTATTAATAACTATATAAAATTTAATAATTAGAGGACATAATCGGTTTTAAATTAATCGGTTTCAAACAATTGGTTAAGAAGGTATAAATGGACAAACTGATAGTAAAAACATCATTTATTTCTAATTTTCCCTTTAATAATTTGGTCCAAAATTATTGAGATTTTAATACCAAAAAACAAATTTACCTATCACTACCTTATCTTCTTTCATTTTCCCATAAATGCATATCATAAATCATAAACCACTTCAATATCTTTACCATAACCAGATAAATCAAATATTTAGTGGATAAAAGCTTTTATTTTTCTCCCAATTATTATGATCTAGGCCTTAAAGATTTCCAATTAGTCGTCATAAATTAGTAGATTTCTCGATTTTATTATGTTTATGAGTTTTACCATCTTCCTTTTCCTTTTCCAAAAGTTTCTTGAAAAAAGTTTCAAATATTCGAGGAAACGCTCATAAAATAGACTGGTAATATAATTAGTGAAACCAAGTTCTAAAGTTTTATAATTCGAACTTACTTAGCGATAGGTTACACAACTGCTGCGTACCGAAAACAGCGAATCAGATACTAGAGTGTTTCGGTCTTATGTTCCAAAACAAAACAAACAAAAAAACCTTTTTGTCTCTCGATCCAAGAAAAAGAAAAAGGCCTTTACAAAGGCTCACGACCAATCTAGTTCATGACAGATTCCACGGCAGTCGCAGAAACTACTGTGTCAGAGTCAACTTTTTGGCCCTTTTCCTCGGTGGTTCAGCTTCTTCAGTCACTATCGGAGTTTCTTCTTCAGGCTCTGTCTCCGCTTTCTCTTCCTTTTCATCTACACTTGCGCCTTCCGCTTTTTCCATGTTCTGCAGCTTCGCAATCACCTCCATTACTCCTGTATTGACCTGTTTACACACGTTTACGTTTAGAATACAGTGACAAATTCACAAGACAGACTATTCCTCAGAATGTTTGGTATGATCATTTTGGTAAATAGCGTATGACAGTTACGTTTAGAATACAATGACGATTCCTAACTTTGGTAAAAATGCGTAGCACCAGATCACCATCAATGAACTAAAGCATTAAATGAAATACAATCCACTCAAATTTCTGTATAAGCCTTTCCTACACAACTATTCCAGATATTTGGTCTGAAAATTTTGCTACCACAACTATTCCGAATATCTTAATTAAGAGAACCTCTATAGATGTTATGCAAGTATTTGATATTAACATATGATTTATCACTGAACCAACTTCATCCATTTCTAGCAGAGCCCATCAAATCCATGCTAATGCAACAGCATATATGTGGGAGAAAAATATATTAACTGAAAGTGAAAAAGATGATGATTTTCACCTGTGGGTTCTGGAGAAACTCAGCAATGTCTGTGGGGCAACAAGGGCAGTTAATGATGTTCTTCCGTGCACGAAGTGTCCGTCCACCTCTGCTTCTTTCCCTCACAAGTGTCTTCCCAGCGAATCCCTTTTCTAAGCATCCTTTGCAAAAGCTATGACCACAAGGCGTTGTGACAGGAAGAGTCATCACGTCCTTACAGATTAGGCACTTAAACTCTGCATCAACACAACAACGATTATATCCAACAACAGTTTGATAAACCAGTGAAGAAGTGATATAACGCATGGACTGCACAACACAAACCACAACAGAAATTGATAACAGCAGAAGCAGAGAGTTGGACTTCAAACCGTTGAGAAGTTTTTTGCTGGTAGAATTCGAGTGTGCCGCTTTAATGGCTTTCCTCAGACTCTTCGTCTCTTTAGCATCCAAAGCATGAACTGGCTTTTGACTAGGAGGTGGAGGCCTTGTCCATACCCAACGACCCTCACCTTCCTGATCAAGTAAACATATCAGAAGCAGGTGCAGAGTAGAGATTACAGAAGAAAAGACTTCATATATGATTCTTATATAAGTTAAGAGAAATTAAGAAAAGCTGAACTTACATTGAAATCCCATGATGGACTCTCGTTTCTTTCAAACAGGTCTGTTGCCATCTTAAGCTCTGGAACGTTTGGCAATGGTCTTGGCCGATCTCCATGCTCATCACTGCAGCATATGATAGTGTTAGACTCAAATGGAAAAATATAGAAAAAGGCGTTTTCAAGAAAATAAGGTCAAACCTTGTCCATGGTGCTGGCTCATTGTCACACCTAACAAAGAGGTATCGACAGACCTTAAAAGAACCCTATGGAAAAGAAAAAAAAGAATAGGTCAGCAAAAGAATCCAGCTCTACACAAATAAAAAAAGAGCATGCTTGCTCTATGAGTACCTGCACTCCAACTTTTCGCCAGCACTTCTCGATCCTGTAAACCCCATCATATCTCAATCCTACCTCAGGGGCATATGCAGAACGTTTCTCCTTGTGAGACCTGGTTATACATGGAAAGGAATTAAAGAGTTAGAACTGGGATTTTTCAATGAAGATGCAGAAAAGGTAACCGAAATTATGAGCTGTATCTTGGGAATAGCATGTTAACTCAAGATAATTGAACCTTAGCTTAACTCTCTAGGACAAACAATCTACTCTTATTAACTCCAGAAAGCAATTTCAGTGCAAAGAAAAGCATTACATATATACAATTTTCTGGTTCAATTTTTTAAGTATAGGAAACCGAGAATGTAAGTAAGATGTTGAGCACAATGGACATTTGCTCAAATAACAGCTAACCTGACAACACGAACGGGATAACCCATTTCGCAACTTAGTTTTAGAGCTTCATTTGAGTGCTCAAACACCTGGTCAAACGACTGAGCCTTGTTAGTCCGTTTGTTTCCGCTAAGGTCTCTTCCTCCACTGTGTTACACAAATTCAAGACAAAAAAAAAGAGAGGAAGTCAATCACAAAGTTGAAACATTGTGAGAGAAGTAACATCTACAAGATTATAAGAAACAGTAGACACAAGGAGCAATGAGAAAAAGAAAAGCAAACCTTCCAGTGTAGAGAAACCATTCTCCATGATCCTCATCATCTACATAGCCGCCAGAGAGTGCTACAGACTGAGCTCCATATTTCGACTGTCCAGCAATACCAGCAATGTGTGGGAAGTGAGCTCCCCACTGCCTACAGTCCATCCTATCCTCCCAGGATTCACCGACCAAAACTCCTTGATTTCGGACAGGATCATTCTCAGCTGGTATCGGACCAAAATGGTCGGATGGAATCGTCACGTAGATCCTGCCGCTTGCAGCATTTGCCTTGCCGGTCTTCTTAGCACGATCGGTTGTATATGCTTTCTCCGGTCGGTCTTGGTTAGCAATGGCATGATAAACGTTTGCAGTAGCCACAGATGCAGCACTCTTGGAAACTTTGGCCAAACGAATAGCAGAGACAAGGGAAGCGTTGATCCGAGGATTGCTTGCCATTTTTGCAGGAATTGCACTGCGACATTTGGCACAAGTCCGGCGTCCTCTAGCTAGCCACTTCTCAAAACACTTTAAGCAAAAGTTGTGCCCACATGGTGTCTACAAAAAGAATACACATACAACAAGTATCCATCAGCGAGTAGTTTTCAACTTTGCAAAACATTGTTATTTCGAAAAGCAACAACCATATAAGTTTCACCCAAAAAAGCAATAACATTATGGTTTATCTTTGACAAGAACAACAACATACCATAAACAAGAATCAACAACGCAATGGCTGAATTTGCACAATTAAGTACGAGTGCTGATACAGTTTATTACGAATGATAAGCACTATTAAGTCTATATACGATTTAAGATAAATGCCTAAATTGAATTGGAGATTCAACAGATTCACCAAAACCCCCAACAGATTCATAAGAAGTAAGCAATCCATGAGAAAATTCGAGACCTAGATACAGAGTGACAACTTACAGTTACTGGCCTCTCAGGCAACTGCATACAGAAAGAGCATTCTAGGTTTTCTCCGAAGGCGGCCAACACATCAACATTGAGACCCGAGCTCTTTTTCTCGTCTTCGTCACCATCGGCCTTACCGCCAAGTAGCTCTTGCCTCTTCTTAGCCTTATCTGCGTCAGTCAGAGAGTCGTCGGCCTCGATCGCGCGGATCGAGGCTAAAAGTTCTGAGCCACCATCGGGTTCGCCGGAAACGGGGAGCGGATCGATTTCGCCGGTACAATCAGGACAATGCCACTGTAGAGTGGAGGCGAGGGATTCGGGAGGCGAAGAGAGGCAAGGAACGTGCCATGGAGTGCCGCATAAGCTGCAAGTCAGAGATTCCTCGGGGAGAGGAATCGACTTGCATAGCGAGCAGTTCCCGTTGCCGCCGTCGCATGGAAGCTGCGCCATTTCGATGAACAAGGACCGAAGATAAGATCGGAGAAAGGTATGGAGAGAGAGAGAGAGACTGTGTGTTTCCCAGATTCAAAAAACTATCTTGAAGAGAGAGATGGAGAGAGGAATGTTGTTATCGAGAATCTAGGGTTTAATATATGGTGAGGCGGAGGGAATTAAGGAGACGAAAAGTGTTGCGGCGGTTTCTAAAATATTTGAAATTCGAAACGACGCCAAAAATGAAAATTAAAACAAAACAAATATCTCTCTTGGTTCGATAAAATTGGGACGAATGGAATCGGAAACAAGATAAAACATGGAACCAAATCGTTTTGAAAATGATCTTCTTTTTTTGGGTTATTTTATATCTTAAAAAATATGTTTTATAAGGAGATTTTTTACCAAAAAAATTAAGAAGATTTAAGAAAACAAAAGTTGAATTGTTAAAAAAGTTTCTAAATGATTTTAACTGTTCTAATATTATACTTCCTCCGTTCTAGAATAATGATTATTTACTTTTCTAAAATACCTTTTGTTTGTTTATTAATTTAATACTGATTTTTTATATATTTTTATCTAAAAAATTGTCTTGGAAAAAGAAATACATTAAATATAACATAGAAAATCAATCTTTTTGGAACAAAATGAAAACTCAAAACATCATATAATATGGAACGGAGAAAGTAATATACTTGGTTATTACCCGTACAATTGTGCGGAGTAAGGTTTGTAATATAAATAAAAACAAATTGTTTTATCTTAATTTATACATGTATTTATATCAATTTTATATTGATAATTTTGACTATATATTGATTTTATACCATATATTTGTATCTATTGTATGCATGACATTTTCAAAATTAATATTTTTTTCACTTTAGAATTATATAAATACCTAAAATATAACTTTTATCCTTCTTTATTTTATTGGTTTAGGTTATAGTACAAGATTTTTAATATGTAAAATGTATTATTTATTGTATTAATACAGTAAAGAATTTTAAAAAATTATAATCAAAGCCCAAATAATAAATAATAGCAAATAAAAATTTAAATTTTTGTTTTATTTTCTGCCAAATCCAAAGCTAAATAAAAAATAACAGCATATAGAAAATTTAAAATGTCTAACTATCTATTTGCTTGACACAAACGTGTATGATTGAAAAAAGTGTAAGCTCAACATCAACTATGTTTCCATGACATTGACAACAAAGCAAAAAGTCTTATATTATAAGAAGCTCACACATCAGCAAAATTTTGAATCAATAAAAACATAACAATAATACATATCATCAACACAATAATAAAATCAGTCTACTATCTTGTTGACTCATTAAAAAAGCCCAAAGTTTACATATAATGGAGGTCGAAAGCAAATGAGGAGAAGTTCAGACCACTGCAGCTTGAAAATATGGTTTTATAAATTTTATTGAAAATGCAGGTTTTCGGATTTGACGATGAATATAATTTTGCAGGTTTGACAAAAACACGTAATTTTAGAAATTTGGCCATAGAATACGGTTTTTTGATGTTATGGAAAAACATAATTTTTAGTTTTGTTAAAAATGTAGGTTTGCAGTTTTGGCAGAAAAATACGGTTTGACGGAAAATGCTATTTTTACAGCTTCTATTGGAATTCCTGATTTTTTTACAACAACGTGATTTTAAGATTTTTCGGGAAAATGCAGCTTTTTATTTCGGTAGAAAACTCTGATTTTAAGGTTTTGACAAGAAAAAAAACAAAATATTATTGTTTAAATTAAAGGGTAATTTTTATGATTCAAATATTTCATCCAAACTCTAATTTTTTCAGCATCTTAGATATTCAAATTTTGAGATATTATAGATTTTATTTATAGATACAATATCCATATAATGATTTAAAATATTTAAACAAACAATATTTGAGCATTTACATATAAATAAGCATTTGGATGCAAAATAAACAAAGCCTAAGTAAATATTGAAATTTTAATTACAAAAAAAATAAAATCTCTCTTGCATTAAGAAACATAATATTTGAAATATTTATTACAAAACTTAACAGAAGATTCGCTAATCAAAATAATGTCTTCTATAAAATCAATCCTAAATAATTTTAAAAAGATAAAACCATAATGTAAATATAGTTTCTATAATCTAATAAAAAAATTCTGTTTAGACCACAATTTTGGATTTAATAATATAAGTTGTTTTGTTGGAACAAAATTTTAATATAAACTGATTTTTGTTGTAGCCCAAAAATATTTTATGAAAACAAACCAGCACAACTGCACAGATCCAAAATCTAGTATAATTACAAAGAAGAATCAAGTGTCAATTTAGTGGAGAAAATAAATTATATTTGTCATTAATATCAAGGTGCTTAAAAATATATTACTTTATTCATACATATACATTTATAGTTAATTAGTTAAACAAATTTGATAGCAAATTATAATTTTTAAAAGTAAAAAACTTAAGGATAGACAATGTTTATTCAGATTTAAAACATATAAATATATAACTTAAGGTAATAAAAATATGATATTCATTTATATTATGAAATAACTTTATTATATTAACAGTGTATATAAAATTAAAAAAAATATCTTGCAGCGTAGGGCGGGTAAATACTTAGTCAACACACTTAATGTCTCTGCAGAAGATCACACATCAGCTTTTTAACCTTTCAAAAATTGACACATCAGTAATTTTAAGAAACTAATCAAATTAAAATATTAATACACATCATATTAAAAATTCATCAACTAACATTTGTTAATTTATTTTATTTTTCCAAATCTGTTTAAAACCCAAAGAAATCTACATTCTTTAAAAGCCCAAACAAATCAACAATTTTTTGCTTGGACCGCCATAACTCGGAGATTTTTACTTCTGTTGGATACCGAAAACAAATCAATAACTTTCCAACTATTCTCTGTATGAGCCTCACATGAGAGCTTTCCATCTCTCATGGTTTCAATTCATCTGCTGCTTCATCTCCTCTTTCGCTGCTCTGCCTCTTCTCCCAGTCATTCGCAAAAACCTCAATCTCCCAAGTGATTTTTCGAACCAACTTTGATTTGGTTGTTCGTATTCATATATGCTAGATTGATTCCCTTTTGATTGTCCTGATTGTCGAAGTTGGGCTTTTAAGTTGCGGAAAAATGCAATTTCTCGATTTTGGTAGAAAAACGTGATTTTCAGTTTGACGAGAAAATAAAAAAAAATTGTTTTGGTGGAAATATGCAATTTCTCGGTTATTGCAGGAAAATGAATCTTTTCAGTTTTGACAGGAAAATACGATTTCTCGATTTTTTGCAGGAAGATGAAATTTCTTAGTTTTGGTGAGAAAATGTGATTTCTTGGTTTTTGCTGAAAAATGTGATTTTTTGTTTTTTTTAGAAAACGCAATTTAACAATTCTAGCGGAAAAATGCAATTTTTCAATTTTCGTAGGAAAACATGATTTCTCGATTTGACAAGAAAACAAAATTTGTAAGTGGCCGGAAAAGATGATTTTTTTTTTTTGGCGTGATGATGTGATTTCTCAAATTTTGACTGGAAACAGTTTTAGCATAAAAATATGAATTTTTAGTTTTGGCGGAAAAACAGAATTCCTCGGTTTTTACAGAAAAACAGAATTCCTCGGTTTTTACAGAAAACTGCATTTTTCGGTTATGATAGGAAAACAAAATAGCTTGGTTTTGATGGAAAAATATGATTAACTTTTGATGGAAATGCAATTTCTCGGTGTTTTACGGAAAATGCGATTTCTCAGTTTTTGCAGAACTATGTGATTATATGATTTTTGCGAAAAATGCAATTTCTGGGTTTTGGTAGGAAAATATGATTTCTCAGTTTAACGGGAAAAATATTATCGATTTTGACGGGAATAGTCGATTTCTCGGTTTTGGCGGGATAATATGATTTTTTTATTTTTGATCGAAGAAAGCAATTTTTTGGTTTTGGTGGGAATATACTATTTCTGGGTTTTGGCGGGAAAATATAATTTTTTGTTATTCTGGCGAGAAAGTATGATTTTTCAGTTTTCGCGGGATAATCCATTTAACGGTTTTTGAGAAAGAATTCAATTTTTTAGTTTTGGTTGTTAGACCAGAAAAACGTAATTTTACGAGTTTGGAAAAAAAATTATTATTTTTTAGGTTTTGTTAGAAAACATGATTTTTTATTCTTTTGGTTTTGGAAAAAAATGTGATTTATTGAAAATTTAAGTTTTTTTGTTTTTTTTAAGTTTAAGAGTATTTTAGCCATTTATTATTTTGGATTAGAACATTTTCATCTACATAGTCCAATTTGGTTCATCTAGATAGCTATTTAAATTCTGTTTGTTTTTCCCTCTATATTGTTCATTTGAGTAAACATGATTTGTTTTTTTTTTTTTAAATCATCAAGAAGATTTATTTATATGTTTTTCGATTTTGTTACAAAATAAAAACAATTTTTTTTATTCAAATGAACAGTCTAGAGGGAGAAACAAACAGAATTCAAATAAAAAAATTTATGCTAACTAAAAAGTAAATATAATATTTTTTTCATTGTGAAAACTAACTTTTTTATTTTTAAAAATGTATAAATTTTAGAATTACATCATGCATATAAATATCTAATTGGACTTGAGTTACAACATAAAAATTATCTTATTGACTAGTGTTCATAGTTATTGGTAAAATATAACAAGAGATGTAATTTTTACCTTAGTGTAGTTTTATCTTATGTTAACTTAAAAAAATAAAGTTTTAGAAAACTCAAAATATCTGTTATTTTTTATTTTTCACCTTTTATTTATATTTATCATTCTTTTAAGTTGTCAGTTATAAAAATCACAAGAATATTTTTTTTTCTTCATCTGTAAATTTCATTAAACAACTTGAAGGATACATTTATGAAATATATAAACTTATGCTGGAGTAATAAAGGCAGAAAATACGACAACTAACACAGATCTAAAACTAAAACACAAAAAGATTTAGAAAAGTTTGACCCAACACTTAAAACACAACACAAACCAACCAACAAGTCTATCATATTTCAGAAGAGCATAAGAATTACTGAACAGGTCCCCGACCTCACCAACGATAATCAAATTTCTCCACAAAGCCTATCTTTCAATTCTTGATAATCTTATTCCAGTTAACCAGAATACCTTACTAATTTACTCACATATATGTTATCATTTATAAATCCTTACTATACGGTAAATGATTTACCCATTAGAAATTGACTTCCTTTTATAGATTTGAAGCAATTTAAACTTGCATATACAAAATCCACTTCATATTATTTGAGAAACAATATTATTGAAAATAGCTGATTTGTCAACACTACAACCAAAAAGTACTTTTAATTGATGACATGTAAATATGACATGCCAAACTTCCTAAAATAAATGAAATGTCTTGGTTGGTTGAATTAAAATTGAAGAAATTATAAAAGTAAAATATAAATACATTAGATTATATTAATAACACTAAAATTAACAAATTTAAATTAACAGAAAATAATGATTATTATAATTCAATTTTTATATATATTCATAATTTCATAAAATATAATTACAAATTTTTTAAACAATATATAAATATATATATATATATTGCAATTTCATATAAAAGCAAAAAGATAATACTAAATATCCAATAGAATAGTACAAATTCTATATTAATAATACTTAAAGTATGATATATTTTATTTTGAAAAGGTGTTAATTTACAAAATATAGTAATAACATCTAAACAAGTTTTAATTAAAAAATTATTAAATAATACAAATATAATCATGATAAAAATAATTTAAAGAATAAAATGTTAAAAATAATATAAAAATAATTAACTTTTTATTGAATTTTTTAAAAAAACGTAATTTAAAATAATTTTACTTTTCAAACCAATATTTACTAAATAAATAAAGTATATACTAATTATTATTTTATAATATTAATAGGACCATATATTTTTCTATAACTTTTATCATCTTTTATTATTGTTTTCTTAAATGTACATAACTTATATGTTACCATCTCATCATATCTCTTAACATATTTTAAATAAAAATAAAAATTTATGTCATATTCACACATATACATATAAATTTATTTTCATTGTATATGAAAAATTTGAAATCATAAATGAAATAAAAACTAATCGAACGAATGAATAAATTAAAATAAGATGAAAAAAATATGAACATGAAATAAAAGATAAAAGTATATAAAAATAAATCTCTTGCATTTTGTTTTACAAAGTCACTTAAAAACTTTTTAACACATAAGAGCCATATCTGGATTTTTTTATAAATATGATTACAAACATAAATATTAATTATGCATTAGTTGAAGTCACTTAAAAAGTTCGCATGTATTTTGTTAAACTTGATTACAGTCTAATTTTTATTTTAATTATTATACAATTTATTTTATTTTTTAATTTTTTTTATCTACTCTAAGTGTACTGAAGTGGTTGTATGTCCGCACATGCGGGCCAACCATCTATTCATTTTTAGGAATTAGTAGGAATAGTAAAAACTATTTCAGCTTAATTTACAATAAATAAAAAAAATATATATACTTAAAATATATTATATATGTATTTGCAAATTCATATTATGCAAGACGCAAAAAAAAACATATTGTAGATTGTGTAAGGAAAAATAAAACATATTATAGAAATATTCAAAAAATATTATAAGAGTTTATTTATTATTTAAAAAATAGCTTTTATATTTATGATAATATATTATTACAAACATTATAGAAATAAATAGTTTTAAAATACGTTGGTTTCAGAAAGAAGTTTGTCAAATATTAAAATAATATATATATAAACATAAAAATATTTGAAAAAACTAATCAATATTTAAATAAATATTATAATAAACTATGTATATCAAAAAATATTATACTCGCACATTTGTGCATGTCAACCACCTAGTTTAATATTATAATCTAATCAGGAGATTAAACCAAATTACATCCCATAACAGGTAACAAGACTATGAAATTTTAATTTTGTTTTAAATCGTAAAGGAATATACAGAAGTGAATCGAGGCTAACCATTTATTTGTAATTATCATTTCAAACAGAAGAAACAAACTTTCCTATAGTTAGAGAGAAGTACATAAGCACAGGTTTTTTGTATTTAGGTAGTGTATATTTTAAAAATAGAAAGCCTCACTATAAAATAAAAAAAAAGAAACTAATTTGTTATGAAATCCATTATGAAATCTAAAAATCTAATTTTCTTAAATCAGTATATTGAAAAAAAAAAAAAAAGAAGTTCTAAGTCCAAAAAATCTCAGGTAGAATAACCATTTCAACTCACAACTAAACATATGTAATATTAGTACAATTAGTCATTGACTATGAAAAATATTATCTATATAAACAAACATATCGAGGGGTAGAGAGCAAGTCATAAGACTCAACTTCTTCTCTAGGTATTTATCCTTTTTGATTCTCTTCCTGCTTAGTGCTTATCTGATAGTCCTCTGTTTTTTTCACCTGTTAACATATTAACAGTTTTCAGAAAGTCAATTTCTATTATCTAAATCTCTAAGACTTTTGTAACAACTCGAGAAACAGAGGACTTAAAAACATCGAAAAGAAAACATTTTTCTTAAAATCTTCAGTAGATATTCTCAATTACTCTGCTCCGTTCTATTTTCCCCAGATTTAATCAGTTTGTTCGTTCTCAGCGTTCGTAGAAATATAAATTGACTTCGTAATCATTTTTAATTATAGTTTTCTTTTTTCTATCTTTCCTTGTTCTTGAGTGTAACAAAACAGAGATTTTTTCAAAAATAACAGAGGATTTGTTTTTCTTTAATCTTCATTTGGTTGAAAATGGCGTCTTTAGAAATGGTTTCGACACAGATGTTCGAATGTAACAAGAAAGAAAAGGATCTCAAAGTTTTAGTAAGAGATCGATTCGACGCTTTTCCTGTTGATAATTCTGGAAGTAACCAAGATGGAAAGAGTAAAGATGTTCTTGAATGTTCTTCAAGATCCTCTGTTTCAGAAACAGAGGAATCTTTGCAGACACTTTCTTCCAACTCTTCTCCACTAGAGACCAATTCAAATCTGTTTTATAATCCGGGTCAACCCGAGAACCCGTCAAGAAACGAGATCATCATAGGAGCTTCTTATCTGGTTCAGATTTGGGAAGCTAGGTCGCAACATTCAATCTCGATTCAAAATCAATCCCTTATCGATAGCAGGACGAGTTCTGGACTTAGCCTCTCCGAGAATTCGAGTCCAGGTTCCTTTTTTGAATCTCCCGGTGAAGAAATAGACTGGTTTTCACAATCAGACAAGAGTTATGTTACAGAATCTGGCCAGAAAGAGAGAGAAGCAAGAATCAGTTTTCCTCCGTTGGTAAGGATAAGAGGAAAGCAAGCATTTGACGATTTCTCTATGATGATTCTGTCTGACCGCAAAAAGGATCTCAAGTGGCTTCTCAATTGCAACGCGGTTTCAAAGTTCTCATCTCGAGGTTTCGAGCGTCTTCAGGTACTACTTTTCTCTAATCCCAAACTTGTAATATAATACATTACACTTAAGTAGAGGTTTAGAGATAGTTTAACTTACTACTACTTTCTTTTTAATAGTATATGCTTAGGATCCGGAGTTTCGAAAGGTACATTGCGATTCAAGAAATACATTGGTTGAAATCAGCATCACATGCAAAACGGTCTTTCCGAGTGAAAAAGATGTTAACGGCCAATGAAACTGCAGAAACAATGAAGAAAAGTAACCAAAGGGAGACTCAGGAAACGGTTTATAAGCCGAGCATGGCCAAGAAAGCGGTCTTTAGTGAAGATGGTGACAGTAAGAAACCTGAAGTTGTGGGCAAAGCTACTGATAAAGGAGAAGGATCAGATATAGCCTTTGAAAAAGCTATTGTGAAGGAAAGTGTAGAAAAGAACAAGACTTCATTAAGTATCTTGGAGAAGGTGAGTCTTTGGGATTCTAAGGACACGAGAAACAAAGACAAGGCTGCAAGAAGAGTCATTGATGTGGAGGATGTAGAGAGAAACAAAGAAAGGGCAAAGAAAGAAGAAGAAGGCAAGTCCATGGAGATTGAGGAATTTAGAATCAATCCTCAAGAAAATGCATCAGAGATTAGTTTGGATGAAAGAAAGGAAGAAGAATCTGAGAGTCCCCTATCAAGAGAGAGTGGCAATGAGGAAGAATCTTCGCAAGATGATGAAGAAACATCGAAAGCCGAGAAGCAAGAAGAATCGGAAGCATTTAGTCTGATCCTTGAATCACCAATATTTATAAATGGTTGGGATGAAAGTGAAATGGAAGATGAAGACTACATTGGAGAGATTGAGTATTATGATTGGGTTAGCGATATATCTCGGCCACGGAGTTATTGGGAAGATCTCAGGAAGCAAAGGGAGCTTGAGGTTATTGAGTATTCAAAGAAAGATGATATTCGTAACATGATTAATACGTATGTTACAAGATTAGTTCCTTTTTCACATATTATTTTTAAATTTTAGATGATTTATGGATGTGGTTGCTTTTGCAGAAGGACGGTTTCTAGCTTCCTTGCTAGTGATTTTCGAGAAGATATCGATAGAATTTTGATCTCACAAGCGGAAAAAAGGTTACAAGTAGAAATGAAATCTGACGAAAAAGATAGCGAGGAGTGGATGGTTGACTCTTCAGCAAGGTACCAAGAGAAACTAGAAGAGAATGAAACAGAGGAGATAGATCTTGAGACTGTAACTCTGATCAATAGTTTCAGTCAATACCGTAAGGATCATGAGAACATCTCCTCCAATGTGAGTCTGTTTCTGTTTTTATAAGTCAGTAAGGTTACGTGTGGGTGAAGTAACATATTTTTTATGTTTCACACAGGAAATAGAGATGATATGTGATCTCAAGAAACAAATCAAACAGCTTCAAAGAGAACTGCTCGAACTAAAAAGCTTTGTCAAATCTTGCGTCAAATGCAAGAAATACGTGAAAGCAGAATAACTTTCTTGTGAGTAAAACATTAGAAACTATTCTTAATTCAGTTAAAAAGCTCATCAAGATTGCACCATTGATGATATGTGAATATTACTACGTCAGGTTCAGTTTCAGATTCTCTGAAAAGAAATAGTTCTGACTGCTTCGAAATGCCTGTAGACTCACTTGTGTATAGGTTCTCTATCTGCTTGTATAACCTAAAAAACGACTGTTCGGTCAAAACGCAAACACTGTAATAATATCATGTTTTTGTTTTGTAGGTGTGGGCATGAGCTTCAATGGAGTAGTAAGAAATGTCCGGATCTGTAATTCTGTATGGCTTCAACTGATCAGTTGTAGATGATGTGAGTGCATTTCTTGATGCTTAGGGCTCAAAAGAAGGAAAAAAAAAAAAAAGAAATATCGAACTTTATAACTAATAATATAATTGGTAAGTGTAATTTGGTAATGTGAAACAACCTGATTATATACGGCTAGTAAAGTTTTTGTTCTATTCTATAAACATTTCATGTGTGTATATAATAAGGAAGAGTGTTTGTAGTTTGTATATTATTATTACGTTTAGAGGGCTTCATTATTCGCTATATATATTTTAGGTTTATTTGTAATATGTGAATATGGTTTCTCTTAATTGATGAGATGTAATTATATTTAATGTGTTGGCCAAAATTGTTGCAGCAAAAAACATGAAAATGATATAGTAGTATTAAATAATTAAGGGACCCCTTTGTAATGACTAAATATATAAATTGGCTAGAGACAAAGTTTATAGATTGCCCAACATCGGTTGGACATATCTCTTGAAGAGTTTCTTTCATCCTACTTAATATATAAATAATATATATCTATATATATAAGAAACTAAAAATATATATATACATGGCTTTTCTTAATATAATCCTGTGAAAAAGAACGAAAAAAAAATTAAACCGTATAGTATTATGGTGCCATCCCACTATCCCAGCTACATTTCCGGAAAACACACAAATTGATTCCGATCTAAGTGCCAATATGTTGTTTCGACAAACAGTAACAATATATTGTACAAGTAATCTTAAAATCTATTGAAAAAAACCATTAAAAAAAAGTGATTCTTAGACTCATTCATAAACCAGACAATCCACATGAAATGAAAAGTGTTCTTCACATCTTTCTAGAATACATATAATAGATTATAATGTACAACATGCATGACCAAATGTATCATTATCAATATATTGCAGAAAATACCATGATATTATTATGTGGCAACAAAGGTTGTTTGGGCGGAGAAGGGAAAATGAGAAACTATCTAAAGCTCATTTAAAAGAAAATGAAAAGTTTTTTACAAAAAACGATATTTTGTTAAATGTTAAATCAAGTCACAAAAATGCCTTTTATATGGTTTATTCATTAACACATGGGATGTCTCCTCCTCGTGATTCCATTTAAAGAATCACATCCCATCTTTTCATTTTCTTCTTTTTTGCTTAACCTTTTTGTAATATTATCTTCTCATAAAACATCAATTGATCATAATTAAAGGAGATTACGGTCTATTAAGAAGGATAAAAAGAAGAAGAGGAAAGAGTTGACGTTTGAAGAGACTTTGGTTGTTTGGTTGTCATCCTACAAAGCTTCAGCTTAAATGATGACCTTTTTGGCTTTTTCTATACCACTTACTTTCTTAATTATTCAATGATCTATACATTCATGTGATGTGTTTCGCTAATTTTTTTGATCCAACAAAACCTTTTTATACTATATAAGAAGAGAATTCACAGACTTATCTTTAGAATTTGTGAAATAACCGGATAGAATATTTGCGTATACATTGTTTGTATGCAATATATACTCAAATAAATAGTGTGTTTGATAATTGTATGAATCACGAACAATTATTTGTTTTGCGTTTATCCTTAATAGCTTTTAATATATAATTTTGAAGGACCATATATGTAGATAAAGGCTTAAATGAAGCTTTAGCTTAGCTAAAAGATGAGATTCCACTAAAAGCTGGAAGCTGGTCCATTGTTACACAGCTTGAGTCTTGGGACCAACTTCATATTTATATTCTTATGCCATCCTTTTTCTTCTCTCATTTATTTATATTTATATCATTTTCGTGTTATACTAGTTTCTTATTCTAGATATTATTTGTTATAAGGGATTTGCAGCTAAATGACAATCGCAAAATAACACTTTTTTAAAGAAACGTTAGTTTGTGTCATTTTCTATGTAGTTGGTTAACGAGAATGATTCTTTCTATGTGATTTGGATCTTAACTTTATAAATATTTATAAGGATATATTATTGTATCATATTCAGTGGATTGAAAAAGTTTAAAATCATTGTTAGAGAACAATGAACTGTAAATAGAGTGAGAATTGATAGGAATTGGAGTTGGAGGTGTAATAATAAATAAGAAAAAGAAAAGATTTGATTGTGAAGCAAAATTGTCAAGCTGGATCTTAAATGAAAGGTCTCTCTCAAAATTAAAATAACTAAGCACTTGCAATACTAATAGTAAAGGCAAAAGTGAGAGAAGGACCTTTCCTTCTTCCGCTGAAAAATTGCTAATTGCAGCTTAATAGCAGAATACCTAGGTAATAAATTAGTAAAATTAATAGAATAGATAAAATTAAAATTGAAAAAAACTTTAAACACTTAAAACTAATATATTAGATAAATAGATTTTTTCTAAATTAATTATAAATTTAAAGTATTTAAGATATATTGAAAAGTAGCATATTAATTTTCATATTTTATCATTAAATACTTATTATTCTGAATAGTATAAATTTAGTAAAATCATACTATTTAAAAAAATTATGAGTTATATTATATACATAATGAAAAGCATAAGTTCTTGAAAGACCAATAACAAAAGTTTTGTTTTTAAACTTTCAAAATCATTGACAAACACCGAAATTTGTTTAGGGTAGTTTAAGAAACTTTTTAATATTATGAAGACTTCCTAAGTTTTTTTCTCTTAACTAAACTTTGACCGTGTTTAGTAGTTTAAGAATGCTTCTTAAATTTAGAAAGTTTTTTAGAACATTTCTAAGCACATTCGAAAAACAATTTGTAGGAACTTATTGAAAAAGAAAAGCAAAAAAGTTTGATATCCTTGAGAATGCCCCTAAATGCGTTCACAAATATAAAATAATATCAAGCAATTAGACACAAAATACATGAAAATATATATAATATGAAATAAGGGTAAAAAAAAAAAAGAGAAGAATGTGGTGTCCTTGTCCTACAATGTGACCCAAGAGTAGCACTTCCCTAAGCCATAGGCTATTCTGGATTTGCATTACACATCGCACCCCACCATGTTCCTAAAGAAACCCACTTCTCTTTCACTCCAAACCCTAATTAATTAAAACCCTAATTAACACCCACAAACGTCATTAAACACAATCCAAGACTTTTGTCTCAAACCTCAAAAACCTTAATTAGTTTGCATATAATAAATATATTACAGCCCACTAGCAATTATTAATTTGATACCTACCCCACAATTCATCACCCTTTTTCTCACATATAAAAACCCTTTTAGAGATCTCACATTTGTTTCATCCCACTATCATCATCCATAAGGAACATAAAGCCACAGAAAAGAAAAAATATGTGTTCCTCAAAATCAAAGAACATGAGCCAAGAAGCTATTTCCCAAATCAACGGGCGTCCGGTTCTTCAACCGAAATCCAACCAAGTTCCAACATTAGACCGACGCAACTCACTCAAGAAATCTCCTCCTAAGCCTTTGGTCCATCCCATTTCATCAAAGATACCCTCACCTAGAACATTTTCTCTAAACTCTCCTCCTTTGTCTCCCAAATCAAAATTCTTAAGAAAAGCGGTCAGTTCTGAGAAGCCTAAACCGGTGGCTAAACCGGTGAAATTATCAGAGAACACTGATGGTGTCTGCAGAGAGGTTATGTCCATGGTGGCTGTTCAGAAGCAGCCTGGAAGTATAGCTGCTGCAAGAAGAGAAGAGGTTGCAATGAAACAAGAAGAAAGAAAGAAAAAAATCTCTCACTACGGTAGGATCAAATCCACAAAATCGAACGAAAAAAACATAAATGTTGAGCATGAGAAGAAGAAGAGATGTAGTTTCATCACTACAAATTCAGGTGTGTAAAAGTTACTTGTTCAGCAAGAAAACCTTTTTTTTCCTTTTCCATTTCAAGTCAATATTGATTAATTTTATCTAAAATCTTAATTTGTTTTGACAGATCCAATCTATGTGGCTTACCATGATAAAGAATGGGGAGTTCCTGTTCATGATGACACGTAAACAAAATATTTCTTCCTTTAAATATATTAAAACCCATTTCTGAAGAATTGAAACTAATTAAGATTAGTGTTGAAATTTTTTCTCAGGCTACTGTTTGAGCTTCTGGTGTTAACCGGAGCTCAGGTCGGATCCGACTGGACTTCGGTTTTGAAGAGAAGAAACACTTTTAGGTAAGAACTTTCAAGTTACCTACAAAATGAAAATTGATATGTTCAAAAAAAAAATGAAAATTGATTTTTTGGTATAATTTAATTGCTACTATTTTGCTTTTCTCGTGAAAATTCGTCTAAATACGTAACCTTTGGTTTCACAGAGAGGCTTTCTCTGGTTTTGAAGCAGAGTTGGTCGCAGACTTCAACGAAAAGAAGATACAGTCAATAGTTAATGATTATGGCATTGGCCTAAGCCAAGTCCTTGCAATTGTTGACAACTCTAAGCAAATTCTCAAGGTATATATTAGAGTCCAAGGAGTCAGTTTATTGTTTGGTCTTATCGTTTAAGTAGAAATTTGAAACCATTTAAAAACATTTTTAATTTGTTTCGGTTTTGGTTTGATTTTCAGTTTAGTATCGATTTTGCGGTAGTTGAAAATAATAAGTACAGACATAAACAAAAAAATATATTGTATAATACTGTTCTATCTGATTTCATTACATAAATTTAATAAACAAATAAATTTTTAAGAAAAAAATGGCTTATTTGGTTCGGTTATTTCAAAAACGGTTTTGGTATTTTGGATTTTCAAATAATGAAAATAAACGGTGTGTAAACAAATTTTCAATTTGGTTTGGATTTAAATATTTCGATTTGGCTTGGTTGTAATTTATATGCCTATAATTGTTAAACATTTCAGATCATCTTATTATTGATAAAAGTATATATATTTCTTTATTTTGTGGTTCCAGGTGAAAAGAGATTCCGGGTCATTCAGCAAATACATTTGGGGATTTATAAATCACAAACCGGTCACCACAAAATACACATCTTGTCAAAAGATTCCGGTTAAGACATCAAAAGCGGAGACCATAAGCAAAGACATGGTTCGTCGTGGGTTTAGATTCGTTGGTCCGACCGTTATATATTCGTTAATGCAAGCTGCCGGTTTAACCAATGACCACTTGATCACTTGTCCGAGACATCTCGAGTGTACGGCCATGGCGGCTCTGTAGGCAAAAATATCACTGTTGTTGTCACATTGGTTTTAGTTATAAATTATTACTGTAGTACTTTATCTACCATGTGATATATAGATTTGAGGTCCTAACTTTAGGTAATGATTTTTTTGTACAAAAGCCTTTTATGTGTGTGTGTGTGTGTGAGATTCTGTTTTAAATTTAATATATCTATAAATGTGTGTATTTATTTATTTTATGTTGTTTGATTTGTTTTTTTGAGGTTAATAGTTTGTGGGATATGGGGAATAATGTAAAGAAGAGAGACAGAGCATGTGCAAAAGTTTATAAGCAATGCCATGTGTTAGATTATCAATATTTTACACTTTATTCTCTTTATTTGTTGATAACAATTTTTCTTTAGCTTTTTGACTTGGGAGAAAATATGAAAAAGAAGCTTTGTTAGACCCTATCTGGTATAAAATTGATGCAATTCTTACTATGTCTTATCATGAAATTCGACTGAGGAACTTATACATGAGTTTCATTATTTTACTTATAAAATTGTTAATAAAAACGCAAAAATGTAGGATGTTAAGAGTTTGGGAATCGAAGGAATATTATAGTTTTAGTTTCCCATTTCTTTGTTGATAAAATTGTTTACGCATATAAACAATGTGTTAAAAGGACAAAGAACTATACATTATTTATTTGCATAAACAATTCTGCTCTGCATTCTGCTGATACTGATTTTCAAAATTTTGATAGTGTTGAAATGATAAAAACTCTTAAAAGAAATCTGAAATGTGAATTCTGTACTCAGAAACTGTAGTGTCCACCAAACTTCAAAAACAGTTTTCTTCGTTGACAAAATTTTCCGATAAAATCGTCGTTCATGTGATGAAGCATGCTTTTGATTTTCAATTCTTATGTATTTTACTTTATGTTTAGTGATACATAAAACTCCATTTTTAAGGAAAATAGAGTTTAAAATCTTTATGGTATACGAAGGTTAGCCTATACGAAAATAATCGTGTGAAATATTAATCGGACACGAACCCATCTACTATACAAAATATTTTCATTACATGTTCTTTGCTTTATTGGCTTTTGTCTTTGTGTTATTTGTTAATTTCCCAAAAACAATTGTAAGGTAATTTTGATATTGGAAAAAAAAAACAAAAGATCAGTGGTTTATTGTCTTCCACTAGATATTTACCCGCGCTATGCTGCAGAATATTATTCTAAATTTTATATATTTTAAAAATAAAAAGTTATTTCTTACAGTATAAATAAATATTATATATATTTTTTGTTTAGCATAAGTTTTGGATTTAGGCCCTATTTATTTTTCCATCTATATGGTTCATTTGAATAAAAATGAGAATTTTGTTTGTTTTATAACAAAATCAAAAAAATATTTAGATAAATTATCTAGATGATTTTTCAAGATTTAGATAAATTTATGAGAATTATCTGAATGAACCAAATTAGACCATCTTGATAAAGATGTTTCAGTTCAAAATGACAAATGACTAAAATACTATTAATTTTAAAAATAATAAAAAAACTAAAATCATATTTTTTGAAAAAACCACAAATTATGCTTTTCTAACGAAATCTGAAAAATTGTATTTTTTTTTCTAAACTGGTAAAATCATATTTTCTGGTAAAATCGAGAAATGGCATTTATCAACCAAAATTAAAAAAACATATTTTACTATTATAAGTTTACTTATGATCATAAATTTCTCTACTCGCAGGTTATATTCATATTTTTAATTATGAAACTTTTAATGTATATTTTTCTTACACTAATTAAAATAATTATTTTAACATTAGTATTTCTTTAGCATTATAAAAATATTTAGTAAAAACCACAAATAAAACAACAATTCACATTAGCTTACATATTTACTATAGCTTAAGTTTATATATTGACCAGATCGCTACCTTAGCTCTAGAAATTAAAAAAGCTACAAAATATATCGAAAGAAATTAAATAACCATGTCAAATGTTTGCAGCTCGTATTTAATTGACCTCAGATCTTATAACTTTATTTTTCTTCAGTTTTTCTTCTCTCACATATGTTAGAAACAAGTCTAGCAACTACGAAAATGGCTTCACAATGTCGCCATTCCTCTCATTCTCCAAATCATATCAGCGTTTCTTTCATCTATTGAAACATAGTCACTGGTCGAGATTTAGGCGGTTGACAACTTTTTCGATCAGATCTCTGATACCTTACAACATAATATATTTGCTTTCAAAAACTTAATACACTTTCAAATATTCATTCATAAATATACAATAACTTGATTAAAAAAATACTCATTCTTTTGATAATTAATTAAAATTTGGTGCACTCTCTCTTTGTCAAAGTATAAAAAATTATTTAATTTCAATATATAGAAAACATAATTTTCTAGATTTTTTACTTTTTCTCATATATTTGCTTTAAACATGTAAACATTAACATTATCATACCTAAACATTAGTCACACTTATATGTATATATCAAACCTTCAAACTTCACACTATATTTAGATATAGTTTTACTAATAAGCCATAGGACATATATGATACAAGAGTAACACCCAAATATAAAGGCCCAAAACATTAAAGTATTAAACGCAAGCCTAAATACAACTTAAACTACATTTGGTGTTACTGTAATTGGATATCTCATCCGTCTTTAGCATCAGAGACAAAGCTTTACCACTTTAAAGTTTCAACTTTCAGAAAATTCATCATCACAATGCGATTGCAGATCTTTTTCAAACTCTTTCGAGAACCACCATCCTGAATAGATACATGGTTAAAAAATTCTTCTTCCCCACAAAGTTGCCACAAAGTTAAAATCTTAGAAGTAAAATCGTAAGTTTGATGAGATAACAATATTAATTGATTCATTAGAATTTTAGGTTTGTTTACCAATAAATGTTATCAATTAGTTAGGTTAATTAGATAATTTCTAGAATAATTGAGGAAGATGGACGAAGAAGATGATGATAGGAAAAATGAGAAAGAAGATGTCGATAATATACAATGTGCTTCAGTTTGTTCTTTTTAAAAAAATTTTAAAAAAAAATAAAAATTATAAAACAACACGTAGTACATTATTAAAAATGGCGTGTTTTAATTTTTGTCATCGATATAATGAGGGTTAATTACTTAATTTTGCAGTTATCCCAAAATAATAATATCGAGCTTCAATTTCTACGCAATGTCCATATTGGGTCTTATTAATGAACAACTAGGTATTTATCCGCGCTATGCTGCGGAATATTTTTCTAGATTTTGTATAATTGTATTATGATAAAATTATTTTTATAATGTAAATGAGTATTATATTTATTTTTTGTTAGCTTAAGTTATGTATTAAAATGTTTTAAATCTGAATAAACATTATATATCTTTAATTTTTTTTTTTCAAAATTATAATCTACTATCAAATTTGTTTAGCTAACTATCTATAAATATATATGTAAGAATAAAATAATACATTTTTAAGTACCTTCATATTAATGGCAAATGTAAAATATTTTCTCTACTAAATTGCCACTTGATCCTCTTTTGAAATTATATAAAGTAAATTGCCATTTTAAAAATATATTAATTAATACGATTATTTTGAATTATAAGATTTATTTATTTATCAAATATTTTTTATAAACATATGTTTCTAAAAATACCAAACTATAGTCAATAACATTCATATCAAAACAATTGCTATTGCTTTAGAACTAAATAGAAAATTATGTTTGAACTGTTGAAATATCAGTTAATTTAGTTGAATTTAAATAATTCAATTTTGGTTACTGTAAACATATTGTAACTTGAAAATTTAGCACATAGAAATTTTATATTTTTACAAAAACTTAGAAATTAAATTTTCCGACAAAATAAAAAAAATTTCATTTTTTCATGAAACTGAGAAATCGCATATTCCCACCAAAAAAAAAAAACCATTTCTCCTCAAAGTTGAAATTTCATTTTCTCACCAAAACAAAGAAATTGCATTTCCCCGCAAAAACAAAAAAAAAACACATTTTCCCGCGAGAACCTATGTTTTTTTCGCCAAAACAGAGAAATCAAGTTTTTTCACCAAAACCAAAAAATTTCATCTTCCTGCAAAAATCAAAAAATCATATTTTCCCGTCAAAACCGAAAAAACTATTTTTCTGCAAAAACTACGAAATCGTCTATTCTCGTCAAAACAAAAAAAAATTATGTCAAACCAAAAATTACGCCTTCTTACCAAAACCGATAAAGTACAATTTTCCGCGAAAACCAAAAATTGCATTATCTCTTGAGAAATTGTGTTTTCCACGAAAACTAAGAAATCGCATTTTCCCGTGAAAACCAAAAAATCACATTATATGTCAAAACTGAAAATTTGTATTTCCCATCAAAACCGAGAAATTGATTGATTATTCATACCAAAATCTAGAAATTTTGTTTTCCCATCAAATCGAAAAATTGTATTTTCCGCCAAAATCATCAAATTACAATTTCCCGCGAAAACTAATAAATCATATTTTTCCGCAAAAATTAAGAAATCACATTATCCATCAAAAGCCAAAAATTTGTATTTTCTATCAAAACTGAGAAATCGTATTTTTTGGTCAGAATTGAAAAGTTGCATTTCCCTCGCATTTTCAAAATCAAAATTCACATTTTTCTGCCAAACCCAAGAATTCGTTTTTTTCCGTCATAACTGAGAAATTATGTTTTTCTATCAAAACTGAAAATCACATGTTCCTACAAAAACCATGAAATTCTCTATTCCCGCCAAAACCCAAGAAAATTTGTTCTCTGTAACCACCGAAAATGCGAATCTCTAAGCTGTGGTGGTCTGAGCTTCTCCTCATTTGCTTTCGACTTCTATTTTTTAAAAAAACTTTGGGCTTTTTAATGGGTCAGTAAAATAGTAAACTAATTTTATTAGTGTGTTAATGATATGTATTATTGTTATGATTTTATTGGTTTAAATTTTTGCTGATGTGTGAGCTTTCTATAATATAACGCTTTTTGCGTTGTTGTTATGGAAGCATAGTTGATGATGAGTCTACACTTTCTTTAATCCTATAAGTCTCTATCAAGCAAACACATAGTTAGAAATTTTAATTTTTTTGCTGTTATTTATTATTTGAGTTTTGGTTTGACAAAAATATAAAAATAAAGATTTAATGTTTTTATTTGTTGTTATTTATTATTTAGATTTTGGGATGGTAAAATATAAAATAATTTTTTTTTGCTGTTATTTATTATTTGGGCTTGTGTTTGGCAAAAAATAAAATAAAGATTAACAAAAAAAAAATATTTGGGCTTTTAAAGTTAAAAATAATAAAAGTTAGTAAATGATGTGTATTAATAAAATGTTTTGATTAGTTGTTAATTTTGCTGATGTGTCAGTTTTTGGTAACTTGAAATAGCTGAGTTGTCAAGCTATGAAGAGACTTTAGTGTTATTGTTGTGCTGATTTTGATGATAAAAAGAAAAAAAAATTTCTATGTGTTAAAATATTGAGATGAAGTGTATTAATGAAATGTTTTTATTAGTTTAATATTTTGCTGATGTGTGAGCTTCTAATAACACAAAAAGCTGAGTTGTTAACACATGTAGAGACTTATGTGTTATTGTTGTATTGATTGGTTTAAGTGAACAATTGAAATAGAGAAAGAGATAAGAAGATAGAAGAATCATCGAAGGAGAAGATTAGAAGAAAAGGGGAAGCTGATGAAAACTGTTCGAGAAGCTACTCTTTATTTAGGTTGATCAACAATGTGATAAGCGATAAAAGAGTTTCAGAGTGATATATATAACTAAGTGATAAAGGCATAAACAGTAAATAATAGAAATATAGTATATGAGCCCAATGAAGCTCATTCCTTGATCTTGTATCGTATCAAAATCTAACAAGGATTACTGGAGGAGATCTACATAGTAGAGGTAGAGAGATATTTTATGAGCCACTTCAACAAAAAATGGATTTGCGCTTTATTTTCTCCCTTTTATGCTGATATGAGACAGTGGTGAAAGCGTTATCACTGTTAACTCTTAACCAGAATTGGACTTCAAAAAGACATCTGCCCAACTCGCCTTTCGATTTCTCACTTTAAATTTTTCCTTTTGCAGATGATGAAGATGAAGCAACCTTAATATAATATCTCTTCAACTTGGTTTTTTAATAGAAAAAAGAATTTAAAATCTCTCTAACGTCTCAATGTCAGCCTATTTTGTGTAAGTCTGATTATGGGATATGAGATATTAGTCTGACAAAGGATCAGTACTATACAAAATATTTTCATTAAATATTTGGGAAAAAACAAAGCATGAGTAGTTTATTGTCTTCCATTGGTTTAGTGAACAATTCGATCTTGTTTATAGTATTTGATTTGGGATTCTTGCAAAAATGACCTAAAATTTGATTTGAATTGTAAATCTAACCCACAAAAATCACTTTCCCAACATTTGCCATTTTGTGTCCAAACAATCCTTTATAGTTTCAGTTATTCACGAAATTGCCATTATTTTTAATTAATTTTTTTTATTTTCGGAAATCTAAATGACCAACTAATCCTCATCTTCCTCACTTATTTACGAAAATACTCTGAAAGTAGACTTCTCTCGGTCCGAATGAAGTCTACTAGTCAACGCCCAGGTTAGTTTTGCAATTGACCGCATGAAAAAGTAGACTTCTTTTGGTCTGAATGAAGTCTACTCAATTTCCTTTGATAACAAAAATAATAGAGTAGACTTCTCGAGTAGACTTCTTTAGAAGCAGGTCATTTTTGCAATTGACCAACCTTTGACTTTGTAGAGTAGACTTCTCTATGCAAAGTAGACTTCTCCGAGAAGTCTACTTTCGTAAGTAGACTTCTCGCAGGTCATTTTTGCAATTGACCAAAAAGTCAAATATTTTGCAATTGCAAAAATGACCTGCGAGAAGTCTACTTACGAAAGTAGACTTCTCGGAGAAGTCTACTTTTCATAGAGAAGTCTACTAATATTTTGGCAATTGCAAAACTAACCTGCGAGAAGTCTACTTTTATCCGAGAAGTCTACTTTTCTTGTTTTTAAAAAAAAATCATTTTTATACAATATATAACGAATTTTTAAGATTTTCGTGATCCTAAGCTTCTGTTATTAAGTTTTCTTGCTTATGTATAAGTTTTGCATGTTTATATTTTATAGGTATAGCCGAATGAGTTTTCATGTTTTATATGATACTTAGCTTATTAAAAGTAGACTTCTTAGTCTACTGTAGAAGTCTACTATGTAGACTTCATCCGACTTTCAGAGAAGTCTACTTATGCAATTTTGATGTCTAATGTGGTTTGGATTTTGTTCTTTTTTTACAGAGAATGGCTCACATACCCGCTGTTTATGGAGAATGGGTTAAGAGTGAATCAGTGTGGCAGTTCGAGGTGGATAATAGCAAAGGAGGGTGAATGTTGTTCTTAAGAGATGGTTGCACACATGGTGAGCTTCTTGGTGAATGTTGGCAAAGGAGGGTGAATAGCAAAGGAGGGCGAATGTTGTCACCTTTAAGTTATGTAAAATTAATGTTTTTAAGAAGTCTACTCGAGACAATGAGAAGTCTACTCGAGACAAGAGAAGTCTACTCGGTTGACAAGTTATATGATATAAATGAGAGAAATGTCCCTCTGAATCACTTTTAAGTTATGTAAAATTAATATCTTTTAGAAGTCTACTCGAGATAGGAGAAGTCTACTCGAGACAAGAGAAGTCTACTCGGTTGACAAGTTATATGATATAAATGAGAGAAATGTCTCTCTGAATCACTTTTAAGTTATGTAAAATTAATGTCTTTTAGAAGTCTACTCGAGACAGGAGAAGTCTACTCGAGACAAGAGAAGTCTACTCGGTTGACAAGTTATATGATATAAATGGGAGAAATGTCCCTCTGAATCACTTAAATTAATGTCTTTAAGAAGTCTACTCGAGACAGGAGAAGTCTATTTTGTAAAATAGATAAACATAGATAATTTAGGAATTTGATACAAAACATTCAATGCAATTCAACATTACATAGAAAATAACTCTCTAAACAAACAAACATTTAAGGATCACTAATTATAAATCTTAAAATTGGCATAAGAAATGACTAGTAAACTAAAATCTCTGAAAACTGTGTATGCAACTGAAGTCTGCTTGAGAAGTCTGCTCGAGATCGAGAAGTCTACTCGAGAAGTCTGCTCGAGATCGAGAAGTCTACTCGAGAAGTTTACATTCAGATCTGCAAAAAAATCAACAAAATTCAGCTCTGCAACAATAACGAAAAAGTTAGATCTAGAACAAAATCTATAAAATTTATACAACAATAAACTCATATCTACAAATATAAAATTAGATCTACAACAATAAGCCCAAATCTAAACTAATAAGCTCGGATCTATAATAATAATCTACTATATTTATAACATTCAGATCTGTACAAAAATCAACAAAATTCAGCTCTGCAATAATAACAAAAATTAACAAAATCTACAAAATTTACACAACAATAAACTCAGATCTACAAAAATAAACTTAGATCTACAACAATAAGCTCAAATCTATAATAATAATCTCAGATTTGCAATATGAACACAAAGCAAATAAAAAGAGGAACACAGAAGCTCAGATTTGCTTACCACTATCATAACCTGCAAGTGAGAGGAGGTTGAATGCAAGATAGAGAGGATGGAGAGGATATTGATAGCAAGAGAGGAAGGAGAAGGAATTCATGGCCAGAGAGAAGGGAGAAGAGAGAGAGAGGCGTTTTTTAGATAGAGAGAGACTTTGTTGTTAATACAATTAGGTTAAACTCTCCTTATATATGTAGGAAAAAATTCATGTAAGTAGACTTCTCCAAGAAGTCTACTCGAGAAGTCTACTCGAGAAACCGAGAAGTCTACTCGAGAAGTCTCTTAGTATTGATTTTTATCCTAATTTATCTATGATGATTTAAATTGATTATTTTCTATCAAATTTTATTTTTAATAGGTGTAAAAAGTATATATTTGTTGTTATGTATCTAATTTTTTTTTATTAAATTATATTTTATGATTTTTAAAATTAATTGTAAACATATTATTATTGAGTAGACTTCTTGGAGAAGTCTACTCGAGAAGTCTACTTAACTTCTCGAGTAGACTTCTCTGGGATAAAATAGTAATTGAGGTTGACGTTTTTTTGTTTGGTCATAAGGGTTAAAGTTGTAATTGCACTACTCCTGTGAGTTATTTTTGTCAAACATGCAATAGGAGGTCTAGTTTTGCATTTCAACTCAAGTTTTGAGTCATATTCAGCAATTCCCCCATTTGATTTTGTCAATAATAGCGAAACATGACATCATTTCCATTTCCACCGTCGTTCTAGTACAAATCCACCACTTACACCAATGGGTAAAACAGGAAAATGATTTGGAATGCGAAAGAACGGAAGGTCTGAATTACATCATTGTTACTACTATCTTATAAAACAAGTTAAAATCATCGTACATCCTTGGATATTTAATCAAATTACGGATGTTTTATTTATGTATATGTGAAATACATATGCACTTTGTGGTTTCTTTGTGTCCTTTTTGAAACTAATCATACTTCATTCGATATGTCTCATCACAATCGCATAAATATAAATTTAACTCTGTAATAATGTTTAGAAATTATATTTTTTATCTTTTAAATTATAAAAATCATATATATAATGAGCAAGTTATCTCAGATCCACATCAGCATAATTTTTATTTTAAAATGGGCATTTGAATATTTTGGATTTTGTTTTTAAGTTTTTATATTTTGGGTATTTATTTTTGGGCTTTTAATATGATTAATTTGAAAAAAAAACAAATACTTATTTTACAAATCATAAAATTTACAAATTCTTCATTTGTGAAAAGGAGTTTGGAAGGATTTATTCGAAAAACTTACAGAAAATAATTATCAAACTTTATAGAAAAACTGTAGAAAGATTTATATATAAAGCTAAAGTAAAATCATATATATTAAACAAATACTTATTTTATAAACTATAAAAACTACAAATTCTCTTTGAAATAAAAAATTTAAAAAGTTATTTCAAATATAAACAAACATAATTTGAAAAAAGAGTTGGAAAATGAACAATTACGAAATATGACAGAAGAATTTGCTGGGAATAGTTATCAAACTTATTTAAAAATGCTTGGAAATATTTATGCTTAAAACTAAATTAAAATCATTCATATCCACTTTACTGTATAAAATGAATGAAACTTTTTCATAAGTAAAGAAAAATAAAGTGTGTAATTATATAGCATAGAAATGAATTTGACTTATACGAAGGAGGAAAAAATGGCAAATACTTATTAACCATTTTTCTTAATGATTGTAATATAAAATTGATATGCGATCACATTACTCATCAATCGGATAATATATGAGTTTTAATTTAAAATATATAAATAAACTAAACAAGATTATTGATTATACTTTTTAAGATAGTCATGTTGTTTACATTCACATGATATGAAAATAAACAAATATATTCTCACACATTCACAAATATAGTCAGTTAGTTCATCATTGAAAAAAAAAACACCTCAAATCAATTAAAATCAACAATTTATCAACTATGCATAATTTTTTGATATAAAAATCTATCAAACATATGTAGTATTTGAACAGATCTTTTGCTTTGTCTAGCCATCTCTAACTAAAATTCTACTCTTTTAGAGTTAGCACCGATCACAGAACTGAATGAGATGGAAGCTTGCATGAAATAAGAGGAAAAAAATCAGTAGATTGCAATCAGAATAGTAAGACTAAAAGCTATAAGAAAGGGGGAAAAAATAAAGGACTAATTATGCTTGAAAATGAGGTAGATTCTATAAAAAAAATGAACATTTAGTTTAGAATGGAGAAAGATCAATGATGATTTTAATTTGATGATCTTTAAAAAGAAGATATAAAAAAAAATGAGAAATCAACTGAATACATATAAACAGTAATAATATAACAATTAATACATGACAATCTATATTAGAAAAATTATAGTACAATAAAAATATATATTAGAATAACAAAAACATTTTAAAAAATAAAAGAAAAATATAATATACAATAAAATTAATTTAATATAATATATATAAATATATAAAATTTTAATAAAATTAATGAATAAATCTGCACAAGTGCACCGGTAAAAATCTAGTGGTTGTGTCGTGGATTTTTTTTTACAAAAGAAAAAAGTGTTGTGGATTACTTCTTGAATTAATAAGAAATAGACCACATTAAGGCCCATAATGGCTTCTTTGATTATTGTTATGGCCCATTTTTACATTAGTCCATATGCCCATAACAACAAATATTCACATAAACGAACCTGATTTCACAGAAACGAGTATGTGTGACGGATAAATACGCGTTTCTTTCAATGCCTAGCGTTTGTAAGTATATTGGGGGACGATTAATTATTTGTTAGAGACCGAATTCAAGTATTGTGTGATTTTGAATTGGTCATATCATCGATGTTTGAGGTTAACATTGTCAATATATCAAAGTGATCAAGTCATCAAAAAAGAAATAAAAAACTGTTACGGAGCGTAGAAGAATCCACACGTTCGTGATTCGTGAATCATCTATTATATAGTGTGTCTCACAAGGAGATGACACCTTAGCTTTAATTTTTTTTTTTTTTTTTAATTTTCACTTCTTCAAAAATCTCTTCAGTCAAACAAAAAAATATCATCTACCGAAGCGTTTTTCTCTAAAATTTAATTGTCATTGTTGTTGAATATAATCAACATCATAAAGAAAATAGAGAATAGAGAATGGAGAAGAAGATCGAGATCGAATCGGTATCGTTAGCACAATGAGTTCTCTGTTGCTCGCTTATTCACCTAAGTTCACCGGTAGTCTCTGTCTCGGAATCTCCTCTTCTCCCACAAGATTGTGTTCGGCCTCCCTCTTTCTCTCTCCGGCACTTGAATCGATGAACTCCATGTTGCTCTTGTGGACTGAGCTTCTGATCCATCGTTTCACTCCATCAAAACTGATTGAGCGAGCACGTCTCTTTCCACCGGAGAACCTCCTTCTCAAAGTCACCGACCATCCCTCCTCCAGAACCACCAGACCTGCCAGATATGCCGGATCTATGGCTCGGTTTCTCCTGCCCCCTCGGTCTCTCACTCTTTCTAAAACCCTCTGCCCATCGTCAGTTGCTCTTAATTACTCTCCTCTGCTGTTTCTCTTTCCTATATCCATCGTGCTTTAGAGCCCCCGGCGTGTCTTATCCTCCGCTGGATCCGTGTTGTCCTCCGCCATACACTCCGCTCGTCTTCCCTGTTTGCTTTATCTTTTGTTTAAAGCTTTGGCTCTGATGAGATCATGAAGTCAAGCTTTGGCTCTAATGCGAGAGTTAAAGGAGAGCCTGAAAACTATTTAAGCCAAAAATTAAAGTTCAGTGTATTTGTAGAAGATCACTGGAGACGCAGTCAATTATACAGGTTAGCCCGTGACACAATAAATTTTTCAACTCAAGGTTTTGTTAGCAGTAGCTCTTGGTATTTCATGGCACAGTAAAATCTTGGTGATATCTGCTGGTCTCAGTTATGATTTGTAATTTTCAGGGCGAGGATCCGAAGTGTCGTGTCTGGTAGCATGTTGGCTGTGTTATTATCCCGGAGAAGCATACGGGAGGAAATTCACCGCTTCCTGATTCATTTTACTGTGAAATATGCCGACTTACCCGAGCTGATCCGTAAGACTCTCAAGAACTTTCTATTTTCGGTCTGTGAACTAATGAAGAAGAAGCTGTGTATGTGTACATGATGATGATATGTGATCAAATAACTCAGAGAATACTTTCGTGTGGGCTCTTTTATTGACAGTTTTTACAGTACTAGAGGTAATTACAACAAGAATGAGCACAGCAGCTGATCTCACTGGTCTGCATACCTGATTTTTAGTTCAACTCTCCTTTTTCCGAAATTTTTTTTGGTGATCAGCTATCTAAATGTAGTTTTTTTCTTTTTTCTTTGCACAGCAGTCACTGCGTGATGGTAAAAGGGGAAAATTTGTTGAATGGAGAATGCACAAAAAGAAAACTATGGTTAGTGGATTTAGCAGGAAGCAAACGGGTTGCAAAAATAGAAGTGCAAGGAGAACGGCTCAAGGAGACTCAAAACATTAACAATTCACTATCTGCTCTTGGTGATGTCATATTCGCTCTTGCCAACAAAAGCTCTCATATTCCTTTCAGGTAGAAATGATACATCTACTTTTTCTTGAGTTAGTGAAGAAGGTTACAGTCACTATTTTTTTTAATCCAACTTGGATTTTCTTTTACATTCACCTCTGCAGAAATTCAAAGCTCACGCACTTACTTCAGGATTCTCTAGGTACTTAACTTTTTTCTCAATGCTGCAATAAATTTATTTGCTTACATATGTCTCACTAAATTGTTCTCTTATGTACTTTATTATGAAATTCTGGAAAAAAAAATGACTGGTATGTGACAGGAGGAGATTCGAAGACCCTCATGTTCGTACAAATCAGTCCTACCGAGAAGGATCTAAGCGAGACACTATGCTTACTGAATTTTGCTAGCAAAGTAAGAGGGATAAAGTTGGGACTTGCAAAGAAGCAGCTAGACAATACCTGAACTCTTGAAATAGAAGCAAATGGTAAGCTACATCTTCCACATATGTGTTTATCAAATCATTCATGTATTGTTCAAGATGACAAAGTTAATTATTTATCAGGTTGATAAATGGAAGCAAGACATGAAAGGAAAAGACGAACAGATGAGGAAAATGGAGGAAACGATGTTCGGCTTAGAAGCAAAGATTAAGGAACGAGACACTAAGAACAAAACCCTTCAAGACAAGGTAAACAATGCTCACCATAAGAACCACAAGAACAACAACGCTGGGTTATAACACTTTTCATCTTGCTAAAACCAATCACATATTTTTTGGCTAGATCAAAGAACTTGAATCACATCTGCTGGTGGAGAGGAAGCTGGCTCGTCAACACGTAGACACCAAGATTGCTGAGCAGCAGATAAAACAGCAGAACGAAGATGAAAACAACACATCAAAGAGGCCACCACTTGCAAAATACTGTTGGGAAGCAACAAGGTCTCAAGCGAGACCTCAACTTCGAAAGATACGGTGAATCTATCCCGACCACCACTCTCGGAGAGCAACACCATCTATGACCTACCTCTTATACCTAACGGTGGCTTCAAGCACAACGACCTCACTTAGAAGGAGAATAATCCAGAAATGGCTGAGAGATTGCAAATACCCAAGAGAACAGGAAGATTCTCCGTTTGTCCAAAACGTATCCTACCACCTCCAGCTCCAAGAAGGAGTTCTCTTGCCCTAATGCCATTCTTCCCATTCACATCAACTTTGCCGATGAGGCCAGCACGCCAAGCTATTACAAACTCGCCTGATCAAAAGAGCAGCGCTAACCAAGTGCTCTGCGTCAGTCCGAAGTTGCACAGAAGCAACGGGAAGACGCTGAGCAGCATACTGAGACAAAGCATGCAGAAGAGAATGCAAACGAATTCTTCCTCGAGACAGCAACCGTTGAGAAGAGGTGGCATTAATGTCGGGATGGAGAAAGTTAGGTTGTCTATAGGAAGCAGAGTAAGGTTAGCTTAGTTCACAGGGTTCTGCTAACCAATGCTCGCAAGGCAGTTCTAAAGGAGACACCACTGAAACAGATGCAGAAGGAGAAAGAGAGATGGATCTGAAACTATTAAACTGGTTTTTTTCTTCCTCTGTTCCTGATGACTTAACTTCTCTTCATCTTATTAGATTTATTCGAGGATGGTTGATATTTCATCATCCTCCCGTATTGGTGGATTTGATTGATCCTACCGTATATAGATGGATTCGGGTTTTGTAAATCACGAATATAATTCTCTTTGGTTATTTCATTAAAGTCAATACACAATTTTACTGTCAAAATCTATCGATAATATAAATAAAATATTTTTTTTAAAAAGTATTATGATAAACTAAACATACAAACTTGATAATCTCTTTAAAATTTAAACATCATAAGCTTTAAACATAAATACATTTTCGATAGAACTACGATGTAAGTCTTGATTATAATTTTTTTATCTATTCTTTTGTTAAAAATTATGTGCACAAAACTTCTTACACATGTACACAATATCATGAAATCAATTAAACAATTCTAATATTTCTTTAACATATCAGAAAACAAAAAATCAAAATCAACAGTTTTTTTATTCTCATTTAACTTATAATAATAGTTTTTTTTAATCAATGCTAATTCTCACAACTAATAAATTAAAAATTAACACTGTATTAACATAAAGTTTGAAAAAAATACATACATAAAATAATAAAAGTAAAAGATCAAAGAAATTCCGACGATATTTATGTAGGTTAAAAACAATTTAAAGCAAATTCAGTTTTTTTATATCAAATTTTTGAAATAGAAGCGATAAAAATATATTCATCAACTTACATATATTTTAGTGAAAAGCCTATATGTGGATTAATTGAAACCATATTTATATATTTACATAACAAATTTAAAATTATATTATAACTATATTTAATTTTAAAATTATCATATTAATTATAAATATAAAAATATATGGTCAAATGTAAATCTGCGTGTACACGCGGATCATCACCTAGTATATATGAATAGGGAATAACCCTTTTCAGCAGCTTGACAAATCAATATTTTAGATTAATTCAGAAGTGACAAGTGGCTAACAACAATTAAAACAATCTAATAAATAATTATCAATAAATAAATTTCATTAGTTAGATATAAAACTGCATTTTATGGAATATGAAACATCTATTTATTTATGATTTTAAATAATAAAACTAAATTGAATTTGAGCTAAAAATAATTTAAGATATAAAGAAACCAGAAAACTACTTCTTTTTATTGTAAAAAACAAAAAAGAATTTCTCAAAGCAATTTTTAGCAAAAAAGAAAAAAAAATTGATAATGCTCGTGAAACTTTGATGATGAATGAACCATTTACATATCAAACAGATATTTATTTAAAAATAATATATAGTTGTAATTTGACGACAAAAAAATATAAAGAAAAGAAGAAAATAAACTATTATTTGCGTGATGTGTGTAATAGTCCTATTTGATGGTATTTTAAAAGTTAAACAAAAAGTAATAATTATTAAAATAGAATCATAATTATGCTTGATAGATCTCTCCAAAAATAGTATATAGTGTTATAAATTAATTGATACCATAAACTAAAATATAAAAATATAGCTTTATACAACTATATATATATGATATAAAAAACTCAATTATTATATTTGTGAAATAATATTGTTCGTGAAAAAATTACGGATTTTTTACGGGGATGTGTGTGTTCGTCTGAATAGTACAAGTGAGCCTCTTAGATTAGAATTTGAGGATTGAGCGGTATATAATCCCTGGATGAAAATTTTTTTGGGTCCTGCAATCATTCACAGTGGGTGAATCGGGTCTTTGGAAGACCGGAAATAGGTTTCCCTGCCGAAAGTTTTCTGATGCACAATTTAGATTACGTCCCGCAGTGAATAGATAATCAAGAGGGCGGACGGATGGTGACTGCTTTATAGCTTGGATATCCCGTCCAAGGATCGTGATACTATTCTGTGATTTGGCAAAGAAAAATGTGAAATGTATGAACCATTGAGAGAGTAGAGGTGGAGCTCTCTCTTAATAGGGATATAGTAAAGAGATAGAGAAGAAGTGAATGCTTATCTTAGTTGGCGCTCTTTTGGGGGAACATTAGAGGATCTTCAGCCTCTCGCCTCCGAGGGATGCTTGGGAGATCTTTGGCCTTTCTTCTCAACTTTGACCTCTTCTTCTTTCCTTATACATATTTTTCTTTGATTTGTCCCATCCGAAAGACGCTTAGAGAGAATAGATATGTTCATACTCATTGGAAAATCTGCCATATACCAAATAACATTTAGGTAGAGAGTCGTTAGACAAGTCTAGGCACCAAATTCATCATTTCGGCCGAGCCTATTATCAATGTATCTTTCACCTATTGGATACAATAAAAATAAATTCAAAAATATATTATATTTAAAAAATTTTATAAATATAAAATTTATATAGATATATTTTATTTTTATAATAAAATATATTTTATTTTAAAAAACTCGCACGTAGGTGCAGATATTAGTTAGTACTATACAAATCAGAAACCATGTATCAAAGTAAATAAAATATTGATATTTGTTTTAGCTTTTAATTTATTTTAATTTATTTAAATATACGTAAAGGATAATGTTGACATTGATGAGTCTTCGAGATTCTGAAACCATAGCCTACTTTTTTCGACCGTTTGCTAAGCGAAAAGTAAAGAAAAAACTAAAGAAGCAATAATAATACTAATTCATAACGTTGGAGGAGAAGAAGAATGATAATTTCCATGGCATGTCAGAGAACTGCCACGTGTCGTAGTAAAAAATGACGTGTTATTCCATATTTTTAAAATAATAATTTCGGCATTGAGCGAAGTCTCCCATGCGTCGTCGGTAAAGGAAACAAAAAAGCAAGAGTCGTTTAAAAGTCTACTATTCGTCATACATTTTCCAAATATATATAAATCACATTTTTTAATTTGTTCTGTTTATCATTTTTATATTATACAGAAATTGACTCAGAACGATAAGAATAATCAGTCGGAATTTTCTTCTTAAATGGTTAGGAATCAAAATATGTTATAGACTTTCGTATACAATTTTGATGATAATCTGATATTCATAAAACATAGTTTACAAATTGAAACTGGAAAAATTAGAAAACTAATATTGTAAATAACGTAAATTTAAAGAAAAACGGTGGGCTAAAGAAAATAAAAAGATGATAACAAATTCTGTTAGGAAAAAGCTAAACCTTTTTATTCTCTCAATCCAACTCATTTCGGCTATTAATAATTTACTTTAATTTCTTTTTCATAAATACACAATTTGCTGTTTAGCACATGTAAATTTCTAATAAAATATATTTAAAACTGCTAAAATTCATCAAAGTATTAATTTTGAAGCCTTTCATTTTCATATTTTGGTTAAATTAGATGAGTATCCGCGTGAACAGATATTTTTTTCACAAAATAATTTATTAAAAAGTGTAGTAATAATTTATTTTTTGTATATTTAATTTTTTTAAATATATTATATATTTAAATATATATACAATATATATTTACATATTATGTGGATATTAACTATATATGTGATCAATGATTTATTTATAAGAAAATATGAATTATACTATACTTTGTATTTATAGAATATATTAAACAGATATAGTGCAAATCAGAGAAGTACTATATAATAAAAATTAATTAGAGAAACTCTTCGAGCACAATATAGATAGAGCCGATTCTTTTTAATAGGTTGTACTTGTTCACAACGTATATTTATACAATAGCAATATCGTGGTTTTATATTTTTATGAGCTTAAATAATTGAATTATAATTCTAATTTATACAGCTACATTAAATATTTTATAAATATATATATTAGGATTTTGATATCTTATTAATTTTAAAATTATTAATAGATCAAGTTTGAATAAAATAAATTATCAAATAATTATTAGTTTATAAAAAATTGTTTTAAAATTTATTATAATATTGTATAAAATTTTCTTCTAACTTTTAAGATTCAAAATATCAAATAATTGTTATTTTATATTTGTATAATTGTTTTTATAATGATATCTTATAATATTAATTAAAAATAAGAAAGCACTCTTAAATATAAAACATAAATTTTGTTAATGATTTTTAAAAATTACCACAAAATAGATATTCAATAATTGTTTTTGGATATTATGTATATATTGTTATTAAAATATATTATCTAATTTTTCATATTTAATATATTAAATTTATGTATTAACTGTATTTAACATAATTTGTATCATTAAATTTTTTAAAAAGATACATGTCATTTCTCCAATAAACCAAAATGATGAAGTAACACTTATATTAAGAGAGTTGGCCATCTTTTATAGTATAGATTGAAAAAATATAGAAAAATAAATAAAATAAACTGAACATTATTATTTAGAAAATAAAAATATAGTAGTAGATTGGTAAATATAATAGCTGTAATTTTATATTTTTAATGTAGAAATATGATTGATTGGTAACAGCTATAACTTTATGTTTTTGCTGTACAAATATAGCTATAAATTTTTTTGGTATAACTATAAAATTGTTTTTTTAATTTTAGCTGTAGTATTGTAAAATTTAGAAATATAAATTATATATTTTAAAAAAAATATTTTATACAGCAAAAAAAAGTAAAAAAAGAAATAGTTTGGTTGTAAAAAAAAACCTATTTCTATATTTTTATAGTAAAAATGTAAAAGTAAAGCTATAATTATTACCAATCAAATTTAAAAGAATGATCAAATTTATAAAGCAGAATTGTTATAATTTAAAATTTTAAACAGAAATATTAATATGAATAGCATCTACAGCAACAACCAACCAAGCTCGTAATTTTTTTTTCTATAAGTATAAATTTTATTTCTTTAAAACTTTAATGATAAAATTAAAAATTTAGAAAACATAAGAAACAAATATTTTATATAGTACATAAAAAATTAACTATAAATAAATAAAGAAAAATTAAATTTATAAAATATAATTGATACTTTAGAACTTTAAACATAAATACTACTGTGTACACCATTTACATATCACTAACCAAACCCCAAAAAACCAACGAATTTTTTTTTTCAATTCTCCATTTTTCTTCTTCTTCTCTCTCTGCTCTGTCGCTTCACTTTCTCTCTGCTTCGTACAATCCGATTCGTCTTCTTCATCACTAGGGAGAAGAAGAAGAAAAATCCCGAAAATGGCTAAAGAGAAAGACCAAAACACGAAGGACAAAAACCTCCTAATTTGTTTCTTATGGAACTTCTCCGCCGAGCTCAAGCTCATTTTAATGGCGTTACTCGTTCTCTGCACTCTAGCCACTCTTCTGCCTTTTATACCTTCCTCTTTCTCCATTTCCGCTTCCGAACTCAGATTCTGCATCTCACGAATCGCCGCGTCAGACGCCGCTAATTCCACCTCCTCCCTCGCCGTCACCGTCGTCGAGAAGCCAGAAGTAGATAACGGCGTTACTAAGCATCAGTTAACTGACAAGGCGGAATCAGATAGGGGAGTTATCAAACGGCCTCTTACTGAACAGCCGGTGTTGAATAACGGCGTTATTAAACGGTCGTTTACTGGTTACGGCTGGGCGGCTTATAACTTCGTGTTGATGAACGCTTACAGAGGCGGCGCTAACACTTTCGCCGTCATCGGCTTATCCTCGAAACCACTTCACGTCTACGCGCATCCGTCTTACCGTTGCGAGTGGGTCCCAGCTAACCAGTCCGATAACCGGATTGTAACCGACGGGAACAAAATCTTAACCGATTGGGGGTACGGCCGGGTTTACACAACCGTCGTCGTCAACTGCACTTTCCCGTCCACCATAAACACTAAAAACTCCGGTGGGACTCTTCTCCTACACGCAACCACCGGAGACACAGATCGGAACATCACCGACTCGATCCCGGTCCTAACAGAAACCGCAAACGCCGTCGATTTCGATCTCTACGACTCCAATCGCCGCCGGGAAAAGTACGATTACCTCTATTGCGGCTCGTCTCTGTACGGAAACCTAAGCCCGCAGCGAGTGAGGGAATGGATCGCTTACCACGCGAGATTCTTCGGCGAGAGATCTCATTTCGTTCTTCACGACGCCGGAGGAATTCAAGAGGAAGTGCTCGAGGTTTTACGGCCATGGATTGAGCTCGGGAGAGTTACTGTTCACGATATTAGAGATCAGGAACGTTTCGATGGATACTATCATAATCAGTTCATGGTGGTGAATGATTGCTTGCATAGATACAGATTCGAGGCCAAGTGGATCTTCTTCTTCGATGTTGATGAGTTTATCTATGTTCCTCCGAAGAACACTATTTCCTCGGTGATGGAATCTTTAGAGGAATATTCTCAGTTCACTATTGAACAGATGCCTATGAGTAGTCAGCTTTGTTTCTCCGGCGACGGTCCGGCGAGAACTTACAGGTAATTCAACATTATATTAAAGATTCAGAATTTGAAAAAAATCTTGGTTTTTGATTAAAATTTTCACTAACCCATGTGTGTTTTAAGCATTTAGAATCATGGATTTTGTTGAATTAGCATATGATTCTGTCAACATTTGCCTGTAAAAAGAGTGGCTTTTTTTTTATTTTTGTTGCACACTTTCTTCATTGGTCTTTAATGGTGGTCCATGTGGGTGATAGCTGTTTTCAAAGATTCTAGCTTTCAGTTTTCCAAAATGTACCATAACCAATTCAAGACTTGCTTGATTTGATTGAGATGGGTCTTTGTGTTTTTGTTAATAAATCCAAACAGCTCTTGTAATTTGAATCAGGTTCTGAAAATTTGTGTCTTTAAGCTACTGAGAAATTATGGCTCTTAGATTCCAAATTAACGAAATCTAATAGTGTAATCCACACTCTACGATTTTGTAGGCTTAATTACCGGTAATAGTTTTGATTATAGTATTTGGGTGATTGATATGTTAAATACGTGTTTTTTTAGGAAATGGGGATTTGAGAAATTGGCGTATAGAGACGTGAAGAAAGTACCACGACGCGACCGAAAATACGCGGTTCAACCGCGTAACGTATTCGCGACCGGCGTTCACATGTCGCAGAATCTACAAGGGAAGACATACCACAAAGCGGAAGGCAAGATCCGATATTTTCACTACCACGGTTCGATCTCGCAGCGGCGTGAGCCTTGCCGTCATCTTTTTAACGGCACACGGATCGTGTTTGATAACAATCCTTACGTTCTTGATACCACGATGCGCGATATTGGCCTCGCGGTCAAGACGTTTGAGATTAGGACCATTGGTGATCGGCTGCTTAGGACACGGCAATGAGAAACAAAAGAAGAAAGAAGAAAATGGTTAAGAAAGCGATGTTTTCACTTTTGCATTTTGTAACGTAAATCCCTTGAGAAGTAATGTATCTTAGGCGAATGTAACAATTTTTATGGATTCTTTTTAGTATATTCTTTTATTGTATTAAAACGGGGTCATAGAATCATACAGCTCAGAATCTTGGTATATAAGCATCTCTTTTATGGGCTTTAATAATATTTTTTTGTTATCTGTTTTTGGAAAAGTGGTTTCTTTAATTATTTGAGTTAGTGAAAGTAGGTTTATCGTCTTAGATGGATCTTTCATTCTCTGCCGTGTTAATTAACAAAAGTTTCCACTTTTTCTTCCTTAGAATTGAGTCACTAGATATAAAATATTTGAACATTTCCATTATGTTTGGAGTATAGTTTATACCGTTAAAAATGAAAGAAAGAACTAATTTTTTTAATAGAGAACTAAAAACTAGATCCAAAATATATTTCGGTTTTACAACTTGTTTTATTGCCAAATTAACTTTAAAATTTCTTTGTAGTTTACTGTTTTGGTGTTTAGTAATCTTTTTTAGTTATAATAATTCCAAAGAAGAAAAGTTTTTATTTGGGAAATTGTAAGGAAGGGCCCAAGTTAATATCAAAATTAATCGACAGCTTTCGACAGAAAGAAACTGACAACTTTTTATATATACTATTTCTATTAAAAAGACTATTGTATCCTTATTCATTTGTTAGAAAAAGAAAAAAAAAAGAAGAAGATCGAAAGGAAAGAAATGGGGAAGTGACGATATTATCAATAGTGGCAGTGGTTGGTGGTGGTGGTGGATGACGGTAGTAGTGGTCGATAGTGTTGATGGAAGCGTTAGCGGTTGTGATGGTGGTGGTGGTGGTGGTGATGATGGTCGATGATGGGGTGGTGTTGGTGGCGATGTTGGCGATGGTCGGTGGTGGCGAAAGTGTTGTCTAGTTGTGGTGATAGTTGTGGTGATGGAGACACCGGTGGTGGTGATGATAGAGTTACCGGCGGTGGTGGTGGTGGTGACTGATGATGGGGTGGTGTTGGGAATAGCCGGTGATGGTGATAGTCGATGGGTGAAAGATTGTGATATCAACGTTAACACGATAGTTATCATGCTCACAACGTTAACACGATAATTTATTGATATGATAGCATTGTTAACATGATAATTTTGTATAACTTATACAATTAACAAAGTTAACTCTAATTTTTCATGAAATAATAGCAATGTTAACATAATAGTTATCAATGTTAACTTGATATTTGTATAATGTGCTAATCGAGCATCATATTAGTTAGCATGATAACATAGTTAATATGATAATTATTGTGTTAACGTGCTATTTATTTTAATGTTCTAATAGAGTAACATATTAGTTAGCGTAGTTAACACAGTTATCACAATATCATATTAGTTAGTATGATAATTAAATTGTTATCTACCAAAACTGAATCAAATAATTATAAGAACAAAATATTTATAATTTCTATATATAATATGTATCAACCTAATTATCAATTATTAACTCTGAATCTTTAATTTTAATTTTGCAATTAACTTGACCCATTTACTAAATTTTCCCTTGTTTATTTTGACGAAAACACACAAAGTGTACTAGACCCCACGAAGAGGGTCCTTCCAAGTTTCGTGGTTGTTAATTGTCGCAAAGGCTGGAAAGTCTCCCACTGCCAAATGCTCAACAATCATGCAAATTATTTCCAATCAACAAATCTCATAATAACGACAACAATTATTCATTAATCATTTTCATTTCAATTAATACCAAAGTTAATCATATTATAGAAAACAAAAATTGAAACAAGAATAGATCAAGAGAAAAACATAAACAAGGGAATGTGCACCGACGGTTCGGCATTTAATGTAAATGCAAACAAGACACGTAGAAACAAACTGTACAAGCACATTCACGAACCCTACCATTCCCATATTAATATCGATTCACAAATTACTAATTAATTATTTTTTGTTAGTGGTTTATGCTATAATGACTGTAAATGGATTGAATTCATTTATATATGTTTGAAGTTGTCAGAGACAACATTCAATAGAAGCAGTCGAAGCTACATGATTCTCTGGAGCTGTAATATTCTTTGCAAATCTACAGTTTCCATTCAAATCAATAGTTTTAATTTATTTCTATTGAATGGTTTCATATACTATGATTCAACGTCCGCAAAAAAAATTAAAGCAATCACACGATCTCAACGAGTTTCATCAACTGCAATAAAAGATTCACACGAAATGTATCTGTTGTAATCAAATAAAGCAAATGTCTGATTGGTTAGTGTTGTACATGTAGTAGTGTTGTAATAAAAGTAGTTTTTAGATTTTTCGATTGCAGCTTAAAATTCATTGTTTTGAAAAAAAAAACCCTACGACATCTTCAAATTTAAAACTATTGAAAAAGTGAACAAAAAAAAAACTATTGAAAAAGTGAACAAAATATGCAGAAAAATAATTATTGTAGGAACTATAGGTTCTTAACACTTAAACCCGATCTCTGTTGTTAAAGTGACAAAATAATTGAACGATTTTGAAAAAGTTTTACTGGATTTAGTATATAAATACCACGGACAGTAGATGTATATTAAAATACATAAAGATTTATGGTTCATTCACAAATTTAATAAAAAAGTCCAAAACTAATAATATTCGCTCTAATTTGCATTTTTTCTTATACGTCTAGAGTTTATCATGATTTTTCATCCAATTTTAAGACACTTTGATTTGTGACAAATTTTGATGTATAAATACTATATAGAATTCATAATTCCTCAGCTGTTGTATCTTATACTTTTCGAAAGTTTTTTTAATAATTGTTTGACTCTTTGTATTTGAATCGTTCAACTCTAATTTTAAGTGAGAATGGTCCTGCAGCCTAAACCGACATAGACCAGTCAATCGCAACAATAAAAAAGCAAGCATCAATAATGCGTGTGATTCGATATTTTTGCTTTTTGTGGAGGTAAACAACATTTTGATTTTTTGGGAACTAATTATTTAAGGAAAAATAGTTAACAAGACTTCTCGTATATATTATATCGTATATTTTGTAAACTTGTAGTAGTAATTAAATTAGATCATTGTTCAAATGGCTTGAGCATCTAAGAAAGCATTGAAATTCTTGGTGGCTTCGAGCAACCGTGGAGAGATCGCCGGAGAGGTCGGGTATGAAACCGGCGATGACGTTGAGAATCGAACGTGACGTGGCGAAGACTCCATCGATTTTCTGTTTTTCGAACCAGACATCTTTAAAACCCCTTTGATCTCTTTCTCAATAGGTTCCTTGTCGAACACGAAAGCCGCCGAAACCGGATCGTCCTGGTCGTTCTCACCGGAACCGCTTTTGATTAGCTCGGAGGGTAAGTCAAAGAAGTGATTTCCTCCTTCTCCTCCTCCGGATTCCGAACTGTATGAGTTGCAGTCGAATTTCTCCATTGAAGCTCGAGCTGAGATCACTGTGGTGGTCGTGGTGGTTTCTCTGACGGAGACGGTTCTTGAAACGGTAACGGAAGATGATGATGACGTCGTCATCGTTGTGGTTCTTGTGAAGGAGGAGGAAGAAGAATCGTCTTTTCTCGATGATCTCACCGGTTTTCCTTTACCGAAACCGGGAAGGTACAAACAGAGAGCGTTGCATTTGAATCCGTCTTCTAATGTATTGTTGTTATTGATGCTCTTGTTCGATTCGGTTTTTACGAAGAAAGAGTTTCTGATTCCGCTGCTCTTAAGAGAGAGTCTCTTGCTCGAAGCTCCACAAGATTTGCTTCTCCTGAACGAAGCCGCAGACGAGTCTTGCTCCTTGCTTTTGATCGCTCGCATCTGAGCGGATCGTTGTTTAGGAGAAGTAGCGGTTGAGTTTGGGAGGCTACGGCTCACGAACTTAGTATTGACCGGCTGCAACGGAAGAGGCATAGGCGAGTCTATGTCTCTAGGAGGTGACATCGCCGGTAACAGAACCATATCGAAGCTATCGTTCCTTCTTAATGACGGTGACAGAGACAAGGACTTGATTGATGTCGGATCCATCGGTATCTCTCTCTCGGAATGCACCATACTCGTTTGCTTGACTAGAGTCTTCTTCTTCGGCTCGTGACGCTCGTCTCTGAAGCTAATAGTTGGCATGAGAACTGCAGCAGTCATTGTCTTGTGTCGATTAGTAAAGAAGAGAGAAATGACAAATGGCTAAGTCTTAATGCTTAAAGAGATGATTGATACTTATACAGATACTCCGAGAGTAAAGCATGGACAGCACGTTTTGGTGGCTTACACTTAGTTATGATATGCACGTCCAGCTTCTTTTTTTTGTTTCCTGCGTATTAGTCTCAGCGAAAAGGTTATTGACTTTATTACAATAAAACATAAACAATTAAACATCGTTGACATGAGACCATGCCCAAGATTGAGACAAGATTGAGACAGGATCTGATCAAGATAGATATGCCCGCACGAACCACACTTATTATAGTATTAACCAAAAGATTTGGAGTAATTTACCTGAGTTTGTGCAGACCACAAGCCGTTGATTAAGGAAGAATATGATTAAAATAATTGAAAATTCATTTCATGATCTTAAGTTACAAAACATCCACGATGGATGATCATTGGTACTGTGTGTAAAAGACTCTACTGAAGGGAATTGTAAAACAAGATTAACACAACCGAGATACCGATGATAACTGGAAAAGACGAGACTAAGTACAATGCTCCATAACCCTGAAACAGATTCAGAACAGAGGCAAGAGAAATATCAATCAGATCTGAAAAAGGCTTTGAAATAAAAAAAACGTTGTAAATGTTGGAAGAAAGAGTAATGATATCAAGCTAAAGATCACAACTCTGTGAAAGTGTTGAGAGAGATTTGCGAACAAACCATAGCTTTGGTGGCTACTCCAGTGTTATCATCATCGACATCGGCTTCTTCAATTGCAGCAGCTGAATCCCACTCTAGGTTGAGTCTCTTGGCTGCTTCTTTTGGATCTATTCCGGTATCTGTGGATTTCGCGTACATTGATTTTCCTCGCTGCTTCTTCGAAACCTCAACCTTATCAGATAAATAAGATAAGTGTTAGGCTTTGAAACAGAGTTTTGCTCAGCAAACTAACTAAATGTATATTAGCGGTCACCGGAGTTATACAAACAAAAAGATGATCTCTTCCATCATATTTACAAAACGACACCATCAAATAAAACAGGATATGAAAGGTCTTGTACCAATATGCACACTGCCGCTTGGATTTAGATGACCTAACCCATTAGCCTTATGGATTTAAATTGCCTTAAGCGAAACAGTGGTAGTTTCCTTCTAACAATGGGCACATATAGCAAAAAACAATGGTAAGATGTAAAGAAGAAGGTACCTCTAAATTTGGCCAACGGATCATTTCCTCATACAGCATTTGGAGAGTGAGACGATCTTTAGGGATTTTCCCTTCATTTACCTGTGAGAAGAAAGCAATACATTTTTTTAAGGACCAAAAGTAATCTACTTCCTCCACTAAGTTGCCACTTGATCATATCCCTTGTAACAACACAAAAGCAAACTCTTTAACTTAGTGTTATGAAGTGAAAACCTTGATATCACAGTTGGTTAAGAGGAACTCTGTTGCTAAACTTATGTTACATTAAAAACCAGAAATGTGAAAGATAAAGCATGAATGCAACTCAACAAAGGTTGGTTCTGCATTTTCTCCAAACCCGGCTGATTCAAAATAGCGCCCTATGAACACTCGTAGAACTACTCAAATTATGATTTTGAGGTATATGTTCAGGACGGACTCCATTTGAGTTGTGGTAAAAAAGATTGAAGATTTAAGAGACAACAATATCAAGTGTTCACCTGTTCCAAGGCTTCAGCTAAGTCTTCCCTACTTGGGGCATCTGCATCATCTATTCCAAGCAGCCTCCTCTTTTCCAGTTCCCTTGGATCCTCAATCATGATGGTCAGCTTAACCTATGGTTTTGAGCAAGTAGAAAACTCTGAGTTACTATTCTGATCCTAAGTTTTCTGACACATTAATAAAGGAGAAACACTGATTGAGATGGGCTTCACCTCACTGAAGATCATGTCCCTGTTCCTCCTGAGAAGCTCCAATACCTTAATTAGATACCAAAAGCAAAAACATTTAACATTTTTTCTATGCAGCTGAAAATCTTAGCTTGAATGCAGAAACGTTGAGGATACTACGAATTTAGAAAACAAGGCCAATCCTTTGTCTATGGCTACAGTAAATGAGAGACAACCCAAATGCAATTCTTCAGGACAATCTAAGGCATAATCAAATTCCAACTTACACTATCTGCAATTCTACTTAGAAGCCAAAATTTGCAGACGGAATCACAAAGAGCCGAAAGAATATACGATGATTGACAAAATGGAACACAAACCCGTTTGATCTCGGTGACGTATTTGAGATCTTCGGGATCTACTTCTCCTTCTTCTTCCTCTTCTTCATCTTCTCTATTTTGTTTCTCTTTCTCTTGTTGCTCCAATGTTAACGGAACCGGAACTCGAATCTCCGTCGCGTCTCCTTTCTCCTGCTGAGCTATCACACTACCGAATCTCCGGTTCTTCCTCTGCCTATATCCTCCTTCCCCGGAAACCCTACTGCTCCTGCAAATTACAACCGGAGAAGGCGAACAAACGCCGTAATTCCGTTTGCCGGAAGAAACACGGTACTGTAACGGCAACTGAAATATCTGCGTCACAGCCGCCACCATTTTTCCTCTGTATGTAGCAAAAATCCCTCTTACAATTCACAGATTCTGCATCTCTCTGGAAATTTACACTCGATTGAAAATAGACAAAGGAAGAAGACGATTTAAAATCATCCAACGTAAAAAAACGCAATTTGATACTTTTTTATTTAACCTTTTAAATGTTTTTTCTATGAAGAAAAATGAATTTGGAATTAGAAGATTTCGAGGATAATCCGATGAGATATGAAGATTGCCTCGTAGCGCCTGCCACTTGGATAATATTTCCATCACTTAACAAATAAAACAAAAATTAATCATAGACCACAACATCAGAAGGCCCAATATGTAAGCCCACTATCAAGGCCCAATGTATGCTATAGATTTGGCGGGAAAATGTCAGAGGGGCCCAGTAAATTTCCCGCCACAACGGTACTCAACATTTGCTTTACCCATAGTGAAGAAACTGAGAACCCGTTTACCTCATTTTACTCTCTGTTCAAACGAATTTAGGGTTTTTCCCGGAATTGTTTTTTTGGAAGGAAGAGGAAATTTCAGTGAGAGTAGATTTGAAAATGGAGGCTTTTGGTGGGTTTGTAATGGATGAGCAAGCGATTCAAGTGGAGAACGTCTTCTTAGAGTTTCTCAAGAGGTTTGTGTTTGTGATTTTTTTGTTTTTTTTTTCCGGAGTTTCGAGTTCTGTATCCGCTCTAACTCGGTGATGAATTACCATTTGATTTGGCCTCAAATTGCTTCAGTTTTCGATTAGATGCGAACAAGCCGGAGCTGTATTACGAGGCGGAGATTGAAGCAATTCGAGGCGGCGAATCGACGATGATGTACATCGATTTCTCACATGTTATGGGTTTCAACGACGCTCTTCAGAAAGCAATAGCCGACGAGTATTTGAGGTTTGAGTTTTTCTCTAATGGCGGAAATTTAACCAAAACCCTAATATTGTTTCTTTTGTGTGCGGAAAAAATCGTTTGGGTTTTGATTTTGGCTTAAAATTGGTTAGGTTTGAGCCGTATCTGAGGAATGCGTGTAAGAGATTTGTGATTGAAATGAATCCTTCCTTCATTTCGGATGAGACTCCGAACAAAGATATCAACGTTTCCTTCTACAACCTCCCTTTCACAAAGAGGTAATGCTTTTTCTCCGGAAAGTTGAAATTTTTTAAGTTCTATTTCATGATTTTGATAAGAAGGAAGCTTTGAACAGTTGATATTTCAGGTTGAATTTTTCAGTGTTTGGTGGTTGTGATGGTGACTTTGTTATTGATTTTCCAGGTTGAGGGAGCTAACCACTGCAGAAATCGGGAAGCTAGTGTCGGTGACTGGTGTGGTTACTCGAACAAGCGAAGTGAGACCTGAGCTTCTTTACGGAACGTTCAAGTGCTTAGATTGTGGCAATGTTATAAAGAACGTTGAGCAACAGTTTAAGTACACACAGGTAATTGAATGCTTTAGGTTTTGGCCTTCTTTCACTCTGCAGGAAGTGTTTGGTTTTAATATTTCGCTGTTTCACTTTCTTATATTCTTGTTTTGTAATTCATGGCGTTTGATGCAGCCTACGATCTGTGTGAGCCCAACTTGTTTGAACAGAGCAAGATGGGCACTGCTTAGACAAGAGAGCAAGTTTGCGGATTGGCAAAGAGTTAGGATGCAAGAGACTTCAAAAGAGATACCTGCAGGTTCCTTGCCACGGTCTCTGGATGTCATTCTGCGCCATGAGATTGTTGAACAGGCCAGAGCCGGTGACACGTAAGCTTTCCTCTTGCGCCAGTTCTCCAAGTTATATTGTTGTGTTTATAAGGAGCAAGAGTTGGTTTCATTGTGAGTCCTTCTTTTGTCCTCGCAGGGTTATTTTTACGGGAACGGTAGTTGTTATACCTGACATATCGGCACTGGCTGCACCTGGAGAGAGAGCAGAGTGCCGCCGAGACTCGTCACAACAGAAAAGCTCAACCGCTGGGCATGAAGGTGTCAAAGGTCTCAAGGCTCTTGGAGTTAGAGATCTTTCGTATCGGCTTGCCTTTATAGCAAACTCAGTGCAGGTTTGTCAACGATAGTAACTGTCAAATCAAAACTTGAGTGAGATTTGTTGATCAATCTCGACGTTTACTATTTCCCAGATTGCTGATGGTAGTAGGAACACTGACATGAGGAACCGCCAAAACGATTCTAACGAAGATGATCAGCAGCAGTTCACGGTGGGGCTTAAAATAAATGACATAAAGGACTTGAGACAGTTATAAGGTGACCTCTTACATGCTTACTTTATATATACTACTAATGAAATGGTTTCTTGTTTAAACTTGGCAGGGTGAAGAGCTAGATGAAATTCAGCAGATGAGGAACACTCCTGATTACTTCAATAAGTTAGTTGGAAGCATGGCGCCGACCGTTTTTGGTCATCAAGACATCAAGCGTGCAGTTCTACTTATGCTTTTAGGCGGTGTGCATAAGACCACTCATGAAGGCATCAACCTTAGAGGAGACATCAATGTTTGTATAGTTGGAGATCCCAGCTGTGCTAAATCCCAATTCCTAAAGTACTGATCCTTCATTGAATGTTAATCCCTTCTGTATTTTTGTTTTATATTATCTGAAAATCTGATCACATTAGTGCCGGTTTAATATTGCAGGTATACAGCAGGCATAGTACCAAGATCTGTGTATACATCTGGGAAGTCCTCTTCTGCAGCTGGGTTGACTGCAACTGTGGCTAAAGAACCAGAAACTGGGGAGTTCTGCATTGAGGTAATGTTTATGTGCATTGTTATAATTTGCTTGCAACGAAACTTCCGAGTTACCTAAACTTTGTAGATCGCTTTCAACAATGCTAGCCTCCTTTAATAATGTTTGTGATTGCAATTAATGCCATCTCACTTTTTAACAGGCTGGTGCTTTAATGCTTGCTGACAATGGAATATGTTGCATTGACGAGTTTGACAAGATGGATATCAAAGATCAGGTAAGTGATCATCATTGCTTATTACAGTACAGAGTCAAGAGTTTCGTGGACTGTGGCTAACTGTTACGTTTGGGAAAAGGTTGCTATTCACGAAGCCATGGAACAGCAAACGATAAGCATAACAAAAGCTGGGATACAAGCAACCTTGAATGCAAGGACATCGATCCTTGCTGCTGCTAATCCTGTTGGTGGGCGATACGATAAGTCTAAACCACTTAAGGTGAGACTATCCTCTAAAGATGAATCCATACGGATGCATATTTGTATTTTTTATACTTGTTTAAAAACTTTCATGGATTTTTTTGTTTGGTTTTATATCTAAATTGTGGTTTGTTCATGCTATTTTCAGTATAACGTTAACCTTCCACCTGCCATTCTCTCGAGGTTTGATCTTGTGTACGTTATGATAGACGACCCTGATGAGGTAACGGATTACCACATTGCTCATCATATCGTGCGAGTTCACCAGAAGCATGAAGCAGCGCTTTCTCCTGAATTCACTACCGTACAACTCAAGCGGTACATTGCATACGCGAAAACGTTAAAGCCAAAGGTATGTAAAACTAACCTCAAGAAAAAGGTGTTGACTTCAAAAGGCTCTTCTTCTGCTGGAGATGTTGCTAACATCTTTTTTCGGTGTCTTAATTATCTGTTGCAGCTAAGCCCAGAAGCAAGAAAGCTACTGGTGGAGTCTTATGTGGCTCTCCGTAGAGGCGATACAACACCTGGCACAAGAGTCGCGTATCGAATGACAGTTAGGCAGCTTGAGGCACTGATCAGGCTCTCAGAAGCCATTGCTAGGAGTCATTTGGAAGTTCTGGTGAGATTATCCTTAAACGATTGTCTCTTGTTTCTCTTTTGTTTCCTATCATTCATTTGCTTTATCTGGGAATGGAACTTTGTTTCGTTTCAGGTAAAACCAAGTCATGTTCTTTTGGCTGTCAGACTATTGAAGACTTCTGTCATCAGGTAACTTTCTAACCTCACATTCTCGCTTGATTTCTCCCAAAGTCTTAACCTAAGCAACCATTTTTGCACAAAAAAAAAACCAACCATTTTTGCTTCTCTTATCCAGTGTTGAGTCTGGCGATATCGATCTTTCTGAGTATCAAGATGCTAACGGTGACAACATGGACGGTGACGGTGATGATATCGAAAATCCTGATAATGTAGATGGAGAGCAACAGAATGGTGCAGCTGAGCCAGCTTCTGCAACTGCAGGTACATACTTAACGATATGTTATTTTCTTCTCTAACTCCTTTTGAGTTCTGTACTCAAGAACCATAACATACATAATTGATGTAGCAACAGATAATGGAGCAGCAGCTCCAAAGTTGGTGATTAGCGAGGAAGAATATGATAGAATCACACAGGCCTTGGTCATTCGCCTTCGACAACACGAAGAAACTGTAAACAAAGACAGTAAGAAACATCACTCTTTAATTCTCCATACCATTCTCTTGAAACAGATGAATCGTATGATTAAGTACCTCCTTGTTTCTTTAGGTTCTGAGCTGCCTGGAATGAGACAAAAGGAACTGATTCGATGGTACATCGACCAACAGAACGAGAAAAAGAAATACAGCTCGCAAGAGCAAGTCAAACTCGATATCAAGAAACTCAGAGCCATCATTGAGGTAAAATCAAGAACAATATTATAAGCCAAATATTATTTTTTCAAATTTTATGTTTGCTGTCTAACACCAGAAACTATGTTTTGTACTGTACAGAGTTTGGTATGTAAAGAAGGTCATCTTATAGTGTTGGCCAATGAGCAAGAAGAAGCTACAGAAGCAGAAGAAACAAGAAAAAAGTCTTCACAAAGAGACGAGAGGATCTTGGCCGTTGCACCAAACTATGTCATCGAGTGATGTTTGTTAAGTGTAAGTTTCATTTGTAGAACTCTTAAGTAGAATCCCTAAAACCCTAGTATTCATTTGGAACTAGTTTTATTGGATTCCTTTTAGCTCAATTTTTCACCAACATAATTTCGAAGTAAACTTGAGGGTCAAGATCAACTTACAAATCCAAGATTGTAATTGACAGTGAGATTTGCAACTTCAGAAATTTAACAATGTATAACGCAAGCATCATCACTAAGAATAACTTAGCCAACAAGATTCTCAAATGCAAAAAATGTGAGGTGTCTCGTTGAGGTAAATTCAAAACCAAACAAGAACTACAAAAATTCTCTTAACTAAAGACCTATTGGATCTACAAACAAAGCAGCGAGATAGTCCTTGAGTTTTCCTTCACGGTGATTGTAGACATCATCATATGTATAGAGAACATTCACCATGCGTCCGAAATTGACGACTAGCATAAGAACAGGACGTGAAATGTTGGTTGCCTCTAAGCACTCTTCGTTTACAATCTTGTTGATATTTTCAACCATCTTATGAAACTCTCTATCACCTTCTTCTTTAGTGACTCCATGTATCTTCATGTAATAGTTGAGTGCGTTTGCAGTGTACCCTTTACTCATATCCTCCTGATCATACCACAAACTAATTAGGTAAAAAAATAACAAAAATCACTGATTTATTTTTAATATTATATGAACATATCTAAAATGGAAATGTATATTAAAAATCTTACGACATACTAAAAAAGCTTACCGGATAACATATTGTGACCGTAGGTTCTAAAAACTCGGAACATGATGGAAATTGTGTACAAATCATTTTGGTCAGCGATCAAAGCATCTATCTTCTCGAAAGCATGTTTTGAGGTCTCTTCGATCTCGTTCTCAAAATGATATGAGAGACCTAGACTGACCAGAAAATGAATCAAAAGAATGTTCTTCTTCATGGTTTGGTTGTCTTGGCAAGAGAACATGAGCATGTCTTTCACTTTAGGCTTTAGTTTCTCAATCTCTTTTGCAAGGGCGTCAAAATCCTGAAAGTCGATACAAGACAAAGCATAACGTGTAACGCAAGTTAAAAACAAAACATATATTATTTTTTGTGCAAAAAAAACTTAATATAATTTATATATGTATACATTGATTGGTAATGGACTCACCGAGTCAGCAATGGAAACACTTAGGAAGTAATCACCCCATTGAGAAGGTGGGAGTTTAATAAAATCGAAGCACCTTTCTTGCTCGAGATTTCTCCCTGCTTTCATATTCAAGAGATGAGATGAGAGATACAGTTATGGTGGTTGTAGAAAATTTGCAAGAAGATAGACATATTTATAAAGCCAGATTGAGAGTTGATGGAAATTATATAAACGAAATATATCATTCGAACCAATTACTCAATTCCTATGATTTCTCTTATCTTACTACTAGATTATCTACTATATATATTTCTCCTATCATTACTATTTACCAACTATATAGATTACTCCTCTATCATTACTACTAGATTATCTACTATGTATATAGAATTCTCTTATCATTACCTACCAGGTCAGCATTTCTTTTTACACCATATGTCTACCATTTTCAAATGATTCAGGTTTTAAATACTAAGGGTTATTGGTTCAATGGTTTTAATATATTTAGAAATCCAAACCAAATCCAATATTAATAAAATTTTATAATCCATATTCTTGTGCTATTAGTTATATGATTTTAGAAGTCATATTAAAATCATGTGTTACTGATTATCTAATTTTAAAATTGTGGATTTGATTTCACAGTGGATTTTAGTGGATTTGAAATGTTTAAAATAGAAAAACTGAAATACAAGAGAAAACTTACAGGTTTACATATACTAATTAAAATTCACATGTTAGATTTGGAAATCAGGAAATTTTAGAGTACAAAGATTTGTAAATCCTATAAGGATTTTTAAATAAACTATGATGTTATTCAATCATGGATTTAAAGTAAGGTTTATAAGTTTTTACGAATTTATGTGTGGATTTAAAAATCTTTACAATTTATTTTGAATTTTGTTTCTAATGATTTAATTCATGAAACTTTATCTGAATTCATTTTAAATGATTTAGAAGTTAATATACAAATATTTTAAGCATGATATACAAATAAGAGATATCCAATAACACTGGATTATAACTTTCAAGACACAATCCAATAACACTGGATTAAAGTCATTAGATCATCACCATCGGTGAATCTCTAAAAGTGGGTTCTTATTTTTAATTTAATAATATGGTAATATAATAATATTATTTAATTAAATTTTATTTTATTTTTAAAATATAAACTAATCAAATGATGTCAAATGGTTAGAGACAATTTTTAAAAACTCTTAAATAAGAAGCGGTTCTACGTTATCTCTTCCTTTTTTTTTGATTTTTGTTTTTAGAACCTGAGTTTAAAACCTCTATTGCAGGTGCTCTTAAAGCATCTGCCGTTGATTTATCTTAAGAGAGTATCTTAAAGATAAAAATAAATTAAAAAAAGGAGAAAGAGAAACTAGATATATTTTTTAGATTTGTTATTTAAGAAACAATTCTTTTTATACATTTGTTCATTTATTATTAGCTCATTTCTTTTATTTTATTTTAAATATTAATTAGATAAATAATTTATATTAATATAACGGTTAGAAACGATGTCAAATGTTTTTGCCGATAGAGATGGTCTTAATTGAATAAAATTGGATTGTGAATCAATTTGAATTCCATTAAAAATCCATGATTGAATTATATCCTCTGTAATTCGGTCTCTTTCTTAGTCTTTTCATCTTCTTATTCATTTGTGTCCAATGTTCATTATATTATATGCATATTAACTGATTTGATTAAAGGAAAATGGTTTCACACTTTAAGATGTCTCTGATTTCGAAGAGAGCAATTGATGTTTTTATGTTGGATTCTGGTAATCCGAATGATGAATTGTGAACTTGGATAATGATTGTATCGCGTACGAGGACACTTTCCTTAAAAAGTATTTCGACCCTTATTAAGTCTTGGGGTACACAAAATCCCTAGTAGGATAAAACAATCAAAAGTCTCTCTTGTTCTAGGCTAAGATACAAGAGACACACTAGAGTTCTAGTGTTAATATGTGTTTTTCCAAAGATCTTTTATGATATTTTGGAACAGTGTGATACAATATCAAAAATCAATAAATCAAGGGTCTTCAATATGTGAATTATTATTAGAATATGTTCTTCATAATTATCAAAGTCAAAAGATTCTCATTCAAGTCCAAAGCAAGATTGGTGGCAAGAAGACCATTATTTGATTTAGCTTATTTTTCTCATTTTGTTTAAATGTAAATAATTTAAATTAAATGTAATTTATTGTAAAGATTCTTTGTAAAAGCTATAAAAGCTTATTGTTCTCATTGTAAAAAGATATAGAAATTTTTAGAAATTAAAAGAGATTTTTCTCTAAAGCTTTGGCTTTGTTTTTGTTTATCTAAGCAAGATGGAATTCTTCACTTAGTAGACATTTGAATCTATGTCTTTTGTGTGTGATGCCTTGAGACTAGATTTGTGAATTCATCACAGGGGCTTTCACACCCTTGAGTGACGTTCTTCGATCCATCCATCTATTCATCTCATCCATTGATCCAGCCTGAAAGAGACTTGAGTCCAACATGATTGATCCCATAACCATCCACTTCGATCATCTCTTGAGCAAGTAGAAAGAGACTTCATTCCAGCTGCTTACTACCACCCATTCACCCAAGCATTATAAGATCATACCCATTGATCTTATATCACAGTGAAACTCTTTCTTTATTTCTTTATTTCTTTCTTATTTTCTCTGTTTCTACTTGCTTTCTGTTTTTGCTGTTGTGATTTTGGCAATGCCCACAACTCTTTATATAGGAAACCAAATGTCACTTCAAAATGTCACAATGGTTGATTGGGTTGCAATGGTTGAGCACCAACAGTTACAATGATTAGTCACTGAAGATTGTAACCATAAACCCAACATGTGCAATGGTTAGTTACCGAAAGTTGTAACCATAATCCCAGCAATTACAATGACTTATTTAAATTGTTGCAAATGTTCATTTAAGCAGTTGCAACCATTCGTCAACGGTTGTATGGATTCACTTAAATTTTCAACATTTTATTCTTTTGGGAGTTATGGATTGTTCTGTGTTTACTTACTTTGTCAGTATATGTATGAATACTGACTATTGAGTAATGTGTGTGTGTTTCTCTTTATCTGGTGTTGTGTATATTTCTGGATGTACTGTAAGACTATATATACAGGGTTTAATCACATGGCTTGTAGAGTTCAACGAATAAGATGTGTGTAGCAAAATGACGACTAAGACAAAGTGTGTTATCGTCCTCTTGGTGAAAACACACCTGGTCACTATTCATATCAGATACTGGGTAGACTAATCTTGAATTTGGAGCCAAATGACAAAATCAAAAAAAAAAAAATTGAATTGCACTAAACCGGTGTTCGGCTTATGACAGGATCATGAATGACAGGGTCTTGACCAAACCTGATTCCAGCTTGACCATGACTCAAAACCACCTCATACTCCCCAGCTTTAACAGACCTATCTTTACTTGAGACCTCTCTTCTCAGTTCAACATAAGCACAGTAGTCTACTTCGTACACAGTTGTATCTTTATAGAACATCGAGAAGGTGGTTCCAGCCCCGTCTTAGTAATTTCAAAAGCTTTGGACGAAATATAAAATATGGACCTTTTATATTATATTAGTAAAAAGTAATTATATTAATCATAATAAACCAAACTATAATTTTTTAACTTTTTAAAATATAAAATAAGTTGCTAGTTTATTAAAAAAAAAATACATAACTAATTTGTATAATATTTTTTTGATATAATACTTCATTCAAATGCATCATTTCTGTAAATTGCATAAATTCATCAAACATAAAAAAAATACAAAAAAATATTAATTCTTTTTAGAAAAATAAAAAATCATATATATCTTTTTTCCTAACTTTATTGATGCAAAATTATTGATAATTGTTTCAAAATTTATAGTTTTTAAAATGTCTTTTTTAATGCATAAAAGTACAAGACCATTCAACTTTTGTTGAAATATTGATTTGATCTTGAAATTTTTTGTAATTTAAAATAATTAAGATGGTTGTTGTCTTGTTAACAAAGGAAACAGTTAATGTATAATTCTTTTTGTATAAGCCTTTTTATATACTAAAAATTAATTATATATTTATAACTGTCTTCAAGAATATATTTTTAACAAAATTTATAATATAAACAAAAATTAGGCCCTTAAATTTTAGGTATAAATTTTTTTAGATCATAATTCCCTTTTTTATTAAATGGATCGTGGGCTTTATTACGTACTATAAATTAGTTTTATTTTTCCTATTAAATGGATCGTGAACCTTATTATGTACTATAAATTAATTCTGTTTTTTCTCAATGTGTTAAAGAACACATTATAACAAAGTTTTCAATATAAAAAAAAAAAAAATTAGGCCCTTAAATTTTTGGGTCCATGGCCATTGTCCCTCCCACCATACCTTATAGCCGTGGTTCCTACTCCTTCATCTGAAACTCAACCAAAGAGGTTTACAAAAGAATCACAAAACTAGGCAGAGAAAGAGAACAAAATGACTCAATAGTCCATTAGAGAGAAAAGGACTTTTGTGATCATTGTCTAGTTTTGTGTTCAGGTTTCTTAATAATGTCGGGGAGTTCCAGGTCACTACGTTTTTCTGGGGGCCATCCAGAGGTATTTGTTAACATAATATTGTCTTTGTTTCTAAGTTCTAACTCTTTTTGAATGGTTGATGAACTTTAAACATTGCAGCCAATGTCAGTAGGAATTGGTTCTCATCAGCTTGAGAAAGATGGTGAGGTTCTAAACAAGAAGGTTACTCAAGAAAAGTTTGGATTTGTTTTTCTTTGTCTCACTGAGGAGGAATATCCAGATATGAATCATGATTGATCTTTTATATACAATCACATAGCCCTTCTCTCTTCATTGGAATATCATGGAGGGAGTTGAATGTGAGGCCAGCTATGTTTTTCTTCATCAAGTGTAGTCACCATTCAGATGACATTCAAAGATTATACTCTGATGCTGAAGATGGGTTTGAGTCAACACAGCTCCACACTGTATCTATGCTTAGTTCTCTACTCGATGAACACACACATTCGGGATACAAACAAAAACCATCGATTGCATGATTTTACTCTCTAACAAAATGAACAACTGATGCTTCTATTTATAATAATCGACCAGGACGAGCTTAAGACAATGACATCAAGAATGCCAGGTTGCCACCATGGTGGTTTTGATTAAATGTAGCTTATCATCGACCTAAGAGGAAGAAACTTGAACTTATTGTCGTTGTCTTATGGTTTGCAAATAATCACCACATGTTTTGTCATTTTGGATAAGTGAATTCAATAGCTCATTTGCTATTTTGATAACATACTATGATATTTAGCGGCGAGTTTAAACATGATGATTAGTAACTGTCATGTAACTCATATACATATCTGAGCATGGATACCATTTGTATTAAAGGTAAGAGGTTCATCCGTTCACATATCTAACCATACTAGCTTCTACCATTTAATTTTTGATTAAGAGACATTAAACCATACAAGCAACAACATGAAACCGTTTCAAGCACAATCTGTTCTCTGATTTCAAAGCTTTTGAGCATCATGCTATCATGCATTTAGTTCTCACACCCGCTTAGCTGGGAGCAATGCATTGGAACCGTAAGCTCCTCCAAGCCTCTTTGTTGTGAAGCCTAACCAATTTATCACTTGTGCAGGTAACTGTTTTCGGATCTCTATAGACTAAAAACTTAGTAAAGAAGAGATCCGAAAAGCCACAAGCAGTTCAAGAAACGTAGAGGCTGAGCCTTTTCCGCAGGACGTAGGAGATCTTTTGGTTCCCTCTGATGTTCAGTCAGTGACCAACCAACACTAATGATCCCTACGTTACTCCGATGCATTGGATTAACAAAAGCTATGCGGTTTGAAGTCTCAACAACTGTATGATTCAGGTTGAGATCGAATCCATTGCTTTTTATTTTTGTCAAGAAGAAGTCATGGAGCTTATTGTATGTAACTGGAATTTCCTGCTTGTGTATGTTTTCTACTTTTTTGTGCAAAACAAAGGGACCAATGGATGATTTTATGAACTTTACTGTTCATTGTAGAGTGGTTAAAAGGGTTTGTGTTTATAATGGAATTGTGATATTATATATTTAACAACTAGATCTCGACTGTGATTATAACCCTAGAATCTCAAAACACCCAAATGATTTGATAATTTAAGGGTTAATGGAGTGATTTTAAACAAATTTATGGCATCCACAGGCTGAAACTATTAAGTAATAATATGCATATCGTTGATGACGATGATCAAATAATAAGAGTTGTGGTTTTATATAGAGAGGGTCTCGTTTTTGTTTTTTGTAAAGGAATATATTAAATCAGTTAGGCTTGGTTTAAGCCGGTTTACTATAGATGCTGTAATAAGAAGGGCACAGAACCGATCGTGTTGTTGAGCTGTAACAAACTCGTCTGCTTCATTCTGTTGAGTCTTGAGAAGTTCTATAATCTCTAGAAGGCTAGAAGGTTCGTGAGTAATCGATATCACAAAGATATCTGATATATCATATAATTTTAACTATATCTTGTATATTGAAACAAATATATTGTATTGTTGTCCATTGTTTTGTTCATCGAAGACAAACGAAATATGAAAGAAACCCCATGTGCATCTACATTGTCATCATGACCACATTTATCAAAACCCTTTGGTAAAAGAATCGTGCGCTAGTTAATTAGTAAAAGACTTGTAAGAGAAACCTATATATATATATATTTATATTAATATATCAAATAAACTAATTATTATTACAAAAAGAACTTGTTGTTATGGGATAAAGCTAAATCAATCTATTTCCAGTTCCATAAAACACACTTAATTACTGTAATTTAGTAAACCTTAGATTATGATCATAGTTATAAAACTGTAGGACACAATAGTTCATCTTTTATTAACCCACTTTTATCAAAATATATGTTTTTTTAGTTACATATGAATTTTGTTTTTAAAATTTAACATGCTTCTTTGAATCACCTGACTTGATAAACACTTTCATTTGTAAAATGTCAATTTCAAAAATAGATGTATTCTCCTTAATTTTCTTATTTAATAGAACTATAATTAGTTTTCCTTTGTATATATAGGTGTGCAAACCATGTTGTGAACTTGTGATGGAGATTTCATTTTGTCCTTAGATATTGAAGGTGGGATGTCTGTCTTCAAGAAACAATTAATTAAGCTAAATAAAGTAATCTACCTCTGTCTAATTTCTTTCAAACAGCAAAGCATGGGTGATAATTCCATTTCCATTTCTCTTTTTATTTTTTAAATGTAATATATTTATAATACTATAAATTAAATAAATATGCGAAATTTAGTGCTACCAAAAAGTGACACGAAGTTCATATAACAACCATAAAGTTGACCAGAAAAAGCTAAGAATAAAATTAGAAAAACCAGTTATAATTAAAGCAAACTAATATAGCTTATAAAATATGAGATAAGAGGAGTATATGCTGTACCTTACAGATCACCATGGCAGGTTCCATTTTCTAAATTTGCCAACTGTAATTGCAAATTTGCAATATCAGTGCCAGCTGGTAATTAACTATTACAATTACTTATTTACCCTTCTTATCATTTAAATTTTTTAACTAATCAACTGTCTTCTCTATGACCCAAACCGGTTTTGGAAGAAAAATCGGAAATTTAAAATGAAAATATTACGAAACTCCTGTTAAAATATATGTTAAAGCTTAGAATATGGTGGGGAAATTATTTAAAACCAAAACAAAATATGAATCGATTTGGATTTTATGTAACCAATTTCGGTTTACTCTTGTGAACCGAATTTGACCACCAGCCAACAGAATCAGTTCTGGCGCCAACGGAAATTAGATAGACAACGATGGAAAAGGGCAGTTACGTAATTTAGATGAGAAACAAAGGGTGATTATAATAAGATAATCTCTTCTATAATACGATGGGGGCTTCTTAAAAATTCAGAGAGAAAATAACAAGAACAACGAACAAGAGCCTCAAGAAATCATCATCTCGAGTAAGTTTCTTCAAGAACATAGCTTTATACAAATTAATGTACATTTTCTTACATATGAAAATGTTCGTTTTCGATCATATAGACGTGAAAAGATGCGTTTATCTTTTTCAATCTACTCGTTTTTTTTTTTTTTTTTTTTTGACAAAGCTTCAATCTACTCGTTGTTACGTTTGTTTGATATTTTTCTGGAGAATCTACAGAACTAGGAAGCTAGATATTATTAACCGTTTAAATGAGTTAAAACCAAGGTTAATATATATTGGTATTAACCTACATTCTCTATAGGTAGATGTATATGCGTGTAAATGTATAAATTACAAAGGTTTTGTATATCAGTATATGAATAACGATCATATGATCTTGTCTCGTTCATGTTCATGCAAGCTATATGTAATAGAAATTAAACTTAATTTCTAATCACTTTTTGGGGGTTGTAGGATTATTACTAAACAAATAAAAAGAAAGAAAGATATGGGTTACTGGAAATCGAGGGTTGTTCCAACAATGAAGAGATTGTTCGAGAGGAGCCCAACAAAGAAGGCTCTTGGTGTTGAGGCTACCAAGACCTTTGATGATTCTAAGGTAATTAGATCTATATATAATTTACAATTACATAATAAATTTACGCTGTTATTTTGATTCTCAATGTAGTTTTCTCGTGTGTTAATATAGGAAACAATCATCAAGGAGATTGAGGAGAAAAAGACAGAACTCCAACCAAAGGTCGTTGAAATCTATGAAGCCACGTCTGCTGAACTCAAGGTGCTTATTTAATAATTTTCATTTTGATTATTACTCTTATAAAAATCCCAAATCAAGCACTAGTGATTTATCCTCGATTTAATTTCGATATATGTAGGCTTTGGTGAGGGAGCCTAAGGAGGATGATTTAAAGAAACACTCTGCCGAAGTGCAAAAATTCCTCGAGGCACTTGTCGAAATTGGTACGTACATTTAGCAATGAAAAAAATTAGATTTACTACATTGTATTATACCAAATTTAATAATTATTTAATATTGGAGGTGAGTGAGTTAATGATTTTTTTATATGTTTTGTTAATTCAGGATTCCCTGGATCAAAGGCTGCATGTGAAATTTTATCTACTAGCTCTGGACCAGTAATGTTCATATTTGAGAAAGTATGTGTGTTTCTCCCGGTGGAGGAGAAGTCACGAGAGGTGGAGGTTGTGGAGGAAGTCGTGAAAACCGAAGAACCCGCCAAAGAAGGAGAAACCAAACCGGAGGAAATTACAAGCGGTGAGAAAGAGATTGAAATAGTTGAAGAGAAGAAAGAAGAGGTTAAACCGGCACCGGTTTCTGTCCCGGTGGCTGCGGAGGAGAAGAAGCCAACCGTGGAAGAGGAGAAGAAGGCGGCAGTGGAGGAGAAGAAGCCAGCCGTGGAAGAGGAGAAGAAGGTGGAGGTGGAAGAGAAGAAGCCTGTGGAGGAGGTGAAAAAAGAAGTTGTTGCCGCAGCGCCGATGGCTGAAATTCCTTTGACCAAGGCCGCAGAAACTCCGGCCAAGGCTCCCGAAACTCCGGCGGCAGCACCACAAAAGGCTTGAATTCTCTTCATGGTATATTTTTTTAAAATATATATTGTTTGTCTTGGCGTGGATAATTTGTTTTGTTTGTTTATTTTTTTAATATCCATGTGAATTTTCTATACATTATTTCTTGCTTGAACTATTTAATTTATAATCCATTTCTTACTTTTCTAATAGTAATTAAAGGTTCAGTATAACTTTAATAAATTAATATTCGATAATGTTTTAGTTTTAATATTAATTTACCAACCAGATGATATATCTATAAATTAATATTCAATATTATTAATTTATAAAAAAGTTTTAGTATATAGTCGATTTAAAACTTCAGCCCTGTTCCTAGCAAAAACAACTCCAACACTATTTTACATTCTTGAGTTTCTTTTAGTGTTCCTTCTTATGATTTTTTTTTGTAAATTTGAATGTACATGATGTGATTAACTCTGAATCTGTGTAATGGAATCGAGTTTTTAGTCCAATGACTCATACTAACCAAAATATTAGTGTCTATACAATAGATCGAATTTAAACCATATTACAAAATTATTTAATACAAATTGTAAATTTAATAAATAATTTGTGTTTTCTTAACAGCCATATCTCTGGATTGAATTAACTATTAAATATTATTTAATAGTAAAGCTTGATATAGATATTACACATATAATACTATATTATATAATTTTAAGAACATTTGTAATAGACAGTTTTAATACGGTTCTAAAGAAAAAAGAAAAAAAAAAGAACGTAGCGAGATTAAAAAGTAGAATCGGTTCTTTATAACATTGCAAGACGTGATTTGTAAAAAAGAATTTAGATTGAATCGGATAAATACTGATCAGATAAAAATGTTAAGAGCTTTCTATCATGCGATCTTCAATACTGATATTCTAAGTTCTCTACTATAATTTCGAGAAGCGGCAACAAACATGACATTTTTAGATTACAAATTCGTTAACTAGTAGCGATATAGCGTTACTTATATATGTTAAGTCGTTATATAAGAAATACAATTCTCATACGTGCAAGCAAGAAAGGAAATGGAATCAGAAGAATCAGAACGAACACATTACTCTATATAAACTAATTTTATTTATTTTAATCAAATGCCGTGGTAAATAAAATTGGTTCATCTCAATACATTTATAAGGTATTTTAATAAAATTGGTTCATCTCAATACATTTATATGAACACAGTATTAATCGCTTTTTAATGTACATCAAGCTCTGTTCATCTCAATACATTTATAAGTATCACAGGAAATAAGAAGATGAATATGGAAATGGTGTTTTGTGATAGTAATTGCTGAAACATGTAAAACCGAATAGTATTGTTGAAGCAAATGTTTCAATAATACTCTTTGTTGGAGCCAGCTGCTTATATAGATTCTCTGAAATCTTGTGATCAAGTTTTCTTTTGATACAAGTCAGAAGTGTACCTTTGGATGGTAGGGCTTTTCTTAAAGAATCCATTTTTGCACTCAAACAATAATTTGGAAAAAAATTTGGACGCTTTTGATGGGCCAAGGAGTGGGCCGAATATCAAATCAGTTCCGTAAATAAGAGAGAGTGTGGTCACAAATCAAAAAATTTGATGGTAGAAAAAATAATCGACGATACAAAGCTTTATACCGTTCGTTTTGTTTGAGACAGTAAGAAAATATCTATTTTATTTTGTCTTTTGTAATCTTAACTATTATTTGAGTAGTATGTTTAATAAGAAAAATCTGATGTATCATCACCTTAGCAAAAGTTAGTGCAAAACAATGTTACTTCATAAATGTGACATGACAAATTTCCTAAACTAAACAAAATATTTTGATAGGTTAAGTTAAAACTAAATAGATCTTTTTTTTTTATTAGAAACGTTTATATCATATATGAATAAATTCTTATTATATAGAAAGAATTCAAAATTATAAATGAAACAAAAAATAAACAGATAAATAAATAAATTATAACTATCCAGTTAGCTAATTTTTATTATTATAATACTATATATATGAATAAAAAGTAGATTTAAAATAAAAAAAATTAATCTTTACGACTTTGGTTTTATGTAAAAATTCCAGACTATAATTTTGGTTTAAAACATCTTCAAACCACCTTTATTTTAATTTAGAGGAAAAAGAAAGATTGTTATTTTTATCCTCCAATCATAGAAAAAAAAATAATTTTTTTCCTTCCTGTAAAAATAGAAATAGGTTGGAGAGAAGTTCACTTATATTTTAAAGGAGAAAAATATAAAAAATACATTGGAGATGATCTTAATATTTAATATATTATTAAATGTTAAAAAATTATGAGTTAAAGAAAACAAAATAATAAATAAAAAAATAATTTAATCGATTTTAAGTTTTTATTTGAAATATTTAAAAATATTATCGTACACATATTAATTCTTTAATGAATATTTTTTTAACATATTAAAACATTATTTCATGAATCAAAATTTGTATATGTTATGATCCATTATATTTTATATTAACAAATATATAACACTTAGGAGCAGATCAACTCTTAATTTTTAATAACAATCAAATATTAAATATATTATTTTACACCTTAAATCATACACATATAAGTTTAGATCTGATTGGTTTGAATGTGCAAAAGTCAAACTCGAATGCAAACTTTTCGTGCATACATTTTGTTTACCTCAATTACACTCTAATTTTAATTTTAGTTGTTAGAAAATTTATACATCCTAAGAGCGGTGAGGTGGTTGACCAACCATCTATCTGCTCTTAGGATAAATAAATATGGTAGAATTCATTTTGGTTTACTTAGTAATAGGTCAAAAAAAAATGTATACTGAAAATATATATTGGCCAGATTATATTATGTAAAGAGAAAAAGAAAGTATTATATAGACAATATTTAAAACATATTATATGAATTTAATTATTATTTAATATAACTTTTACATTTGCAGTTATATGTTACTGTAATTGCTAGGAAAAATAAAAACTTTTCAAACGACACAAAACGATATAAAATATTTGTGTGATTGTTGTTGTACACTAAAATTGTATGTGTATAAAACATAACATTTACATAATGTATAAGAAAATTAATCAATACTTAAATATTATAACTAATTATATCTATAAAAAAGTTATACTTGCACATGTGTGCGGACCAAAAATAAAATTTAAATAAAATATTATATATTTGAATATTTTCCCGTTTATTTAGTTATCATATTTACATTTTTATCCAAATAAATATTGTAAAATTTTAGTTAATATTTTTTATTTTCATTTTTTATTGAAGTATATAATATTTTATATTTAATTTATCGTTATTTTTATTATCAAATGTTTATTATTTTATTATTAATATATAATTAATCATATATAAATAAAACATCTTCAATACTATATCTTAATTATAATTGAACATATAAAATATTTCATAGTCTGCACACGGTGCAGGCCGATCACCTAGTGTTTATTAAAGTTATGTGAATAAATAAATCAATTATTTTATTAATAAAATTTTGTATTTTTCATGAGATGGTTGTGGTTTAGTAATAGATCCCATTATTTTAAACTACCTTTTAATGTTTTTAGGGCCGAAAAGAATTACCGCATTATTGGGTCCGAAATCATTTATTTACTCAACAAATAGCTGATTATCGGCCATGAAATTAATTTGCAACTGGGCTCAGTGGGCCTTGTTGGGTCCAATTCGAAAACAGTCTTTTGACTAATATGTAAAATTGAACAACGTTGCGTCATAAACCGAATCCTATAAAAACTTCAAGGACAAAAGAAGCAATATACAAAATTTAATTGACAATAAAATAAAATAAAAAGAAATCGCCACAATAACGCACCCACTATTTCTCCTTCCGTTCCCCTTCTTCTTCCTCCTCACTGTAAAACACAGAGAGCCTCCATTTCTCCTTCATTTCTCTCTCCCTCTCTCTCTATACACAGATTATTCATCATAGACTTTTTTTGGTTTCTCTTTCTGTTTTATTCTCCCCTCTGGTGATTGTTACGAGAAGAAGAAGACGGAGGAGGTTTCTTAATCTTCCGCGTTCTATCGGAGGAAAAAATCAATGGAGGATAAGAACTGAACGAATCTGAAAACTAATCGCAGATCGGATTCAGAAAACTTATCATCACTGAAATTCGAATCGGATTTTTCTTTCTCTTGGGTATATATAATAATGATGAGGTCCCTCTCTTTCTTCTTCGATTATCCTTTCAGTGTTTTCTAATCGTTTGCTCTATTTGTTCTTTCCGACTTCTCTTCTCCTTATTTTTTTTTCAATCGATTTTGTTGTTTTTCTGTTTCAAAGAGTTTTTCACCTTCTTATGGGGTTTTATGTGATCTGGGTTTCATTTGAAAACTCCAGATTCATGGTTTTTTGACCGGAAATGAAATGAAAATTTTGATATTCTCCTTCGGATTGCAACTAGTTTTGGTTTCTTTTGATCAATCGTAAGATCAAATTTTATCATCTAAAAAGAAAAATTCACTTTCGAAAGATCTAAATCACAGACTCATGAAGAAGAAGAAGAATAAACTTTTTAACTTTCGAAAATCCTACATAAAACGCAGAAGCATTTCTCCAGTTTTCTCTATTGAATCGATCTAAGCTTTTGTTTTCTTATTGATCTGATTGTTTGATTTAAACCAATTTTGACAGGTATCAGAGAGTAAGCCCAGATTATCTTCCTCTTACGAATACCAAAAAGCCCTACTTAAGACCTTCACCTTCCAGATCCAACGATAACGGAAGAACAGCCGCAACCGCCGCGATTTCAACCGGAGTGGGAAGATTCATCGGAACGAGCACCAGCATCAGCAGCTCAAATCTCGACGGAGTCCCCAAAGGAATCCGATTCAGATCCACTTCTATCACCACCACTACACAACAACAAGAAGACGATCCCTCTCACGATTCCACTCCAAACCCTAGCCGTAACAGCAGAGGCGGAGGAGATGGATTGTTACAGTGGGGGCAACGGAAACGATCACGTGCCTCCAGAACCGAGATCCGATCCGTTACCGTCGCTGCAGATGATTCGTCTTCTTCCTCCGGACAAAGTTTGATTCCGCCGAATAAGATTCAGAGAAGATCGAGGAACCCGTCTATGCCGCCGCCGTCACTGTCATCGTCGCCTCTCTGCGGCGGAGGAGGACGGAGTACGAATCCGAGAAACGGTTTCGTCATCGGCAAGGAATCATCTAGATTCGTCCCTACCAGGTTTTTAGCCCAATTTCTTTCTCCTTTTCGTTTTTTTCTCCATTTTGAGATTCGATCTGGATTTTCGTTTTTACAGAGCTTTAAGTTTTTAAAAATTCATTTGGATTTGTTTCTGTTTCAAAGTTTATTTTTCTAAATATGTTTTCAATGCCTGTATTTTTATTATTTTAATTTTTTGACGACGTATATATATTTATTATTATTTGGAGCAATTATTACTATTTTCTTTTACTATTTGGATTGATTTTGTTAATTTACTTTCTCGTTTGTTAATTTGATGAGATCCAAGTATTTTGGTTTCATGTCATCATCAATTATATATGTTCATAGCTTTTTACTAAAGTTAGTTTGATCAATAAAACTCCTTTTGTGAATTTACGACAATACCCTTGAAAAACAAGAAGCAGAGTTTATATGTATTTGGTTTTCCCCAAAATCTCTGTTTTTGTTCGTTTGTTTTGTTTCGCGTTGTGGGTAGCATTTTTATTGGTTTACATGGTAATTAATATAAAATATTTCTGAATCATCATCTCTTTTATTTTAAGAACTCTCGAATTTCTATTTTGCCTTTCTCTGACCCAGTCTTCAAAATAATTTTTTTGCCTTCTTTCTTCGAAATGACAATTTTGATAGATCCTTTAAGATTATTTGGGCAAATAGAAATTACATCTCTGCGGATTTTAGTTTGGTCTGCGGGTTTCTTTTTAAATCTGATAAAGCTTCAATGGGTATTAATTTTCTTAAATTCTTCACTTTTTGACAAAAAAAAAGTTGATTGATCCTTAACTTGAGTTGGTAAATTGAATTCTTTTTTTTATGATTACATCTCTCTGGGTTTTTTTTTTTTTTTTTTTTTTAATTCTGATTTCAGAGAGACTCTTTATTGATGGGTATTTGTTTTCTTTCTTAAATTTCATCACTTTTTTGGTAACAAAGTTAAAATAAAAAATCTTTATTTATAAGACTGAAACTATTTTACTTTGTGGGTTTTAACTTTGTAAGATGTGTGTAGTCAAGTTTTCATCTAAAACAAACAAAAAATCCTAACTTTGAATCTTGATCATGCTTAGGCATCTAGAAGATCGACAGCCACCGGTGTTAGTGGTGGTCGTATGGCGTCTAGATCGGCCAACGTTGGTTCTAAGCGATCTCCTCCTTCTCCAGACAAGACTGAGACGAGATCAAACGGCAAGGATCATCATCATAATCAGAGACAGAACGGGTTAGATCAAAGTCATCATCAAAGGATGAATAGATCAGAATCAACGGCTCAGATTCACACAGAGATTGAGATGAATAATGGGGAGAAGACAACAACACAAGTGGAAGTAAAAGAGTGGCCAAGAATCTACATTGCTTTGTCTAGAAAAGAGAAAGAAGAAGATTTCTTGGCTATGAAGGGAACAAAACTCCCTCATCGACCAAGAAAACGAGCCAAGAACATCGATAAAGGCCTTCAGGTTATTTTTCAACTTCATTTCTTTGGTTTGATCTTGTGAAAAGCAACAGAATGGTTTTTAAACTGTGGTGGTTTTGTTTATTGGCAGTTTTGTTTTCCAGGTATGTATATGTCTGATCTGAACAAAAGTCGGTATGAAGTTAGAGAGAAGAAAAGTGTGAAGAAGGTAACAATAACTTTACTAAACTCTGGGTTTGCAAGTTTTGTCAAATTCCCTAATAAGATTAGAAGCATTTAAGATCAGAAGAAGATAGATCTAAGGTCTTCTGTTATTAATTGCATTCATATGGATTCTGGTATATAGAAAATTTGGTGGCCTTTATAATAACGTTTATGATCAAGAGAAATTTAGAAACTAGACTAGACATGGGAACTTCTCTGTGAGAATCATGAAAGATTAGTTTACAAGTAATAACATAAAATAATTAAGAATTCACTTTTGGTTTTCGTTTTTTGTAGATCGAATATTCTGGTTTAGTGGAGATTAGATTAGTGAATAATTGTGTTTATTGTTGATTTTCATGTGTGTAGCAGCAGAAACGAAGAGGATTGAAAGGCATGGAAAACTTGGATTCCGACTCAGAGTAGGCAAGTGTGGATCGCAACTGACGCACGTGCGAAAGCGAGTTAATGGTCGGGGACTTCCTCTGTTTTTTTTTTTTTTTATCTTAATTTTATCTTTTTTTTTTTCATTTTTGTTTATCTATATTATATATATATATATTTTTTTTTTCCTTTTACATGTTCCGAAATTCTTTTTGTTTTTGTTTTTGTTTTGTCCTACTCTTCTCGTGTACAAAAATGAAAGGCAAAGATGCGTCTTGGTAATTCCTCTTTCAAAAAAAGTGAAAAAAGCAATAAATAAAAATTTGGTTTGCTTGCATCCCCTTCCATATTATTTCCTAAAGTGAAATTTAAAAATAGAGGAAAAATTCAGGCATATACCGTGATATGTTAACAAGCAATTATTCTAGAAAAATTGTAATAATACTTTACATCAAAAATAAATCACTTAATTGGGAAAAAAACAATAAGTTAATCTATATATTTTTTATTCGTTATACCGTATACGAGAATCCCGTCCACACCAGAAAATAAAATTATTCGCACTGCTAAACCAGGAATCAAAGGTCCCCCATCCTAGATTCGTAACCCGGTTCGAACCGGAAGGAAGATCGGCTAATACCGGCGCGTGAGAGAATCAATCAATCAATCAAAGTCACAGAGCGGCGCGTGAGATCGCTGCAATGACGGGTATCTGGTCAGCTTCGTCCGGGACAACATTATTCCGGCTTCCTGATGTCTCCATAAGTTTCAAAAATTTTAAAACGCTTTCTTGATTTCGAATCAAAAATAGAATATTGTTAGGAGTTACTAGTTAGGACTTACAAACTAGTAATTGATAGTGACGACAGATCAAAACAGCATCTTTAGCTTTTTTGGGGTCCAAAATATTTGTCTGACAAAAAGAAGTAACTGAAAAAATTCAGTTAAAAAGTGTACGAATTTAGCTTAGAGAAGATCTAATATAGTAACAGCTCAATTCAGAATCTTTTTAACTCAAAAGTCAAAAGTTTTGTCTGTCAAACTCAGCACACAAGGAACAATTAGATAATTAAGTTCAAGACTTCATATGTCAAATGTATAAATTTTACCATTTTTTGGCTTTTTCTGCGCTTAAGACCGAGCAGTGTTGCTTATTCAGGTTCTTGCCCTGAGTTCTTGAATTCTTGAATTGTTGGTTTAAGGATCACTGTTGACTTGTTCGCTGATGGAAAAGTCTTGGATCAGCTGCAACAGGTACTATAAAACACTTATGGTTGGTTAGTATTATTAGTCGCGCTTTAGTATTTTGATTTCAATATCCTTTAGGTCCCTATGTGGCTGGATCTAGGCCTAGCTAGCAGACTGATGCCTAACAGTCGCATAATGGTGAATTGTTGCCAGAAATCGAATCGAAGAGGAAAAAGTTGAAAATGTTGAATTCTACCATCAAGTTCTTGTCAGAAGCATTCCCTGGACAAGTTAGCAACACACTTCATCTTACATCTTTTTGTTACTTTGCTCGTAAAAAGTTTTTAATCCGCATTTTTTCTTTTGATTATATGCCTTAAGAAACATAACTAGATTAGCTGCTTCCTTTGAGATTTGGTCGTGGGTGACAAAGACAAGCCATTCGTATATATGATGCGTTTGACCGAAGCCAAGTATGCTCAATTTCTTGGTGGAAGTGACTATACTTGCCTCTTGGTGTTTAGGAATGTCTTTTTTGGCAAATGGCAACTATAATCCATTTTTTTCAATGTTAAATTTAAATGTGTCCAAGCTTGTGATTGTGGTGACCAAACACAGATCAAAATGCAGCAGCAACTCCTATCATCATCACCAATCTCCCTTAGTACTATTTTGCGATCTTCTTTCTTTTTGTTCATAGCTTTGTAATATTTGTCTTACTTCTCTTAAGGCTCAATAAAAGGAGTAACTATTTACTACAGTTCTCTCTCTTTTTACTTATATTTTTGAAATTCTTATCAGAAATTAGTTTTAAATTTAAAAAATATATTCTTAAAAGATGTTTAATCTGAACTTCTGTTTTTTACTACCATAATCACCACCACCATGGCCACGCGCTATGTCGTCCCTCCACAACTTTCAAAAAAAATAAGTAACAAAAGAAAAAAAATAACTTTCTTTCATTTTTTTCGTTCAATCCATTTCATTGAGTATCTATTTTTTTTTATAAAAAAAATAAATAAAGAAAGTAAGAAAAAGGAAATGGTTTCTAAAAGAAACAATCTTTACATACTTGTTTATAATTGTTGATATATTAATAAAGAAAAATGTAGTAAATGATCCAAAATAATTTGACATTTAGAAAAGTGGAACTAATAATCAAAAATTAGATTAATATATATTATATATATAAATTATGACTATTTTGCCTCTAAATTTATTTGATGCGGTTTGGATGGATAACAATTTGATTACCATGCTAACTAATATGATATTGTGTTAACTGTGTTAACTATGCTAACTAATATAATGCTCCATTAGCACATTATATAAATATCGAGTTAACTAGTTATCGTATCATAAAAAAATGAAATTATCATGTTAACCATGTTATTATATTCAAAAAATTATTATGTTACTTTTTTGACCATGATAACTATCATGCTAATGTTACTATCATTTCATGAAAAATAGGAGTTAACTTTATTAACTGTATAACTTATGTAAAATTATCATGTTAACAATGTTATCATATCAAAAAAATTATCATATTAACAACGTTAGCATGATAACTATCACCATCGTTTAGCCCATCGCTACCATCACCACCATCACCACCACAACCACCACTTATACCCACCACTACTACCGACACTACCACCACCATCACCACCACTGACATGACCACCACCAGCACCACCGGCATCGCTATCACTTCCACCACTACCGGTCCACCATCACCAACACCACTACCATCATAACCACCACAGTCACCGACATCACCACTACCACCACCATCGTCATCACTACCATCAGCATCACCACCGACATCGCCATCACCTCTACTACCACCGGTGCGTTCACCATCACCATCGATTAATCTATTATCATTGTTTATGTTAGCCATTGTGTGAATGATGGATGAAGAAGTAAAAAAGAAAGAGAAAATGAAGAAGAAAAGGGAAAAAAAAAATGAAGAAGTAACAGGTTACGGAGGGGTAGAAAGGTCTTTCAGTAATAAATAGGCAGATCGACGGCTACCTAATTTTGCTATTAATTGGATCCAGCTAGTACAATTTCTCTATTAATAATGGTTTACAAAAATTAAAAATTATTAGAATCTAACTAATTATTAACTTTTATTAAAATATTAATATTGTTTATTTTAGATACTTTAGTATCATCTCTAACAACAACTATTTTGTAATAATAATGATTACAATGCTCTGTATTAAGTTCTGTTTTTGTTTCGAGTGTTGAGATGCTCTGTTTTTTTAGAACATCTTCAAGGGTCTCTTATTTTGAGAGAAAGTATCAAAAAATGAGAGAAAATCTTCTCCAATAATACCTCATTTTGAGGGAAAAAATGAGGGAATGAACAGCATCTCCTCAAATTTGAGGAAACGTTATTCACTTCCTCGTTTTTACTGTTCAACTTTATTTATTTACAAGTTGGTACATAAACTTTTATATAGTACTTTTTTATATTTAAAACAAAGTTAAATATTTATATTTAACATTTGAATAAATTTTTTACGTTTTTATTTTATAATAATATAACTTTATAAATAAAAAATAATTAGATATTTTTTTAGATTAAAAATACAATAATATCATAACTAAAAAAATACAATAACATCAATAAAAAATACATAGAGATACAGATAACAAAAACTAAAAAAAACACACAAAAACAAATGTAACATAACATATAAACAGCTTGTATTTGATTTTAAATAATACAACATATAATCATTTTTAATAAAATGGCAGTCTTTTTCCGGATTTACCAAGATCATCAAAACATGGTTGATGGTTGAAGTGAAATAGATGCATGAGAACTTTCTTGATCTTGTTGTTGTTCAGTTCTTTTTTGTAAAATTCGTATTTGTTCTGCTTCAACATATGCACAAATTTTTAGATCTTATATGGAATTCAAATTCTGAAAGAAAATTTTATTTTCTTCTTTAAGTTCTTTCAAAGCATAATAAATTAAGTATATAGAAGAATTTGTCTAACTTCTAAAAGTTAAAAAATCTTTTATTTAATAAATAATAAAATAATAAATATACTTGGAATATTCCATTTTAACGGAAAATATGAGGGGAATCATTGGAGTAAAACACTCTTATTTCACTGTTCTCTAATGTTGAAGGAAAAAACGAGGGAAACAGTTGGAGATGCACTAGGTTGGTTCAAGTTCAAGATCTGTGGCTAATTCAATATTTGAATCTCTTGGGTATCGCAATCGGATACACAACACACAATCTCATGAAACCAAAAACTCTACAACGCAAATAAGAAAAGAACTATAAAGTAAGAGGTGACTGATGTACCAACAAAACATTCTTTAAAAAAAATCAGACTACATTGTCTTGAAAAACAAAAACTAAGAAGAGCTGCAAGAAAATCACTTACTTGTTTTTGTTTTTTTATTGGATATGAACCAAACTTGGAACATAATTGAAAATTAATGGCCACCACCACCCAGCTCCGATATGCACCAATGGTTTTTGTCTACAAGGGACTTCTGAGTAATATTTATCGTCCTCTCCAATAGTGTATACCACTTGGTTCTTGTTCCTGCTGAACCAACACCATGAATTACAACACAAGACCACTTTCTTCTCCTCGTCGATCAAAAGACTCGTGAAAACAGAAAAAGCTTTACGGTAGATAGTGTTTCTACCCACGGAAAATGATTTGCTCCATGACAACTCTTTAGTATAGTCAATGTTCTTGGTCACCCACATCTCCACCTCTTCTCGACCAGTTTCCATATACCTAAACAATAAGAGTTGTTCTTCTCCAACAACTGATAGACCCTTATAGTCACGGTTCCTGTATGGTGGGGGAAGACACAAATGTCTAAATTCCTCTCTTGTAAAATCAAAAGAAAGCAAGTACTTGTCACTGTATTCGTTATACTCGCGAGAAATCCAGTAAGCATTTCCCTTCAAAGTCACGCCTTGACGTCTTATGCTGATGCGGTTGGGAGCATAAACAACTCTCCATGAATTAGAGCTCAACTCATAGATCTCAAATGCATCTGTTCTTTCTCTCCAGAACATCAGGGTTTTGTAGCTGCGGCAAGATTGTTTGTTTTCGTATCCTAGAGCAAATACACCGCGACTATCGTAACCATTATTGCGTTGGATCCACCTGGTTTCACCTAAACACGGATTCCAAACCACGGGTCTATTGTCTCTCGTGATGCATAACAACAAACCGTCGCAGTGAAAAACTTTGACTATATCAGCTTGTTCTTCTGAGTTTTTAGAACGGGGATCCTTTAGGACAAGTGCATCTTTGAACTCTATAGATGGAGGAACAACGTTGAGATCGACGCTCATTGGAAAAATCCTGAATTCCTTCAACATGAAAACACGAGGCTGCTTTGGAGCTCTACGAAAGTGCGTCTCGGAGAAACTTGGCTCTTTGAATAAAGAGTTCCATCGTTTGCAAGTAGATCCTAGTCCTCTCAGAGATGTAGCCGGAACCCTAGTGAGTATTTCCTCTACTAAATCCCCCGAAAGATCCGGCATCACCATTGTTTCGCTCTTGGTGATCTTGTCTCCCGATGAAAATGAAGAAAGATCTATAGGGGGACTCTCTCTAACTAGTTACAGTATTAGGGTTTTGCTTTTTTTTATTGTTTTTTTCTTTTACTTATGCTATTTTAAAATTTATCCTTTTTTTTCCAATTTGCTAATAATATTAATCAAATCCATACTATTATTTGAAGAACACTTAAATGTTTAAATATAAATTATGTGTTATTTCCTCTGTTTCAAAATAAATGTCATTCTAAAGTTTTATTTTTGTTTCATAAAAAGTGTCACTATACATTTTCAATGCATAATTTTAGATAAATATCTAATTTTAACCTTTGACTTTTATTGTTTTAATTAGAAATAAAATGTTATTTTGTGTGTCAACAAATATAAAACAGAACTTTTAATGATTTTCTTAATTTATGTGAAAAGTGTCAAAGTGACACTTATTTTAAAACAGATTAAGTATATATTACATGAAATGTCATTGCATTTTAACTTTCTTCTTAGATTTTCATTAATGGTAGTTCAGTCATTTATTATTACAAGCAATTAATTTTCATTTTCTTTTTTTTTCTTTATTTAATTCTTATATACCTATTACCAAACACATTGATTTCCAAATATTATTTAGATTAGTTTAATTCTAATTACCAAACACATTTAAATAATTTAAATATTTCCATAAATAATTATTTTGAAAATTCTAATTAATCTTAAAATTAATTACATCCAAATTATATAAAACGAAATAAAAATTATAATTACTATATATGTATAAGATTAAATTATAATTGATCAAGAAGGTATCTGTAAGCCATCTTAGCTAAGCGAAGAGCGGAAAGAAGGAATAAAGAAAGAGTACTCTCGCCATCAGAACAACTCTCTCTAGAACCTCTTTGTAATCAATAAAGAAAAAAAGAAGGAGAAGAACAGAGAATAAGAAAGGAGAATAAGAAAAACGAAGGAGAAAAAGGAGAATGAGAAGAACAAAAATAGATGAATGAAGAGAATAAGAAGGGATTAAGAAGAAAGAGAATAAGTAGGAGAATAAAGAGAAGAGATGAATGAAAATAAGAGTGGATGAAAAAGAATAACAACAGAGAAAAGAAAGAGAAAAAAAGAGAAGAAAATGTGAAGAATGAGAAGTAGTGATGAAGAAGGAAAAGGAACAAAGGAGCAGAAGGGATAGAGAAGAAGAAATAAAATGAAGGAGAAGTGATGAAGAAGAATCACACAGAAGATAAAAAACACCAGAGAAGATGAAAAAATAAGGGACAAATAAAACCAAATACGAAAATATTAGCCTACACAAAGGAAAAAGAAGGAGAAAAAATAATAGAAAAAGGAAAATAGAAAGAAGAAGAACAAAAATATACAACTAACTAATATATACTCTTATTCATATAACTGAATTATAAAAAATTAAGATGTCAAAAATTAAATTTTTTTTTCAATTGAATTGCCAAACAAATAAATATAGAAGTTGGGTTTGGAAAACAACAGTAAAATAAAACATGAGCAAATTAGTTAATATGGTTAAATTATTTTTTTTAAAAATAGGAAAAAAAAAGAAGAAGAAGGGAAAAGAACATAGAAAAAGAGAAAGGAACATATAAGATGCAGAAGTAAAAATACGGAAAAGAGGAGAATGATATAGAAAAAAAAAAGAAGATGAAAGAAACAAAAAACGGAAAAAAGAGAAAAATATACATGAAGAAAAGGAAGGATATAGAAGAATAAGAAAAAAAAGATAAAGGAGAAGAAAAACGAAAAACAAGAACAACATACAGAAAAAAGAAGAACACAGAAGAAGAATGATGAAGAAAATGAAGAAGAAAAAGAGGGATGAAAAGAACAGAGAAGAAGAAAAAGAATGGGGAAGAAAATAAAAAGAACAGAGAAAAAGAAGAACGAAAAAAAAAACAGAGTATAATAAAAATGAAAAAAAGAAGAACAAAGAATGGAAAGGAGAATGAGAAAAAAAAAACTAAATACAATATTAAAATATATAATTTTTTGCAATAACAACTCGCGTATCTAAACTATAACATATTTGAATAAGTTATATGTAACTTATGTTATTTTATTTTCAACTTAATATTTTTATACTTAAAAAATTAATTTAATTCTCATAACACAAAAAATAATCTATTATTAATATAACTATAAAATAAACACATTATAAACCTCATACCATAGCATATTTTGTAGATTGAATAATTTTATTTTAAAAAACTTCATTCCCGCATGGATGTGCATACATTTGCGTAGTCGATAATTATCTCGATCAACACAAATTATAATTTATTAAGAATAAATCACAAATTTTTTATTCATCTAATTTAAAATATTCGACAAATATATTTTGAATGTAAAAACAATTATGTAACTACTTATAATTACATATACAAATGATAAATAAGTATATTTATTTACTTAAAATCATACTTTATTTAATTATTAAAATAACATAATTTGTATAATAACCCATCTTATATCACATAATTTAAATATTTATAAAATTTATTTCAAAAATCATAAACCTGCGCGAGTGCGCAGGTGAAACATCTACTTAATTATTTAAGAAACAATATTGAGCTAGTAGAACTAATGGAACACAAAAGACACAATGACAGATAAGTTGGCATGTAGAGGGTGTATTAAAACTGGAATTGTGATTATTTTAAAATTCTATGTTATTCAACTAATAATTTCTATATCTCTTACCAAAATCTATGTTATTAAATATGAAATTTATATAAAACCAATTAAAATCAAGAATTTGTAAAAAACTAAATCAAATGCACTGTTATTGGAGATATTTTAAATTGTGGATTTTACAAAATATTGATTAGTTTTAAATGATTTAATGGAGTTTGTTAGTTAAAAATATAGAAAACTAAATTCTATTGTTTTAGGTGGGATTTCATATAATTTTAATATCAAATCATATCAATTTTTCTAATCCACATATAATCATCTAAAATTTTATGTAAACTCAAATATTTTCAAATTCTGTAAAATTTTAGCCCGTAGTGCTCAAGATGACTTTTACAATTTAAATTTTGTAACTGAATTCTACCGATTTAGATCTCTAAACTCTTGATGAAAAAAAAACTAGGGGAATTGGCTCATATAACCATATCAATACCTATAATTCAGAAAATAATCATACCAATATAGAGGTTATTATATTCTTTGTATATTTTACAATATATACAAAATTGTCCTTGTTTGTTTTTCTTTCTCCTTCGATCTTCTCTTCTCCTTTCATCCTTTTCCCCTCACTTTCCCTCTGCTCATCTCCACTCATCCCATCTCCCTTCCTTCCCTTCCCCTCTCCTCGCCTCCTCCCCTCCTCTCTCGTTGTTTTCTCTTTTTTTCTCTTTTTAATATAGTATAGTAAATATAATTAAAATCTCAAGTACTATACTATATTAATCTTGTCATGTAAGACCATATATTATAGTATAGTCCGGAAAAAAACATTTGCTATAGTCAAAACTATTTTCTATATATGTTTTCAGTTTAAAACAAAAGGAGTTTTTAGTCTTTTTAATAAGGGGTATGGTTATTTTTCATATTTTTTGAATACCATGGCTATATTCTTGTATTTTTTCACAAATATGGTTAGATTACAAATTAACCCAAAAAACTATTAGAGATATTGAAGAATTGTTTGTAAGCATGATGATGTCATGGCTTTAGTACGCGTCTTAACTCTTAAGGGTTCACGCAGGGTTTCCATTGCTTCACTGTCTCGCTCATACGAACTGGAACATTGTTGGACCAGTCACTAAGATCAGGTAAGCCTCCGGTTAAGGCAACAAAGTTAAGACCTTGTGAATCCGGAGTTCTCTTCCAGCTAACCTGCATCCATAAAAATCCGAAAAATGTTAAATCAAATATTTTACAAGCTAAGTAACAAAAAAGATAGAAAGTTAAAAATGTGCTAACTTACTTGTCCAGGAAACGCTTCTGACAAAATCTTGATTGTAGAATTCAACATCCAAACCGAATCACCTAAAACCAACTCAATTTTCCCATTTGTTACAACTCTTTCCGCTTCGATTCCGGCCCAGTTCACCATCATGCGACCGTTAGGCATTAGCCTGCTAGCTAAATCAAGCCATCTTGGAACCTACACAAAATCAAACTTAAAAAAAAACTCAACACCGCATAAAGAGTCTATATATGTGACTATTGTAAAATACCTTTTGAAGATGATCTAAGACCTTTCCATGAGAGAACAAATCAACGATGATTGCTAAAAGCATTTTCTTGTCTACATAAGAATTCAAACAAAATGAGAGGGGACCATACTATATTAATCTTAGAACTCTCACAGCATATCTTCCTGAAGCATCTTGAGAAGCAGAGAGAGCATCATCTACATGAACACAAAGCTTACCGCCTTTTGATGTTGGTTCCTCGAGATCTGATAGACCGAGATAGTCTCTTGCTTTCTCAATAACCTACTATCCATTAAAAGAAACCATCAGTGAGCTCTACGCAAACGAAAATGCTTGCAAGAAACATCATCAAGATTAGATATAACATACAATTTCATCAATTTCCCACCGTCAAGCTGCATAGAAGGCCACAACCAAGCATCAATCTTGCAGATGTTCCAGCACCCTATTAACAAAAGTAATCACATCTTTAACAAATCACATTTTTCATGTACATCTCAAGACAATTTGAGATGATAATGGATTAATCAGATAGTTCTCACCAATCCATAGATTGCAATGGGACCATTAGGGATAATAGGAGGTAAACTCGCAGACTCCTCCTGCAACAAAATATTGATAGAATTCAACAAAATCACATTTTTAAAAAGAGAAACAGACATAATGGGAAAAATCTAACATACCCAATAGGATCCAGTCCAATTTTGGCCTCCTTTACTGATAACACTATGCACATTCTCTACATAGTGACAAAAAGAAAATCAGATTACAAAAACAGAGGATTTGATAATACAAACTTAAGGGCTTAGTGTTAAAAAATCTCACTAGTTGAATCAAGGAGAAGGTATCTTGAAGCAATAGTATCCACAATAACAATCTCATTGTATCTGCTTCTTACAGCTGTAAGAAGCAGATACAATGAGATGAAATTCACACCTCAGTGAATTTCATCAAAAGAAGATGAAATTCACACCTTAGTGATGAAGACGTCTGTTGAGGAGGTAACTTATGCTGGGTTGATCAGTGGAATATGCAGGAAGATGAAGATATATGAAGCTAATACACAGCTGAAAGTCAATTACTTTCCATTGGTAGTGGATCCTAAGCCATCATATATCTAGAATGATGAGAATGTTTTTGGCTACCTGATGCAAGTGAATAACGATACATGTAGAAGTGTTTTGCACGTGGAGATCGCGGAAGATGTCGATCAAGGTGTTGTGCGACCTTCAAGAGAGGATCGCGAAAGTGTAAATGGTCCAAGTAATGAGCAGGTGTTTTCAAGTGGTATGGATGTTAATGCTGGTATAATTACTCTTCTTGGAGGTGAACCATCAGAATGCTATCAAGCAGAACAAAGAAATGTGTCTAGGGAAGAGGTTGATGATACTGAGTATGGACCTGCTATAGAAGAAGTAGCGTTAAATAATGGCTGGGAAGATGGTATTGCAATGATTGTAGATCAAGAATTTAGAAGTAAGAAGACAATGCAAGATTTAGTTCATGTAGGCTCACATCAGAATTGTTTTGAGGTTGATACAATCAAGTCTGACAAAAAGCGATATGTGGTGAAATATTGCGAAGCAAAAAATGGTTGCAAGTGGTCTTTACGAGCTGCAAAGTAGATCAGATTGTGTCTCGGTAAGAACTTACAACAAAATGCGTACATTCTCTCGAGCTTCTGCAGTTACAGTCAGGAATAAAAGGAAAGAGACACCTGGATTGGTTGCATCTGTTGTGCATAAAGATTATCCGGGTAAATTTGACAGTCCAACTCCAAAACATCTGATCGATATGGTTTAAGGACGACTTGGGGTAAAAGTATCATACTCTACTGCTTTGAGGGGAAAAAAAAAGCTGCAAATGATGTGCGGGGTCCAGCCGAGAGTTACCAGTTGTTGTATTCCTATATGTACATGCTGGAGTCGATGAATCCTGGTACACGGACTTATGTGGAATTGGACGAAAACAAAAAGTTCAAGTACCTATTCTTTGCGTTAGGAGCTAGCATTAAGGGATTCCAAATCATGAGAAAGTCATTGTTGTGGATGGAACCCACATTAAGACTGGATATGGTGGTGTTTTGTTAGTTACTACAGCTCAAGATCCTAATCATCACCATTATCCAATTGCGTTTGGTGTAGTTGACGGTGAGAAAGATCTTGTTGGATGTGGTTTATGAACATGTTGAAATCAGTGATACCGGATGATCCTGAATTGATGTTTCTTTCTGATAGAAACTCAAGCCTCATCAAGTCTGTGCAGGCGGTGTTTCCGTTGTCTCAGCATGGGTATTGTATTCAACATTTGTCTCAAAATGTAAAAGCGAATGTCTACGACGTCAACAAAGATATATGCGTTATAAAGTTTAAAGAATGCACTCATGCGTATACAGAGAGTAAGTTCCTGACACTTTTTGATGCTTTTAGAACCAAGTATCCTTCCGCAGCCCAGTATCTCGATGGTAGTGTTCCTGTGGACAAATAGACAAGATGCTATTTTTCAGGAAAAAGGTACAACATAGACACCTCCAATATTGTAGAATCTATTAATGGTGTTCTTAGGAAAGTAAGGAAGTACGCTCTATTACCAATGATTGATGTGATTGTTGATAAGCTGGCTGAATGGTTTAACAAGCATATGAACAGTTCTTATGAAGTATCAATCAAGCACCCAGAAGCTTGTGCCTTATGTGGAGAAAAAACTATATAAAAGATCACCGGAAGCGAATAAATTAACGGTGCATGAGTTGAACGCCTTCGTCCTTGAATTCAATGTCATTGGAAAAGACGGCAAGTGCTATTTAGTTGATATGAAAAGGAAAAGCTGTAGTTGCAAGTGTTTTGATATAGACAGATACCCATGTGTGCATGTAATAACTGCTGCCATCTTTATGAGCGGAGGCCGGGAACTTCATCTACAAGAGTTTTGCTTGAAATATTATTGGATAGAGCTATGAACATTAGCGTATTGCAGGACAATTTACCCAGTACCACACAGGTCTGATTGGATTATTCCTGAGCATATACAAAACCTGGTTGTCATACCACCAGATTATGTCGCAAAGGAAGGAAGACCTTAAGAAAACCAGTTCCCATCAGCTGGAGAACATCGAAGAAGATGGAGAGGGGGAGGAAGAGGAGGGATGTGGTCATATTTTTTAGTGGTAATAATGAGGCTGGTCAAACTGTAAAGCTCGTTTGTGTTTATTTTGTGTATTCGGAACACTTGGAACAACTGGTGCAAACATTCGATATGAAAAAATCATTTTTTTTATTATATTCAAGAGTCGATTTGTTTTTAATTGAATTTCAAACATTCGATATGAAAAAATCTTGTATTAATTTATTTAGAGTTATATTTTATTTTTAAAATTATTAGGAAAATCTACATTCAATATGAAACAATCAAATAAAGAACATTTACACAACAAACACCATACACTTTTATGAACGCTTTCTAAATACTAACTACCATATGAAGCCATAGACAGATACGATGAGTTTTAAAACATTTTTAATGTATAAAACCCTCAGGCTTAACAATAAAAGGACTAAAATCATCTGTAAAACTACAAACAGGAAATTTATTGCGGAGTATAACTATATAAAGTTAAAAACACCCAAAAGTACAACTATTTGAAAATAGTATAACTAAAAAAACTATGGATTACTAAGTGTAATTTTGGCGGCGTCCACGTAAGCAAAAAACGACGCACGTGTTATTTTGGTGGCAAACGTGGTAGGAGCGGGAAATTTTTGGAAATTCAGGACAGGTTTTCCCAGTTTAGGGTAAATTATAGAAATCGGGGTCCTAGGGATTTTTTTCAATTCTCAGATTCGAGTTTCCTCATCTCTCTCTCTCTCTCTCTCTCTCTCTCTCTCTCTCTCTCTCTCTCTCTCGGTTCGTTCTTTCTTATCTCTTTAGGTTAGTCGATCTCTCTCTCTCTTAAAATTGATCTCTCATCTCTCTCTACAACTGGATTCGGATTGTAGCTATCACTACACAGACAATTTACTCATCGACCCATATGAGGAGGAGTTGAAGGAAGAGAAGACGCGCCGCAAGGAAATGGAGAAGATGAAGCAGCATTGAGACATGGCTGGATTCGTCGCCGACGGCCAATATGGGATTCCGAGAAGATGCCCATATGGTGGATCTATCAAGCACAATGTATCTCCTTCTCCAAAATTTAAACACGATTTCGATACTCAACCAGGCAGTAGGTACTTCACCTGCACTAAATTTAAGGTATAATCTCTAAATTTTAGATCTGAGTTTTTTCTGGGTAAAACTAGTAAAACTAGGTTAAACTATTTAGATGTTCTTCGGGTGTAAAACTTAGAATACTAGGTATAACTATAATGGATGTTGCTCATTCTTTTTGTTTTTTTGCTAGGATGATGGACTCCACTTTCGTCAGCCATGGATTTTCGGAGTCAAACAAGAGATTGAGAAGCTAGTTCTGAAACTTGAAGAGCAGATCAAGATGATTGAAGAAAAGCGAAAACAGATTCAGATCCAAGCCGAAGAGATAGCCAAGCTCAAGACTTAACGAACCTGTAATTTCTTTTAATTGTTATTTTAATTGTTATTCAACACTAATGTTTCCATTTTGCTTGTCAATAATATTTTAATTAGTATTACTAATGTATGAATTCTCTTAGTTTGAAAATATTTATTTTAGTGTTTAAGTAGTTAAAATGTATGCCTTGCACTTCAATGTTTTATAACTATTTTTAGTGTTTTCATTTGCTTATTACTTTGTCAAACACAAATCAAAACACTAAATCCAAACACCAAATCCAAACAAATTAAAACACTATACCAAATGAAATACATTTAAAACCAAACATTAAATCCAAACTTTAAATCCAAACAACATATCAGCATTCGAGTTTTAGTTCTAACTCATACTGAAAGCCAAAATAGAAAATGTTTTAAGTCCAACTGGACTATTTTTTCCTGCCCTTCTTGGCCCTTTCCTTTGTATAAGGAGGTCGCACATGGTGGAAACGTTTTATCTTCCTCTTCTGGGGTTCGTCAGCTGCCTCCTTCTCCACTTGGGACTGTGAACCGCTTTTTTTCCTTCGATACACCTGCTTACCCCGCACAGAAGATGTCCCTTCTGTCTGCAAACACAAATAGTTTTACTTCGTGTTACATAGTGTGACATTTCTGTTTGAGGGTATAAGAATTAGAAAATTTACCTCCTTAGCTTCCTCTGCCTCCTTCGCTCCCTCTGCCTCCTTCGCTCCCTCTGCCTCCTTAGCTTCCTCTATCTCTTAGCTTTGTCGCCCGCTTTAGATAAAAGAGCAGCCACACACTTGTTAGGGACCTTTAGCATTCTGCCTCCTACTCTTATAAGTATGCTACATCGCATTATTGAAGGCGAATTACCGCTTTGGTCTTCTGCCTCCTCTGCCTCTTCTACCTCCTTAGCCGCTTCCTCCTCTCCTACCTGCTCTACCTCATTCTCCTTCTCTGCTTCATTCTTTTCTCTCTGCAAAACACAAACAGTTAAACTCCCTGCAAAACACAAATTACCTCCAGTTCCTGTTCAACGCCTGTCTCTGCCTCCTTCTCTTGTTCCTTCTCTGGTTCCTCAACGCCTGTCTCCGCCCCCTTCTCTGCTCCCTCATATGCTTCCGCCACCTCTGCTTCTTGCTCTTGCTCTTGCTCTTCTCCCTACAAAACACACAATTGTACTTAGTGTTACATAGTATTACATTTTTGTTTAGAGGTCTAAGTCAACCAAATTTTACCTCTGCTGTTTTCTCTCCATCCACCACCTCTTCTGCTCCCTTATCTGCTTCTGGGACCACCTCTTCTGCTCCCTTATCTGCTTTCAGGACCACATGTGCTTCATCCATTGGCTCGATTCCCTGCAAAACACACAATTGTACTTAGTATTACATAGTATAACTTTTTTGTTTAAAGTTCTAAGTCAACCAAATCTTACCTCTGCTCCTTCCGCTCCATCATTGTTATTCACAGTAGAACGAGGAATATAATTATCATAATCGACGTCCTCATACATGCTTCGAGCATCTAATTGCTCTTTCACATAGTCTTCCACTGCTGCAAGTCTTGTATCGAACCCAACAAACTTGTCATTCATCTCCTTGAACCCACTCTCCATTTCCATCTTTAGACTATGTACGACCTCAACTAAGTCAGCGACGGAAGTAGTGGCAGCATTGATGGCGTTGGCGACATTGGCGGCATTGGCGGCGTTTGCAGCATTGGCAGGCTGCTCTTCTAGTCGGGCGGCCACGTCTTCTTCATACATCTGTTCAAAACAGACCGGTTTGTCTTCATCGTTAATACACTTCAACCAACTATGAACAACAACATCATCGTCATCTTCTTCAGTCACTCGAGCCACAAAAGCTTCTTCCTCATTATAAGGGACCAAGATGCTATCAATCTCCTGAGGATATAAACAAATATTGCAATTCTAATCATAAATAAATTAAAATGTGAAAATTTAAAATGTTTGAATTTAAAAGTATTACTCACCTTAGTTGTACCAAGTGCTTCATTTATTTCCTCGAGAGAAAATTCTTTCATGGCGCTTTTTTTGAACTTGCTCTTGCACATCCTCGGACAAGTTTTCCTCGCAGATGGAACAACTTCTCGAAATTTCTTCTTCTGTGATGGAGTTGCTTCAAACACTAGAAGCTACTTCAAACACTAGAAGCTACGTATGCCATATATATTTCGAGTTAACTTTAAATCTATGGAGATACAAGTACTATATATATTTATATTTACCTCCAAAGGAATGCAGAAAGCTTGTAAAAGTCCAATTTGATCTGCTAACAACCCCTTTAAAATGATCCACATTATGCTGGATCTCTTCCATATTGTTATCAAAAGAGAATCTCCCTTAGGGAAATGTCCTACACAAATGCAGATCACTGATTGCTCGTTGAAAGAACCCCTCCACACAAGTAGCATCATCTCATGTCTTAGACTGCCCAATAATGACGCTTGATAGAAAGAAAAGGATGGCCATCCTTAACCGATCTGGAAAATATTTCATATTCTCCAACTTTTCTTTCACATCTGAGTATCTTATTTTTTTCCCTGCCCCAAAGTGCTTCTCCATGAACTCCATATTGCCCATTTCTGAATAGTTAGGAGGATAGCTGCGACAGTTTAAACCGGAGATGAGGGCGTGTTCACGTAGACTATACCGAATGAGCACGCCATTCACAATGAACCAGGCTTCCTTTTTCCTCTCCGTAACCGCCGTTCGAAGAATCAGCAACCACATCCCCATTAACTTGTGGTTTGAGTCCTTGTGCATGTGGAAGAAATGTTTGAATTGGGGGTGATCCACAAACCAACTCTTCTCCTCTAGTCTAAGTGGATACTTTAATTCACTTAGCAGTAAATCCACTGCTTTCGAGATATAACACCTTGTAGACAGCTTGATCTTTTTCACGTACTCCGTTGGCTGGAAGTACATCTCCATAAGAAGCATTGGCTCGGTTCCCTGCAACATAGTTATACCAAGTATTACTTTTTTTCCAGAAATTTTTAACATACGAAATGACCCTAGTTTTACCAGTTTTACTAAAAACTCAGAATATTACTAATTCGAAACAAACAATCAACAATCAACGAAAATGAAAACCTGATAGCCTAAATTCTAAATTAGAAAGAAAGACTCGCTATACAATCAATTACCCAAAACGAAAGTACTTTAACCAAACTCGATACCCAAAACCAATAAATTCTTTCAAACTCGAAAACCAAGTAACGACGGTTCGGGTACATACCATTGAAGAATCGGATGCGCCATCGTCCGTGACAGTTTAGCTGCTTCCGTCGCCTCCTGCTTCTTCGTTCTCTGAAGATTCCGGGTCCGAGTCTTCATAGACAACCTGAGAGGTTCTCTTAGATCTTCGAACCTCCGCTGGAACCTCATCAGTTAAACCATAATTCGGTCTCCTTGTACGCGCCATATGCCTACATGATCAATCTAAATCGGTTACAATGGAATCTATATCGACATCCATCTCACAAAACCGACAAGATTACGACACTTACCTTCTCTGATTCGCCTACAAATTGATTGATGTGGTGAGAGTTGGATAGTTTGACTTAGTTTTTCTTAGTAACTACTCGTAGTGGTCCCGACGAACTAGGATCAATCGTCGTTTCGTCCACTTTTTTTAAAAAAAAAAATTTGCCCTAAAATTTACTTTTGATCGATTGAGAAAAGATGAAGAGTGATTTAAGCAGTTTTTTACAGTAAAATCCAACTAAGATCCGCGATATATCAATGAATTAGAGTTTGGGTGAGTTTGTCTTGGTTGGGTCAGTAATTTTGTTAAGCTTTTAGGAACATAATCGATATCTACTTCTTTTCTCTATTTAAAATAAATGTTATAAAATAATCCAAAAAATAAAAGAGTATATTGGATCATTTTCAAACCGCCAAAGACATCTCAGCCATTGATCTCTTTATAATATATTTTTTCACCAAAAGAGTATAAACTCCGAATCAGATGAACTAATCGGACTCTTTATATGGCCGGTTCAAATTGCTTAACCAGAGAATCAAGGTCCCATTTCAATTTCACCAGATAGAAGATCGGCGAATCCAGCTTAAACATCAAATCTCTCAAAAAATCAAAATAAAAAACCAAGCCATGTGCTTTTAGCTGAGAACCCTTACAAGTTTTGATTTTTGATTTCTTGATGTCACAACTCACATGTTAAGAGTGCTTGCAAAGTTTCCATTGCTTCACTGTCTCGCTCAAACGGACTGGAACATTGTTAGACCAGTCACTAAGATCAGGCAAGCCTCCGGTTAAGGCAACAAAGTTGAGACCTTGTGAATCTGGAGTTCTCTTCCAGCTAACCTGCATCGAGGATAATCCGCAAAATGGTTTTTAACTTTTCACATTCAAATCGAGCAAAGTAACAAAACGATGGAAGATGGAATGTGTTTACTAACTTGTCCAGGAAACGCTTCTGACAAGATCTTGATGGTAGAATTCAACATCCACACCGAATCATCTAAAATCAGCTGAGGTTTTTCATTTGCCTCAACTTTTTCCTCTTCGATTCCGGCACAGTTCACCATTATGCGACCGTTAGGCATCAGCCTGCTAGCTAGATCCAGCCACACAGGGACCTAAAGGAAATCGAAATCAAAATACTAAAACGCGACTAATAATAATAACCAACCATAAGTGTTTTGTAGTACCTGTTGCAGCTGATCCAAGACTTTTCCATCAGCGAACAAGTCGACAATGATCCCTAAACCAACGATTCAAGAATTCAAGAACTCACGCACGAACATGAATAAACAACATACAGTTATCTAGAACACTCACCAGCATATCTTCCGGAAACATCCTGAGAAGGAGAGAGAGCATCATCTACAAGAACACTAAGACTACCGCCTTTCGATGTCGGTTTCTCTAGCTCGGATAAACCAAGATAGTGTCTTGCTTTCTCAATCAACTACTGTCCATAAAATAAACCACAGTGAACTCTACGCAGACGACAATGCCGCAAGAAACATCAAGATAGATATGACATACGATTTCATCAATTTCCCAACCCTCAAGCTCCACTGAAGGCCACAACTCAAGAATCAATCTTGCAGCTGTTCCACCACCCTAAAACATATGAACAAAAGTAATCACATCATTGACAATTTTCCACAGATCTATATGAGATTCTTTAGTGTAGTTCTCACCAATCCATAGATGGCAATGGGACCATTAGGGGTAATAGGCGGCAAACTTGCAAACTCATCCTGCAACAAAATGTTGATAAGATTCAAAAATAAGCAAACGAGGCTATGAAACTATGGAAATGTGTAATCTTTGACAAAACCACATTTACAGAACATTGATGTAACTACTGAGCTTGAGCTTTTTAAATCTTATCAACCACATTTACCACATTTACAATGTTCTGTTATCTTTGACAAAACCACATTTACCACATTGATTCAACTAGTGAGCTTGAGCTTTTTAAATCTTATCAAAGATAACAAAACCACATTTACAGAGCATTGACGAAACCACATTTACAGAACATTGATTCAACTAGCACAAAATGTGTTATCTTTGACAAAACCACATTTACCTCCCAAAAGAGAAACAAACGAGGCTATGATTCTATGGAAAAAATCTAACATACCCAATAAGACCCAGTCCAATTCTGGCCTCCCTTGTTGATAACACTATGCACATTCTCTACATATCGAACAAAAACAAGGTTACAAAAACAGAGGATTTCGATGATACAACTTTTATTTTCCAAAAGAGGACTCAGGATTAGAAAAAAGCTCACTAGTTGAATCAAGGAGAAGGTATCTGGAAGCAACAGTATCGACTATAACAATCTCATTGTACTTGCTTCTCACGGCTGTCACAACCCAGTATTCTTCTTCTTCTTCTTCTTCTTCTTCTTCTTCTTCTTCTTCTTCTTCTCTGCTAGATTCTAGTCCAATCTGGCCCTCGTCACGATCACTTTCCTTGAGGCAAAACGAAACTGAGAATCTGGGTTTCTTCAGGGATGGGTTTATGAACACGGGTTTTGAAAATTGGGATGTTTTATATGAAAGGAAGTAGCTTTCGTTGCCCGAAAGTGAATGTAGACATGAAATGGCCATGGAACTCAAAGCTGCCATTTTTTATCCGGTGATTTCTCTTTGCGCCCAAAGTCTTATCCTTTCTCCTAAAGTTCCTACCTTCGATTTTGATGTCATTTACAAATTTCAGCTAAAAAAAAAGCTGATTTTTGGATATGTCTTGAACATGGTCAACATCACAATTTAGAAGGCTATGACATCGCTTACAGTCTTGCCGTTTATTGACTGTAAAAACGGCACGATTTATGATAACAGCTCTTATAAGTGACACGATTTGTTTCTCTTCAAAGGGACCTTTTCTGTTGGTCTATAAGGTCACACGTAAGCCAAGAAATGGCCACTAACTAATACACATTTGTTCGTTCATTTTGGTTAATTTTCTCTACCAATTTTTTTTTTCTCCATACGCTTTCTAGTAATAAAATACGAATACAGTTGACCAGTGACCAATATTAACGTTATCTTGTTGGTTCAGAGTTCAGACCAAAGTAAGTTTCCAGTGGATATGTAATTCAAGCATCTCTAAAAACTAGTATGTAACCATTTCAGTGATTTGTTCACTAATATAATCAAATCTTAAATCATTCATCAATATTGTAAATATGTTCTTCAATTTGACACACAAAAATATATAATTTTTTTGGGGAAAAAAAGATTTTGCACACTGCAACGGATAGGCTAATAAGAGCCCTTCATTTTTGCCTCCTTACCTTCTTCCATTACAAATATACACTCCACAATCTTTTCTTCACTCTCCCCAATTTCCCCCAAATCCACCAAATCCAAAACCCTAAAATTCTCCTCTGCTTCAATCTTTCATCTCCCATGGCGATTTCGTCTCCCGCCGCTACTTCTTCCTCCTCTAGACTCCTCTACTCCTACGCTTCTCCTTCCCCTTCTTCCTCTTCTCCCGCCATTTCCACCTCCGTTAAACCAAAATCCATAACCCTCTCCTCCTCCTTCCTCCCTTCAATCACTTCCCTCTCCGTCGCCACCTCCTCCACCCAACAGCGCCTCCGTCGCGCGTTCACCGTACGCGCCGCCAGAGGCAAATTCGAGAGGAAGAAGCCGCACGTCAACATCGGCACAATCGGCCACGTCGACCATGGGAAAACCACTCTAACCGCCGCTCTAACCATGGCTCTAGCTTCAATCGGGAGCAGCGTCGCTAAGAAGTACGACGAGATCGACGCGGCGCCGGAGGAGAGAGCTCGCGGAATCACGATTAACACCGCGACGGTCGAGTACGAGACAGAGAATCGCCACTACGCTCACGTCGATTGTCCTGGACACGCCGACTACGTCAAGAACATGATCACCGGAGCTGCTCAGATGGACGGAGCTATCCTCGTTGTTTCCGGCGCCGATGGACCTATGCCGCAGACGAAAGAACACATCCTTCTAGCGAAGCAAGTCGGCGTCCCCGACATGGTCGTCTTCTTGAACAAAGAGGACCAAGTCGATGACGCAGAGCTTCTAGAGCTCGTTGAGCTTGAGGTTCGTGAGCTTCTCTCGTCATATGAATTCAACGGTGATGATATCCCGATTATCTCTGGCTCCGCCTTGTTAGCCGTTGAAACACTCACTGCGAATCCGAATGTGAAGAGAGGTGAGAACAAATGGGTGGATAAAATCTACGAATTGATGGATTCCGTTGATAGTTACATCCCGATTCCGACGAGGCAGACGGATTTGCCGTTCTTGTTAGCCGTTGAAGACGTGTTTTCGATCACGGGTCGTGGCACTGTAGCCACGGGCCGTGTCGAGAGAGGCACTGTGAAAGTAGGAGAGACTGTTGATTTGGTTGGACTGAGAGAGACGAGGAACTACACTGTGACAGGGGTGGAGATGTTTCAGAAGATTCTCGATGAAGCAATGGCTGGTGATAATGTTGGATTGTTGCTCAGAGGTATACAAAAGGCTGATATTCAGAGAGGTATGGTTTTGGCTAAGCCTGGTTCCATCACTCCTCATACCAAGTTCGAAGCGATTGTGTATGTGTTGAAGAAAGAAGAAGGTGGGAGGCATTCGCCGTTTTTCGCCGGTTATCGACCGCAGTTTTACATGAGGACGACGGATGTTACTGGGAAAGTGACGAAGATTATGAACGATAAGGATGAGGAATCGAAGATGGTTATGCCTGGTGATAGGGTTAAGATCGTTGTGGAGCTTATTGTGCCTGTTGCTTGTGAACAAGGGATGAGGTTTGCTATTAGAGAAGGAGGGAAGACGGTTGGTGCGGGAGTGATTCAGGCTATTATCGAATGAGGTTGTTCTTGCTCCTTTTGGTTCTCTTGGGGTTTTCTTCTTGATTCAGGAAACTCTTGAAATTTGGTTTGCAATTAGTTTTTTTTCTTTTTTTCTTTTTCTCTATGTTTCGCCATTTTCTTTGAGAAACTCAGAATCAAGATGTTATATATTATCCGGCTTCTACATATTCTTAGTAGAAATGCGTCTCTCTCTTACACACTTTTTAACACAATCCCAATACATGTCCACTGTGATGTCTTTAAGCCCATAGTAACGTTCTTACCTCTAAGCGTTTTCATATGAATAATGTCACACTTATGATCTGTTTGTGCTTGGTGACAATTTGAATTCTTCTTCTTTTTTGCTTTGACTTTTCTTTGCATTATAAAAACTCAAACTATATTAACTTTTGTATCTTAGTTTTCAATCTTCCTAAACTCAGTTGAATTTGAATCTATGTATGCTATATAGTAATACAATTGAACATGAGGAAATAATAAACATCTAAAGGAAAGGTCACAAGCTCTTCACAAAGGTGAATCTCAACGCTCATTTACAAGCAACGCTTTATTGGATAGTGGTTGTTATCACCGATACGCTTTGCTGATTTTAACTAAGATTTAAAAAGAAATTTGGTTTCAATGATTGGTAGGTTGAGCCAGGCCCGTGCAGTAGTGCAACTCATGAGCGACTCACAAAAATCCAGATAACAAGCTATTTTGATAGGCTTTCTCCCTAAAAAAATAGAGTTAATATCGTATGAGCCGATAGCCCACATATCAGATATTAAACTGATAAGAACAGATACTACACTTGATCTTAGCCAAAAAGCCGAGAAAAGTAAAAATCAGATGAGTTCTTCTGTGAATTTAATCACAGAACTGATCAAGATTCAGAAACAAGAAGAGTTAGTTCAGAGGAAGTCTATCCTGTAATTATTGAGAAGAAGAGTATTATTGTTAAAAAGAAACTCAGTGTGCTTCCATGGGAATCAAGAACAGAGGAGGAAGACACACAGAGTGAAAGGAGTGATTCAAGTTCGGATCTTTTCGAGATAGAGAATCTTACAGGGAAACCAAAACCTTGTCTTACAAGGCAAGGCAGTGATTCGGCTTCACCTACGTGTTATGCTCCAAATGATATAAGCATAGAGTGAAGCATAGTGACAGCAAGTGCAGCAGATTTCTCTGTTATGTCGGAATGTGCAACAAGTCAAATTTACAAGCAACGCTTAAAAACATACACATTTCATCACAAAGGTAACATCACAATGATTTGCTTTATATTTAGGAAAATACCATTGCATGGGAGATAATGCTAAAATTAAATCCCAAGCGCTCTCATGAAATCTATACTCCTGTTCACATAAAAATGATGAGATTGAAAAGCTATGTGCTGCTTTTCTATGGTCCGGGCCTGAACTAAACCCAAGGAAAGCGAAGATCTCTTGGCGAGAGGTATGCAGACCTAAGCAAGAGGGAGGTTTAGGACTCAAATCAATCAATGATGCAAACAAAGTATGGTGTTTAAAATTAGTATGGCGAATAGTTTCAAAGCAGCCATCGCTGTGGGTGGATTGGGTTGATAAGACCTTACTTCGGCAAGAATCTTTTTGGTCTGTAAAGGTAACAGCATATGCAGACTCATGGATGTGGAGGAAAATCATGAAGTACAGAGAAATCTCAAAATCACTGCATAAAGTTGAAATTCAAAACGGTGCAGCAACGTCGTTCTGGCACGACGACTGGAGCGCTCTCGGCCGTCTTATTGAAAAAACAGGCGTTAGAGGTTTTATTGATCTGGGTATAAATTCTGAAGCCACAGTTGCCACAGTTGTCACAGTTGTTGCTAACCATCGCTTGCGGAGACATAGAGTGGGGATTTTAAACAAAATTGAGGAAGAGATTCAGAAAGTTAAACAGCAAAGTAAGACAGGTGCAGACATACCTCTCTGGAGACATTCAAAGGACAATTCAGGAAGAAGTTCTCCACAAAAGCAACGGAGGACCTAATTCGGGAAATAAAGCCGCACAAAGAGTGGTATAAAGGCGTGTGGTTCTCTTACTCAACGCCAAAGTATTCATTCCTAACTTGGCTTGCGATTCATAACAGGTTATCCATAGAATCAGAAATTGGGGCTCCAGCCAAATAATAGACTGTATTTTTTGTGGACATACTGTAGAAACAAGAGATCATCTGTTTTTCTCTTGTAGATATTCATCGGATGTTTGGCACGCCCTCATGAAGAATCTACTAAAGCACGACTACTCAACAAGCTGGGATAACCTGCTCCTCATTCTCCACAACTCAAATGCTGATCGACTCAGCCTGTTTTTAATTCGATATGCATTTCAGTCAGCTCTATACCACATCTGGCGAGAGAGAAACAACAGACGTCACGGAGAACACCCTTCTTCGGCTTCTCAACTAATAAAGCTCATCCACAAAAATGTCCGGAATCGAATCAGCACAATTCGATCTGCAGGTGATCAAACTTATGCTGATGGACTCATTAAGTGGTTTGCCACACGATAGAAAAGCTGCAGCTCTCTTCTTTCTTCTTCAAAGCTTATATTCTCTAAGTTCAAAAGTCAGTTAATAATTTTCAGCAAACAGAGGCAATCTTTGTAAACAAGGTCTTTTTATTTGAATAAATTTAACATTCATTTAAAAAAAAAAATGATGAGACGTATCCTATCAATCCATATACATCAAAGAGCTGGTTTATAGGCAAGAGACCCATTATATTTCGACTTTAGGTGACAACGAAATCCAACTGATGCTGTTTACGAGATTGGTTAAAAAATCTTAATCGATAATCATTTAATTAAGTGTATAGAAAGCGAAATGGTAGATTTCTTCTAGGGTTTATGTAGTGTAGAGGCATTCCAAAAGCAAAGTTAGCAATAACCTCGTTTTGGGGGCCACATATCTGCAATCTCAGCCGCGATATTCTGAGGATTAGCTTTACACGTAGGTTATCGTCAATCTCTTTTCCAAGGTGCGTATTGTGTTACAGTTTTCTATTCAATGGTTTGATTAATTTTCAAACTATGCTCGACCATCTAATTTTTTGCTCGCAGATGGAAGAATTCGACTTGCCGCCGAGACTAATCGAAGCTGGAGAAGCGCCGTTGGCAGACAGAGTCAACGTCTATTAAAGAATCTCCGAATTCAGACGATTGTTGACACTCTTGGCGAAGATGAAATTGCATTTTTCAGAGGATCCTATTGGACACGCCGTCTAAACCGGTATGGTTAGGCCGGTTCGAGTTATTTGCTAAATCAAATACATAACATTTTTATCACTATTGATGTTAACGCAGTAAGTCATACTAACAATAACCAAATTAATGCCTAAGCTTGTCTGCAATCTCATTGTTCTCTCAAAGAAATGGCAGGAGAGAGGATCAGGGAGGGAACATGGTTCACAAGATTTTGTTGGTACGACGAACAAGATTAATGAACAAAAGGTTAGCACCATCTACATTTATATCATAGCTCGGACGTGTTTGTACTTCTCATATGTTGATAACTATATTTTTGATAATCAGAACATCGAAAAGGATAAATCGATAGAAATCGATATCAATGTTATGTCTTATGTAAATGTAACACACATGCTAGATTCCTCTATGGTTCTGTTGTACTATTTAAGCCCTTTATTTAATCTACTGACTTTTTCCTGTGTTTATGCATATCACCAGCGAACCGGCATCAGAAGTTACCATGATCCTCCAGATACGACAGACAAACAAAGCAGGCATGGCTGTCGTCGCCTTGATCCAGATGCATGCAGTCGGCGGTTTTGCGTACGCAAGGGGGCTGGACCCGAGTACCATTGATGCTGAGACCAAGAAAAACGTCACAGTGTTAATTGAACAGTTCAATGTGTAATGTGTTTCTCAAGTATTATCATTGTTTTTAGTAACGGCGTTTGCGTATACTTTCGAACAGTATGTTGTTGGCTATTTTCGTTTTCGTTTTCGTTTGAACAAGTTAACCTCGTTATTATATCATTTAGTATTCCTCTTACATAGTTGTTAAGGACATTCGTGTGAAATTTTATTTTATGATGTAGTATGTCTCTAATATTCTACATGTCGATATAGCGTTATTAATTGATAGTAATCTAAATTAATTAGATATGATTTTAGTTAACAAATTAAGAAGATATAAATCAGTTGCGCAGTTCAAAAGTCTAGAAGTTATTCTTATCACAATGACACTTGCAGAATGTATTTTGGTTGCACACATGATGATGAAGAGTGGTCGGCTATGGAAGGATTGACCAGGGTTAATAGTTTACTGAGCATTCCAAGGTTCTTCTCTGATCAAGTAGTTGGAGAAAATGATTGTGACATTTTTATTTTATCTGTGTGGTGCAAAGTTGAATACAATACAAACATCACATATTACCATATTCCTTGTTTCATATTCAACTTTTGTTTTAACTGCTTTTCTTAATGCAATGTGTTCTTTTTATTAATTAATCTTTCATACATGTGAATTGTTCATGTTACAGATAGATTTAATAGTTTCTTTTGTTGTTGTGGTGGTGGTGGTGTGTGTGTGGGGTATATGTTACAAGTTTTTAGCAAAGCATTATTTGTTGGCTCGTTGGATCTATTATGTATTTTTATTTTGCTACCGGCACAACCCACTTATAATTCCACTTATAATTGTAGGTTCTACAATCTTGTTAGTTTTCGATATCGTTACAAATAAATACATTTCTAAACATTTTTTAGATTTTTGGTTTGCTTGGTTTTTGTGGCAATTTATAATTTATTTGGTTTTATTTGATTGGGAGCCCATATTTTCCGATATTAAACTGAGTAAAGTCTCCTCTTACTAATTATTTTACTTGGTTCATGTTTGTTTTTGAATCTAGATAACACCATTAATAGACTATCTATAATTTGTTTGTTGGTTATTTCTATGTATTTTGGATTCAATGAAGCTTATTACGAGCTGAATGTTGTAACAATTGTAAACGAACTCGGTCCTGGTATTCCTCTTTTTGCTCATTGCAGGGACTTTAAAGGCCAGGATCATGGAGTACAGATGATAGACTACACTCATTCTATAAGTCTTCGTTTCGGTGATGTAATTAATAAACGAGAAAGAACACGAATTGAGGGTGATTTATGGTACGGTGGTCGAAATAAGAATTGTTGAGTTTAGACATGATAAAGTAGCGATCTTTCTTCAGTCTAAACACACTCTCTCTCACTATTAACACTTGTGTGTAAGAAACTTGAGCAAGAAACAGAGTTGTTGTTTGTTTGTTTGAGAAGACTTAAAATAAAGAGTTTGAAACGTAAAGACACAGAGAATTAACGAGTTCGGACCTTTGGGAGGGATCCTACATCTCGCCGGAGAAGGTCTCCGGAAAATCCACTAAGAACTTAGCTCAAACCGAGCTCTTAATCTTTTACACTTCTCTCTCTGCTCTGTTTCTCACACTTATACAAACTTACATATTCAGACATATCTTATGTCTTTTATACTCTCAAAGAATAATAAGGTAACCAAGGCAAAACCTAACTCTACGCTTGAATTAACCTCTGGTTACTTTTGTTCCTTTTGTCTTATTGATCCCAAGAGAAAACGGTTAGTTGCAGGCCTGCCTTCTTTGTCTCCTCTTGGTGCATCAATACAGAGTACGACTCTGTTGCCGTTGCAGAGAGAAAGAGAAATCACGTGTTTTGTGAAAATAATAACTTTATCTTTAGAACCCTCTGTCTCATTTTGAGTCTTCCATGTTTTTCTTCTTCCATCGAAACCTTCTTCACGAGACCAAGTCTTCAACCTTGCTTAACTCAGCTTCAGAATAATCTCATCGACGGACTGTAACAAATCAGAGAAAAATAGAGCTTAGGATTCAAACTAACCTCCACAAAACTCCACCTTGGTTTGAATACCACCCCAACTTGATTCTTTTCTTAGTATCCTTGGATTTTCCCTTCTCCTGTAACTGACCTCTCTCAGTGCTTGGTAAAGCTGAGCATCTTCTCCTTCATATTTTGAAGATTACTCACGGACAACCCTTTCGTGATGATATCGGCTGAAAAAATTAAAGTACCAAACTTGGTAACATTCATCAGCCCTTCTGCGATCCTTTCAGACTTCTCCTGAAACACAGAGATACTTGATTGTGTTGTGACATTGTGATAGTCACAAAACACTTCGCTTGAGTCTTGAATCAGACCCTCTTCATTCAAAAAATTTCTTGACAAAACTGTCACTTCCATGGCTTTCTTTAGAGCCATGTCTTCAAACTTTGTTGTATCTGATACAACCAACTTCTGCAAACCAACTGTCCAGCTTATTGTGCCTCTTGAAACTGTAAACACAAACCTTTGAGCAACCTTTCTTTCATAAGAGCCTGCAGCAATCCCTGAATTGAAAACTCCACTCAACCCAGATTTTTCTTGTTTCTTGAAAACCAGACTTGATTCTACTGAATCCTTGAAGTTCCTCTTCAATCATTTCACTGATTTCCCTTGTTCTTTTCCAGAACGACTTGTCACCCTCACTGAACCAACAAGATCCGCTCTTGTGCCAATCCTGACACACTTCTCTCTGTCAACAACTTTTGAGTGTGACACAGACTTCATTTCTGCAGCATGATCTCTTTGCTCTTCTTCTGTAGCTTCTCTAAGTTCTGATTGTACCACCAATGGAGTAAAAGCAACCTTACCTTGATCTCTTCTGAATATCCCCTCTGCAATGATCATATATCCTCTCTGAGACAGCCTGAAATCATCTTCTTTTCTGCCTTGATGCATCTCCATCCTTGTTTCTTTGAAGCATACATACTTATCAAACTTGCTTCTCATAATAACAGCTTGAATCATGAATGTGTAAACCTTCAGATTCCATGACCACAATGGCTGCTTCAACTCTTGAACAATTTCTTTAAAGAGACAAACTTTCTCTTTACTTGATTTCTCTTCATGTTCTTCTCCTTTAAGCACCGGAATATTCTCCTTTAATCTTCCCTGTACAAGACTTGCTTTTAACTCCAACTTCTTTATATTCCAGAAATGGTGAACAACATCAGACATCGAAATGTTGATTAATCTTTGTTCCACCACATAACTGAAACTTTCGTAACAGTCAATCTCTTCTTCTTGGGAGTGACCTTTGACCAGCAACTTAACTCTGAAACTTGGTTTTCCAGTACCTGAAACATGAGGTTTCCTGTTGCAGATCCCCTTGCATCCCATTGAATCTTGATTCATGAGTTTCTCCCACGTTTCAAACTGATGCACCCACTGAAAATTTTCATTTCCTGCAAAATTAACAAATTTCCAGTTTGGACCTTTCTTTTCTTCTTCAAAACTAGTTGGCTCTGGAATTTCTCCACCTTCAGCTCTAAAACGAACTGCCCCAACTGAGCTTGATCTTTCTTCTTTTCTGTTTGGCTTAACCTCTTCTGAGACATGATCCTTTAGCAACTTATTACCCTGCAGTTTCATCTCAGTCTTCTTTGTTTCACTCTCTTCTGTTTCTGAATCTTCATTCTGCAATAATAGCTTTGAAACGCTTTTCCCTTGCCTTGTGAAGCTGTTCTTCTCTTGATAAGCTTCACCTTGAACTGAAGATCTATCTGAAACTGAATCACTTAAGAGATGTGAATTACTTCTTTGATCTTCATCTGCAATCTGATTTGAGCTTTGCTTCTTCAAGTTCAACTCCTTATACTTCTTGTCTTCTGCAACATCCCTGCCTGTGATACATTTTTCCTCATCCAATAACCAGATTCTGTAACCTCTATATTCATCAGAATATCCAATGATTTTACCCTTTTTCATTCTTGGATTTTCTTTCCCTTGATTTGAGTGTATGTGTGCTACACAGCCAAATCTCTTAAGATTCTTGTAATTTGGTATTGAACCTGTCCACCTTTCTTCAGGAATACCAAACTCTGCAGCTGATGATGGTGATCTGTTGATCAAGAACACTGCAGTTGCAGCAGCTTCAGCCCAGAAAACTTCAGACAAGCCTGATTCATCCAACATGCTTCTCACCCTTCTCATGATAGTTCTGTTTAATTTCTCTGCAACACTATTTAGATCTTGTGTTGATGCACACGTTTTGTGCCTTGAAATCTCTTCTAATTTTCAGAATCTATCAAGATCTTTATTGCAACACTCAAGACCACTTCCTGTCCTTAGTTCCTTGATCTTCTTTCCACTTTGATTTTTCACCAACTTCTTCCACTCTTTGACTTTACCAAAAGATTCATCTTGTTTCTTCATAAAATAAATCCACACCTTTCTTGTGTATTCATCCATAAAGCTTATGAAGTATTGGTTGCTTCCCAGTGAGTTTGGTGTTGATGAAGAACCCCATATATCTATGTGTATGCATTCAAGTTTCTGTGTGGTTGCAGGTTTAGTTGAATCAAAACTGTTATCTTGAACCCTTTCCAGTTTGTAGTCTTCACAAAACTCTAACCCTTTGATCTTGTCAGCTTCAAAACGTCCTTTCTTTGCCAAAATATCAAGTCCTTCTTGACTTAGATGACCCATCTTCTTGTGACAACTTCTTGTCTCAACCTGATGCTTCTTTACTGCATCTGTTTCAGCACCGATGGCTTTTCCCAGCAGCAGATACATGCTTTCTTTTCTCTTAGCTTTAAGCATTGTTCTGCAGCCTCTTATAACTTTTAATATGCCATCTCTTGACTTGAACCAGCACCCTTCTTCCTCCAAAATCCCAAGCGAAATGAGATTTTCTGATATGTCAGGAACATATCTAACATTCTGCAGAAGAAAACTTGTGCCATCTTCACTCTTTATCTTGACAGTTCCAACTCCCTTAACCTGAGAAAGTGTATCATTTCCCATTCTCACACTTCCTCCTTCTCTGTATGAAAACGTTTCAAACAGCTCTCTTCTTGGCGTCATATGAACTGTACAGCCTGAATCAAGAATTCATCTTTCATTCTTGTCTTCATTTGTCTTGAAGCTTGCTTCTGAGACCAAGAGCAAAACGTCATCCTTGTCACCTCTCTTACTTGTCGTAGATTCCTTTCTACCAACATAATGCTCCTCCTTCTTCTTTCCTTTTGAGTATTGTTCCTTGAGATGACCTTCTTCACTACATATACAGCAAGTGATTTTCTCTTTTGATGACTTTGATCTTGCTATTTCTTTTCCTTTAGCTCCTCTTTCTCTGTAATCTGATCTTCCTCTCTCCCCATTGGACAAACGCCTTTCTCCTCTTGTTTGTTCTCCAATCTGACTGAACTCAAACTCTTTTACCCATATTGCATTCATCACCCTCTCTATGCTTAGAGACCCTTCACAATACTCCAGAGTATCCCTAAGATCACCAAATCTACTTGGGAGGGACAAAAGCAGTAAAACTGCTTTATCTTCTTCAGATACATAAGCTTCTATCTTGTCTAGTTCTGAAACCATCTCTAGAAATTCGTTTATACTCTCTTCCATAGGCTTCTTTTCATCCATCTTAAACCTATAAAGTTTCTTCTTGAGGTATAAACGCCTTGATGGTGACTTAGGCAAGTAGAGATTATCCAGAACTTGTATCATACCTGCTGCTGTCTTTTCTTTCACCACTTTCCTTAGGATGAGATCTCCGACACTTAGTATGATAACAGATCTGGCCTTCTTCTCCTTTTCTGCCAGCGAGAGGTCTCTCTTGTGTTCTTCCTTTGTTCCTCTTGAGCTTGAAGACACGGCCTCTGCTGCTTCTGTTACAACACCTTTCTTCACTCCTTTTTCTTTCTCCTTTAGAGCATCCATGAGACCCATGTTCTCTAGTTGAGAAAAAAGCTTTTCTTTCCACACTTTGTAGTCTCCTCTGCCTTCGTACCTTTCCATGACGGAAATAAGAGGAGAAGATGCGGATCTGTGTTCTTGAGAGACTTGCTCCACAACCTGAGCTCTGATACCACTTTGTTGAGTTTAGACATGATAAAGTAGCGATCTTTCTTCAGTCTAAACACACTCTCTCTCACTATTAACACTTGTGTGTAAGAAACTTGAGCAAGAAACAGAGTTGTTGTTTGTTTGTTTGAGAAGACTTAAAGTAAAGAGTTTGAAACGTAAAGACACAGAGAATTAACGAGTTCGGACCCTTGGGATCCTACATCTCGCCGGAGAAGGTCTCCGGAAAATCCACTAAGAACTTAGCTCAAACCGAGCTCTTAATCTTTTACACTTCTCTCTCTGCTCTGTTTCTCACACTTATACAAACTTACATATTCAGACATATCTTATGTCTTTTATACTCTCAAAGAATAATAAGGTAACCAAGGCAAAACCTAACTCTACGCTTGAATTAACCTCTGGTTACTTTTGTTCCTTTTGTCTTATTGATCCCAAGAGAAAACGGTTAGTTGCAGGCCTGCTTTCTTTGTCTCCTCTTGGTGCATCAATACAGAGTACGACTCTGTTGCCGTTACAGAGAGAAAGAGAAATCACGTGTTTTGTGAAGATAATAACTTTATCTTTAGAACCCTCTGTCTCATTTTGAGTCTTCCATGTTTTTCTCCTTCCATCGAAACCTTCTTCACGAGACCAAGTCTTCAACCTTGCTTAACTCAGCTTCAGAATAATCTCATCGACGGACTGTAACAAATCAGAGAAAAATAGAGCTTAGGATTCAAACTAACCTCCACAAGAATTTTTTCGATAAATTAGAAATGTATAAAAAATAGAAATGTATCGAGCAGGTGAGTCAAAAAAATGTCGTCAGATAAGTAAATGGGTTGCCAGAAAAGATGGGATCTACTTCACAAATATTCACGGTGCACCGGTGGGACGTGTACATAATTGGCATCACGGATAAGCTTTTGTTTTTCTTAAACTTTACCAATATTTATGTAAGGTAAGTTAATTGTTTGTTTTGTATCTTATGAACTGCTCTCTCCTTCTCTCCATTTCAAAATAAGTGTCATTTTAACACTTTTTATACAAATTAAAAAAATTAATAAATTTTTTTTTCTATTCTTTATAAATATATTAAACAACTTTCTCTTTCTAATTAATACACTAATGTAACAAGATTAAAACTGAATATTTTAGTTATAAATTTGCAACGATACTTTTTATGAAACAAAAACAAAACTCTAACATTGTTTCGAATAATCCATAAGCTCTACTAATAATGTGCTACATTATATAGCAAAATATGATAATAAATATGAGTTTTATTAATATTTATTTAGATTGCTTCAATGTTTCAAATAATAATACAATTATATATATATATACTACTAATTCTTTCTTCTTTTTGTAAAAGAAATGTCCATATAATATTTTAATGTAAAAAATATTATTTCATTATGAATTATGAGAACAGAACAATTAACTAATAAATTTATTCCACAAAGATACGTGCTCACAATGAACAGTGTGAAGAGAGAAAGGCGACAAGACAAGAGAGAAACATCGATTGAGCCATTCGGTGGCTGGTTCCGGCGGCTTCTATAGCGTAAGAACCGGTCTCCTAGGTGTGCTCCTGTTTGGTTTGATGGATTCCTTCCTTCAGTCTAGTTTTTCATTATTGCCGATGTGTGGCGAATTGGAAAAGATCTCTAGTTTTGGTGCAGTGTCGGCTTAGATGTTTTGGCGAAGAGAAGTATAAACAATTTTCAATTTATCAAAGAAGAAGAAGACATAGAAGTGTGTCCTATCCATGTTTCGGTATCTCTCGCTCCCTTGTTAATAAATAAGATTTTCTTGTAGTTGTCTCTTTCGAATTCGTTTTGCCTCGGTAGCTTCTTTCGTGTGAGGTGGAGCCATTGAATGGGGTACATGATTAGACATGTTCGTAAGAAGATCAAGCGAGAAGGAGGTTATCAAGTTCTAACGGCGTCTACTCTTGTCTTCGCGCTTTCAAAAAATCGTTCGGACTGCTCTATCAATCTCTGGCTAGGGAATTTGCCAATGTTAGTTTTTATTTTATTTAGTTTCGATGTGGTTTCAAGTGATTCTAATGGTCTGTATGGCATTTGATTGTCACCACTCATTAGTGTGACATCGTAATTCTAGTGTGCTTTGTGTGGCATTTATCTCTGAGGACAGTTTCGTTTGTCCATGCTTTATGTAACACATCAAATTTTGAATTAAAAAAAAAAGAACAGTGTGTGAATTGAACCCTAAACCTCTTGATATATTAGCATTAATTAACTTAATTTTTTCGAGAGAGAGCGGAGGAAAAAAAAAAGTTCTTGACATTTGTCTATAGCGTCCAAAAAAAAAAGAGGCTCTGAGGCCTTTCTTCTTTTGTTTCTTTTGTTTCTCCATTGACGTTGTGTTTTTTACCCGCGGTGGAGTCCTATTTTAATATTTTTGGATCATAGATTGGTTAGGTTGGTGGTAGGGAGCCGATAAATCCATGGCAGATCGGTTCTGCATTTGCCCCTTTCGTTTCTTGGTATCGGAAATTCTTTTGAAAGGGGTAGTTTTCCTACGTACCGTTGAAAACGAGTAAATGAAACTTTTAGCTCGTGGTGTGTGTATAAGTTGAACGTTTGAAACAACGTTCTCCATAAACAATAATAAGTGGGGATATATTAGATTAATGATTTGGGATGGTTTTTTTTCGTTTCTTCCAAATCTCTTCTTATTAAATATAGCTTTACTTAAAATATAAGATTATTGGATTAGTCATTTATATGAATTAATATAAATTCATTAAAATTTTATCTTATTAGAAAACTAAGTGGTTTCCTTGCACTTGTGCGGAGTTTGATTAATTTTTTTTTTTAAATTAATAACATTAGTTTATTTATAAATAAAAAATCAAATTTTATAATTATTTGAAATCAAAATTATTATATTTTAAAAATACAATTTTCATAATATATTGTTTTTGCGATAAAACTAAATATATTATTTTATTTTATTTTTAATATCTTTTATATTACCTAGTAAAAATTGATATGTATGTTTTGTTGTTTTATTGTATTTATCAAACATAATGAATAATTCTTTTTTTTTGGGATTTGTTGGCCTTGTGAAGCTTTGTAAGCCAAGCACCAACATCCAGAATAATTTCGATGAACTTCTTCTCCTTCTCTTCACAATAAACTGCATATTAGTTTCTTTTGCCTTAAAGGTTTGCGAATCTTCGGACTTGGATTTTTGTTTCAAGACAAGAAAAAAGGAACTAGAGCTAGAAGAAACATAATCTTAGTGCATAATCCAAGAAGAGGTATGGGTACTCCAGCAAACAAATAACCTCCTACTTCTCATACTCAACATTGCCATTGTCAAATATTCTCCACTTCCATTGCTTGTAATTGTCTAGGAAGATCTCAGAAATTAGATAGTAAACTTCACCACCACACATAACATAGCAATCAATTTTAGAACCAAAGCAAATCATCAATAGTGTCCACTACAATATGTTTAACTGTGTCCTGGATTGGGAGAAGGATCTTGTGTCTATGATTGGGAGAAGGATATGTTTGAGGATCAAAGCATGGTTATGGGTAATAGACTCAGAGATCGGTGAGTTATGAATCATATTCGACCCTGCGACCGATCTCAATTCACATGGAGGGTTAGTCTTACCTTGGGCCCTGGAGATCGTTGAAGACATCAAGCCTTTTGTCCCAACTGTCCCAACCCATGCCTACTTGACCATTTACGTCAGCATTTTGGTTACTTTGTGCAAACATATATATATGTCCCCTGAGAGGAAAAAATAAGGTAAAAACTCTCTGATGATTAAGTTTAAAAGAGACAAGGGGAAACAACATAAAACTAAAATTAGAAATATTCAATTTAAAAGAGGAAAAAAGACGAAGTACTTAATAAAAATAATAATAGCAGTAACAATACATTACAAAGAAAATCTTGCTTCTTTAATTAAATTTGGCAAGAACATTGTTCAAACTCCATACCATCTCAGTGACTCTATCTCCGAGTAATATTTCTCAGCATATAGGCTGCGTTTTGACCTTGCCGCATAGTCCAACTTCCACACAAGAAACAACAATCTTAGATCTATGATCAATCTAAACATTAGAAAGAATTTTATAAATTAAAACACTTTAAAACTTATTCACCAAGAAACCATGGGAAAACAAAACCCTAAAAGAAGAAAAAAAACTCACATTGTTGATGGTTTGGAAGAGCTTGACGGTGAGTTCTTTAAGACTCTATTTCTCTTCCTTAAACCTAGTGGATATAATGGTATTTGTGTCTCTCAAATGGAGGTCGTTCTAAACATAAGACCAAACATTTTTATCGATCAATATCTTAATGTTAATGATCCCTTTAGCAGATTCTTTGGTCCAAGCTGCAGCTTATGTTGGTGACAATTGCTGCAAGTAAAATCTGTCTCTCAATGCTAATGAAAATTCTCATGCTTGGTCTCAGTTATTTGTCGAAGCTGTTCTAACACACAAATCAAATCCAAATTCAGTCAAACCAAACATAAAAGTAGAACCAATACCTAGAATCAAATTAATCATTTCTTCTCCAACAAAACTCTCAATAAAACTGTAACTTCGAATCTTCTACGACTGGTTTTTTAAAAGAGATTAGAGATCTAAAACGAAAGTTGTGGAGAGAGACGTACGATATAGAGTTCTAGAAGAGTTTTAAAGGATTTAGGATTTTAGTCGTGGTCGAATAAATCAATTAGATTAATCAAAAATATTAGTAGATTAAATGAACAAATTAAAATTAGTTTAAGAAAATAATTAAGATTTTTTTATTTATTTATGCCAATTACCTTTTTTTAGTAAACTAAATATTTTTATGATATAAACTCAAATTTGGAAATTTAGGTTTTTAAAAAAACAAAAATAAATTAAAAATTATATTATATTAATTTGTTAATTTTATTAATCGTAAATAAACTCTTTTCATATAAAGGGCAAAGAGTAATCAACCATCATAACTCTTAACCACAACCCAACTTGCTAGCCAATTAATAATATGATTGGGATTTCATTAATGAATTATTTTTAAAAATGATTTGAGATGATTTGCACTAGTAAAAAAAATTATCTATAGCCACAAACTATTTCGTGACTAAGGTAAAAATACCATGGCTATATGGTCTCATAGCCACGAAAAATCGTGTCTTTACGATCATGACTAATATATTTTATGATTAATATATAATTAGTCACATGATTGTCCGTATCTATATAGCTATAACATATTTGTGGCTGCTTCATGACTAATCTAGCCACCCAATATTAGCGACTAATTCGTAACTAATTATAAAACGTGAAAAAATTGATTTTTGACAATGAAAACATATGCTAAAATGCATAAAATGCTAAACTTTAAATTCAAAATTCTAAAATGCAATAATAAACCAGTATCATACATGAATTGTTTTCCAACATTCAAACATTCAATCCAAACATTCAAGCTTTCACAAGTTTAAGAACAGAAAAAACAATTACTCTCCTAATAAAGCAGCACACCACTTATCTAGTGGGGATTGTTCTTGAGTCGGGTTTGTGGTCTTAACAAGAGGAGAAAAATGTGTAGAGGCTTTAGCAAAAAGAGGAGAAGGCGTAGGGGCAGCAGCAGGAGGAGGAGGAGTGGTTTCAACCTTTTGTAGGAATACATTTAGTACGGCCACGATTTCATTCATGACCGTGGCCAACTCTTCCTTCAACTCACCCTTCATCGCCACCACATCTTGTTTAAATTCAGTCATGTTTGACTTGAGAGTTTCAACATTGTTGTTGACAGATTCAGAACGAGCCTCCAAACTGGAGATACGCATGTCCATGTCCACGCTGTGTGTAAGAGATGCATGGATTGACTTGGTCAAAATGAAATTTCGCCTGCACACTGCCAATTCTGTATACTCTCCCTGACTTGTCATACTGTGCTGTAAAAAGAAACAAACAGACAAAATCAGAGACAACACAATCTAAAAACGCATTACTAAACACAACAAAAATAGCAACTCAAGTTCTTATTCTCACAAACGCAAATGTATATAAGATACACACACAACTCAAGTAAATGGCAATAAATCAAAACAAATTTACACAAACCAAAAACTATATCCCTATACTATCGACAAACAGCGACTAAAGGAATGAGTGTGTTATTTATGAGTATCTTGAGAAATTCTTGGTTGAGGAGAATGCAAGAAGGAGTTGTAGCTGTTGAGGTGGTTTGACTGCAAGAATTAGGAGATCTATCAGCAGCTATCATCTGTGCTACGGTTTTGCTCTACTTCAAGGACAAGAGTCTCAGATCTACCATTAATGAAACATCTATCTGATCGCATGTGTGTCTTCCGCACGAGATTGATGTAAGGCGGTGGTTCATCAAGACCAAACTCGACCATCTGAAAAACAAAGAGATAAACAAATAAGTAGAAATATATAACATATTAAAGATTAAAAAAAGGAGACAAAGATATTCATTTTCCATATCATATTCAATCTTCAAAAAATTTTGAGGACCTGCACAATGCTTGTGCATCCCTTTGTTATCAGGATTTGATTTGTGAGATTCAGCCGCTGACTTGCTCCTTTTACGGGCTGGTTCTGTTGACCAAAACTCCAGCAGAGTTGTTCAGTTCAGCTTCGCTTATATACTTAGGCTTCTGGTTTAGTCTCTTCTTCTTGCTAATTTTTTTTTACATATTGTAGTCTGTGTGTGCAATTTTCAGAGACGATAGACAGTGTCCTCAAAACGATCCTTCCAGTAGTAGTTTTGATACAATGAAAAAGAAACATTAATATTTATATGGTAGTAGACAACAATTGGTAGTTTTTGAGAAACAAGTACTTACCACAAAAGTCTTCCACCACTTCTCTTTCCTCTCATCAGGAATATATTTCCAGCTACTTCATGATCTCATATATTAGGCTTGCCAAGTTGTTCAGATGAATTTGTGGACAGAGGGTTCTACACTGGACCTGAGATAAGAAGAATTAGAATCCGAGATAACAAAACATTATCAGAAGAAAGAAAAGGACTCGATTTTGTAGAAAACTTGCCATAAAGCCCCATTGAGTTTTCTTGGATGCAGATGTGGCTGAAACTCTCTGGAGGGAGCATTCATTAATGCTTCTAGGGTCATGTGGGTGTAGTTATTTGCAGCTCCAGCACTTGTAGGTCCAACAGCTACTGGTGGCATGACAGGACCTGAAGCACTTGTAGATCCAAAATCTCCTGGTGGTGTGGGTGGACCTGAAGTGCTTCTAGATCTAACAGCTCCTGGTGGTATGTCATTATCTGTCAAAACAACAATAACTTAACTTAACTTAACAGCATTTTGAAAAACAATAACATACACACAATCACGGTAAACACACACACACACACTCAAGATTCTGGCAAACTTGTACACACATTCACGATAAACACATACACACACTCAAGATTCTAGCTAAACACATACACACACTCACACTTTAAACATGCAAAAGCGGGTGGTATCTGTCTTTACCACAAAATCGACAACACAATAGATCTTGATCTTCCCCCTTTCAAAAGAGCATGCAATTATCCTCACAAACATCAATCTTATGCACAGGTAGCCTAAGAAATTTCATTACCTTCTCCGTCGCATAGTATGATGATGGAGCTGTGTTTGGTTTCGGGAGAACACTCTTCAAAGTCTATGACATCTCATCTACACATGCCACTGACATATTTTGATTGGATTTTGATTTCATCATACGTGAAGCCACATATAATTGAAAGTTTCCTTCTACACACCCGTCATAAAGAGCTGGATTTGCGGTTCAAAAGCTTGAAAAAACGCTATCATGATAAGGCTCTTCGTTGGTAGTCTCGAATACATCATCCAATGCCACATCTTCTCCCACATTAACATTTGCATTTGGATAATACTCGTATGCATCAGCCGGAACTAAAAAATGTGTTGCTTGCTCATCCTATGTTGCTGCTTCCCTGGTAAAATAACCAGCCGTTGAAGAATCACCAACATCGTAACAATTTTCGCCATGGCTTGACCAAACACAGTAATTTCCCTTAAATCTCATTTTAAAAAGATGATGAGATACAGTTTTTGCATCCCGTTGCTTCCAATTCTTGCACCGCGTACAAGGACACAATAAAGTGTTAGACTCTGGAATAGATGCTTGATTACAAGCAAACACAAGAAAAAAAAATTATCCCCTCCATAAACTTTTCTGATACACAATTTCTTTTTGTATCAATATGTCGATCCATCCACTTTCTGGATTGAAAAAAAGTGAGACATTTTGGTAATTTAACTATATAGAAACGAAAATATTGGAAAGAAAGAAATAGAGTATATAGTGTTTGGATGATAAAATGTGATTAATGATTCGAACAAATGAGAAATGATTTTGTTTATATTGATAACTTTAGCCATGGAAAGCCACAGTCCATTTCGTGACTAATTTTCGAATATAATCAGCCTGCATCTCTGGTTGATGGGACATTGTGGAAGGTGAACCTGTGTTGAACAATTAGTTTGGATTGCCATAGTATTTTCGTGACTAGAATGTGACATGCTTGCCACGGAAAAGCCATGACTAAATTTTTGAATAGGTATTGAACATAGTAACGACAATTAATGTGGAGACACCGTGATAAAAAGAGCCACAATTTAGTTATTTATTGTGTTCGTGACAAAATTGTCACAAAATTATAGTGGCAAAAAAGTGGTTTATCTTGCTAAGGCTTTTTTCCTGACTAAATTGTGACTACATTTGCCACAGTAATGTTACTGATTTTTGTTTCTAACTACGTTGTCACAAAAATTTTGTGGCTAATTAGTGGCTAAGCTTATCATACCATATTCGTGACTAATGCATGATTATTTTTGCCAAGAAAAATATTACAAAATTTTAACGTTTTTTTTTTCATTTACGTAATTTTTGCATGGCTATTTCGTGGCTTTTTTTTCAAAACAAGCACGACATGATCGTGATATTTTCGTTTCTATAACCAGTTTTTTTTCTAGTGTTGAGAGGTAATGTAGAGTTAAACATTCATATATTGAAATACCCCCTCATATAATAGTTTTTAAGAAAATATAAAAGACAAAATTTGTTTAAATTATTCAAAATTTTTAAATTTATTATAATCTTCATATATTTAGATTTATTCAAATTACTAATCTAATATACCTTCTAAAATTGGGGGAATGGTTCTTTCCGAAACTGAGAAATGGTGATTAGTGTTCTCTCGTACATACTTTTATTATTTACATCATAACATAAAATAACATTATTTGTAGAAATATTAAATTAGTTTTTATTCCTAAAAAAGCACACAATTTAGAAGTGCATAATTGATCAAACTTTTGAAAAGCTTGATTCGTGATGGCAGAAAATATAAATGACGACACTCGCATATAACTAATGAGGAATAGGCGAATCTGAATCTGTGTTGGTTGCGAGTTGCGTTTATGCACCAGCTTGTCCACTGTTCAAACAACCAGAAAAGTGATAGAAAAAATGTTATTTTACGTTTTAAGAAAAGCTTACATGTTAAAAGAGAGAGAAAAACTTATTTATAGTTGATTTTTTCTTCAGAAGTTCCGCTGATAGCAAAACACACGAAATACATTAATTACACAATGAAAACGCCTTTTCTCTTAACATCTTTAGTAATCTAACCGAAAACTTCACGTTTATCCCCTTTTCATCCATTACTAGCTTTTATATTTCCCTATAGTATATATATATATATTAGATCAGGACCCGTACATATACTAATTTATAATAATAAATTTTAAATATATTAAAATATTATAAAATAAAAATAGAAAATAAAATCATATCATTGATAAAAAAAATAAAAATAGAAAATAGAAATCTAAAAGTTGTTTGTTGTAATTTTTATTTGTTTTCAATTAAAATATTCAAAACACAAAATCTCTTGTGGATCTTTAGTAATATTAACCCTACTTTATTTGTAGATTAATATTTTATTAACTATTTTTTTGTTGCATTAAAAACTTGGATATACAATTCGAATTTTTAGATTGTGTTAACTCTCTTTCTATTAACTCTTTCCAAGCAAATAAAGTTTCTCTTTTTTTCCACATTCATCTTTCGTATAAGATCTCTTTGCTTTCTAGAGAAGTTATGCTTCTCTACATGATTTTTGATGATTCTCCTTCTCATCCAACTCATCATTAGCATCTAGGATTTCATTTTCATATAAATTTATATTACAAATTTTGCATGTAATTTTTTTAAATTCTCTAAGCATTGAACACCAGAAACACTTTAGAAGTATATAATATTTAGCAAAAAGATTTTAAAAGATTAAAAATTTGGAATACGGAACCAATCATAATCTTAAAAAGCTTATTCTCTTTTTCTGAATTGAAATATCTTTTTTTTTATTAACTTTTTTCAATAGTATTTTCCTTTTTCTTTTAGGATTAATATTTTAAGTTATTTTTGATTTTCTAAATTAAAATTTATCTTTTACTAAATTTTTTAATTTTAATTTAATTGTAACATGTGTCAAAATTTTATCGATTGACTCGCCATATGTTGCGATCATGTGAATTACTAACTTTAAAGGGGCCTCCTGGGAGCTTGCTGGACAGCCTGACAGGGGCAGACTGGCAGGGACGACCTAGCATGGATCTAAGGTGTGCGCTCGCAGCACTTGGGTTGAGTGTTGAATTGGGCAAAGGGAAGCTTCCTCACCACTCCTTCCCTGCAGGTGGGCCCATGCGGGGTTGCAAATTAGAAAGACTATTCCCGGAGGAAGTTTCCCGGAGGGCGTGCCTCTGGAGTCTAGTCTCAGAAAGACCATTTTTCCCGAAGGACCCCGGAGGGCGTGCCCCTGGAGGTCAGTCTTGGAAAGACCATTTTTTCTGAAGGAAATTCCCCGGAGGGCATGTCAATGGAGGCCGGTCTCGAAAAGACCGTTTTTCCCAAAGGGAGTTCCCCAGAGGGCATGCCCCTCTAGGCTGGTTTCAAAAATACCATTTTCCCGGAGGAAGTTCCCCGGAGGGCATGCCCCTGGAGGCCGGTCTCAGAAAGACCGCTTTTCTCGAAGGAAGTTCTCCGGAGAGCGTGCCCCTGGAGGCCGGTTTCAAAAGACCATTTTTCCCGGAGGAAGTTCTCCGGAGGGCGTGCACCTGGAGGCCGGTCTCGAAAGACCGTTTTTCCCAAAAGGATTTCCTCGAGGGTGTGCCCTTGGAGGCAATCCCGGAGGATAGTTCCCTGGGGGCGATCCTGGAGGATAGAAGAGAAGCCCCCGAGAATGGTAATTCTCAATTCCCGGAAGAACGTTCTCAAGAAAAAGAATAAGTGATGCGATAAAATAGTAAAAGAATAGTCCGAGTGGTAATAACGTGAATCATATGAAGATGTGAATCATACGTCAAGCCCTCGAGGGGAAAAAATGTACCCAAAAGATAAGTTTATGAGGAGAACATACTGCGATTCCAGATGGTTCTACTCGTTGCATTTGGCTTGATGCTCCCCTCCTTCTAGCACCAACTATTCAGAAGTATTTTACAGGATGACACGTGAGGGTGTATGATTCGCCGGGGTCGTGATGAACGAAATAACAGTAGAGCCTAAGGTAGGAGCTCCATCCACTGGGGAGCAAACAGAACCAATGCATATAGCCTTGAGGGGGGGGGGGGGGGGGGGGGGGGTTGGGGGTCAATATCTCCAGTTAGGCGGGTGGAGATGGACTTCAGAGGGCCAGCAGGAGTTAGGGCCAGTCTTGGGCCAAAGTCCATGAAGTAGAGGCGTTGGACCCCAAGTTATATAAATAAGTTTGGGGCATAATGTACAGTAAGTATCTTTTGGTGTAGTTGTTGGCATCATTGTTGGTGCTTCATAAGGTGCTGGGTTCGAGTCTCCAAAGCGTATCCTTTTTAGGATGGGCCTTAAGTGTCCTAAGCCCATGGGCCTTCACTGGTGGGTTCCTTGTGGGCTCGCTGGGGCAGGTAGCTGTCCCTTGGGAGCCTAGGGCCTCCTAGGAGTTCGCTGGACAGTCTGGCGGTGGCAGACCGGTGTCTCCCGGGGGCTTGTTAGGGCCTCCTGGGAGCTCACTGGAAAGCCTGACGGGGGCAGACTAGTGTCTCCCGGGAGCTTGGCGGGGCTTCCTAGGAGCTCGCTGGACAGCTGGACGGGGGCAGACCGGTGTTTCCCGAGAGCTTGGCGGGGCCTTCTGGGAGCTCGTTGGACAGCCTGACGGGGGCAGACCGGTGTCTCCCAGGAGCTTGGAGGGGCCTCCTGGGAGCTCGCTGTACAGCCTGACGGGAGAAGACTAGTGTCTCCCGAGAGCTTGGAGGGGCCTCTTGGAAGCTCGCTGGATAGCCTGACAGGGGCTGACTGCTGTCTTCCGAGAGCTTGGCGGAGCTTCCTGGGAGCTCGCTGGACAGCCTGACGGGGGCAGACTGACAGGGACGACCTAGCATGGATCTCCCATATGAGACACAAGAAATGGGTCAAGAAACATTAGGGGGCTCCTCCCTCGAAAGGGCTCTGACGCCCAAGTCAGAAAGCGACCAAAAGACTAGGAGATAAGTGAATGAGATGAGAAAAAATAGGTTTGGGAGTAGAAAGAATGTATTTTTGTGTGGATTTCGGGGTGGGGCTGCCTCCCTCAAAAAGAAAGAGAAAAAGGGTATTTATAGATAATTTTAGGGTTTAGGGGTTCCAAGTGCAGCACGGAATTACTTTAGATGGGAGGTTAGTGGGAGACTAATTTATGAAGATTTTAAGAATTCTAATATTTCATTGTTAGTAGTGTAAGGATTTTTAAATTCCTAATAAAATCTTATGTTATTGGCATAATAATTTAAGAGTTCTTTTAAAATCCTGTGTTATTGGTGTGAAGATTTTGTAATTAGTTTTGAAAATCTGTGTTAGTCAAAAAGTATAGTATTTAATAATTTTGTAATTCTGTTAAATTTTAGTGTTATTGGCACAATAATTCTTTATATTTTAACTCATCATTCACAACTTTTAAAATACTATAGTCAGCCATTATATTCTCAAATTTTAGTTAGCAAAATTAAAAATTTATCTTTTATTAAATAAAACATACAAAGTTTCGAGGATATAAAACAATTATTTCTTATAACACTTTGAACAAGCACGTCAAAGATTTCAAAGCTTCACAACCATAATTACAAAACCAGTTTTGTAACACAAGTAAAATATTGAACCTAGTTTTTGAACAAACAATCAACGCAAAATATTGAACTCAGTTTTATAAAAGAGAACAAACAAATTATATCCTTCAAAAACTACCATATAAAATTCTAAAAAGACATGTTCTTCTTCTTCAATACTGCTCTCCATGATAAGATTCTTCTTCTTCATGCTTTCTAAAATTGTATTATACCTCACCATTGATGTTGACTTCCGGCTTCCATTGCATCATTCCACATACTTAAAGCTATAATGTCTTTCCAATTATTGGCGTACTCTCTTTGTTGGGATTCAAGGGCGCCCACATATACACTTTCTTCAAAGTTTACTTGGTCGTAGTTTGGGTTGATCACTTGTTCAGGAAAAGCATCCGACCGGCAATACTTACGTAGAAAGTTATGTAGTCTAGATCTGCTTGTGTTTTAAACGAAAAAGAGGTGCAGACTTGAATATCAAAAAGCGAGATTTGAAAATACCAAAAATTCTCTTGATGACATTTCTCAAAGATGCATGCTGCAAATTGAACAACTCGTTTTGGTTTTTGGGATCACGACCTTCGTGTAAATGATAGCGAGTACGTCTGAATGGAGCTAAAAACTTTTGACGATTGGCAAACCCACACTCTACCAGATAAAACTTTCCTGAAATTCAATTAGAACATGATTACAGCAATCAGAAAACCGGCAAACCCACAGTTTATTAGATCTATAGATACAATTTATATATACTACAAAATACATACCTTCTGGAACGATCAATCTGCTATTGTGCCTTGTCAAAGCATTATTTAAATTTTTTGAATCATGAGCTGAACCTTTCCAAACATAGTATGTATCATCACAAGAAACCATCACAATCATCACAAGAAACCATCACAAACAAGTGACGATTATATTATGCTAGAAGCTATAAAAAAGAACTTTAACGAATTAAAAGATCATTAAATAAAGCAATCAAAAGATTCAAAACAGGTTTCAAATACTTGAAAATAAATAAATCAAAAACCGATATAATAATATAAAAAATCACTCAGAGCTAATACTGCTTTGGATCCAACCATAGCGTTCTTCTACCGACATATCGTAAAGACATTTTTCATTCCCAATGAATAGATAAGGGTAACCGCTTTAAATTTAGTACGCTGGTCCAAGTTAGGAACCTCTTTCATGGCATCCCAAACACTGACTTTGTTGTTCTTTTCAGCTTCTCTTTTCTCATTCTGCAGATCGATAGGAATTAGTGGCTTGAGCGACACTCAATGGAAAACATTAGTTCATCTTCTTGAGGAACGTACTTCTCCTTCAACTGAGCGTCTCTCTGGTAAGCATTTTATCGAATCTTAGATTATTGATACAGGCACTTCAAATCATATGACTGGATCACTTGAGTATTTGAGTGATGTTTATGAAATGACACCAGTTTTAATCAAACTACATGATGGTCGGTTTACTACTTCGACTAAACCCCACAGTGCAAATTTGGGATCTTCTTTGAGTCTTCAAGAAGTATTCTTTGTTGATGGACTTTGATGCCATCTTATATCAGTTTCGCAGTTGACTATAGATCGTCAATGTGTATTTCAGATTACTGATAAGCTTTGTATCATTTAGGATCACATCATAATGATGCTGATTGGAGCGGGTAGATAGCAGCATGGACTCTATTTTTTCAGGGAATGGCAGTAGCAGCAGAGATACAGAGATCGGATTCATCCCTCCTCTAAGGCTTTGAAGATGTTGCAGTTTTCTGATTTTGGCACTAGTGTTTTTGATTCCAATGCGTGTGAAATTTGTCTCCGCGCCAAACAAACAGGAGATTCTTTTCCTATAAGTTTGAATAAGACAAGTGTTGCTTTTGAAATGGTGCATTGTGATCTTTGGAGTCCATATAGAACTTCCACTCTTTGTGGCTCTCGTTATTTCCTTACCATTGTCGATGACTACTCTAGAGCAGTCTGGATATATCTTCTCTCCTCAAAACAAGAAGCTCCGACACACCGTAAGAACTTTCTCCAATTAGTTGAGCGTCATCAAAGTTATCCGCAGTGACAATGGATCCGAATTTATATGCTTAACTGCATTCTTCGCTCAACAAGGGATTATCCATGAAACATCATGTGTCGGCATTCTTCAACAGAATGGTCGCGTAGAACAAAAGCATCGTCATACACTGAATGTTTCTCGCGCTCTTCGTTTTCAAGCTAATCTTCCCGTTGAGTTTTGGGGATACTGTGCTCTTACTGCAGCCTATCTCATCAACCGTACTCCAACTGCATTACTGAATGGAAAGACATAATTTGAGCTGATTTATAACCAACCCCCGCCAATGAATCATATCAGAGTTTTCAGCTGCATTTTCTATGTTCATAATCAGAAGCATGGAGGTGATATAATTGAAAGTAGAAGCAACAAGTTGATCTTCATTGGCCATCCCTTTGCAAAGAAAGGGTGGCGTGTCTACAATATTGAGACAGGTAATGTCTCTGTTTTACGTGATGTAGTTTTTACTGAAACAGAGTTTCATTCCTTCTCGACTGATACTACGTCTCCTTCATCGTTATCCTCTACTTCAGGTGATGTCGTCTTTACTGATTCGCGTGATGATTTGATTGATCATGTTGGTCCCATCTGCTCACCTCCTGTCACGTCTCCCTCTCCGGAGACTCTGTCTTCTACCGATACATCTGACATGACGGATACAGAGTCTGTCTCCACCGATGATGATATGTCACTCTTATGAGTTATGATAATCAAAATCTGTTTGTGCTTGGTGACAATTTGAATTCTTCTTCTTTTTTGCTTTGACTTTTCTTGCATTATAAAAGCTCAAACTATATTAATTTTCGTAGCTTCGTTTTCAATTTTCCTAAACTCAGTTGAATTATAATCTATCTTTGCTTTATATTTAGAAAAATACCATTGCATGGGAGATAATGCTAAAATTAAAATCCCAACCACCGTCATAAAATCTATACTCCAGTTCACATTAAAAGACGAGACAAATTATATCAGTCCATATACACCAAAGAGCTACTTTATAGGCAAGAAACCCATTATATTTCGACTTTGGGCGAGAACGAAATCTAACTGGTGTTGTTTACGAGATTGGTTAAAAAATCTTAATCGATAATTATTTAGTTGAGTGTATAGAAAGTGATATAGTATATCGAAGGTGAAGGGATTACGTGGATGATCAGGATGGAAAGCTGTAATTGGGCGGCTGAGATTGGCTTAAGGGAAGCCGACGATATATAAAAGAAGCAAAGAGATAGAAAATTGTTGTTCTAACAAACTCTTCTTCCTCCCTTTTCTTTTTTGGATTTCTCCGTTTGTGGAGTTTATCTGTTTTTTGGATTTGGTGTTTCCTGAATACTAGATTCGTTTTTAATTGGTTTCACAATAAAATTTGGGATTTTTTTGAGTACAATTTCGTTTGTATCAAAGGTATCAATCATCAAACGATTCTCGGAGCAATGGCGGTTGAAACTCGTTCTCAGGCAACGACGAGCTACAGCGATAACACGGATAGCTCGTGACTGGATCAGATACTTCATCGACAACATACATTAGAATCTCGAATTACAGAACAAAATGTGACGATCGAAAGCCAAAATGCAACAATTGCCAAAACAAAGGCGGACCTCTTCGAAGCGATTCGCCTAATAACAGCACATCGACCGAATTCATCGGCACTGGTACAATTCAATCCAGCAAACAATTGCGAACAAGGACAAACCTCTGGATCCGGTAATCATCTGAACTATGCTGGAATAACTAGGGTAGCTAAGCTAGATTTTCCAAGGTTTAACGGTGCTAGGTTGAAGGATTGACTCTTTAAGGTAGAACAGTTCTTCGCAATAGATCACTCCAGATGATATTAGAGAAGCCATAGTCTCGATTCATTTGGATGAGATCACAGCTACTTAGCACCAATCGTTAGTCCAGAATGAGATGGAAAATCTGGATTTTACGAGATTGGAACAGCTGCAAAACACTGCTGAAAGAAAGATTTGATGATATATGGGATGATCCGATTGCTGAGCTGAAAAAGTTGAGAGAGACAGAAGGTATAGCCGAGTACCATAACAAGTTTGAACTGATTCGCACTCGGGTGAAGCTTAATTTGGAGGAGTATTTGGTTAGCAATTATCTGGCAGGACTACGAACAGATACTCAGATGCATGTGCGTATGTTCCAACCAGAAACAATGTGTCAATGTTTGATGCTTGGGAGATTGTATGAAACAGCACATCCTCCAAAACCTGTGGGCTCTTCATGGTCTTCGGCTAAGTCTTCTTCCGCTGGAAAAGGGATTTCTTTTTTTTTTGGATAAAATGTGAATATTATTACCAAAAGAAAAGTTTAATACAAAAGCTAATAAGCAGAGAACTTCTATGGCCCAAAAAGTGTAAAAAACCAAAAGAAGTTAAATGATACTACAAGTCAAGCAGCAACAGCTAGTGGCAACTAGCTATAAGAAAACCATTGAGATTAGAGATCTTTACATCCTTTTCTAAACCTTCCGGCAAGAAGAGTATTTCTGATTGTCCTGTCGATTTGATGGATGATGATGTATGGCGGAAGAGAGATGCTGTTATGGATTCTGTTGTTTCTTTCTCTCTAAAGAATATAAACTGTAGCCTGAATAGCCAACCGTTTCAGGGTTCCATTGCCAGAATGATGCAGTAAGCAATAAATCAAGAGCTCCCATGAACCCAGAACAGTTGTTGGTAACCGCAGCCGAGGAAGAACCTTTTGCCAAATTTGCTCTGAGTCTCGATTCCTCCTGCATGGAGCAGAACGAACAGGTTGGATTAATATTGATACCCCAGTGGACCAACCTTGTTTTTACAGGGAGTCTATCCAGATTTACCATCCAGAAAGTGAAGGAGTGTTTAGGAACTCCATACTTAAACCACACTGCTTTGAACCAGGATTTTACTGTCTCAACAGGTCTGAGAATTTTGCAAGTTTTCTTTGAACTGAAATCCGTTGTTGCGTTAGGGAGAAGACCCCAATAGAAGCAATCTGGTCCCTGCAAAGACTGAGGTTGGAAATTCCTTATATAATTCCGCACCATACAAACCTGGGCATTCCTTGATCGTGAAGTAGCCTGCCAATCTTGAGTATTGAAGGCCTCCTCAACCGTGCTCTTAAATCGGAATCCCCATAAGCCTTGGACCCAAACGCCCTACAACTTCAATTAGAGGACCAATCTTACACCAGATATCAAACCAGAAACTAGCTGATTTGCCATCATTCAACTTGCAACTGAGCAGCCTTTTTGTGACAGGCCTGAGAGCTAAAAGAAATTTCCAAATCCAAGAGTCTCCACTCTTGGTTTCAGTAGACCAGAAGCAAGATCTTTTGAGTTTGTGCTCCCTTACCCAAGCAACCCACAAAGAGCCACTATTTGAGAAGAGTTGCCAAATCAATCTCAGATTGAAGACTCTGTTCCAAATCAGAAATTTCCTTAGCCCAAGGCCTCCTTCAGATTTGGGAAAATGGATTTTTACAACACCTAAAGCACCGGAGGCAGACAGAAAAAAGAGTGGAACAGAATAACCAACCAAAAGTGTTTCTATCTTCAGAAGAAATTAATGACAGACATGCGAAAGGACTATGCTACTACTGCGATGAGAAGTATACCCCTGGTCATTACAAGGTCCATAAGAAGACTCAGTTGTACTTCTTAGAGGTGGAAGATGATATAGAGGATGACAATGGTGAAGAGGAACTTGACATGGTGGAGCCAACGGGGGAAATATCACAAATATCAGTCAGAGCAATTTCAGGAGTTACAGATTTTAACACGATGCGAGTCAAAGGTTTCATAAGAAATGATCTCTGTTTATATTAGTTGATTCGGGGTCGTCACATAACTCTCTGGATCCGACTATAGTAGAGAAGTTGGGATGTGATTTGCTTTCAGGGGATAATGCCAGAGTGAGGGTGGCATATGGCAATCGTTTGAATGTTCAAGCCAAAATGAATCAATTCCAATGGGACTTTCAAGGAACAAGTTTCAGCGTAGACTTCATGGTGATTCCGTTAAAAGGCTGTGATGGAGTATTGGGAGTGCAATGGCTCTATAAACTTGGGCCAATTACTTGAGATTTTAAAAACTTAATGATGAAGTTTTGGTGGAGAAACAGAAAAGTGGTGCTGCAGGGGATTCAACCAGGATCAGTAAGAGAAGTTAAAGCTGAAAGACTTAATAAGCTTCAAGACTCTGCTATACAGTTGTCTATGATCTGCGTCAGCAAGGATGAAATGGAGGATCCGACTACCTGTTTCTCTCTTACAACAGAAGTAGCTAACCCAATGCCATCATCACCGTTAGAAGGGTTATTGGACTACTACAACGACATTTTTCTGGAACCTGTGAGACTACCTCCATCAAGACAAGGCCATGATCATAAGATTCAATAAGTAGATGGCGCTAATCCGATCAATCAACGACTTTACTGCTATGCTGTTCACCAGAAGAACGAGATCGATAAAACGGTGAAAGAGCTGTTAGAGACTGGCACAATCCAACCAAGTTGCAGTTCTTTTGCATCGCCAGTGGTATTGGTTAAGAAAAAAGATGGAACATGGAGTTTATGCGTGGATTACAGAGGGTTAAATGGTCTCCCAGTGAAAGATAGATTCTCCATTCCGCTGATTGAAGATCTAATGGACGAGTTGGGTGGTTCAATCGTGTATTCCAAGATTGATTTGAGAGCAGGATATCATCAAGTGCGGATGGATCCTATGGATATTCACACAACTGTTTTCAAAACTCATAACAGCCACTATGAGTACTTGGTAATGCCGTTTGGTTTAACAAATGCTCCAGCTAACGTTTCAAGATTTTATGAACTCTACATTTCAGGTATTCTTGAGAAAATTTGTCTTGATCTTCGTCGATGATATTCTCATCTACAGCAAATCGATAGAGCTACATGTACAGCACTTACAAAAGGTGTTTGAAGTATTGAGAGCTCAGCAATTGTATGCTAAACGCAGTAAGTGCGCATTTGCTACTTCAAGAGTGGAGTATTTGGGACATTATATCGAAGCCGAAGGGATTTCTATAGACCTGAACAAGATTAAAGCAGTCTCTGAATGGCCAATCCCTGCAAATTTGAAACAGTTAGAGGGTTTCTGTGATTAACGGGTTACTATAGGCGCTTCGTGAAGAACTTTGGCAGTATAATAAGACCTCTCACTATGCTTACGAAAAAAGACTCGTTTAATTGGTCCGAAGAAGCCAAAGAAGTCTTTGAAAACCTGAAGATTGCATTATGCACAACACCCGTATTGGCATTACCGTTATTTGATAGACCATTCGTGGTGGAGACAACACGTGTGGACATGGTATTGGCGCATTACTGATGCAAGATAGCCATCCAATCGCCTACATAAGCCACCATTTGAAAGGAAAACAACTCCACTTATCCATCTATGAAAAGGAACTCTTGGCAGTGGTGTTTACGGTTCAAAAATTGAGGCATTACTTGCTCACTGGTCACTTTGTAATCAAGACTGATCAACGTAACCTCAAGTACTTGTTGAAGCAGAAGTTGAACACACCAATTCAGCAACAATGGCTGCATAAGTTGTTAGAGTTTGACTATGAAATTCAGTATAAAGAGGGCAAGGAAAATTTAGCAGCTGATGCTCTGTCTCGAATTGAAGGAGCTGAGATCTTACATATGGCATTGTCTGTCTTGGATTGTGGTTTGTTGCAGAGAATTCAAGGCTATTATGCAACGGATAATCAAACTAAAGACGTGATTGAAGCTTTGAAAGCTAAACCAGGGTGTAAGAAACATATGACATGGTCTCGTGACATTTTACGCAAGAAGAGTAAAATTGTGGTTCCCAACGATATTTCTTTGCGTGATGCAATATTGAATTGGCTGCATTGTTCTGGTGTTGGGGGACATTCAGGCAGACATGACCCACCAACGTGTTTAAAGCATCTTTTACTGGAAATGGATGAGTAAGGATATTCAAGCGTACATCCAAAGCTGTTCTGTTTATCGGCAATGTAAGTACGATACATCTGCTTCTCCTAGATTATTACAGCTGTTACCAATTCCTCAAACAATCTGGACTGATATTTCTATGGATTTCATAGAGAGTCTTCCACTATCCTTTGGCAAATCAGTCATTTTTGTGATTGCTGATCAATTAACTAAGGCAGCTCACTTCATTGCGTTAAGTCATCTTTACACAGCATCCTTCGTAGGTCATGCATTCTTGGATAATGTCTTTAAACTCCATGGATTTCTGAACTCAATTGTCAGTGATCGGGATGATGTGTTTTTGAGTGAATTCTGGAGAGAACTCTTTACATTACAAGTAGTTTCCCTTAACTACTCTAGTGCTTATCATCCTCAGAGTGATGGCCAAACTGAAGTGGTGAATCGTTGCTTAGAAACATTTGAGGTGTATGTGCAGTGACAAGCCTTATATGTGGAGCCGTTGGTTACCATTAGCTGAGTTCTGGTACAATACAAGCTTTCACTCATCATCTCAAATGAGCCCGTATGAAGCAGTATATGGGCAGCCTCATCCTCAACATCTTCCGTACCTTCCTGATTGAAGCAAAGTTACAGTAGTGGCTAAAAGCTTACAAGAGCGAGAAAACATGTTACTCATCTTGAAATTTCAGAGCTCAACATCGTATGGAGCAAACAGCTAATCGCAGAATATCGGAAAGAAGCTTTGTCATTGGGGATTACTTGTATGTCAAACTACAGCCTTATCGACATGGATCTGTAGTTACACGACAGAATCAGAAGTTGGCTCCAAAGTATTACGGGCCTTACAAAGTGATTGAAAAAATGTGGTAAAGTTATATATAAGTTGGAGCTTCCCTCAACGAGCCGCATCCACCCGGTTGTTCATGTTTTTCAGCTGAAGTTAAGAGTGGGAACTTCAACAGTGGGTACTGCTCTTCCCTCTATTGTTTCTGAAACACTCATACAAGATCCTGCACGTATCCTCTAGCGTCGTACGGTTAATCGTCAAGGAAGGCCAGCAACGCAAATGTTAGTTCAATGGTCTAACGAGCCAGAAAGTGAAGCAACATGGAAGTTCTTGTATGAGCTTTTGCAGAAATTCCCTACATTAAACCATGAGGACTTGGTTGCTGAAACAGGGGGGATTTGATATAGTATATCAGAGGTGAAGGGATTCGTGGATGGTCAGGATGGAAAGCTGTAATTGGATGGCGGAGATTAACTTAAGGGAAGCCGACGATATATAAAAGAAGCAAAAAGAGAGAAATACGATTTTTATCAGAAAATTGTTGTTCTAACAAACTCTTCTTCCTCCCTTTTTCTCCCTTTGTGGAGTTTATCTGTTCTTTGGATTCGGTGTTTCCTGAATACTGGATTCGTTCTTAATTCGTTTTGCAGTAAAATTTGGTATTTTTTTCAGTACAATTGCGTTCGTATCAGAAAGCTAAATGGTAGATTTCTTCTAGGGTTTACGTAGTGTAGCGACATTCCAAAAGCAAAGTTAGCAATAACCTCGTTTTGGGGGCCACATATCTGCAATCTCAGCTGCGATATTCTGAGGATTAGCTTTACACATAGGTTATCGTCAATCTCTTTTCTATGGTGCGTATTGTGTTACAGTTTTCTATTCAATGGTTTGATGATTAATTTTCAAACTATGCTCGACCATCTAATTTTTTGCTCGCAGATGGAAGAATTCGAATTGCCGCCGAGGCTAATCAAAGCAGGAGAAGTGTCGTTGGCAGACAGAGTCAACGTCTATTAAAGAATCTCCGACATTCAGAAAATTTTTGACACTCTCGGCGAAGACGAAATTGCATTTTTCAGAAGATCCCCTCTCGGGAAACTATTGGACATGCCGTCTAAACCGGTATGGTCAGGCGGGTTCGGGTTGTATTTACTCTCGAAGCAACACAATGTCGACACGACAACGAGATCTGGATTCTCTTTGCTGGGTAACATATACGATTCTCCCTAGACGAAACTGTATAGGTCTTTATTGTTAGCATCGTAATACTCATATGTTAACATAATTACTTGTTTTCATTGTTAGCATCGTAATACTCATATGCATTGTTTGGATGGCAGACTGATATTGATTCAATTATCCTAGGTGATAGAGATTTTAATTCGGGGGATGAGAAAAAGAAAAAGACCACAAGGTCCAAAACATGGTCAACTTGATAGAGAAAGGTATTTTGTTCGAGGACACTGTGTTTGTCGGGAGAAGTAAACCTGCGAATCTTGTTGCTGAGAAGAAGTCTAAATGAGTTAATAATCCCAAGTCTAACCGGACCAATAAAGGTAAGGGGAAATCTGTGGAGCGTGGAAGCTACGTTTCTAAGAGCAGTGGAGGCGGCATTACCACGACCATGTTAAACAATGTGCGAAGAAACCACCAATAATGGTAATAGTCGAACCTGGCAAGATATGTCTTATGTATATGTAACACGCATGCCAGATACCTCTATAGTTCTGTTGTACCGTTTAAACCCTTTATTTAATATACCGACTCTTTCCGGTGTTTATGTATATCACCAGCGAACCGGCGTCGGAAGTCAATGAAAACGGAATCCAATGTTCTCACGCCCTATTTGGTACCAAAAATACATATGCTGAACTAATACTGTTGTTTATTGTAAACTGAAGGGACTTCCGTATCTGTTTGTCAGGAGAGCAAGAACGGGCAGTCCACGCAGAGGGCGGACTGAAATCATGATCACAACAGAAGCATGTATTTGTGCAAGTGAAGGAACCCTCGGAGCTCAATGATACATTGGTGGAACTCAAATCCAAACTTGGAGGAGAATCAAGAGGACGAATGTTGTCTCTTTCAAGGCTGGATGAGAGGTTTGACTGTGGCAAGAGAATAAACATCCCACGAGATCAAAGTACCTCAACGATTCGAGGAGAGGCACACAAAGGCCATGCTCAACCTCAGAAGTTAACATTTCCGTTACCATATTACCCAATATGTATTAGGCGTTGCTAACACATACTACTGTAAACGTTCTGCAGTTTTAGGATTGACAAATATTGTAAGAGTAGTCAAACCAACGGTATTATACAACACATGATTGCGTATAGTTAGGCCTCATTATATTTATTGGATTTCCTTATTCTGTTGTATCCTTTGTGCATATAAGCATAGCCCTCATATCAATATCAATCAAGCAATTCTATAATCTATTATGGTATCAGAGATGGTGTATGAAATAGAGAAACAAGGAGAAGAGAAACAGTAATGGTTGCAAACTTGAGAAGAGAAGATGTAACGATGAAGAAAGAGAAGAGGAGAAGAGAGGAGAAAAAAAAAATATTTATTAAGATCGATACTTTTACCATGAACACGTTTTTCCCTTCGAGGTTTCAATTTCACATAAAAATACAGATGATAACACCTCTGATTTTCAAAATCTCTCTCATCGCATTGTCACACTTTTACCATCAATAAATACTCCTCCAACTACGACTTCTCTCTTACCAACACCCGAACCAGTGATCTCATCTCCTCCACCACCTACGGTTCCACCTACGGTTGCACCTGCTGCAACACCAACGGAGTCAAACTCATCTTATCCATCATCAAACTCGCCTAGTTGCCAAAGGATTTACTCAACGTCCAGGACTTGACTACCATGATACATTCAGCCCTGTTGTGAAGCCTGCCATAATTCGAATTGTACTTAGCATTGCAGTCACGCATGACTGGCCTCTTAGACAACTTGATGTCAACAATGCATTCTTGCAAGGCACTCTTCAAGATGAAGTATACATGGATCAGCCACCAGGCTTTGTTGACAATGACAATCTCACACCATTTGTAAACTGCGGAAAGCAATTTATAGGCTCAAACAGGCTCCTCTGGCTTGGTATACTGAGCTTCGTACATTTCTTCTACACTCCGACTTCGTTAATTCTTTAGCTGATGCCTCATTATTCATCTATAACAAACAGGGAGTTCTCATTATGTTGATGATTTAATAATTACAGGAAATAATACATCTCATATGAATAGCTTTATTGCATCATTGTCCAAACGATTTTCATTAAAAGATTTAGATGATATATCGTTATTTCTTGACATGGAAGTTACGAGAACAAAAGCTGGATTACAACTAACTCAAACACGTTACATTGCAGATCTGCTACACAAAAACAAAGATGGAAAACTGCAGGCCTATCTCCACACCAATGCGCCCTAATAAAACGCTCAAACTTCATTCTGGCACAACCTTGAATGATGCTACCGAGTATAGGACTATCGTTGGTAGTCTTCAGTAATTGTCTTTTACTGGCCCAGACATTGCATTCCCTGTCAACAAACTCTCTCAGTTCATGCACCACCCGGCAAGTGATTGTGAACACTGGAATGTAGTCAAACGTATCCTCTGTGCGTATAAGCATAACCCTCATATCAATAGCAATCAATCAATTCTATAATCCAATAAATATATCCTGATTTCTTTCAGAGAAATCTCGGAAATATTGGAGTTCAAGCGAAGATAACTTATTTATCACAATAATGTTATTACATGTGAACTGTGTTATATGATAATAACGAATCAACATGCATGCAGTGGATGCATTCTGCATTCTGTCTCGACGCATGCTTTGTTGCGATAACAAGTGGAAATTCTTGACACCAGGTTTGTTTCGAACTTGACAAGGCTTTAACCCCAGATTCGTCAAGTCGGCAGACCGAGTGTCTTTCTTGGTTCCCAAAAGCCTTGTATAAATGTTAGAAGTGGCGGATGACATCGACCGCGTTCTGCTGTTAGCAGAGGCCGACATGCTATACTTCCCTTTCAACTTTGACAAGAAGCATTGGGTAGCAGCCGATGTAGATCTCCTAGCATGGAAGATACAAGTCTTCAACTGTTATATGGCGATAAAGTTAGAGTCTAGCCTGCTAAAGGTGTTTCAACCTATCGCCGTGAGGCTCCTGTTTCTGTTCAAGCAGGCTTCGCTAAACCGCACAATGTCACAAGCAAGTACAATTCTGTTGTCAGTTGAACGAGTTACTATGATCCCCCAGATACGACAGACAAACAAAGCGGGCATGGCTGTTGTGGCCTTGATCGAGATGCATGCAGTCGGCGGTTTTGCGTACGCAAGGGGGCTGGACCCGAATACCATTGATGCTGAGACCAAGAAAAACGTCATAGTGTTGATTGAACAGTTCAATATGTAATGTGTTTAAGTATTATCTTTGTTTTCAGTAACGGCGTTTGCGTATACTTTCGAAAGTATGCTGTTGGCTATTTTCGTTTTCGTTTGAACAAGTTTTTTTTTTTGCTTAACTGTAAATATCATAAAAATGAAAAAAGAGTTTTATATGTGCTTTACAAACGTAAAACCAGACACTTGATAGCGAAACAGAGTAGACGGAGGCTAATAAGTGAAAAACCCGTTAGTGAAGCCAGAGCGACATCACGTTGCGAAAAGATCTTCAGTTACGTCTCGCTGTGATTGTATTCGTGATCAAACGATCCATTTGTTTGTCATTGGAAGTCATCTTCATCCAAGCGAGAAGATTCCCCCATGAATGGAAGTCAATTGCAGAAATTGTCATTGCCAGAAGCTAGAGTCGGGGGGATGAACCGTAGTTAGGTGGGCATGGATTGACAAAGCAGCTTTCGACCGAGGGGAGGGTATATTCCAGCCATTGCTATTACAAGCATCTGTGACTACCGCATTCAACGGGATGCGCAAGTCTCTCGGGCCATTCTCTCCTAAAACCTTGATTAGAGGACCTAGGGGTGACCAATTATCGTACCAGAACTTAGCAGTCTCACCATTTCCAACAGTACACTTCACAAATTTCTCCGCCAAAAGGTCGTAAGCGAAGAAGAGATTTCCAATGCCAAGAATCTCGTGGATGCTCCTCAAGAGCCCAGAAACTAGCACTCCTTAGGTGGTGGTGTTTGTGCCATGCAACCCATAGAGACCTACTCTCCAGACTAGACGAAGGCAGAGGGCTTCGTCTAGACCGAGAAGCTTCTTAGCCCCAAACCCCCCTCCCTTTTCGGTAAACACACTGTAGACCACACTACTTTGGCCAGACAGCGACCCTCTATTGTTCCTGACCAAAGTAATCTGGAGCACAAAGATTCAATCTTTTTGATACACCCTTGAGGGATGATAAAAGTTGTGAGCCAGAAATTGACGGTTCCTGAGATTATCAAAGAAATTAATTGAAGTCTTCCTGTGAAAGACAGAATTAACCGCCCATGATCTAAATTTACCAACCAATTTTTCCACAAGAGGAGCGTATTCAGAGAGCCTTATCTTTCGGCACGTCAACGGAAGCCCCAAGTAACGAACTGGGAAAGAGCCAATCGGTAAATCGTAGCTTAAAATAGCATTTGTTTCTAACTGGTTCAAGCCCGCATGGAACATCTGAGTCTTATCCTGATTCATGTGCAGCCCAGACCAGCTAGCAAAGTCATCTAATGTTTCACTGATACCATGGAGAGAGGATGAGCTTCCATTGAAAAAAATCATCACATCATCAGCAAACATCAAATGGGAAATATTTATGATCGCACAATCAGGGTGGTGAAGGATATAGCCAGAGGCATAGCGAGATTTAATGAGGCGTGAGAAAATCTCCATTACCAAAATAAAGAGATAGGGCGAAAGTGGATCGCCTTGTCTCAGAACTTTCGTACTCTTAAAAACCCCGCTTGAGCGCCCATTTACCACTACCGAGAAGATTGGCGATGATATGCATTCAGAAATCCAGTTGACAAATTTTTCTGGCATATGAAGACCTCTTAACGTAGCTAAGACAAAATCCCATCTCACAGATCAAAAGCCTTGCGCAGGTCGACTTTGAGCATTACTCTCGGGTCTATATTCCTTCGGTTGTAGCCCTGCACTAGCTCAGTAGCTAGAAGCACATTTTCAGCAAGTAACCTGCCTGGCATAAATGACGATTGGGATGGAGAGATTACCGATTCTAGAAGAGTTTTTAACCTCCACCTTATACATCGTATTTAGGCAGGAGATTGGCCTGAAGTCTGTAGTTCTTCAAGCGTTAGTTATCTTTGGAATAAACACAAGATTTGTTGCATTCCATTGTTTAAGCAACTTTCCCGATATAAAGAACTCAGAGACCGCAGCAACCACCTCTGATCCTATGATGCTCCAACAGCGTGTGAAAAATTCTGCCAAAAATCCATCAGGTCCACAATTTTTGTTCCCGAGTAGAGACAAGAACGCCTCCTTAATTTTAAGCTCTGAGAAATCTCCTTGTAGATAACTGAGACGCAGAACACTGAAAATCCAAGAGAGAAATGATATCATCTTGGGTAAACATTTTAGGACTGAGATCCCCTCCAAGCAGATTTGAGAAATAATCCACACAGTGAGATTGGATTCCCTCTTGCGAATCAATTTGGGAACTATTCTCTGCCATCAAGAAGTAGATATGATTCACGCTCTGCCTCGATTTCACCATTCTGTGATAGTAGGCTGTGTTACAATCTCCCTCACGCAGCCAAGTGACATTTGACCTTTGGAAAAAGAAACTCTCCTCTACCTTAGCCAGAAATTTCTATTTTTTGTGAGCTTCCCCTTCTAACTCTGCCAGCGCTGAAGAAGGGTTCGTGAGCATTTGAGTCTGGAGATTTACAAGGCAATCATGTGCTTCCTCTGTTCTTTTTTCCAGATATGAGTAATTTGCTTTACTGAAACTTCTGACCGGATTTTTTAATGCTTTGAGCATTTTAGAGACCCTGAGCATATCAGATCCAATCACATTCATGGAGTACCACTCGGCTGCAACCATCAAGACGAATTCGCTGTTCTGAAGGAGAAAGTTGTAGAATTTGAAAGGGAAACGATGTCTTTCCTGTGTTTGGGACAACACAATAGCGGATGAGCAATGGTCTGAGAAATCTGGAGCACCAAACAGACCGAAGGAGGTGGGGAACTCCACTGACCATGTATCGTTTACTAGAATTATGTCCAGCTTCTTTGCAACTGGATTTTCCTTGCGCTTATTCCACCAAGTAAAAGAGCATCCTCTAAAAGTCAAGTCATAAAGAGATGCATTTAAGAGACACTCACGTAGCTCTCTCGTTCGTCTGTCAACAGAGGGAGTAGTGGCTGAAGAATGCTCAGAAGGATGAAGCACTTGATTAAAATCCTCCATAACTGTCCAAGCTTTTCCTATAACCATCTGATTTGTTGACATCGCAACAATCTCATCCCACAAAAGCTTTCTTGTAGCCTTGTCGTTGGAAGCATAGATAAAAGAAACGACTATTTCATTTTGGTAGCTTGGTAACTTCACTATACATGTCACCATTTGCAGGGATTTATATATAGTCGAAACCTTGACACTGGGATGCCAGAGGATCTATATCTTCCCTAACTCCGAAAAAGCATAATTATCTTCATAATACCAGCCCGGAAGAATAGAGTTGATGAACTTCCCTTGCTTGGGCTGCTTTACATGAGTCTCAATGAGACTCCCAAAAATTGGTTTGTGCTGCTTGAACCACTTTTTAAAACCCGTACGATGGTTAACTATATTGAATCCTCGTACATTCCAGCCAAAAAAGTCTGTACACATAATGATTACTGTTTTTTTTTTGGACCCTTGCCCCGAGCATTCCTTAGCTGCCTTTTGGATAGCACTTCTAAAAAGCCCTCATCTTCGAGGGATTTTTCTTCTTCCTCCGATGAAGAAGATTCAATGTCTGAGGAGTCAGGATCAGCGTCAAAAACCTCACTACCTCCTGTCTGAGACGTCAGACATTTCTTTTGCAGTAAGCCTCCCAGCCCTTGCGAAGTACTTGATTCTCCTCGCAATGGATTTTTGAATTTAATCTGTGTAGAGGGTTCTGATCCTCGATGACCATTTCCCCCCTTTGAAACTACAGATTTAGCTTTGGTGGAAGCTGCACTCACCTGCCCCTTATTCTTAGACTCGATCACTGCGAAAGAAGGAGTCTTGATTGGCGGATTCTTCTTATCTGCAGCACTCTTTACTCTGGGACATTTGTCAATATCATGAGTCGTTGAGCGACAGACTGACCAAGTGACTGGCGCTAACTTGCAGTGCTTGATATTATGACCAATTGCTTTTGAGTGCGAGCATGCCGGTGGCATCCAAGGACTAGAAACACTCACACGCTGCACTTCACCAGAGTCGAATTCCACATTTACTGCCTCCGGTAGAGGTTTCCTCGGGTCAATAACAGTAAACACTTTAGCTACCTCCAAATTGGTCTTATTTGCGGTGGATGGGTGCAAGAACTTCGGGTGACCAACTAACCCCGCAATATGCTCAAGGCCCTCGTCATTGAAGAACTGCAAAGGAACATTCCGGAGCTCTAGCCAAATTGGAGCCGAGGTGAGCTCTGGTTTGACTGGAGTGAACCCTGGTTCCCACTTAGCTACAAATATTGTTTGTCCTTCAGTCTGCCAAAGTAGCTGATTTAGAACCCTATTTCGTGTCGCTGCATTTGGAATCCGGAAAAGGAAAGCGTGACCCTCTATTTTTGTAACAGAGATGTCTTTAAACTGTCGACTCCATATACCATTTAAGATCGAGTGAAGCACTCCTTGTGATGGAGGATCATAGTAAAATTGCCCTAGGATGAAACATCCCCAAGACTGCTTGTTTCTTTCAATCACAGAGTTTGGGATTTTAACGCAAGCGTCATCTGAAGGAAGCGTAAAGGCTATGCCTTTCGTCTCCAATTTCTTAGTACCACCTTTAAACAGAGCGCACCATGAATCGCGAGTAGATTTCTCCAAATTGTTTTCAATTGCTGGGTCAGTCGCGGAAGCAACTTTTGCAGACCTGATTGTGGGGTTTGCAGATTTCTCTTCCATAGAATCTGAATGAGGTGGGGTAGCTGGGTCCGCTGCTGTCGCAGCTTTCGCAGAGTTAGTGATCAGCTCAGAAGCTGGGGCAATCAAAGGATTGTCAGATCTAGAGGCTAGAGCTGAAGATGTGCCTGTCCCTGATGAAGAAACAGACTCGGCCTCACCCACAGAGGCGTGGGCTTGGGCGAATGACGGCGGCTGAGAATTGTCCAGGGTCAGAGGAGACACTGGACTTTTCCTAACGGAGGCTGATGGAGCAGAAATTTTAGGGGGAGAGGCTCTCGCGGGAGAACCTTTATTGGGGGCTTTCTCTTCCCCATGTAGAGGGGAGCCTGAAAGAGAAAAGGAGAGAGGATTCCGACGCTGTGAGAGACCGGACAATCGAAGAGAAGGAGGTCACTGTTTTAACATAATCGCCCTTTCGAGAGGGAGATTTTAATCTTTTGTTTGCAAATAACATGAATTCCGTTTGAACAAGTTAACCTCGTTATTATATTATTCAGTATTTCTCTTACTCAGTTGTTAAGGACATTCGTGTGAAATTATATCCTATGATGTAGTATGTCTCTAATCCAGATTTTGGTTAACAAATTAAGAAGATATAAACCAGTTGCGCAATTCACGAGTCTAGAAGTTATTCTTATCACAATGAACACTTGCAGAATGTATTTTGGTTGCACACATGATAATGAAGAGTGGACGGCTATGGAAGGATTGACCACGGTTAATAGTTTACTGAGCATTCCAAGGTTCTTCTCTGATTAAGTAGTTGGAGAAAATGGTTGTGACATTTTTATTTTATTTGTGTGGTGCTAAGTTGAAATCAATACAAACACCGCATATTACCATGTTCCTTCTTTCATATTCAACTTTTGTTTTAACTACTTTTCTTCTTGTAATGTTTTTTTTTTTTTGAACTTTTCTTAATGTAATGTTTTCTTTTTCAATTAATCTTTCATACATGTGGATTGTTCATGTTACAGATATAATTAACTACAAGACGACAAAATTTAGATTTAAGTAACTACAAGACAACAAAAGCTTATTGTGTGTGGGGGTAAATGTTACAAGTTTTTAGCAAAGCATTATTTGTTAGCTAGTTGGATATATTATGTATTTTTATTTCGCTACCGGTACAATCCACTTATATTCCACTTATAATTGTAGGTTCTACAATCTTGTTAGTTTTCAATATTGTGACAAATAATACATTTCTAAACATTTTTAGTTTTTTGGTTTGCTTGGTTTTTGTGGAAATTTATAATTTATTTGGTTTTATTTGATTGGCAACCCATATTTTCCTATATTAAACTGAGTAAGTCTCGTCTTACTAATTATTTTACTTGGTTCATGTTTGTTTTGAATCTAGATAACACTATTAATAGACTATCTAAAAAATAAAAGTACTACACGATTTCTACAAAAAATTTTTTTATAAATTCAGCAGAATGTTAACCTGTTAAACAGAAAATCATATTCCATTAAAAAAAATGAATTATTCTATAGTTTTTTTGTTGGTTATTTCGATGTATTTTGGATTCAATGAAGCTTGCGAGCTGAATAAGGTAGAAATTGTAAACGAACTCGGTCCTGGTATTACTCTTTTTGCCCATTGCAGGGACTGGCAAGGCCAGGATCATGGAGTAGAGAGGATAAACTTCACTCGTTCTATAAGTTATGTTTTCGGTGATGTTACTAATAGACGAGAAAGAACAAGGTTTGAGGGTGATTTATGGTACGATGGTAGAAATAAGAATTTTTTCGATAAAATAGAAATGTATCGAGCAGCTAGCAAAAAAAGATGTCGTCAGATACGTAAATGGGTTGCCAGAAAAGATGGGATCTACTTCACAAAAATTCACGGTGCACCAGTGGGACATGTACTTAATTGGCATCACAAATAAGCTTTTGTTTTTCCTAAACTTTACCAATATTTTATGTAAGGTAAGTTAATAGTTTGTTTTACATCTTATGAACTAATCCATAAGATCTACTAATAATGTGCTATATATTATGTAGCAAAATATAATAATAAATATGAGTTTATTAATATTTATTTAGATTGTTTCAATGTTTCAATAATAATACAAATTTTAATGAAAGAAATATTATTTATTATGAATTATGAGAATAGAACAATTTACTAATAAATTTATTCCACAAAGATACGTGCCCACAATGAACAGTGTGAAAAGAGAAAGGCGACAAGACAAGAGAGAAACATCGATTGAGCCACTCGGTGGCTGGTTCCAGCGGCTTCTTTAGCGTCAGAACCGGTCTTCTGGGTGTGCTTCTGTTTGGTTTGATGGATTCCTTCCTTCAGTCTAGTTTTTCATTATTACCGATGTGTGGAGAATTGGAAAAGATCTCTAATTTTGGTGCAGTGTTCCGGCGAAGAGAAGTATAAACGATTTTCAATTTATCAAAGAAGAAGAAGAGTTAGAAGTGTGTCCTATCCATGTTTCGGTATCTCTCGCTCCCTTGTTAATATATAAGATTTTCTTGTAGTTGTCTCTTTCGAATTCGTTTTGCCTCGGTAGCTTCTTTCGTGTGAGGTTGAGCCATTGAATGGGGTACGTGATTATACATGTTCGTAAGAAGATCAAGCGAGAAGGAGGTTATCAAGTTCTACCAGCGTCTACTCTTGTCTTTGCGCTTTCACAAAATCGTTCGGACTGCTCTATCAATCTCTGGCTAGGGAATTTGCCAATGTTAGTTTTTATTTTATTTAGTTTCGATGTGGTTTCAAGTGATTCTAATGGTCTGTATGGCATTTGATTGTCACTACTCATTAGCGTGACATGGTAATTTTAGTGTGCTTTGTTTGGCATTTATCCCTGAGGACAGTTTCATTTGTCCGTTGGCTTTACGTAACACTTCAAACTTTGAATTAAAAAAAAAAAATGAAAGTCGTTTTAGACTCATACGTGTACGCACAACAACTAATAATATCTATGTTGACACATGTAAATACGCGTTTATATACAGGAAATATAAATTAGTCCGATCCTATTATCCAGAGTTATAAAATATATAATGTTAAAATGTGTGAACGCAAGTGGATTCTATGAAGAAAGCTCGATGATGATCATGAAGTCCATGAAAAATCGATGAAGGTAAAGAGAGAAATAGATCAATCAAGGCAGAGGAAACTCGAAGGGAACATTCACAAAGGGATCATGAAATCTCTGCCTAAACATCAGAAATCGATGATGATCATGAAGTCGATGATAAAGAACAAAGAGACGCAAGATGATCAAGTAGTTTTCACATGAGTATCTCATAAATAAAAACTACTCAGTGAGAGAATGCTATAACATTCTTTTTATGTATATATTGATTCAATTTTTTTTTTTTAAATACAATTATATTTTGATTTGTGGGGAAATTCTGAAGATCAAATTAAGGTATTGAAAAGTTAATCTTCTACGAATTGATGGATTCACATCCTAATTCTGACGAGACAGACGGATTTGCCGTTCTTGTAAGCAGTTGAAGATGTGTTCTCTATCATGGGTCGTGGCACTGTCGCCGCGCCCCATGTCGAGAGAGGTGCCGTGAAACTGTTGATTTGGAAGAGGTGTTTCAGAGGATTCTTGATGAAGCAATGGCTGGTGATAATGTTGGATTGTTGCTTAGAGGTATACAAAAGGCTGATATTCAGAGAGGTATGGTTTTAGCTTAGAGGTATACAAAAGGCTGATATTCAGAGAGGTATGGTTCCATCACTCCTCATACTAAGTTCGAGGCGATTGTGTATGTGTTGAAGAAAGAAGAAGGTGGGAGGCATTTGCCGTTTTACATGAGGACGACGGATGTTACGGGGAACCTAACGAAGATCATGGACGATAAGGATGAGGAGTTGAAGATGGTTATGCCTGGTGATAGGGTTGATATATCGTTGTGGAGCTTATTGTGCTTGTTGCTTGTGAACAAGGGATGAGGTTTTCTTTGACTTTTCTTGCTTTATAAAGCTCAAACTATATCAATTTGTATCTTAGTTTTTTATCTTTCTAAACTCAGCTGAGTTTGAATCTATATTTGCTTTATACTTATATTACCAACTTACTCACCATTTTTAGAATGAGATTAAATTAAGTCTTTATTCCTATTAAAAGTGCAAATAATAATGCATAATAGATGAAACTTTTAAAAAGCTTGATTTGTTTTTTGTGTTTTTTAACAAATAAAGCTTGATTTGTTGATGACAGAAAATGTAAATGACACTCGCATAAAATGATACATGACTAATTAACACATACAAATATATAACTACTGAGGAGTAGGCGAATCCAAATCTTTTGGATCCGAAATGCGTCCACCAGCTTGTCCACTAACTGAGTGTCGTGGGTCAATGTTATCCATTAATCTTCTCCCTGCAATTTATGTTAAAAATTGTAGAAAAGATGTTATTTTACGTTTCAAGAAAAGCTTATTTATAGTTTTTTCTAATAATAATGAATATAACCGATAGATATTAGATAGTGTGTGAAAGAAGAGAAACTCCTATTTGTAACATCAAAAGTCACACAAGATGAGAAATCATCCGTCTATGTAAAATCATGATACTTTCTGCACCATGATGATATATCCGAAATAACATAATTAAATCATATATATATTAGAGAAGCTTTTCTCTGATAAATTTATCCATCTCAGCAAGTTTTAATTTATTTTATGAGCTTTATATATTCTGTTCTTTTTTAATGGGGTTTTATATATTTTGGATATACATTTTTGAGTTTTCATATAATATTAATTTTTAATTCTTTTATAAGCCATAAAACTATAAATTTTCTGTGAAATAAAAAATTTTAAAATATTATTTCGAATAAAAACAAAAAAAATATGGAAAAAGAATTGTAAGACGAACAAATACACAAGAAGATAGAAGAATTTGCGGATAATAGTTATCCAACTTAAACAAAAGTTTAAAAAGATTTATATATAAAATTAAAGTAAAATTATTTAAAAAAAATATATTTAGTCTCCAAACCATAAAACTACAAATTTTTTACAAAATAAAAATAATAAAAATATTATTTTAAATATAAATAATGAAAGAACTTGTAAAAAATAGTAATCAAACTTAAAAAAAAAATTTAGAAAGATTTATACAAAAAACTAAAGTAAAATCACTAATATCTATTTTACTTATAAATAATGATGATTTTTATGAATAAATAAAATTAAAGTGTTTAATCATGTAACATAAAAATAAGTTTCATCTATATGAAAGGCAAAACAAAAATGTATGACTATTTATGGTTTAAAATGAGTTAGTATTTTTTAAAATTTACGAAAAGCAAAAAAGTCATGCAGTTTAAAGTTGATGAAATTGATGGTAAATTTTTTTTTTTTGATTTCGCTGAAAATAATTAATATAAAAAATTAGAACAAAGATATAGATAATGGAGAAACTTATATATTTATAATTAACATATGTTAATTTATATTAGAAAATGACTTACATAATAGGTCTATATATTTTAGAACAATAAAAAACTAAAACATTATTTATAATTAAAAAAATAAAATAAAAATAAAAAAAAATTAAAAAAAAATTAAAAAAAAAAATATAATTATAAAGTATGCAAATAGATTAAAAAAATAATCTTAAACAACGCACGAATTAAAACGTTTCTTTGAATTAGACTATGATTATTAAATTTCCTAAAATACGAACTTATGAGCTATTAGACTACCAAAGATCTAATTACTACATAATTGAGCATATGATAATTTGTAGTCATAGAAAAATAGGTTCGATTCACTGGAAAGGGTTGATAACTGAAACTAAACTATGCAACCATTTGCCCTATATTTATTAGTCATGAATCTTCTCCCTACAATATGTAATAATTTGTTCGATATTAAGATCATTAAAAAAAACAAGGCAGCATAACAGGAATTATTACAGACGAAAATACAATTCTATAAAATTTCGAAAAGGAAATGAATAGTTAAAATAATGTAAAATAAGTGAGGCTGATCTCAAAAACTAAAGAAGAGGAAAATACCATGACCACCACCACCATGATCACTGGTCGATGGTCTTGTTCCTATGTCTGCACTGAGCTTATAACGAGGATCCATTATTCTCCTCCCTTCATTTTTATTAGTAAAATTTTATTATTCATATCTATTAAAAGATTATATATTAGTGTTGAACGGAAGCGAAATTAAATGTTCAAAAAGTAAACAAACGAAAACCAAATTGTCAGTGAGACTTATAATCAGTTTTAGTAAAGATTCATATTCGAACTGTGTATACCAAAATAATTTCATGCCGAATGTATCAATTAAATCAACATATAAATGACTCACACTATTTATTAATATTTTACTTGTAGTAGATTGCAACAATGTGTTTATTTCATGGGATCTATGTACATGTGACTGTCTACTATTTCATGATATTTTTTCCCCAATTAGAACACTATAATACAAACTTATGTAATATGGGTATATAGTATAAATTTATTGTTATATATATATGTATATATACTAACCGGTGATTATGAGGGAATCATGGTGTGAAGGAAGAGTCGATTCGGTACGGCAAAGAAGGGTGCAGATAAGCAAAAGCACAATGAGCAAATGAACAAATTCTGAAAATAAAGTCTTCTTTCCCATCTTTTTCTCTCTTTCTTTTTCTTGACTCCAAACCTTTGATTTGTATAGCTGAACACAGAGCAAAGCTCCAAGAAAGTATATAGAAAAAGTTCAAAAAAAAAAAAAAAAATGTATATAGAAGATAACAAAATTAAGCCCCCCACTATTATTAATTTTCTCCACTACTCATTTTTTTAATATAATTTGACCCTCTTGTAGAAAAAAATATTAGACACTCTTATCTCTTATTGACTTTTTTTCTTTTTTTTTTCTTCTTATAAGTAGTAATGGATGAACATTTTGATAGATCTAGTATAGGAGCAAATTTGATATCTCTCGAAAAATCTTGATCTAGATCTCGATTACAGAACATTGGATCAGCATAAAGTATTCTTTTTTAATATATATATATATATATCATGTTAGAAGTTAAGATTTAAATATTAAATTTTAGAATTAGATTACTACTTGGGAAATTTTTAATTAATTTTTTTTTTTCAACACATGTTGTTATACGTGCAGCGGTGGAGCTACGTTGGTGGAAGGGGGCAGCTGTCAACAAAATAGTATTAAAAATAAAAAAAAATAATTGTCAGCTACATAAAGTAGATGCCATGTCATATGCGCAGAGAATATTAATGTATTCAAAACTACACAAATTATATGGTAAACATGAACTATTGGGATTTATTTTACTAAATCCAAAGAGAATTCGATACATAGACTTAGAGTGCGTTAGACGCTGACACACACCATGCTAGCTCAGTCGATCCACTTTCTTGTAATGTTTCAAAGCAGTTATCGGACTTTTTCAAACACACCAGAATTATTATCCGCACCTGTTTTTCTAATGCACCGCATAAAAGGGATAGGACAAAAAACCCGCAAGTATAAATAAGAAGAGATCACCGCGAGAGAAAAGAAAAAAGAAAGAAAAGGAGATGGACGGATGAGAAGGGAGAATTCTCTCTCAAAGAAGTGGTATATGCTTATCTAAGCCAATCGATCCAGACAAGTAGCACGATCACGGGTAAATTTTATATTTTTTCTGAGTGAATGCCGACCAAGTTAAGTCACTCCTAAATCGGAATTCCACTTTTATACTCTTCTCACTTTTCTTTTGCTGTGTAGGAACCCCTTTAAAACACCTAAAAACAGATAGAAACCTCGATCCCCGCACGAGACTTCTCACACTAACCCGTAGAAAACCCTCCTTCCAAGTACTTGTTCCTGGTAGGATGTTCATTGACTTGGGCGTTGGAAAACCTTCTGGAGAGAAACCCTTTTTCCGTCCTTCCGAAGGCTCATTTGACCTTTATTTGAGTCCTTACAGGATGGAGTGCAACATTCACCCCATCACCTTGGGACCAGAAGCTTCTGCCTCGTAATGACTGGCCTCTTTCCCTCTAAAGGACGAATTTCAGAGGCACAGCTCCAACACTCCGACGAATTACATACCTCCACGTAATATCCCAAAATTTGCTCCTGAACAATAACATATGAACTAAATAATGTTATATTGCTAACATCAAAAATATCTTTCCCATTACCAGAATAATGTATTCAAAATTATATGAACTACTTTATAAAAAAAACTACAAAGACTATATTTATAATGATAATATATATATATTATAGTATATTTTATCCCTGAAATTTATATATTATCAATAAATCAAATTTTCAATTAAAATATAATATTTAAAAAATAATAGTTACATAAAATTAAAAATTAAATGATTATCAATGGTTAATACTTTGTATATTATGTATTTATGTGCTTTTCAAATATCTTGTTGATTTATTGGCTATATTTTAGTATGTAAATTTTGTATATATTTTAAAAATCATTTTGTTTGTACAATGTAAAGTAAAATTATAATATTTCTTAAGCTTGAAAAGATATTCTTATATAAAATTTATATTATTTTATTGTTAACTTGAAAAGATATGATTAATTATGGTTCAAATTTTAATTGATTTTAATCTTTGTTTTCCTATAATTTAAATTGAAATATCATTTATTTGAAACTTTTTATGATGTAAAATAGCTTTTCATAAGAAAATAACAAAAATAGTTTATATGATGTAAGCTGTTCAAAAAAAGAAGAAGTTTATGTGATGTAATATATATATATATATAGATACACATAATTAATGAATAAAAATATAAAATGAAAATATAATGTTGTTAAATATACTAAAACCACACTATAAGCTGTTCTATGAAAACAATTATAATAGCTTTGAGTGAAAATTTGTCTAACTAAAAACATTTGTTAATATGCACAGAATTTACTATAGGTAGTTCAGATAAAATGATTTTATAATAAAAACTTACATACTAAAATAAAGTTAATAAATTAACAAAATATTATAAAAGCATATAAATATATAATTTACAAATTATTAACTATGGATAATCAAATTAATTTATATAACTATTATTTTCACATATTATATTATAATTAAAAGAATTAATTCATTGATAATATATAGATTTTAAAGATTAAATATACTGTAATATATATATATATATTTATAAATTATTACCATTATAAATATAGTTTGTGTAGTTTTTTTTAAAGTAATTCGTGTAGTTTTGAATATATTGTTTTGATAATAGAAAAGATGATTGTGGTGTTAGCGACATAACACCATTTAGTTCATACATGTCATCATATTAACCATATAGTTCATGTAGTTTTGTATACATTTAAATTTTCTGCATATGTAGCTATATGATGGCATTTACTACGTGTAGCTGACAAGCTATAAAAAGTAGATGCCATCACATGACTATACATACATAAAATATTAATGTATTTAAAATTACATAAATAATATGGTTAACATAACGACATGTATGAACTAAATAATGCGCTAACATCATAACCATCTTTACTATTATCAAAATAATGTATCCAAAACTACACAAACTACTTTAACAAAAAAACTATACGAACTATATTTATAATGATAATAATTTATACATATATATATTATAGTATATTTAATTCTTCAAATTTACATATTATCAATGAATAAATATTTTTAATTAAAATATAACATTTGAAGATTATAGTTATATAAAATTAAAAATTAAATTGATTATCAGTGGTCAATAATTTGTATATTATATATTTATGTGCTTTTAAAATATCTTGTTAATTTATTAGCTATATTTTAGTATATAAGTTTTGTATATATTTTAAAAAATGATTTTGTTTGTACTATGTATAGTAAAATCATTATATTTCTTAAGCTTGAAAATAAATCCTTATATAAAAGTTGTATCATTTTATTGTTAACTTGAAAATATACGAATTTGATTGATTTTAGTGTTAGTTTTAATTGATTTTTATTTTTGTTTTCCTATGATTTGAATTTAATTTATTTTATTATACATAGCACATTCAAAATAATTTCTAATATATAAGGAATTTACTATATAAACTAGAAGTTTGACCCGCACGCATGTGCATACATAAACAATTTTTAAAAATTAATTACATAAATATAATATTTAAATTATTATAAATATTTTATTTTTTTGTAATATATAAAAAATTAGGTACGACGATTAAATTATAGGACCTGATAGCAAAATATATAATTTTAACTAAACATTTCATTATAACAAAATGCCCATTTTATTATGTTAAAGGGCTAAATGGGTGAGACCCGCAAATAGCTGGTTAAGCGGGTTACCTGCTGCGGATTTGTGGATCAGACGTACATACCTGCAAATTTCATCATCTTCTTCGTCTTCAATTAATCTTCCTCAATTTATTCAGTTATTTAGCCTCTAAATTCTCGAAGACTTCTTTGTATAAAATAAATATTTGAACTAAAATAAATTAAACACAGACAATTATTTGAACTTAAATATATTCCAACTTCTCTTTGTACATTTGTTTAGCTTCTGTTTCGTGTGGACAACAAAAATGGGCTCTTTAGTTAAACATTGTTAGATTAATGTTACTTTGGATTATATAGTCAGTGCATGTGATGAAGACAATTCTCATAATTTTTATACAATTTGATGATACAATTAATGTTGCTTTGGATTATATTTCGGAAAGACAATCTCAAGAAGACTGTTAAAAGTAGATAATCATACTTCCGTTAACAAAACGTGGTATACTCTAATTTCTCTTTGTATATTTGTTTAGCTTCTGTTTCGTGTAGACAACAAAAATGAGTTATTTAGTTAAACATTGTTATATTAATGTTACTTTAGATTACATAGTCGGTGCATGTGATAAATATATAATTTTTATACAATTTAATGTGTACAAATCTGTGCATGTAATAAAAAATATAACATATGTTTTGTGCATGTGACAAAAAACGATGGTTTACAATTTATATTAATAATTAAATATTTTATACTTTTTAGTTTTCATAAAATAATTATTTGAACTAAAATAAATTAAACGCATAAATTTTTTTTTTTTCATGTCATAATTCATATGTGTTAACAAATGTCATGTCACAATTACATCATCATTACACATCATCATTTCCATGTCACATTTAATTAGGTTAGATTGATGTTTTTAACCAATAAAATTAAAACAAATCAGCATATTTCATTAAACTACATTGTCAATTAATAGGTAGAGGATAATGTAAATAATTTGTGTACAAAAAACAAGAACTTATTTTCGCAATATAAATAAATATAATATTAAAATTTATGATATAACAACCTAAGATTAATTATTAGAACAGAGAACTAAACTTTTGTTTTTACAACGATTAATAATTCATATAAATTATGCTGGTTCAAATAGGTTAGTTTGGTGAGCTAACCAATCCAAAACCATTGAATTTACATGAGAAAAGATGAAGTAGTCATTCCAGCAAATGATATTAGGAGCTGAGTCGAGTCATGATGGAAGAGGATAAGGCCACCTCCGAACATTTATCCGCACCTACCCATAGTGCATCTAATTGACAACGGTAATCACTATATGGATCTGAATTGTCAAGTACTTCTACATCTTAAGTACGTGGTTCTTCACTAATAACTTCCACCAGATTTGCGATTTCCAAAGTTTTAGCTTCATTAGTCGCGATCTCTAATGTATCCATCGAAGATATGTCTTTTCTATTGAATATTTTATCTTTCCTCACCTTCCAAGTAATCCATGGAAACATTTTGATATGTTCCTCTATTGCTCCTTGTCCTTGTGCTCTTGACCGGAGGTAATTAATGTTACAAAAAGTGCATCACATGGAAAGAGCTCCAGAATAAAAGGAATATGGGAGTAACACCCATGTCTGCAAGGCCGGTGGACACTGAAAGGGCGGATGGTTTATAGTATTCCCAGAAATCACCTGCCACAATAAATTTTTGATCTTTCTAGATGTCCTTAGAGTCCACACTTTACTTCTTAATGCTGTTGTACTTGGCTCAATCATCACATGAATCGAATTTGTATCTTTCATCTCACAATCCAAATCATACACTGTTTTAACAAAATAATTACCCATTTTCGTATAGATCCATCAGTAGCCATCAATGTCAAAAACGCATGAGGGTCTGAGGCTAAGGATGCGGGGGATGTCTTCAGGTGAAATCAATTCGTGTAGCTTGTCTTTCTTCCATGTTTTTTAATCAAAGTCAATCAAATGGTTTACATACAGATTTTCATCTTGAGTATTGCTAATTCGTATCGCCGGACATGCTGGGATAACTGGAATCCATCTATCGCTCCAAACTATGGTATTAAAAACAGATTGAATCTGCTTCTGTAATCCTTCTTTCAGTAAATGTTTTGCTCCCATCATGCTTTTCTATCCATTAAAAGGGGCATTCTATTTCCACCTCCAGCGGATTGGAGTATCTGAAATATCTTCTTTTTATAACTCTAGCTAGGAGAGAATCGGGAAAACGTAATAATCTCCATACTTGCACGGCAAGGAGAGCCAGATTGAAAATTTTCAGGTCTCTAAAGTGATATATTATGGTTTTTATGGTTTTTAACCATGGTATAAGTCTTTTTATTGAGTCTTTTTTGTCTTTTTAGAGTCGTAGTAGAGTCTTTGCAGGTTATAACACTATTGGAGCACAATTGGAGGCTTTGGAGCTTTTTGGATCAAAGCAAGAATCTTTCTCGAAACTAGCAACTCAGAAGGCGTTGTTCTGCAAGGGTGACACTCGCCACCCTCATCTGAGAAGAATCGCGTGTTCTATTTCAAAGACGAGAGGAATTTTCACTTTTGGCCCAAGATTTTTATTATTTACAAAAAGACCTCAGCTCGTGTTTTAGCCTGTATATTAGATTTTTCAGCCATTGTTGGCTTTTATCTTGTATATGAATTTCTAGAGAGCTTTTGAAGAAGACAAATCCTGTTCTCTTTTAGAGATTATTTCGAACCCTTGTTTCTCTCTTCTTATCTTTTTAATGCATTTTTATTCAGTTATGATTTGTTTCATCATCTCCATGTCTGAGTAATTTTCCAGTTAGGTTATGATGATTTAAAAGTTGATGAAAAGTTTGTAGAATTGCCAAACTGTTATGAAAATCTATTGGTTCTTCATCTGTTCTTGCATTCATATCGATTTCTAGAACTGATCATCTAGATTTCGAAACCCTAAGTTGTTCAATAGATATGAGAACATTGTTAATCACATGAACTAGTATTAGATGAGCATGACTGCTAATCGCAAAGAGATTTGGCTTATGAGTTTTGTGAACAATTGAACCTGAACTTTACTGCATATTTAGATTTTTAGATTTTGCAAAGAGATTTGAAATTCGGTAATATAGACATAGATAAATTTTGCAATGAGAATTGATTAGTTATACTATTGTGTTTCAAGTTCTAGACGACTTTAATTGTTTCATGATTGCATGCATTCTACATTCTCGGATTCAACTTGCGAATTATCCTGACTTAGCGCATTTAGCTTTCTGAACTTTAGATCAATCAACAAAAATCGCCTGCTTTCATTATTCTAGTTATTTCGCATTACATTCATTCATTACTGCTTAGCTTAATCTGAATCTAAAATCTATAGTGTAGTAGCTTACTCATTTGGGATTCGATAACCATTTGTACTACAACTGCATTGTTGTGCACTTTCAGTAATAAAATAATTGGATAAAACTTATACCCTATCTTAAAGTCGAGACCCCTTTTGCTATGTGGAGTGCAGATTTTGTCCCATACCATCCAATGAAAGCCGGAGTTGTTGGATTTCGTGCTCCACCAGAACCGTGAGATCGCGCTAGTCATATCATTAATAATATCCTCTATAGGGAGGAGAAAGCTTGACATTACAAAAGTGAGTATTGCTTGCGCTATAGATTTCAAAAGCACCTCTTTCCTGTCCCTTGATAAAAGCTTTGTTGATCATGAGTTCACTCTATTATTGAGACGTTCCTGAACATACGATCCATAAATATTTTCTAAAATTCCTAAATACATTCCCATACCACCTCTCTTGGTTATATCCATTGCCCTCTTGAGTGCATTCTTGTAATCTGGGTTAAATTTACTCCCAAAAATAATAAACAATTTGGCATAATTTAGTTTTTGTCCTGAAGCTTGCCTATATATATCAATGATCTTAATAACCTCAGCACGTTTCGGGATCTCTGTTCTGTAGAAAAAACAATCTGTCATCAGCAAATAACAAGTGGGAAATCACATGGCTTGTCCTTGCTAGTTTGAGTCTAGTAATTCTTCCCTTTGCTTCCGCACCTCTCATTTAGCTGATTAGTGCTTTTGGACATATAATAAATAAAAAAGGAGATAGTGGGTCACCTTATCTTATACCTCTCGATGGAACAATATTCCCTTTTGGCTCTCCAATTATCATGACCTGGTATGATACATAATTTATACATTGCATAATCCATTGAACCCACTTTGAAAGCTCATCTTCAACATCGGCTCCTGAAGAAAGCCCCATTCTACTCTATCATAACCCTTGCTCATATCTGTCTTGCTAGTAACAAATTTAGAATTATCAAGATATGGAAGGGTTTCCAGAGCACATGGAAGGGTTTCCAGAGCTATCAAGATATTGTCTGTAATGAGACGCTTGGCTATGAAAGCCGGTTGTGTTTCCAAAATTAGCGTTGGTAAGTGTTTCTTCAGCCTCTTGCATATGATCTTCGAGATGATTTTGTAGAAAACATTACATAGGCTAACTGGTTAGAATTCCACCATGGTGGTCTTTCATTCTCGAAGAAACCTTTCACTATTCTAATGATATCTTTCTTTGTTGATTTCTAACATTTCTGGAAGAACAAACCAGTCATACCATCCTGGCATGGTGCCTTTTCTGGGTTAATATCGAAAGTAACTTGCTTGATCTCCATATCCGAAGGCATTTTCATAAGAGAAATGTACACTTCAGCAGTAACTTGCACGGTAATATACCGGAGTGCTTCGATAATCTCCAGTATTCAATGAGGTAAAGATAATGTCAAAATACTCAGTCACCACTTGGATAATACCATCCTCCGCTGCTGTCCATGAATTGTTTCCTGCTTTAAGTTTTGTGATTCTGCTTCGTGCTCGTCTTTGCTTTGTGGAGGCATAGAAAAATTTGGTATTGTGATCCCTTTCTATTATCCAATTTGCACGATTTTTCCGTTTTCAATATAATTCCTCATCACGAAAAGCTGAACATAACATTCATTTTAGATTAAGAACCTCCTCAAAAGATATATTATCATCTAGTTGGACACTTTCTTCTAATTGAGCTTTAATTGCTTTAATCTTCTTTGCAGAATTTGTTTGGTTCCCTTTCTCCCATCTCGAGATAGCTTGGTTTCATGCACCTATCTTAGGAAATAGGTGTACCGGATCCAGGAGATCATCCTGACTCCAACTCTCCTCTACCACATCGAAAAAGCCATCTTCACGAAGCCATCACTTATTAAATTTAAAGTTCTTTTGTATCCGCGAGAACCTCAACTGAATCCGTGCTAACGCCGGTCCATGATCTGATCCCCATAACTAAACAAAATCTGGAAATAAGAGAATGAGAGATGCAACTTTACAATTCCATCTCTTGGTCTATAATACTCATTAATAATAATTAATATTGAGTCATTATGATCAATTATAGAGTTATAAAATTAACAAAAATCAATTATTTAATTGTAGAAACTATTTGATTTAACCAGATTTTATTCACCTTTTATAAAGAGAATATTAATTTTAACCAAATTAAAATTTCTCTAGGGATCAAATACACAAATAATAATTTAATACAAAAGAGAGGTTATTGTATTAAGACCCATCTACCCCGAATCCATGCCTAATCTCAAACCCGAGTATGAGCCACTTCTAACTCATCTTGGTGCGCGCGCATGTGGTTTATCATGGATTCACTCTTCTCTACAGTTGTTTAAATGTCTTTATCCTTGCTAAGAATTTTTTCATGATATATACTAATCCACTTTGTACTTTTCAAGCAACAAACATTAGACAAGCATACAAACTTCAATTTTGACATATGAGTACACTATTATAATGTTTGCGGTTATGGATTGATCGCTCTCATTTTCTGGTCAATTCCTCGAGAATATGTCAGAAAGTTGCTTGGAAATGTACCAGCACAACATGTCTTAATAATTAAGCTCCAACAATCCCCCACATGAATAGAAATGATTCTAAACATATGAAGACTCGATAAAATTCTTATGAGAGTACAAGCAAAAATCCACTACATCTGAGTTGGTAACATTTTTTCAGCCTTGAACCAGTCATTATTAATAGCTATCGGATTTACTTGACTAAGAGGTGAACATGATGTTTTGAACCCCTGAGTTTTGTTGTAAACCAAGACAATTACTATAACACAACTTCATTTTCTCACATAATTAAGCTCTTTATTGTGTTCATTTTGGCTGTAAACTTATCTAGTAATCATGAGTGAACTTGGAGAATATAGCATTTTCTTCATTCTCTAGAAACGGTTGCATTTCACACTTATAAGGTGATTTGCTATTAGCTTTGTTTAAAGGAGTAGCAGGTACTGCTCCACTTATATCTCAAAGCTATGGATTGAAATCATTAAAAAGCTTAAGGTTATCCTCTACACATACATCTAGCACTGTTTATCATCTTAGGAACTTGGCAGAGATATAGTCTGACAGTGCTCTTAGTTGATTTAGTTTTCTCATTGAACCTATTTCTTGCGATCTCGAGTCATTTAGGTGGGGTTACCATCAGACCTCCTATTAAGTCTTTAAACCCATTTATTTTAATTTTACAATTTGATCTCGTGACATCTTTTAAAATAGAACCTAGGTTGTCATCAAATTGGACATAATCTATTGAGATTACTCCATCTGAGATCAACTGTTAGGTTGGTTTTATGTCGTCTTCTTGAAAGATACGATAACCATTAAAACTCAGTGCCGAGTCAAAATTAATTGACTATCATGGTGTACACATATGCCCACACTAGTTTTTTCCACATTTGGAATTCTTTCACCAAATTTTTCCTTTAGCTTCATTAGCTTTACCAAATGCTACGAGCTTAGGTTAACAAATTCATATGTTTCACAACATTAATTTGGAAGATTTCAATGATTTTGTTTCACTGCCATCGCAAGCACAAGCATAGATTTCTTATGTCTAAAGACTTTGTGTCTTTTTCGACTAAGCTATTGATTTTCAAATTTTGAAAATCCATCTACACTAGGACTTTAAACTCTTGTGACAAATCAAGTATCTTTGAGTCGTTCTCACGATTGACTATCTTTAAGAAAGACTAGTCTGATGTAGACATAACGTCTTAGCTGATTTTTTAAAAGAATGACTTTCACTAATGATCTTGGTTAGTTTTCTATAAGAAAGACCCTTTTAGATCCAATTATGACCTTTGTTTGAAGGTGGCACTGCAACTTTTTCCAGATACCCTCACACTTGTAGGTATTTGTACGAATGTACTTTATCCTTTCAAAGTTCATATGATATCATACCAATGACTTTATGTGGTAAGCAATGCTTCCCCTTATATTTCCTGAAATTACTCAGAATCATGAATCTTTGCATTCATAATCTTATTAAGAGTTCAGAATTTCTGTGAATAAGAAGAAGTTTTTCTCACGAATAATGCCATGTTCTCTAAAGAACGAATTTAATTCACATACAACTCACCTCCATTTTCACATTTTACTATTTTCATAGTTTCTCTTGTTGGATTTTAAATTTCATCTTGTATGCTTTAAATTTTTCCAAACCACGTTCTTGCATATCAGCAATTAAAAAAATCTATCACAATAGATTTCATTAGAGGTAGCATTGTAATGCCACTATTATATTTGAGTTTTTCCAACCAGATAGACTTCACAAACTACACTATACATGTCAGCTTTAGTCAGATTTGTCTGAAATTTTTCATTGTCTCTGCATGAATCAATTTTGCTATAATATTACTCTGCAGATTTGTCTGACAAGTGTGAGCCGTTTTACCAATCATGCCATAATTGAGCCTTTTTTTATTGAACTTCTATATAAATATTATGATTTTTGAAGCTATTATAGGTTTTTAGAGGAACTTTAAGTATCCATTTGTTCTTGTGCCCAGCCTTTTTGTATTATGTTCACAAATGTGACACCATATGTTTTGTGATTTGCAGATTCAGTCTGTTGTCTGACCATCAAGGCTTACTGAAAAACTTCCAAACTACTGAAAAATTCTCAATCAACCACCATATCTGGTATGTCAAAAAAATTGACATATTTTCAACTATTATATTATGTATAAACAACCACACCTCTTTGAATTTTTTTATGATGGGCTTTGACTCCACCAAATAAAAGTCTAATTGTTTCGCCAATGTGGATTTCTGAGGAACATGTATTTTTAGACTTAGAGAGTGGTATAGGATTCAAGAATTAATTAAATATGAAAGAATTCAATTAGAGAATTAAGTAATAGACTTTAAAGTATTTTAAACGATTTGATGGAAATTTTAGTGCATTTTTCTTAATTCTTAAGTTTATTTTTACTAGATTTTAAAAGAATGGAAAGTAATTGGATATATACATTTTAAAGAAATACAAAGGAATTATATAAAATTTTGAATTATTTTCATATACTGAAATAATTAGCTAGTATTTTTTAACTATAAAATAAAGATACAATTGAAAAAATAAATACAACAACTACTACTAAAAAAGACAACTACTACTACAAATACAACAGTTTCAAAACTGGTTGCATCTCTCCACATATCTTCTGCCATAGTTTTTTTCTCCAAATATTTTAATTTTCTCTATCTTGCTCTTGTATCTCCAAAGGCTTTTCTTGAATAACTTGATTAGTATTCTTTGAATTTTGTTGACTGATTACTTCAACAGAAAATTCACCTACATCTGATTGGCATTTTTTTTCTAAGAAAAATTATGCAACCCTGCACATGTTGATACTAACCCATCTTATTTCTTATAGAGAAATGAGGTGCAGAAGTAAATATCAAAGATTAAAAATAATTATTTTTCACTTCAAATTGCATTAATTGATCATTTGTGGAAAATTTTCATTAATAGTAATGATGAAAAATTCAGTAATAGTAATTTTAAAATAAAATTGATCATTTTTCTATAAAATTCACCTACATCTGACCAGCATTCTTTTCTAAGAAAATTATGCAACCCTGCACATGCTAATACTAATGCAGCTTATTTCTTATAGAAAAATGAGGTGCAGATTTAAATATTTCAAATCTAGATTTAAATATTCCAAATATGAAATACAAGAACACAAGATTTTAATAGAATCATAGAATCTTTAAAAATCAAACTTTTTGAATAACATAAAATTTTGGATGGAATATTTAAATCTTTAAACCAATAACAATAGATTTTATTATGTTTTTAAGAATTTATAAACCAATAATGATAGAATCTCAAAATTTGAAAAATTCTGTAAATTTCATCTCCCAATAACCCTCCTAAATCTACTCCAATCGAACTTGTCTTGCATTAGTTCTATTCTTATGGCACTAGACACTAAACTGACAATCTGATAAACATCAGAATTTGGCACAATTATATGTGGTAGACTATTACCAAACTGAACTTGATGTGTCGATTCACTTGATTTGTAACCTTAAAGCCTCTACCGCAACTCAGTAAGATTAGGATTTGGACTTTCAGATACACATCAGAATTCCAATCCATAGCACACAAGATTGTATAGGTGGCAGACCATTCCTATTTTGGGATGTTGATTCACCATACATGTTGCCATTTTTCCCATTAGACAACCTTTAAAAGCAAATCTAAAATATAAATGTATTTTCAAACACAATTTTCCAGCTTAGACTGCCAATCTAGTAATAGTCATATTTAAAAATAAATCTTAGATGGATCAAATAATTGATCGGATACATATTCAAGATCCAGATTCATGTTTAAAAAAAAATTCACAAAATTATTATTTTCATTAGTGCAATAACTGTAAACGAAAATATACAGAATTAAACTTATAAAAATACAATTATTACAATTGGACAAACTGATTATTTATGAAGAAAATACCTGAAATAAATTGATAAACCTAATATTAAAATGGTACTAATAAACAAGAATTTAGCGAAATAGATTGCATAGTTGAGACATGGAGATTTGTTTCCATAATTCTGTAAATGCCCTCATAGTGTGACAGTTTTATGGCGTTCTGAATCCTAAGGTACATGAAACAACAATCTCTACACATTAAGCGATATCCTTAAATCCTTTCTAATCATATTAAGTGGTATTCGAATTCTACTAAATCAATGATCCAATATACCCCTATGATTATGAAAGAGAAAAATGATGACTTGAATATGGTTGTCTTTCGTCCCCAAAAAAAATGGTTATGTCTAACAATCATAGGCTTTGATAAACTATAATGTGTTTATCCAAAGAAACACTATTAATCTTACTCATTTATCAATTTATTTCATATCTGACTCACAAATAATCGAATCTCAATCTGGTGTTTTTAAATTTTTAGAACTTCATAAATATTATATCCTACTAACCACATGTGTGTGAACAGTTTACTTGTAATATGAAAATTTCATTGGTCGTGTAAGGGAGTACTCCAAACCAAATTGAAAAAAAAAAGTGAATAGTTAAATAAAAGATGGAGCTAAGCTTTCGAAATCTGGTGAAACTATTAAGCAAAAAAAGTTTATAAAAAAGTAACTAAAACATTTGAAAAGAACGTGATATGATAAAAAGATATAAACAAATAATAATTTTTTGTCTACAGCTTTATATTCATACAACGATTTAGTTAATCATACTAGTAGAACTGAATTTATATAATTTAGATGATAAAGATAGTCTTGAGCATTCTGCGCTAGTGTCTGTCTTTGCATTATGCACGCGCATAGAATCTGTGATATTGAGAAGAATTCAAATTTCTTCTCGCTTTTCTTGTATTCATCCAGGTGTAAAAGGAATGTCAACCACTCCGTTGAATTAGATACTGTCTTCACCAATTTAGAACTGTCTGTGACAAAAACTACTACTAATCTCCTATCATAGAACATGCAATGCATTGTTCATATCAATTCTTCCAATTCTGTATGCAGAAGTGATATACTTTAACCTATATTACGTGCCCCCATTAGTGTACCAGGGGCAGACGTACATGAAGGTATACGGGGCACGTGTCCCCTACTGAGTTTTGATTTTTCTTTAATAATTTAAGTAATTTGTTTAATTTCTGTGATTTTAATGGATAAAAATTTATGTTGCCCCTAGTTGAAAAATATTCTACATCTACCACTGATCGTACCAACTCTTTGGCTAAACTATCTCCAACCTGCATTTTCTACTCCTTGTTTCCATGAGCCATCTGTGTAACAAATTACTCCGTCATTGGCTAAAATCCCGCTTTGCATACATTGTGGTATCATTACCGCTAATTCATCTGATTGAGCTTACTCACAAGCATGCACTTCCGCAACTGCTAGTTTTACTACTTCTCGGGGGTCCCGATCAATGTTTAAGAAAATCTTGTCAATTCTCATTTTCTAAATGTACCATAAAATCCAAGAATATAACTTCATGTTTTCATGGTTTGGTAAATGCTAAAACACGTTTGACATATTAGAAAATAGAGCGTTTGTGGGAAATCGAAGCATAGGTGTGAGTGTTGACGATAATGCCCAGATTTGAAAGACCGTAGGACATGTAAAAGTGTATGATTAATAGTTTTCTTGTCTGCACCACATCTAGTACATTGAGGGTCACAATTGACACATTTGCTTCAAAGACGATCCACTATCGCTAAGCATTCCAAAATTACTTGCCACAGAAAATGTTTCATCTTTGGTGGACATTTTACCTTCCATACATGTGTCTGTAACTGGCTCACATCCGGACTGTAAAAAATATAGTGGTGTCACTACTTTGCAAGTAGCTTGCTCTGTTAAATATTCTGACTTGACTGTGTATCTCTCTTTTTTTGTAAAATTCTACCCTAAAGTATTCGGTCGGTGATCCCTAGTAGTTGCAATCCCAGTAATTAAGGGTATATCTACCAAAATTATTAGTTGTCGAATTAGTTGTATATTCCACATTGTTGTTGTAAGGTCAACCAGTTGATTAACTGTTAGCTCTGGGTTATAATTATACCTTTCACATGATGATGATCTCGGACGTGGGGATGGAAGTCATGGATCATTCCATACAGATATAGAATTACCAAAACCAACTTTTTTAATAAGCCTTTTTGTACCATAGATCTTGCAGATGTGACGCTCTTCCACCCACACGATGGAGAGTATGGCCGTATTGGGTCTAAATGTGTTATGTTCCTAAAATATTGTCCTTTAAGAATTCTTGCGAAGAGAGAGTCTGAGTATTCAATAAGTCGACAGAGCTGTTTAGCCAGTAAGGCTATGTTAAAATCCTCAATAACACAAAAACAGCCCACCTTTAATTTTTTTTGTTTACATAGCTTATTCCAAGCAAGCCAATGCATGCCACGTGTTTGACCATTATGGCTCCACCAAAATTTTGCCACTGTACTCATAAGTTTAGTGGTTAAAACTTTTGGTAATCTGAAGCAAAACATAATGTATATCGGCACTGTGGTAGCCACATATTTGATAAGAATCTCTCTGCCCCCTTTTAATAATAGTTTAGATGTCCACTGGGAAAAAGGCTAATTCGTACCCGCACTTCATATAGAGATGCTGATTAGGCCCTGCACAATTTTGCTGTGTAAATTCATACCCGCACTTCTCAAAATTTGAATATCCATACACGCAGTTTATTCCGTTTGGCGAATAACAACTTTGACTAAAATCCCGTTAGTCAACTCTCACAATCCGTTAAAGGCGATGAGTCAGCCGCCACGTCGTTTTTCCCGGTGGATCAGAAAATAAATCGTTGCCATTTCTTACTGTAGCGAATGACATCGTTTGCATGTTTGGAACAAAAAAAAATTATATAAAATGCTGGAAATCCCTAAATTATCTCATCTTCCTCGTCGAGCTCTGAAGAAAATCAATTTGGGGGAAAACAGAATGGACTGCCATTCAAGGAAAACAGCAGCGAATGGCTACCTCATCAAACGAGAACACATCATCGGCCAATTCTGGTATGTTTATAGTGTCGAATTCACATTGTAAAATCAAAATATTGGGAAATTTTGTTGAGAAACATGAATAAAAAATGGTAAAATTGCTGGGAAATTTACAGGGCTTAGTGGAAGTTGGAGTCGTGTTGTTCCTTTAGGGTCTAGAGGTATTCCTAGTGCTTGTAGGTGTGGAGAAGTATCGGTAATAAGAACTTCAGGCACAGTTAAGAATCATGGACGATTATTCCATTGCTGACCGCGAGGATCCGAAAATGTAAACAATTTCTATATGATTAGCGCAATTTTAAACACAATTTTTCGAACATTAACTGATTAATGATTATTTTTTTTAAGGACAAATTTCATTTGTTCAAGTGGACTGATGAATTAATGGCAGAAGAGCTTGAAGAAATGAAGAAGACGCTTTTAAAGTTTGCAGTTGAGACAACAACTTGTGAAGAGGTGGTAAAGAGCTTCGAGAAAGAGAAAGAAGAGATAAAACACATTGTTCATGGAATTGAAAAGAAGTTGGAAGCCAAGGTTGAAGAGCGTGAGAAACAATTAAAGGAGATGGTTGCAGAGATAGGTTTTTTAAAGAATATGCTCATGTCTATAGCTGTTGTGAGTGTTTGCTGCTATTGGTTTTGGGCATAACTCGATAAGTGTTTGATGTAAAATGATGGAGATTAGGTTCTTCATGGTGTGGTATCGTTTTTTTTTTGTTTCTAGATATTCTGTACTTTTGATTTGTATGATGAATTTAGAAGGATATTTTATGGTTACACTCTTAGTATTGGACCTAATGTGTTCCTAAAATGAAGTTCTATAAAAGCAGTGTACTAATGTCGAAATTTGTTCTGTTTCATACAACAAAAACCAGAAATCAGAAATCACATCTGCTTCAACTAACTCTAATAACTTAAACAAAAGAAATCAGAAATCACATCTGTTTCAAATAACTCAAATAACTTAAATAACAAAAATCAGAAACCAAAATCAATAATGTCAAATAACTTTATCCGAAATCACATCTGTTTCATAGAACTTAAAAATCCAAAATAACACCAAAATAAACACCAAAAAACTACTCTCTCGTCCCTCTGCATTTAGTAAGCTAAACCTGCAACCTGTAAAATAAACAACACAATCATCAATCTCGAAACTCTAAGCAACAAAATATATCAACAACTGTCATAGATTTTTGCAGAGAAAGCACCTGATCACTTCATCATTCTTGATATTCCTGAGCAATAAATGTTTGTGTTGGTTGGCTAGGACCTTCCCCATCACCAAGTGTTATAGATTCTTCATCATCTGTGTCTGATGTCTTAAGCTTCTTTGGTGGTCTAGGCTTCAATGCCGCTCCGTCATTAGGACATTTAGCTGAGTTATGTCCACATATACTACATCGAAAACAATGCATTATGGGACGATGTTGAGTCACTTTTTTTTCTTTTGTTGGTGACTGATTAACACCTTTTATTCTTTTCTCTGGATTTTTTTCCGGCCCTTATGCACATCTATTTCTGGTGGTACAAGTCTTCTTTCTTCACTGTTTTTCCAGAACTTAATGCCATTGACAGGTTCAATGGAGTCAATGTATTGCGACTGCCACTTAGTTGTCAAATATCAATATGAAACCAAGTCTTCTCTCTTGTATGTCTTTTTATTGTCAAAGACAACACGCAACACATGACGACATGGTATTCCAGTCAAATCTCATCTCCTACACTTACATGTTCTCTCTTTCATATTTACCGTGTAACTCTGACCTTTCTCAGTAACTTCAAAGATACCTGAACATCCAGGGATTGTCCTGAGATGTTTGACCTCTTCTTCCTCTTCAGCGATTACTAACCCAACTTTCAGACTGTGTTTGCTCTTGTGCTTTGTAGTTTTTGTTCTCCTCAGCGTAATCCTCACCATTGCTTGTCTCCTCATTGTTTCCAAGCTCTGAATAATTGGCATTGAATGCGCCTTGTCAATGGCCTTGTTGTATGACTCTAAAAAATTATTCAGAGCATCTTCACAGCAGAAAGTCGTCTTGAAGTATGCTCGGCTACAATTCTCCGGGTTCCTACTCATAAAAGCATCAAAGACAACAATATCATATGCCTTCATCTCCTGTAAACTTGCATCATGATCACCCATGTTGAAACTCTCCACAACTTGCCAAAATAATCCCTTCATCTGAGGCTTTTTCAAGTGGAACTTCTTCAAATTTCCATAAATGTGTCTTGCACACATTCGGTGTTCAATCTGTGGCAGTTCTTGGTTCACAGTAATAAGTAAACCCTGAAATATAACGAATTCAATATCAAATAAATTTGTTAACACTAAAGTATATAACGAGTCCAATATGCATCATTCTTACCTTCTGCTTATCCGAGATGAGAGTGAAGCCATCACCATTTTGAAGATCTGAATCTTCTTTGAATGAACCAAATCCAGCTATTTGTGTTCTCTACTGGAACAACAGCCCAAGCAAAAAGGTAAATTTGATTGTTTGCATCTCTGCCAACAGCTGCCAAGAGTTGTCCTTTTTCGTTGGACTTCAAGAAACACCCATCGATCCCAAATATTGGTCGATAATGTTCTTTCCATGTCTTGCGCAGCCCAGCAAAACACATGTAGAAACTATCAAACATTTCTTTTCCATTATCTCCAATCCTTTTCAAAATCTCTACTGTAGAATCGGGATTTGTCATGAATCAATACAGAAAAAATAATTAAATGGTTAACACAGAAAATATATAGTCAATGCACATACATAACCGAAATTACTCTAGAATTTCATCTCGATAGTCTTTCATCTTTGCATATTGTTCACTGAATACATCTTCAATGAGTTTCAATGCTCTCTTCTTTGCCTTACGACATTGATCAAATGAAGGGGCCACATTGCAGTGCTTATGTATTCTTTCTTGCATAACCTTAGGCTTTATTAAAAGAACATTTCTCAACTCATTAATGTACATGTTACAGATCACACTCCCTATCAATATCTTACAACGCCTATCCTTGTAACATGTATGATCCTCTTAAAATGTCTTAACCATCGATTGTGCAACTGATTCTTCATAAGAGCAGTAGATTCTCCATTTGCAATCCTCATCCTCGATAGCACATTTAGCTTCGATTTTTTTTGCTGCCCATCTTGTGAACTTGATATTCCAGCCTCCTTTTAAGGCGTACTCCAACACTGCCTATCTAAACTCAGACACACTTTCCAACACTTGCGTAATCTTTAGCTCTCCACTTCCTCTTTTCCAACCATTATAGTGAACTCTTTCATTATCTGCTCCTTCACAATCGGATGTAGGAGGAGTTCTCTGATAGTCATCATTCTCCTCCTCATCAACAAATGTTACCATTATCTCTTCCACTCGAACTTCCTCATCACACAGCTCATTTGGAGCTCTTCTTTCCTCTCTTCTCTCTTCCGCTTGATTCTGGCATGGTTCCTCACTGTCATCTGTTCTTTCGTGTTCATCATTGTCATTTCTTACCTCATAGTCCTCATCATGCTCCATATATATCTCAATAGATTTGCACCATTTTGCAGCCTCACACATTTTCAGAAAGTTATCAACCTCACGACACAAAATCTTGAGTTCACTCAACTCTTCATATGGCATTTTGTACCATACTCTATGATCATACAAACTCACAGGCAACCCTTGATACAATGCATTCGCCTGTGTAACAAGTCCGGTTACAGAGCCACCACTGTAGAAAGTCGAACCATCCTCATTTGTAGTGAATTTGCCACTATGATTGATGACAAACAATGTATCCAAATCAACACTGAAAAAACAAACAATGCATATAAGAAGAGGTGAATTTTATGTTGGTAGTGATTAAACAACTCAAAAACAACTATTAAAGAATTCAAAAGTAACGTTTAAACAATTATAAATCGATTTCACAATAAAAATACCCTAAAATTTTGATTTACCTTATTTTTTTGAGGAGATAAAAATCCTTCAAGTATCTCGGAAATCCCTAAAAGCTGCTGTTTTTCTTGAACGGCAGTCCAATCTGTATTCCCACAAATCAATTTTCCTCAGAGCTCGACGAGGACGATGACATAATTTGGGGATTCAGCGTTTCCCCCAAAACGATGTCGTTTTATCCTATTGCTACTGAATCGTTCGTACAGCAAGAAACGGCAGCGTTTTATGTTCTGATTCACCGGGAAAAACGATGTGGCGACTGACTCATCGCCGTTAATGGATTGTGAGAGTTGACTAATGAGATTTTAGTTAAAGTTGTTATTCGCCAAACGGAACAAACTGCATGTATGGATATTCAAATTTTGAGAAGTGCGGGTATAAATTTACACTGCAAAATTATGCAGTGCCTAATCAGCACCTTTGTATGAAGTGCAGGTACGAATTAGTCTTTTTCCCGATGTCCACCCACTTACCCTTTTTTTGTTGCCTATCTAATAGAAAATTAAAAATCTTTGTTTTTTCCCCTCCCATCCCTCTGTTGTTGGTAATGCCCAAAGCTCTTGGATCACTAAATATGTGCCCATCCCTCCAATGTTGGTAATGCCCAAAGCATTATGTAACGATCCTCGTAACACTGTCTCCGCTGTATTCTCAAATTATACTGATGATTTTTTGAAATTGATATGTTGGCTTGAAACTGACTCATACTGTTTTAAAATATGTAGTAGCACACTCGCCTCTGCCAGTGTTGCCATACAGAAGAATAGACTATCATCCTTAAAAAAACATATTTGAGACCGTCAAGTTTGCTTGTGCGAATTTTATCCCAGTAATTAACTTATCCTGTTCCACTCTCTTCAAATTAGATATAAATATTTCTGTACATAGAATAAAATAATATGGTGAAGGATCGCCTTGTCTTTGCCTCTTTTTGGTTTATTAATTTCAGTTGGATTACTGTTAATAATAATCTTGTACTGCATAAACCCTATACACATCATCTGTGATTCACTTCACCGTCAATCCCATTTTTCTTAGCAAATGTTCAATAAAAGACCATACAACCTGATCATAAGCCTTGCTCGTATCTGTTTTAACTGCCATAAAATCCTTTTTACTAGAATTATTTGTCTGCAGTCCATGAAACATTTCTTGCACTATTAGAATATTATCCGAGATAAGCCTTCCGGACACAAACGCTAACTTTGTCTCTGAGATCAGGCGTGGTAATATTCTCCTTAAACGTTGACACAATACTTTGGATATAGTTTTATATCCCACATTACATAGACTTATGGATCGTGATTCCATTATTCGAGTGGGTTTTTTGTTTTTCGGGATCAGACAAATATTGTTAAATATGACCGTTTATCGAAAGTCCCGAATTTAAAAAAATATATTAACCATAAATACTAAATCCTCTTTATAATATCTCATGACTTCTGAAAAAGCAAAACTCTCATTCCACCAGGACCGGAGGCTTTTCCTGAGTGCATCATGAAGAGCGCTTCCTTCACATCTTCCTCTGATGCCATTTTAAGTAGCTCATCATTCTCTCGTTTCGATAATCCTGACCTATTTCCCCTAAAGCATCCTCAAAAGCCGTTGGGAAGATAGATGTAAATAACTTGTTAAAATAATTTACAACTATCTTCTCCACTTTATTTTCCCCTTCTACCCAAACTCCTTGACAATCATGTAGACCAACTATTCTGTTTATAGTCCTTCATTGCTTTGCTGCATGATAAAAATTTTGTGTTTAGATTCCCACGTTTATTCCATAAATTTCTACTTTTCTGTTGCCAGAACTGTTCCTTATCTCGATATGTATCCTTTTAGTTTTTTTGTTATCTTATTTAGCTCCCATGTGTCCATATATCATCTATTTGTAATTTTCAAGTTGCCGATGTAGTTCTTTAATCTTATCCCTTCCATACAGTTTGTGAGTCTCTATTTTAAAATTTTATATCTGCGTGTGCCAATCTGATCAACTAGTGAATGGTTTGAATTCAAAGTATTATACCGCCAACCCTTTGTTATCGCAACCATCAGACCATCTTGGCTAACCCACCTTCTCTTAAATCTAAATTGTCTCTGCCGTTTTATTTTATCGATTCAGTTGTCACCACAATATATGATTGGATCTAATCATCCGTAATTACTCAACATATGAGAATTGAAATAAATCATGCCAATCCTCTGTAGCAAAACCTTTGTCTCCGTATGCGTTGCATATTTTTCCTATTCTGCCAGCCTTTCCAAGACAATGTGTTTTCCTGATTTAGAAAATCACTTAATCTGCAATTATCAATCATTGTATTAAAACCAATAAAGAAAGATGCTTGTCTAATTGCGCCCCCTTTACTTTTTATGATTGTCCGTAATCTCATTCAAATCACTAATTAAAAACTTTAGATTATTTTTTATCGATTTTTTCTTGTTCTCTATTCTCATACTTAGTCCTTCTGTTTTGGAACCTGATTACCATAAATAAAAGTCATAAAAATGTTTTTTCCTTCAAAATTCATTTTCACATCAATAAATCTTTTATTTGAAAATAAAATACTAACATCAGAATTTTTATTATAAAATAAAACAAATCCGCCACTAGCACTATACAGTTCAACCATATCTAGAAAATCATAACCAAAATTTAACTGAAACTGCTACAAAAAACTAAATCATTGCTTAGTTGATGAGAGAAACAAAAAAATTTGGTTTGAATTTTTTCCATATCTCTATGAGATAGCTTATTGTGATCATGTTACCTAATCATTAGCAATCCCCATCTTAAAAATCCGCATCAAACAATGGTTTTATCACCTGATCCTTCTGTCGGGTTCTCATTCTTCCGAGCATGTCCCTTACTCTTATCCCTTTCCCTTCCTTTTCACCTCCTTTCTTCCTTGGCATTGTAGCTTATAACATTTTCTTGGATCCACCACCTCTTACAAACATGGCTTTGAAAAGCTTCTTATTCACTCCTGCTTTGGCCGGTACCTAAGCCATCACTTTCCCCGTCCCCGTGTTCTCCAACAGTACATCATTGTTTATTATCTCCTTGAATAATGGAATCTCGACACGGACGTATCCTGAGCGTGTTTAGCCACATTGTACCCCATTGTGTCCTGCATCTCACCCTCCACATTCTCATCTGCAATCGCATCCGGAAATCCCTCATCTTCATAAAACTCAACAGTTTTCTGAACCCCAATCTCAGATTCATTATCGACCAATATATCGTTACCATTCAATGACTTTAACTCCACATTATCCTCTACTAATGTTTCCGGTATAATCATCACAACTCTATCATTCATATTGCCCAAATCATCCATTCGTAACACAACCTCCTCAAAGTCTAATTCCTTTCATACCCTTTTAGCTGAATTTTGAGGAGGGTTCGTCTTGGCAAGGTCACCAACTTTATTTACCATCCGCTGCCCTTGATCCGAGATCGTGTCCTAACCCTTGTCCCTCATTGTTCCTCAAAATACCTCTTGATGACCCCCATACCTTTTATGCACTTTTTTTGGTGGCTGGTAACAGTTAGGTATTTTGAAGCCCACTAAATGCTCATCTCGTTGCCTATCCCTATTACCACCATTTTGACTAACTCTTTTGCCCTCCCTAGACTCGAGCATCTTTCCTTTACCACTAGAGGACTTCGAGTTCTGTGTCTTTAAAGAGGACTTGTCACCTTTGTCGTCACTTGTGACTACCAAGGCCCCTTTGTAGCTCATATTAAGTTGCTGCATTCTTTGTACTGAATCTCCTCACGTTGCTCCTTCTTCAGATATAACTTATAGTGTTTTTAGTCTCATGACACAGACTGAAACACTCTCGACAGAATCCATGTAGGCATTCATATCTGAGAATTACCATAGTTTCATCCCCACCATAGAACTCTCCCGATGTTTCAAAGACCAACAGCTTGAAGCTGTTCATGCAAATTTGTACTCTGCCACCATCCAAATCAACATCATGGACTTCACCAATTACTTGTCAAATACTCATGAATGTCGGTTCAGCCCAAAATGAAATAGGACTCCCATCATATGGACCCAAAAAGTGAGAGCACAAGGATAACTCGGCTCCATTAACGGCTCCCAACAAACTAGACACCATCCATCCATCAAAATGGAAAGGTTCCATTTGTAATACTGCAGTGATGTCTTCCTCTTTATCAAAATCAAACTGGAATCGCCCCATACCGAGATGAGTTCCCGCAACTATATCCTACACCGTCCAAATACATGGCAGCATAATAAAGAGTGACTTCATCTCCTACGCCACTGAGTTCATGCATCTCCCAATGAGGGTACTTGAGTAACCCTTGATCAACTCTGTGTTGTCAAACCTTGGTACCGTAATCTTCAGTCTTGTTGCAAGTGTGTCCTTGCCCTTGTTACATCTGCCAGAAACAGCACGCACGGCTTGCTTGAGACATGGGAAAAACTGTAAGGCATAGAGTAATAAAAATATATAAGAGAAAATCCATTCAAAAACAAGGTGAGATATATTTGAAACACCTGTTGCTAAGGCCGATTATATAACATATTACACCAAGAAATCTTCCAAAACTAGTTACCATTCTTATTTTTCTTAACTGAGAAACCATATCTCACTGATTGTAGTAATCAAGTCGATAGATATTACATAAATATCCCATTACCGCAGCCATTTTTGGAAGCCGTTAATTGCCATTAAGCCTTTGCATCTTGGATCTCCCAATAAACCTCATATGATTTGTCCAGCTTGCTAATTGAAACCGAGACTTCCGAATTCAATTGACTAAGATCCTTGATTCTTCTGCATCCCATAAATAATCCACCTTTCTAAGACCTCCATCTTCTCCCAAATCAACCCAGATATGTTCAAGAACCCATTTATTTCTATTGATCCCAAAAATAAAAATCACCAAAAATACCTATTAACTTTATCAGGCTAGAGAGTGTTTCTATAAGTTGTTCCTCTGTTAAAACTAGAGTTGGTACCCGAATTACATATAGGAGTGTAATCGTTACCTTATCCAGTACTGAATCCTCATAATTTTCCAAAATCACGATCCACAGTCGCCATATCCCAAGTGGGAGGCTTAATATAGAATCTGATTTTGTAGTTGCCAGCTAATTTATCTTCCTTCAGAAAACCCAAAGACTCGAGTGTCTGAATTTGAGTGTAATGTGCGTCTATTGAAAAATTCGAGAACCTAAAGCTCCCAATATTCTCCGAGCTTCTCCTTAGTAGTTAACATCCCAATCGAGAACCTTAATCTATGATTTTGAATCCCATCCGCAAACTTAAAAAGAACATATGATCCTGAATCTGAATAGATCTTGCCTTCATCTTTATCACAATTCAATTATCATCGTCATACATTATTATTATTTTTTCTTGTATTTTTTATTAAAAAAACAAACAAAATTAAAAAAATGTAATTAAAATATATATAGTTAATAATTAATAGCTGTCATAAAAAGAGTTAATAATTAATAATAAAACGAAAATATATAATTAATTTTTTTTAAAATTGAAAATATCATAATAAATTGAAAAGAAATCTAATTCTATTTTAAAATAAAAATAAAATAATATATTGGCAATGTTCTAATAATCTTCTCGAGATTAGACACTGAAACATATTCATTCTAAAAGAAAGTTGTGTTTGCCTAATACACTTGTTTTTATATAACTAAAGTTCGGAGATTTCTGCCTAAATGTTCCGACAAATTAGAAACTTGAATGAGTAAGATGGTTCGACTTATACAATTGTATAAAATTAAAATTTCAAAATCGCTATGCAAATATAGATAAGATTATTAGTTCATCTATCTTATTATATAAATTTGAATACATTAAAATTAGTAATTTATATAATTGTGATACATGGTGAGTAATTCGATCAGATTTTTACATGTGTCACGATTAAATTAAAAATAAAAATATATATAAAATGGTATATTTCATTTTATAAAAACAAAATGACTTAAAACACTAATTCTAATAAAAGAAAAATACAATTTGAAAAAAAAAACAAAGTTAATAAAATGAAATATTTCAATTTAGAAAAAGGAAAAAAAGAAGCTAAAACACTAATCTTAAAAGAAAAAAATAAACAGTCCACATCTATATAAACACATAAAAATCTCTCATAATTTTTTACTAAACAAAATAATACTTTTTGACCTTCATTATATATATATATAATATTTTTTTTATTTTATTGTATTATTATTATTAAAAAAACTTTATACGATATTTTAAATTTTTATCCATTATTACTCGTTCTGTATTTCAAATTTTTATCCTTTAAGATTTGTTTGCTGAATATTGTATACATCTAAAGTGTTTCCAGTATTTAATAATTAGACAATTCCAAAATAATCATATACAAAGTTCACCGATGAAAACTGTCCGCCTGAGAAGATGATTTTGGTGAGGATTTACAGAATCGTCATGGTAGATTTTTCATATATGTAGATATGAAAATGGTGGTAAATTAGTTTGACAGATTATATTTTTTTGGTATTGAATATGGTTGTGGTGGTAGAGTTATAATATGTCATATATAGTGGTGGTAAATATTTTCTTTGTTAATTTAAAATTTTTATATTGATTTTTATTTTAATTGTATTTTAATTTAACTTTTATTTTGTTTTTTTTAGTTAAACTTTTAATATATTGATTTTTTCAGTAATTAGCATAAATCATCATTTTTTTTTGTTACTTAGCCTTTTTGTGTTAATTTTCTAAAACAATTAGGCTAAATATCAAGTTTTAGATAACTTTTTCCTTTGTTAATTTAACATGAATATTTTTATTTTTATTATTGATAATTTTAAATAAAAATTTTATATGTTTATATACCAGTATTACCTTATTATTGTTTCCTTAATATTTTTGTAATATCATATGTTTATATAACAATTTAACTTTAATATTTTACTAAATTTAAATAAATTACTATTTGAAAATATATAAGTTAAAAATTTTCTTTTATAATTTATCTTTTTCGTGATTGATGTATATATCTAATTTTTGTTAGTTTAGCTTTTGTGACATTGAGTTTTATTTTATCTAAAATTGGGATTTTGTTGTCTTTTCCAATTTTGTTCCCTAACTTTGCAAAGTTATTCTAGGAACTCAGCTATAGAATGATGTTAATCTAGTCAATACCATATATTTAAGGTTATTTTAGATAAATAACTTTAGATTTTATTATTTGATTAAAGTTAATTTAGTCAAAATATAGACAAAAAATTAAAAATAACAAACATATAGTGAAAATGTCCTTTTTCTAATTTGTTTCAAATACGGTTGATCAATATGTTTTTTTTTAACCACTACTAACCGATTTACCGAACAGCCCGGCAGCCTCATCAAGTTATATAGACATTGCTCATCCTCTGGTAAATAAAAACATGAAATGAAATTCACTCGTGATGATAAATAAATCATTTCGTAAAATGCTACCGAACAGCTATAGAGACCAAAACTAAACTTAACGATAAAATATGAAGACTTTTATTGTTTTTTTGTTAAAGTGACAAAATATAAAGACTTTGACTCAATATATACCAATGACAATATATATGAAATTATCTTTTAATAATATAAGTTTTTGGTGTTTATCAAAATGCCATACGCCATTACTTTGTTTCCTTTTCATATATTTTCACAGTGTAAGATCCGATTGTCTCATTTATTTAAGAGAATATTTTTATAATAAAATTTCAAACTATCTTTTTTTTTTTGAGAAATTTTCTCAAATGCACCTAATCTAAGTTTTTGTTCCATATATACACTAACACTTTAAAAAATTCATTCCATAACGTTTTGTATCATATTAGTTAGACAAAACATTAGTTAATAAAAAGAGAAGACAAATAATGTACAAACAAATGTATGAATGGCGAAAGCTGATCTAATATTTGAATCATTTGTTTTATTTAGGATCGCTCTTCTCATTTGATTGTGATTTGTGATTGTAAATCTCTTAGATATTTTTGGTTTTTTTTATGAAAAAAGTGATTTCGGAATTTAAAGCTCAAAATCATATAATGATAGACAGATCTGATATAATTGGGTGAAAAACTCAAAAAACACGAGCTAAAACAACAGCAATGGTGAAAACGAAAAATCGGCGGAAATTAGGGTTTGGATGTCGCAGATGTGAGGAATGAGATGAGTGTAAATTTAGGAAGATATTATAAAGTTTTAGAAAGACTTTTCTCAAATGTATAAATTAAGGAAGTCATTATATGTATTTACAAATGCATTCGTAAATCGTATAATTGATTATTACTTTTGTTAATTTATACAACTCAAATTCAAAAAGCTCTTCCAGAAAGCCTTTCCACAATTCAGGAAACACTTCCACAAGTCAGGAAACACTTTCACAATTCAGGGAGCCCTTCCACAATTCAGAAAATTTTAGAAAATTTAGGAAATATTTTCTAAACCATATGAAACGATGTTAAATTCTAATATTTGGAAGATCTTCCAAAAAATCACGAAACATTAACAGAAAAAACTTTTAGGAAGACTTTCCTAAAGGTTAGAATCGGAAAACTCAAATAAAAAATGTTAGGGGTGGAAAATTTTTAGTTTCCCTGTTATATTTGTTCTGAAAACTTATTTTCAATGTAATTATGGAAATTATCTTTTTTTTTTAACATTACCCGGCAGACTCATCAAGTTATATAGACATTACTCATCCTCTAGTAAATAAACGCATGAGATGAAATTCACTCAAATTCAAACTATCTTCCACTCGTTCACAATATTAAAATCTTTTACAATAACCATATTTGTTCCCTATATTTTACAGTGTATTCTACTATAACAATTCTAGCCTATATAACTCGAATACATGAATCCGAAAGGATATAGAGAAAGCAAAACTAGCTAGAGAGAGAGAGAGACAGAGAGAGAGATATGAGAAAGAACACTTGTTCAAAATTAGGTCAAGTGATCATTGTTGTTGTTCTAATTTACCGTACTGAAGCTGCGCTTCGTCTTCCTCATGAACCACTTTTAATCACCGGTTAGTAGGACATTACACTTTGTACTGTACACACGTATATACACAAAACACATATACATATATAAATCAAATGATGTGTATTATTTGTTTGAAATATTTGCTAGTTACTGTATGCATGAAAAAAATAAAACTCAGTTGAGGTTAGGCCAGAAAGTTCTTTTTTTTTTAAAACGGTTTTAGCGTATTTTACTTTCTATATTTTTTATATGACCAGTTTCGCTTGGTCACGCCAATTCCTCTAAATGTTTTTGGTTAGTCTAACATCTACAATGATTATTGTTTAAATTGAAATAAAGGAAGGAGAATGATGGCATATAATCAGAATGCTATCATCGGAACTCCACCATCACAAAGTCAACCTGGTGGTAGAAAAGGTACTCAAGTTACCATTCTATCAATTATCAATCTATTCTATGCTTGTAAACGAGCACCTTTATTTTCCACTTCGAATTCTTAATGTTTATTTATTATATGCAGGGCCGGGGAAGATTGATGATTCAAATAAGCCACATATGTACATAGGCGCAGGATCATCATCTGGTGGTGTTTCTCCCTAGTTTTTGGCTCACTGCATATTATCCTTTTCCAATAATAAAAAGGCAGTACGTAGGCTTTGAAAAATAACAAGGATATATATATGAAGTTAATATTTCGTTTCTATTTCCAATTGTAAGGCTTTCCAAGGTCGCAAAGACTGTATAATCTATGTTTCTGTAGCATATTTGGTATTTTAAAAGACTTATAATTCAAAAGTAAACTTTCTTTAGTAGCCCTTGATCGAAGCCAAGGAGATTTATAAGAAGATATATGTTGTCTACCTATCGTGTGTGTATCCCATCACGGATATCAACATCACCACGAAACTAGCTGCAAGTGGCCTCAGTTTGAGAATTTTCTCCATATATCTACTTCTCGGCATGCCTCCCGTATTATTAACCGAGCGAAGCGATACATAAATTGGTATTTTTCGGATGTTAAACTCATCAATCAACTAGGATTAACAATAAGTTTTTGTATAAAGGGATTGTATTTGTATATGCATCCAGTAAGAAACATTGTGATACTTAGAAAAGACATAGGACATTTTTTACTCTTAAGACATAGGAAATTCACTGAACACTATAATATTTTATGAGATATTATATATTGACTTACGTTTACATGAATTGAAACTCAAAATTTCAGTGAGACTTATAATTCAGTTTTGATCTGTATTTCAATCTATAAGCAATATCTTCGTTTAGATAACTAATGTTTTTAAACCTAATATCAAACTAAATAGAAGAACATACTCAAACTATTGAAGTTTATTTACATATATATTTTTTTTCACAAGATCTTATACATGTTAACTAATAGACTATTTAGTTTTTCTTTTTCTTGTTTTTCGCATAAATACCGTTGCAGTAATAGAAAGCAGCACAAACACTATTATTGAAGAAAACCGGTGGAAGTGGCCGTCGGTTCACTTTGAAAGCACTATTATGACTAATCAAATTCTTTCATTCCCCGTACGCCTTATGAAACTCTCCATCTGTTAATAACACGTACAACCTTATGCATATGTGGATGCTATTTTTGTGCTGTGATTATTTGAATGAAAGCCAGACACAGTTTTAGTAGAGATTCAACTTGGAACTGTGTATTTACTCTGTAGACTATTCTTTTTATAACCGATTTTTTATACCGAACATCAAAATAATCCCATGCCAAATATATATCAATTAGAGAAATTGCATCTTATATCCATATTACAAGATAAATTTAAGAAGTAACCATGGTAAATGAATGGCTAGAATATCATGTATATAATATGTATTAAAGACAAAAAGTGCTTTTATCTGATTCTCTTTCTTTCCTTTTCTTTCTCGTCTCTTTTCCTTTCTCAAATGTCATTTTTATTGATTCACAACCACAAATATTTTAGTGTTGAAAACAAAAATGGCCGATCTATTCAAAGACTTATTAGATAATTATGTTTCCTTTTCTTCTTCTCCATCGAAAATGGCGATCAACTGTGATGATAATGAACCTGGAATAAGAGATAGATATGTAATTAGTAAATACTTAATCATATAGTTGCAATCCTATATATAGTTGTAACCCTCCCTTAATAAGATTATTTATATTCTAAACTTATATGGTATTAGAAAATTATACGTGACCACTACACCTGTTATATGTGGCTTTATCATCTCGCCCATAAATCACAAGTCAAAGTTGTTTTTTACTGTCTTCAAACAATTGGTTGAGAATTATTTTCAAGCCTTACAGACTATGGAGCTGAATAGATGGCATTAAGGAGTTACCTTACTAAACATGGGATTTCTCATCTCACGACGCCACCATACACGCCCCAGCATAATAGTGTTTTAGAACATAAGCACAAACACATTATCGAGATTGGCCTCTCCCTGCTTTCTACAGCTGCAGTCCCCAAAGAATATTGGTTGTATGCATTTGCTACAGATGTGTATTTGATCAACCGATTACCAACACCAGTACTATCAAATCACTCTCCATATCAGAAGATTTTTGGAATATCTCCCAATTATCTCAAACCTCTAACCTTAGGATTTTTCTATTTTCCTTGTCTGCGTCCCTACGCAGGTCACAAAATGGAAGATCGATCAAAACCGTATGTATTTTTTAGCTACTCGCTAATGTAAAGTGCATATTTTTATTATGATGCATCCACTAGAAGGATATACACGTCTCGTCATGTTCATTTTGATGAAGCAACATTCCCCTTCAAGCGTAAACACACTCTGCCACCAACAATTTTACAACCTCCACAATCAATTCAGTCGTGGGACACGACGCTCCCGCCCATTCAAGTTCATCACGTTCTGCCTACTATGCCCCTGTGATCCGGTTCTCACCCCTCTCCGGCTCCACCAACGATAACATTGCCAGCTCCGCCATCTTTCTCACAATCTCAGGTATTACCTTTTTCAACTCTTCTCTCACTATCTCTCAACAATCCCCAAAGGCTCACTGGCCAAGCCCAAAACCCAAATAACCAAACGGAACCCATCCAACCTTCCTCCACCAATGAAAGGCTTACTGTCCCAAACCCAAATATTAAACAACCAAACTACAATTACCCAGCCCACCACCACCATCCAAAGACCCACTGGTCAGTTGTCTACAAACCTCATCACGAGACCACAACCTCCGACATAACCATCAAGACTGCTGCAGAAACCTAAAACCAACAAACCTCCACAAATCCCCCATAACATGCGAACTCGCGCCCAAGATGACATTGTCAAGCCTATCGATAATCTTTATCTCATGGAAACCCTTCACAATCTCATATCTTCTGAATCCACGACATATGCTCAAGCTCTCAAAGACGAGCGATGGTGCAATACTATGTCAGTAAAAATTGATAGTCAAATTGAGAAAGAAACCTGGAATCTAGTTCTGCCGGCTCCTCATCAAAATGCCATTGGCTGAGGTTGGGTCTTCAAAACAAAAGTTATTCCCAATGGTGAACTTGACAAGTACAAAGCACTGTTGGTAGCTAAAAGCTTTCACCAGCAGTATGGACTTGAGTACAAAGACGCAAAGCTTTCACTATTTGCTTGGTCCTTGATCATGCTAAAGGAAGAAGTCTATATGGCTCAACCTTCTGGTTTTGTTGATGTTGGTTGACCACACCATGTGTGCATGTTGAATAAGGCGATTTATGGGCTTAAGCAAGCTTCCCGTGCCTGTTATATTGAGCTCAAGACATTTCTCCTTGACTCTGGTTTTGTCAACAGCTTTGCAAATGCCTCACTCTTTGTCTACAGTCGTGGCGCCATTCTCATCTACATTTTGGTCTATTTTGATGACATCATCATTGCTGGTAACAATAGCGATGTAGCCACTCAGATGATAGCATGTTTAGCCCATAGATTCTCGCTCAAAGATCAAACTGATATTCATTATTTTCTTGGCATAGAAGTCACTCACACAAGTGAAGGTGTCCATCTGATGCAACGGAAATATATCTACAACCTGTTCACTAAGACAAACATGTTAGGGGCTAAAACCATTGCCACACCAATGCAGGCCTTGCCGAATCTGTCTCTACACTCAGGTACTGCTCTTGATGATGCCTCATACTATATAATGTTCATTGGCAGCTTGCAGTATTTAGCTTTTACCAGACCAGATATCTTCTACACTGTTAATAGGCTTTCTCAGTTTATGCATCGCCCAACAACAGATCATTGACAAGCAGCTAAGAGAATTTTTGCTACCTCGCCGGAACGATGACCCATGGCATTCTTCTGTAGTCTAATAATCTCCTCAACTTACATGCCTATTCAGATACCGATTAGGCAGGAGATATTGATGATTTCGTATCCACCAACGCCTATGTTGTCTATCTTGGCAAACAAGTTATATCATGGTCTTCAAAGAAACATAATGGCATCGTAAGATCTTCAACAGAAGCAGCAGAGTATATGACCATTGCAAATATTGCTGCTGAGGTTTCTTGGATCTGCAATCTTCTTACGGACCTAAACATTCATTTACCCAAGGTGTCTGTCATCTATTGTGATAACATATGTGCCAAACTTCTAACCTTCAGATTTCTCTGTTTCCCTTGGCTGCGTCCCTACACAGGTCACAAAATGGAGGATCGATCAAAACCGTATGTATTTTTTGGCTACTCGCTAATACAAAGTGCATAGTTTTATTATGATGCATTCACTAGAAGGATATACATGTCTCGTTATGTTCCTTTTGATGAAGCAACATTCCCCTTCAAGCTTGAACACACTCTGCCACCAAAAATTTTACAGCCTCCACAATCAATTCAGCTGTGGGACACGACACTCCTGCCCATTCAAGTTTATCACGTTCTGCCTACTCTGCCCCTGTGATCCAATTCTCACCCCTCTCCGTCTCCACCGACGATAACATTGCCAGCTCCGCCATCTTCCTCAAAATCTCAGGTATTACCTCTATCAACTCTTCTCTCATTATCTCTCAACAATTCCCAAAGGCCCACTGGCCAAGCCCAAAGCCCAAATAACCAAACGGAACCCAGCCAACCTTCTTCCACCATTGAAAGGCTTACTGTCCCAAACCCAATTCTAAACAACCAAACTACAATTACCCAGCCCACCACCACCATCCAAAGACCCACTGGTCAGTTGTCTACAAATCCCATCCGAGACCATAGCCTCCAACATAGCCACCAAGACCGCTGCGGAAACCTAAAACCAACAAACTTCCACAAATCCCCCATAACATGCGAACTCGCGCCCAAGTTGATATTGTCAAGCCTATCGATAATCTTTATCTTATGAAAACCCTTCACAATCTCATATCTTCTGAATCCACGACATATGCTCAAGCTCTCAAAGACGATCGATGGCGCAATGCTATGTCAGTAAAAATTGATAGTCAAATTGAGAAGGAAACCTGGAATCTAGTTCTGCCGGCTCCTCATCAAAATGTCATTGGCTGCGGTTGGGTCTTTAAAACAAAAGTTATTCCCAATGGTGAACTTGACAAGTACAAAGCACTGTTGGTAGCTAAAAGCTTTCACCAGCAGTATGGACTTGAGTACAAAGACGCAAAGCTTTCACTATTTGCTTGGTCCTTGGTCATGCTAAAGGAAGAAGTCTATATGGCTCAACCTTCTGGTTTTGTTGATGTTGGTTGACCACACCATGTGTGCATGTTGAATAAGGCGATTTATGGGCTTAAGCAAGCTTCCCGTGCCTGTTATATTGAGCTCAAGACATTTCTCCTTGACTCTGGTTTTGTCAACAGCTTTGCAAATGCCTCACTCTTTGTCTACAGTCGTGGCGCCATTCTCGTCTACATTTTGGTTATTTTGATGACATCATCATTGCTGGCAACAATAGCGATGTAGTCACTTAGATGATAGCATGT